>JANUYF010000014.1:15153645-15753645 GCA_026167975.1 Phrynosoma blainvillii
ATTATGCCCTCAAAAAGCCGTGCTTTTCAAGGTACGGTAGTGAAGGAGGAGAAGCAAGCCAGAGGTGAGATTTCAACCAGAACATCCCTAATTCATGGCTTGGTCTCTTGCTCCCAGTGCTACCTTGATGGAAATCCCAAAGCGCCCAGGAAAGTTTCTGAAAATTAATTAGTCCAATTAAAACTCAATTGATTAAAGATGCAGAGACGCAACAGTCTGACCTTTCTTCCTTGCCTTTGCCTGTCTCTCTCCAGGCAATTTGTGGATAAATGCTGTTGCAGCTCTCCATAGTATTCTCAAGGCTGAAACATCCAAGGGTTGGTCTGGGTTCTCTGTGGGTTCCTCTCCTCTCCGGCTGAGTTGGATGGGACCCCTTGAGACCATCTTTTCCCTAAGGTCTTGCTGCCAGCCCCCAAAGATTTAACTTCTCCCTCCTTAGAAATGCATTGGGACATGGCTGGGGAATTGCACCGGTGCTTCCCTTGCCAACCTAGGGAAGAATTGGGCTAAGGCATGTCAGAAAGGAGTGCAAGAGAGAAATGCTTTAAGTATGGGAATTGGGCATGTGCAGAAATGGCTGTTTCTTGTGCAGAAATGGCTGTTTTCTGTATAATTTCTGGCCGTGTGAATTTTGTGCAAATAAATCTCCAACTATTGCCCTTTTTCTGTGCATAAATATTAGTGTTGTTTTGCACAGAAAAAAAGCTTTAAGTCTAAGAGTTGTGCATGTGCCGAAACGTCTGTTTCTTGTGCAGAAATGGCTGTTTTCTGTCCAATTCCTGGCTGTGTGAATTTTGTGCAAATAAGTCTCCAACTATTGCCCTTTTTCTGTGCATAAATATTAGTGTTGTTTTGCACAGAAAATGCAGTTCGCTGCACCAAAAAAACAAAACAACAACAACAACGTACTGTTCTGTAAGAAGAATAACTATCACCCACCCATTTTGCACAAAATTAAGTCCTGGACTGGGAATATTCTTCAAAAACTGAGCAGAAGGAGAAAAAAAATTGGAATTATTCCCTGCTTCCCAATGCAGAATCGCATCCCGGGTTCTAAGTTCTCCTAAACTCTGGTTGCTGGAAAGGGGAGATGTAAGGCCTAGACTTTGGGGATGATCTTCTCCAGGAACTATTCCAAAGAAAGTTGCAATGAAGTCTTTCTTGGCACGCAGGGAGCTGTCTGCTTTCCTTCTGCCTCTCTGCTAATACAGCTCAGAGTAGCCATAGAAACCAGACAGAAGAGAAACTTGGCCGTGACAGAAGAAGGAAGGAGGCATCCAGATGTGCATGACCCTCCCGATCTTCCCTTCCAAGGCTGTCCATCAAGGCAATATTAATTTGAGACCAGAAGGCTTTGGCAGGTGTCTTTGGGGGGGGGGGTCAGGGAGCAAAAGACTCAGGCGCTGCTGGCAAAGAGAGGAATTGGGGAAGACAGGATTAGCACAGAAAAAAGAGTTGACAGATGTGTTGAGAAAACAGTCTAGTTTTCCCATCCCAAAGGCCAGAGATGCTACATATTTCTGCAGAATAAAGTTACATGCCATTTTGGTTCATCCCATCTTTGGCTGGATTTATCAATTGTTATCCCATCTTTCATCCCATCTTTGGCTGGATTTATCAATTGTTATCCCATCTTTCATCCCATCTTTGGCTGGATTTATCAATTGTTATCCCATCTTTCATCCCATCTTTGGCTGGATTTATCAATTGTTATCCCATCTTTCATCCCATCTTTGGCTGGATTTATCAATTGTTATCCCATCTTTCATCCCATCTTTGGCTGGATTTATCAATTGTTATCCCATCTTTCATCCCATCTTTGGCTGGATTTATCAATTGTTATCCCATCTTTCATCCCATCTTTGGCTGGATTTATCAATTGTTATCCCATCTTTCATCCCATCTTTGGCTGGATTTATCAATTGTTATCTCATCTTTCATGTTATCTCATCTTTGGCTGGATTCATCAATTGTTATGTGCCATTTTGGTTCATCCCATCTTTGGCTGGATTTATCAATTGTTGGGCTCCATGATAGGGGTGCAGCGAATCCATTCCCCTGTATCACCTGCCTTGTATAATCCGCCTTGTACACTCAGGTCTTCCAGGAGACATTGACTTCACTCAACCAAATCTAGGCTGACAAAGGTTATCTTCTGAACATGAGTCAACAGTGTGATGCAGCAGCTTAAAAAGCCAATGCAATTCTAGGCTGCATCAATAGCAGTATAATGTCTAGATCAAGGGAAGTACTAGTACCGCTCTCTTCTGCTTCGGTCATGCCTCACCTGGAATAATATTGTGTCCATTTCTGGGCCCCACAATTCAAAAAGGATGTCGACAAGGTGGAGTGTGTCCAGAGGAGGGCCACCGAAAGGCTGGACACCATCAAGGAGTGAGTTAGGGAGCTGGGTATGTTTATCCTGGAAAAGAAGAGCTTAAGGGGTGACATGATCTCTCGGTTTAAATATTTGAAGGGATGTCATACAAGCAAGAGACTAGGACATGGAATAATGGATGCAATTCCTCCCAAAGGCTTGGGTCGATGGGAGTTGCAGTCCATTAATACTTGGAAGGCTTCAGGATGGAGGGAGGAATGATAGATAGATTTAGCCGACCGCTCTGCTTTGCCAATAGATTACAAGCAGAAGTAGGAGCTTGGAAATTGTTTTTTTTGCCACTGCTTTTCCAGCTCAGCTTTAAACACAGACAGATGCGGTTGACCTGGAAGGTCTTCCTCTAATTTCTGAATCTCATCCCCACCTACACACACACACGCACGCGCGTGCGTGGCAGACTTTGCACACCAACGCATAAGTCACTGTCAGTGTTGCAATGGGAGGGGGAATGGAGGCGCAACAGGGAGCCTGCGGTCTTTCGCAGATGAACTGCTGGCTCAACGGCAACAAGGCTCTTCCCTACAGTCCAGACAAGGCTGCCCACGTC
Source organism: Phrynosoma blainvillii (assembly GCA_026167975.1). Taxonomy (NCBI): domain Eukaryota; kingdom Metazoa; phylum Chordata; class Lepidosauria; order Squamata; family Phrynosomatidae; genus Phrynosoma; species Phrynosoma blainvillii. The sequence goes on from JANUYF010000014.1 coordinate 15,156,591, forward strand.
TTGCAAAGGCTTCTCGCACAGGGAGGCTGATTCACCAGTCCATTTGCACGTACGGATTGTGCAAGTGTCCAGAGCGCGAGCGGACTGATCTGGAACCCTGATAAGTGGAGCTGGCAGGGAAGGAGGAGGAGGGAAGATTGACAGCTACTTTGTAGGAATGAAATCATATAGGGTTTTTTTGTATGGTGTTATTTTAAAATCTCAATAAAGAAATTTAAAAAAACTACTATATTCAAATATTCTCACTGTAGGAGACCATTGGTATTCCATATCAAGGGTTGAAAAACGAGTGGCATGATTTCTATTTAACCCTTAACAAGACTTTTTTATTGATCAGCATTGGCACCAATTATTACGCTGGATTTCCCCCCCCCAACCCCCCCCCCCCAAAAAATCTATATGTTTTTATTGTCCGTCTTCCCTTGCAAACGACTCGCAGCCCTTCGGTAATCCGAATTAGCCCGATTGGCCTTGAAGGATTTAAACTCCAAGATTAATGGAGTTTTGCTCCTGCCAATGATTATGCAGTAATTGCTTTAATAATCCTCAATTATTTTCACTTATAGCTAGTGATTAATGCGGGAGGGAGAGCATTTGGAAAGTATTTATTTATCCCATGATCAGAAACTTGAATGATTGAATGAGAACCAAGTTAATAGGTTAGCAACGAAGTTCCCCCCAAAAAATGATGGCATGCTAAGTGAACAAATCCACTTTGCTTATTTATGTTGTCACCAGAGCCTGGAGAAGTTACTTTCTTGGCTGCTAAAAAGTAACTTTGCCAAGTAAGGATCTAATTCTTCACTAGTTTCCTTCTCGAAACAAGGAATGAGTCATTTTAGCAATTTCTTTGCTTTGAGAAAGACTTAAAAGATATTGTGCAGTTTTTGCAATTTGGGACTCAAAATTCACACATGGAAATTTTGTGCAGAAAATAATTTTTCTGCACAGAAATGACAAAATCCTAGTTAATAAAGTAATGTTGAATGAAATAAAGGAAAATGGAAATCTTACCGGGAACGGTCCAGGACCATAATCCGCAAAATCTAGAAAAGAATAGAATTGGAGATTAAATGAGGAGGCAAGGAAAGCAATCTTAATTTTATTTTTTAAGAAAACATGAATAGAGGTACGAAGATGGTGGTAATTTGGGATAATAATAATAATAATAATAATAATAATAATAATAATTTATTTATATCCCATCTTTTTGTAAAATACAACCAATACCTTCAAAGCAGTATTAAGAAAGTTCTTTATACAGCAGAATGCGATATTACAAAAGAAAAAGACAATGCAGATGTTAAACGAATCGATAAAAGTTAAAAGAAGAAATAAATATTAAAGGGAATCCCAGATGATAGGAAAGTACTGAAAGATATAAAGATATTATGAAAGCAAATCTCGTTGGAAAAACGGTTACGGAAATAGAAGAAGGTAAACTAAAAGAGATTAAAACAATATAATTTTGAACATTCAAACAAAACTAATCTTTAGAAACATATGCTCGGATTGATAAATGCGCAGACAGCGTTAATCCATTTGCGCCTGTCTCCGCAACTGAGCGTTTTGCATACACAACTGTAAATATTATTGCATCTGTTAGTTTTAGCATATTAATTTAGCAGGAGAAAGAAACACCCTTTTTTCAACCTTGATGAAACACGGAAGAGAAAGAGTCGGAAAGACACAGCAACCACAAAAAAGCCAACAACCTTCATTTCTCCCAGTCCGAAGCCTTTAGGGTCCATGCGCAATTGCTGAGGAATTAATTACTGAAATTACTGAACCTAGTGGTTGGAGTCAGTCCTTTGAGCCTTGGATTGACTATGGCCAGCCAAACTGGCCATTGGTTTTTCCTGGACAGGAAGGAGAATAAGAATATACTTTCTGTTTTGTCTACGTTTCGCTTGATCCACAAGATCATGTCCTTACATCCCGGGACTGACCAAAACTAGGCTGGACTCAACATTTTCAAGGGAAATAGTATTTTGGGAGGAAATATGTGCCTTACTGGAAGCTTACCAGATGTTTCTGAGATATGAAGTGAGGATAAAGCAATGCACCTGTTTTAAAATGGGAATGGATAAAGGGGGCATAATCGTGGTAGGAGGAAGCGAGCAGAAACACGCTTTGGTCGGAAAGGGACAGCTATGAAGATTCGGTAAAGAAACAAAAATAGTGTCCGTAAAGGTGAAGATTAAGGAAGACGTATTATAAATTGCACACATTTGAGTATGTGGAAAAAAGACAATGGCCTAAATCAGGAATTGTGCAGCCTTCCAGTTGCTGTTGGGCTGCAACTTCCATCATCCTATGCAATCGCCTATTCTGGCCAGGGCTGCTGGGACTTGGAGTCTAACAACATCTGGAGGAGGAGGATGAAGAAGAAGAGGGAGGTGAAGGTGATAATGAAGGAGGATGAGGAGGAAGGAAGGAAGGAAGGAAGGAAGAAGAAAGAGGAGGGGCTTCCAGCAGGGGACGGCAAGGCGATCGGTTCGCAGTGAGGGCTCTCCGCGGATCGCCTGGGTGGGGAAGAGGGGATTTTAAGAATCCCCAAAAAGATCCTTGGGAAAGGATCGTGTTTGGGGCTCGCTAGATCCGGGCTGATAGCCAAGATCGTTGTGGATCGAGGCAGAAGACTGGATTTTTATGAGCAGCCAGCCCCGCTCTGGTAGCAGTCGCCATTAGCCTTGCCACCTGCCTTTTTAAACTTTTTTTCTGGAGGAATAGAACTTCAAAGGACATCGGAGAAAGTAAGTGCATACAATTGCTTTCTGTTCAAAGACCTCTCAAATTAGAAGGGAGCAGCTTTAACTGTGAAAGTTTGACGATTTTGATATATTGTTATCTAGCCTCTATTAACAGCAGAGGAGGCTGAAAGTGAAAGCGGAGCCGGCAGATATAAATAATTTAAAGGCATGAGACTCTTTCTCTTAAAGCAACAAGATTGCTTCAAAGTAGAAAATAAACTTTAAAGAACTCAACTCATTAATACTAATCTGGATTGGGAAAGAGAAATATAAAACACCCTTCCCGCACGGACAATTAATTAATTAATTAAAGGACTCCGAGTTTAAAAGGAGGCAAGATGGCGAATGCTTGAATATATTGGGGGAGAGAAGTGAGTACCTCCTTTGTCAGGAAGAAATCCCTTTTTTTGCCTTTTAGGACAGGAAGGGAAGGAAGAAAACCCCAAATAAAAGGGGGGAGAAATACAAAAATAACAAAAAATAATTAAGTCTGCTTTGAGATAGAAGAAGCATAAGCAGAGCCAAGGAGGCACTAGAGAAAAGTAATTATAAAAGAGAGACAAAACAAACCACGAGACATAGTCATTTTTGGAAGTGGTCCAAGAGGACTTCAGAGAGGTTAAAGAAATTTGGAATGTTAATATTTCCATCACTTTTTAATTAATGCTTGTGTTAAAATTGGAAGAAACAAAGCAAGGAATAGAGGCTAATTATAGAGATAAAGCTTTTTGAAGTGGGAAGTGCTGAGAAAGCCACGGCTTGAAGTACCAGCAGTGAGAGAAATATAAGAGAGCTTGCGCCGGAAAGAGGACAGGAGGAGGGGGCAACAGACAACAATATTAAGGAATAATAAGAATAATAAAGAAAGATTTCGTCGGAAGGAGGACGGGGGAGGGGACAACAGAGGGAAGACCCCAGTAGCGAGAAATTTCAAGAGAAAGATTGCGACGGAAGGAGGACGGAGGAGGGGTCGACAGAGGATCTGAAACACTTCACAAGGAGATATTGTTAAAAGGAAGATAAGAAAGGGAACAAGAAACAGAAGAATACAGTCTCACAAAGTAGAAGAATTAAATACTTAATTTAGAAAGAATACAAATAACTTAGAGATAAGAACCTATTGGGGGGCTGGTGCCGGAGATCAAGTTACTAAAACTAAATGTTTTAATAGATTGACTTTGTTTCAGTTATCTTCCTTTAATATTAATTATATAGAAGGCATATTATATCTAAATTTTAAAAATTTATATTTTTTTTTAAGAAGAAACAGAAGAAAGAAGTGTAAATTTTAATATACATATTAATTTTGTGCTTTCCTGTTTTGTTTTGTTTTTCTTTTCTTTTTTTTAACCTTCTATTTTAAGCATAGGCTAAAAGTAAGCTATAGTGAATTATAGTGATTTACACCTAGATAAGCAATTTGTCTTCAGATAAGCAATTTGTCTTATTAATTGACTGTATTAAGTATACTGTGATATATTGCTGTGTCTTTAACAACATGGCTTCAGGAGCAAAGAAACCCCCCACCCCCCCAATGAGTAACACTCAAAGGAGAGCATCTACAGACACAACTGGAAAACAGGATCCAATGCAGTCACTGCTGGAGGCTTTCCAGAAAATGAGAGAGGAAGTTAGAGTGGAAATAAAGGTGGAATTGGAACAATCAAGAAAAGAAACCAGAGAGGAATTGCATAAGGAATTATCGGAATTTGGAACCAAACTAAGTAAAATAACAGATGAAATAGAGGGAATAAGAGGAGAAGTGGAAGAATTAAAAGAAACGTCCAAAGAACTAAAGAATACAACAGCAGAATTGATGGAACAACAAAAGAAAGAAAGTAATATAAACTTGTTACAAGAGGTCCGTCATAGAGAAAAGAGCCTTAAGCTTAGAGGGGCACCAGAATCTATAAATAAAGATTTATTTGGAATAATAACAGCAGCACTGGCAGAGCTTACTGAAATAACTCAAGAGGAAATAAGGAGAGAAACAGACACGATATTTCGTGTGAATTCCAAAACAGCAAAAGAAAAAAACATGCCTAGGGACTTAATTATAACATTCACCAGAATAAGAACAAAAGAGTTAATATTACAAGCCAGCTATAATAAAGAATTTTGGATAGAAGGGAAATTGGTTAAAATTTACAAGGATGTACCAATGGCAATACTTCGAAGACGTCAAGAATACAAATTTTTAACGCAGGAGCTGGTGAGAAAAGGAATACGATTTGCGTGGGATAGAATGGAAGGCTTGTCCCTGACATATAGACAAAGGCGCTATAGAATCAACTCAGTAGAAAAAGCTAGAGAATTTTTGAAGAAATTGAAATCAAGGAAACAAGAACAAGCTGGAGATTCGAATGAACCATCGCAGGAAGGAAAGATGAAGACCAGGTATAGAACCAAATTAGAAAGCCAACAGGAATTGGCGGAAAAATTGCAGGAACAAGGAGCATGTGCGTTATATACTGAAGAGGATCTACAAGGGAAACTGGATAGTGATACAAGTGATGAAGAGGAAATGCAGGATAGAGGTCAAGTAGATGAGGATGAGGAAGAAGGCCAACTTTAGGATTCAGCAGGAACTTAAATTAGCATTATTTAAATTTATAACACAAAATGGAAATGGCTATGAAAATTATTTCATGGAATATAAAAGGACTGAACTCAAAACACAAAAGGAGTAAAACATTTCATTTATTACAAAAACAGAGGCCGCAAATTATTTGTTTACAGGAAACTAAAATTAGAAGAAATGAGACAAAATACTTAGTAAATAAGAAACTAGGACAGATGTTTACATCTACAAATGAGAAAAGGAAAGCTGGAATTGTATTATATATTCAAAAAAGCTATAAAGCGATTGAATTATTTAAGGACCAAAAAGGACATTACTTGGGCGTGGAAGTACAAACAGAGGAAGGGAAATACCTCTTAGTATGTATATATAGTCCTAAAGAAAGGCAAGCCTCTTTCTATGCAAATTTGAAGGAAGAAATTTTAAGAGTACACCAGGACGAACACAATTTAATTTTACTGGGAGACTGGAATGGGGTAATAAACCCTAAAATGGACAGGACATCAAAAAAGAAAATCAAGCAGAACCAAGGGAAACTCCCAACATCTTTTTTTGATTTAGTGGAACAACTAAACTTAACAGACGTATGGACTGATTTATATTCAAAAAGTAAAGGATATACTTTTTTTTCAGAATCTTACAAATCACACTCACGAATTGATATGTTTTTTACTTCAGCCAACATGAAGACTAAAATAAAAGAGATGGAAATTCTACCAAGAACAATATCGGATCATAACGCAATTGTATTAACTTTAAACAAATCATTGAAAAAAACTGAATGGAAGTTAAATGATTATCTTTTAAAAGATAAAAAATTTGTGACAAAATTGAGTTTAAGTATTAGAGAATACTTTGAAATCAATAATAAAACATTGATCAAAGCAAAAACGATTTGGGATGCCAGCAAAGCAGTAATACGTGGGATACTAATTTCAAGAGCTGCTGAGATAAAAAGACAAAGAGAACAAGAATTTAAATCTATGGAAGATAAAATTAAGCGTCTTGAGGAACAATTAATAGCAGATCCTACAAATGATAAGAAAGATAAACAATTGAAATATTTAAGGAATCAATTGGATAAAAGATTATCAGAAGAAATTGCAAAAAAGATGAAATTTGTACGACAAAAATATTTTGAATTTGCAAATAAATCTGGCAAATGGTTAGCTTATAGATTAAAAAAAGAAAAGGAAAAGAGATTAATAACAAAGATACAGGATGATAACAAAGTAGTCCATACTCAGCAAGAAATTCAAGATATTTTTTATAAATACTTTACAGAGCTATATGGGAAAGATGATATAGAACCTTTGGAAACTCAAAAGTATATAAATAAACAAGACGTACCAGAGATAACAGAGGATCAAAGGGAAAGATTAAATAAGGACTTTACTGAAAAAGAGGTGGAACAAGCAATAAAAAAGCTGAAATTGGACAAAGCTCCAGGACCAGATGGATATACGGCTGTTTATTACAAGACATTTATAGAGGAATTGAAAAAACCATTGTGTGATACATTTAATTGGATAATAAAAGATGGAATTCCTGATACCTGGAAGAATGCAAACATAATACTGATTCATAAAGAGGGAAGAGATGAATTGCGAGCTAAGAATTACAGACCGATATCTTTGTTAAATACAGACTACAAAATATTTGCATTAATAATGGCAGAACGACTTAAAAAAATATTCTCACAAATAATTAAAAAAGAACAGTCGGGATTTTTACCTCAAAGATATTTAAAGGACAATATAAGAACAATAGTAGATGTGATTGAATACTATGAAAAGAATAATGACAAAAAATTGGGACTTATATTTTTGGATGCAGAGAAAGCTTTTGATAACGTAAATTGGACTTTTATGATAAAAATATGTGAAAAAATGAAGTTGGGAGAAAAATTCTGTAATTGGATTAAAGAAATATATAGTGAGCAATCAGCAAGCCTGGTGATAAATGGAAACAAATCACAAAAAATTAATATCGGCAAAGGGACGCGTCAGGGATGCCCGTTATCACCTCTTCTTTTTATAATGGTGTTGGAGACATTACTAAATCAAATAAGGGGAAACCCAAACATTAGAGGAATGAAGATTAAAGGAAAAGAATATAAGTTACGTGCCTTTGCCGATGATGTGGTATTGATATTGGAGGACCCAATAGAAAATATAAAAGAAACGTTTAGAATGATAGAAGATTTTGGGAATAGGGCCGGATTTAAAATAAATTATGACAAAACAGTAATAATTACAAAAAACATGACAAAAAAAGAAGAAACAGAATTAGCTGAAGAAACGCATTGTAAGGTTGTAAATAAAACTAAATATTTGGGGATATGGATATCCAAAAGGAATGTAGATTTATTCGAAAACAATTATAAACCAAAATGGAGAGAAATCAAGAAAGATATGACAAATTGGAGTAAAATTCAGCTATCATTATCAGGAAGAATAGAGACGATAAAAATGATGATTTTACCCAAATTAAATTTTTTATTTCAGAATATCCCGATAATACATAACAGGCAAATATTTCAAGAGTGGCAAAAAGATTTGAAGGAATTTATTTGGAAAAGTAAAAAAGCGAGAATCAATTGGCTAACAATGACAAGACAAAGTAAAGATGGAGGGAGGAATGTACCAGATTTAGAACTCTACCACAAAGCGAATGTTTTAGATTGGCTATCCGAATGGATAACATTAGAAGACCAGGATATATTGAATTTGGAGGGATTCAACAACAGATTCGGATGGCATGGATACTTATGTTATGATAAGGATAGAGTTCACAAAGAATTCCAACACCACGTAATAAGAAGAAGCTTACTTAAAACTTGGAAAGAACTGAAAAAAATAATATACACTAAAATACCTTTATGGACTTCACCACATGAAGCTTTTTTTGGAAGATGGACAGCCCTTCGAATTTGGTTAAAATATAAAGAGATACTGGAGAAGATTGGAAACCAATTGGAACTTAAAGCTATGTCTGAGATTCAACACTTAGATGATAAAATGCACTGGTTATTATATACCCAAATAAAGGAAAGATTTAAAATGGATATTAAGCTGCAAGGGGTGGAAGAAGAATTGAAAGACATAGATAAAATTTGGCTGGGGACAAGAGAGAAGAGAATAAGTAAATTATATAAAATATTAATGTGTCAGAGACAGGAAAAAGAAATAATATCAGACAATATGATCAAGTGGGCAACAGACATTGGTAGGACAATAATGGTAGATCATTGGGAGAAAGCAAGGAAAATGACAAGAAAATTTACTCGCTCTCAAGACATAAGAGAAAATCAATGGAAAATGGAACAAAGATGGTATCTCACCCCTGCTAGAATGGCAAAAATTTATAAACTACAAAAGAACGAATGTTGGAAATGTAAAAGCAATGTTGGATCTTGGTATCATGTTTGGTGGAGATGTCCCAAAATGAAAAGGTACTGGAAAAAAATACACATGACGATGGAAGACATACTTAAAAACGGTCTTGAATTATATCCAGAATTATATTTATTAAATATGACATACAAACTAGAAGCAGATATAACTAGAAAATATTGGAGACTAATACTTTACATGGTCTCGGCAGCAAGAATACTAATAGCCTCCAAATGGAAACAGGAGACAACTCCAACGGTAGATGAATGGCTATTGAAATTGTTAGAGATGAAGGAAATGGACAAATTGACAAGGTTATTGAATAATGAGAATGTGGAATTGGTTGAGGAAGAGTGGGCTCCAGTGGAAGAATATATAAATAGAAAATGGGAATAAAGCAGCAAAGTAGTTATTAAGATTGTGTAAATGAACTGGATCTGAGATGATGATAGAAGTAATAGATACAGAAATGATGTATGCAAAATGTGAAAAAAATGTACTTACTTTCAAAGAACTATTGAGAAGTTTGAACTATGGGTAAATGTACTGTAAAGATGACTAAGAATATATTCTAAGTGGATTTTTTATGTTTTTTAAAAATAAAAATAAAAACAAAGAAAGAGGAGGAGGAGTGGGAGGTGAAGGTTATGAAGAAAATAATGAAGATGATGACGATGAAGTGGAGGAGGAGACTAAGGATGAAGAAGAGGTGAAGAAGAAGATGAAGATGATTATGAAAAAGGAGGAAGAGGAAGGAAGGAAGGAAGGAAAAGGAGAGGGAGGTGAAGATGATGATGAAAAAGAAGGAAGAGGAGGGAAGGAAGGAAAAGGAGAGGGAGGTGAAGATGATGAAGATGATGATGAAGATGATGAAAAAGGAGGAAGAGGAGGGAAGGAAGGAAAAGGAGAGGGAGGTGAAGAAGATGAAGAAGATGATGAAGAAGAGGATGAGGAGGATAAGGTGAAGAGGATGAAGAAGAAGATGAAGATGATTATGATTATGATTATGAAGGAGGAGGAGGAGAGAAAAAAGGAGTCTCCTTTCCCTATGGTTATATCAAAGCACCGTGGACAGCACTCCTTGAGCCTCCCCTCCATCATCCACAAGCCATGTTGGCTGAGGGACCATAATGAGGACATCCAGACTGACCTGGTTACACTGTCTCTTTCTTTCCAGCCCTGACTCAGACCTACTCCTGGAGGAAACAGTCTTCTATCTTTCATGAGCTACAAGGCTACGGCTTTCTTCCCCAACGCCTCCCACCCGCTTTGTTGCCTCATCATTTATTACTTGACTCTCGGCGGGCGCCTGGCCAACTTTGGAAGAGATCCCCTTTTGAAGTCTCTCCGTAGGAGACCTTCCCTTGCAAGCTAGCACAAGACGTTGCTTTATGGAAGTTTATGGTAGGAAGGTTGACCTCTGCGCGGGTCTTACATGGGAAAGGTCCAACTTCATTGGCAGTTCTTTCTAATAATCTGAAGATCTCCCTTTCAGAAACTGGATGGAGCAGTTGAATATTTATCTCGGATGTGGAATTGCCACGCTCACTTCTAGGTTGTGGAAGCAGAGTTGTGCATAGGACCCCGTGGCGCATGGCTGTACATGGCGCATTTCTGGACGAGGATCTTGAGGATTCTTGGATACTATGCCTACTTTAATGCCTACTTTAATGCATTCGCACACATGCAAGGATCCCACATAGACAACTCTGCTTCCACTGCCACCAACTGGATGCAACCTTTGTGCATCATTAAGGATAGTGGGAATTTTGAGTAGAATAAGTCTTGAGGGATTTTTCTTTTCAGAGTTTCTCAACAAACAAACACATTTCCAATACTCAAATATTCTCTGGGCTGCATTGTTAGAAGCATAGTGTCCAGATTGGGATGGAAGTCATAGTGCTACTCTATTCTGCTTTGGTCAGAGCTCACCTGAGACATCCCATCTTTGCTGCCTTGGCTGGAGGCAAAAGCAGTGTCAGGATGATGGGTTCCATGGTGCGAGACCTCCGTTACCATCCAAGGAGGTCTACGCTGGTGGCATCATATGTTAACATACCGGATGACACCAATCCTAGTGATGCCACTGCATTGTCTTACCGCAAAAGGACATAAATGCCCACCAACTAACATCTAGCAGCAGCATCAAGCAAAGAAGGTCCATCCCCCTGATGATGACAGGAGAAAAGGAAGGAGGAAATTTCCAAGAGATATGACTTAGTTATGCAGATGTAACTATGTAGCTGACGTAGAATATTGCCAGCAAATTTGTCCTGAAACAGCAATGAAATCTCCTTGTTCCTGGAGTGGCAGCTGGGCTAATGGACCGCAAACTTCAGAGGCCTGAAATGGCTGTTCCCTGTAGGCTGAGACAGCCAAAACTTAGCGTCCAGTTTATCCAGGATAAAACCTGGCCTGCTTTTCCACTCCCCTTGCGAGACTCCATGCCTGATGGCTAGCAGTTGTCTAATATCCTTGTCTTTACCCCCTTCTGCTTGGAAAGGGAGCAGAGCCAGAGGAGGGAGGAGGGATATGCCATCTCTGAGTCCCCTGCTCCCAAAATGACTGATAAGGATGGATGGAGACAGCTGGTTCGGCAGATTGGCAATGGGGCACATTGCCGTCCACCTTGAGGCCACCGGTTGGAACCCGGCCCCGCCTGGGGGATGATGGGAAATCATTACTTGGTGACAGCTGCCTGATGGCCCTTCACGGGTCCCAAGCCACTTCCTTAAGGACAGGTGTCCAACATTCGGATGGATGCCGCTGTGCTTGGCTTTTTATTGATCTTCCCTCGTTGGCACTCTGTGTAGAGAAACATGGGATGGAATGATAAGCAGCCGCATCTTCCTGGGCCAGCAGTCTGACCTGGAAACATAGGAGCCTGTCGCTGGCTGAAATCAAGCCATGGTCCATCAAGGAAAATCCATCTAGGATTTTAGGCCATCTCCTCGGACAAGGAGGAAGGCGTCCAGCTTCTCAGGCGGAGAACTCTCTTGGTTCTCCTTGGGGATGATGGGTCAGACCCCAGAGATGGAGAAAAGTGACTCCTGCAGAAAACCATGCCCAGAATTTTGCAAGTGAGATGGGAGTTGTTGTCCACACAAAAACTTTCCCCTTCCGTGTGTTTTGTACTTCATCTCCCGGAGCACCAACCAGCTTGGCCAACAGTTAGGAACTCTAGGAGCTGAACCCAAAAACATCTGGAAGAGTAAAGTTTCGGGAGCCACTAATCTAAATCATTCTACCTTACATAGTCCTTGATCTTCCAAGGGAAGAAGTTACTCGTGTTTCTTTCATAGCCTTTCCATTCATTTGTCAGCACAAAGGGAATTTCTCCCCCATGATCTGGTATGATAATGGAAAACAGAGGTGGATACCTCCAGAAGTCCACCTTCCATTCCGGCCCATGAAGTTTCTAGGGCAGAAGTAACTCACACTTCTTTCAATGCTTTCTCCTTTTGGGGATTTATCTTTTTTCCCCCCTCCAAGCTCTATAGAGCAGATTGGTGGACATCTAGACAATTCTACCATACACAGCTGATGCCTCTAATGCCCCTGGAGTGCTGAAAATGTTCCGGGTTTTAGTACAAACTTTAAAAGTGCTGAATCCTCTTCCCCAATAGGTTCCAAATCTGGGATAGTTCCTTCATGATTCGGACGGAAACCTGGAGTGGTTTCATTGCCCCATTGGCACTAGTCTACCATGGTGGCACCAACTAATTCTGCCTTTGTTCCCTTTTTCCTCCCCAACAGTGACACTGATGGACAACATTTTAACACAGGGACATAGAAAGCGGCCCTGAAACCTACTCAGACACTAGCCCAGTATGGTCAACAATGTCGAGAAACTGGGTGGTGGCATTGCTGTAGTTAAATTGTCATCAAGCTGGTTTTGTCTTATGGAGATCCTACAAATGAAAGACCTCCAAGCCCTCCTGTTATTAATGTCTCTTTTAAGATCTTGCAAACTCAAGTCGGCCGCTGCGGTTTCCTTGATGGGAGTTTATCCACCTGCAATGCAGTCTCCCTTTTTTCCTGCCGCCTCCCACTTTGCTGAACATTATCATGTTTTCCAGTGAGTTATTTTCTCTCATTATATGTCCAAAGGATGACAGCCTCATTAAGACTCTGTGGCTTGGATCTCACCTGAAGTAGGCCTTTGGAATCAATTGTTGGATGGTGAGTCAATCCAGAAGCAAATCCCACAGATCCAATGGGTCGGCTCCAGTTGGGACCGAAAGTGGCATTGAGATGGATGACTCCATGAGACATGATGGGTGCAGCTTTAGCTCCAAACTTCTCTCCCCCACTTGCTAGCTTGCCTTTAAAAATTAAAATCTCCAGACCAGCGTGGCCTTGCAAGACCTCCAATGGCCATGGGCTCCTCTTTGCATTCGAAAGAGCTTCTGTTTTGGCTGCTTTCATCTGCCTTTTGGTTGGCTTAATGAACCAGAAGCTCACCCAGGACATTAATATAACATAAAGGCAAGGAGGAGAGGAGGCATATGTCCTTGTGTTGGAAGCATGGATCCAGAAAGAGAGAAAGAGAGACAGTCGAAGCACAGGGACTGGAGGGGGAGAGGAGCTGATGGCTGGGAAGCTACAAAGGATCTGGAAGGACGTCCAAAGAAAAACCTAAAGCATAGCATCTTTCAATGTCATCCTCTTCCTACCCAATTGTTCCTTTTCGTCCTTCTCTAAGGCACTGTCCTCTGGCCTCCAGAGGGGATGGGTGACAACATCTATCACTCCTGGTAAACATGAGGATGGTGGGAGTTGTAGCTCAGTGCTAGACTAGCGAAGGTTGCTCTCTAAGCAAGAACTAACCAAGTATGTATGGGGAAGTTATAGTACTGTGACAGAAACAGTTAGGGCTCCCATGTCAGTGGAGGCAGTGAATCCCCTCCACATTCAATGCTAGCCAAATCCTGGGGTAGAGCCATTGCCCCACTGATATGGACCCCCCCCAGCAGCCACTGAATGTTGGTCCTGGTCACCAGAGAGTCCCCCAAACCCATTTATAGACCTATTGAGCCCTTGAAGTCAAGGCTGGATGGCCACAGGGCTTGGTCAAGCCCAGTCCTCCTGGGGCCCTGAGACAGCTTCATCCCCTTCTCCATGGCCACATGTTTTGATAGTTCCCCACTTTTTGTATGGGCTTCCCCCCCACCATTTCCCAAAGGTTGAAATCTCTCCCCCAAAACCAGGGAGAGAGGACTTCAAGCCAAAATAGGCTGGACATTCTCCGTTTCCCTTTGGCTTTACCCACTGCTGGAATGTGGCTCTCAAAAAGCCTTCCAGAAAGTGAAGATGCTTTTCTCCAAGGAGTGACCCCAGCTGCTCCTGAGGGGTGAAGGGCATCCTATTGACCAGGGAATTTAGCCCTTTGGACCCCACTGGCCTTGATCCAACATCATTCCCCCAGAATAGCATAAATATCCCCATACAGACCTATGCTACGCTGAGCCATGAGTTGTGTCCGGAGGAGAGCGACCAAAACGCTGAAAGTCTGGAAGCCATGGCCTACCACATGGCTAGCCTGGAGAAGAGAAGGTTAAGGGGTGGCATGATAGACACGCTTAAATATTTGGAAGGGACGTCATCTTGAGGATGGAGCAAGCTTGTTTTCTGCTGGTCCAGAGACCAGGACCCAGAGCAATGGATTTAAGCTACAGAGATTCCAGATTCCACCGTTAGGAAGAACTTCCTGATGGTAAGAGAGCTGTTTGACAGTGGAAGACACGGCTGTCTTGGAGCCTCCTTCTTTGGAGGTTTTTAAACAGAGGCTGGAGGGCTCTCTGTCCCAGGGAGGGCTTGGATGGTGTCTTCCTGCATGGCAGAAGAAGGGGGTTGGACTGGATGACCCTTGGGGGTCTCTTCCAAGTCTATAATTCACAGTCTGGAATGTGGTGCTGTGTCCCTAAAATGGGCAATCTGCTCTTTCAGTTTTCGTGGGACTGCCTAATCCTTGAAGACTACTCTGGAGAAAACTGGAATCCTGATCTTATATAGAGTCCAGAACAGAGCTGGTGGAGGTACACTTGAGACCACAACTCCCAGAATTCCCCAGCCAGCATGGGATTGGAGTCATTACAATCTCCTCGTCATCGTCGTAGTCATCCAACTCCCCTACATGCAACGTTTCCAAATTGTGCCTCAAACAAAATAATCTAGATTAGAGCAGAGCTAAGAAAAACTACAATTTAGTTCTACAGCTCCGAGAGTCCCTTGGATTTTGGGAGTTGCAGTCCAAAACTGTAACTTCTCTAAGCTCTGTCTCTTCAAGAGTCAACGGATCTAGAGAAGAGCTCAGGAAAGTTGCATTTTTGCATCTCTCAATCCCCCATCCGGCGTAAAATCTGGGAAGATACAGTCCAAAACTGCAGCTTTTCCAGGCTTTAATCCAATTCTTACATAAGGACTTGATCTAGTTTCCATCCAATTAGCGGCTTCCCCCCCCCTTTATGGGAAAACATGCTTTGCTCAAAGGTTCAGCTCAGCCCTAACTGGAATAACCAGAGCTTTGAACTGGGCCAGCAACAGAGACAGACCAGCAGTCACTGGAGTAAATATTTCTCAGGATGGGCCTGAGGCCAGACGCTTGATATGAGCCAAGTTTTGGAAGCCAAAAGCCGACGGAAGGAGCCAGAAGACAGAAAGAGAGTGCAAGTCAAGACAAAAAGGTGAAGCAGAAGGCAGCGTGCAGGAGCTAAGCAGGGCAGAACTTGGAAATGTCCTTTTTGGACTGCAGCTCCCAGAATCCTGAGCCAACTTGCCCTGCTCCAAAGGCCAAAATGCAACTTTTCCAAGTTCTGTCCATAGATCGGTACAAAAGAGGGAGCCTTGCTTTGCTTGTTTGCTTTAATGAACATTCAAGAAAAACTTATCGGCCCCTGATGTTCCATCTATTTACAGACTGACTTGTCTGATTTATACACCACTTTCCTCCAAAAATTGGGAGCCAAGCCAGCTCACAACAATATATATGGATGCCATTTTACAGAGCGGTTGTATTTAATGTGACTTGAGTATCCATGGATTTGGTGTCCATGGGGGATCCTGGAGCCAAATCGCAGCAGATACCAAGGGCCGCCACTGTATTTTCATCTTTACCAGCAATCGTATGTAACTATAGAAGGCGTAGTTACATACAACTATAACATACGATAGAAATGCTTGGTGGATTCTGTGGCAATGGAACGGCGAACCCACTCTGGATTTAAGGAGCTATCCCAGGTGCTGAACTTGTTTTGCAGCTGAGTTGAAGGATCTATCCAAAGTGCTGAAAGCAATCTTTCCTGAACAGGTTCAGCCCCATGGATTAAATCAGGGGTAGGCAACCTTTCCCATTTGGCCAAGGGACTTCAGCTCCCAGAAGCCTCAGCCATGTTAGCCAATAGTCCCATGTTGGCCAATAGCTCCTGGGATTCTGGGAGCTGAAGTCCCTCGGCCCTTAAAGGGGAAAAAAGGTTGCCTACCCCTGGATTCAATCCTGAAGTGTGTTCCCCAGCCCACTGCCACTGAGGTTGAAGCCACAAGGCTGCATTTAACAAGACAAGGGGAAAACCTCTCCATTCTTCCCTTCGTCAGGCAGCCATCCTTGGGGGCTTGACGTTTTTGCTAATTCGAAATGTCTCGCAAACAACACTCCCTCCCTTCCCGACAAGGTGCTTTTTCTGTCTCCCGGCCCATCGCCTTCTTCATCGTCTGCTGCATGCTGGGTCATGCGACCGCCAGAGCAGGGTAAAGATAATAGACATCCTGTCACAATGACAAGATCACCCAAAAGAGAAGCTAAGCGATAGCGCTGCCAAGAGAAAGGCTGAAGGAAGGTATGGGGAGGAGGGAGGAGGACGCCAACATGAAGTGGAAGAGAAGAGACATCATTATCTTTGCTTTTTGCTCTTTCAGACTTTCAGGAGAGGGAAGGAATGCATCTCTTAACCTCCAAAGTCTGTCTGAATCCAGTTCCCTTGGTCGGATTTTATACAGACAGAGAGAGGGAAGAGAAAGAAGGGAGAGGCAGGGAGGTCTGCTGTCAGAAGAATAATGAATCTGCTTTGGGTTTAAGTGCACACTTTAAAGAAACGATCCAAAGTGCAGGACCCTATCCTCCAAATAGGCCCAGCACCTCTTTAAAGGAGCCATTTGGGGTTGGGGAAACTCCATTATAGTTCAGACTATAACTTCTTCTAGAATCGTCCAGGAGTAGCAACATACCTTTAAAACAGGTTGCAGAGCTTAGTGGTGCTGTGTAGCATTTATAAATGTCAGTTTGCTAAAACCTTCAGTCATTTCTGGTTTGGAGGGGGATTTTTCCCAGTATGTGCATCCTCCCGAGGGTCCCAGGGGCAGGAAATATTGACCCCAGACTCCCCAACCTGCAAATTTCCAAAGGACACTCCAGCATTCCCCTATTTGTAGTCTGAATATGGGAGGAATCCCAAACACTGGGAGGACTACATCATGTACCAATGTGAAGAAAGCAGAGCCCTGATGGACTGTCTTTATACTCATTCGTAGAGGGAGTTGGGTTGTGTTTGCAAAGGACTTTGTATGTGCAGAATGCATGTGTGTATGTGTCTGTATCCTCAATTCTAGTCAGAGTGCCAGAAAAAGAAGAAAGCTCTCCTCCCAAGATGTCTGGCAGTTATCTGCAAAGTCACAGCTGGCTCTCTGCTTGCTGTCTTGTGCCAAAAACAATATATTTCAAAAACACAGCACAAAGCCTTGATTTAGTGTCTGCGTATGTATGTTCTGTATAGAGGAGGGGGATCTCGCGGATGAACGCAACAGGCACTGCTTTGTGTTCACCATGTTGCTTTGCCTAAATTTAAAGAGTCTGGCCATGTTCCCCGATTGCCCCTCATGAGTAGAATTGTCCTCCATCTGGGGTCACCAATTGTTCCATGTCAGTGGAGCTGTGAATCCTCTCCAGGTTTTAGTTTAGATCTCTCTAGATCTCTCCAAGGTGCTGAACATATCCTGGGATAAAGGAGATCCCTGAGGTGCTGAACCTATTCCAGAAGAAAGGATCTCTCCAAGGTGCTGATGTCTGACCCCCAAATAGGGGTGGGTGGGTGTTGACATGCATCAAAGAAATTTGGATGGAAAGGTTCATAAAATAATAGAATCAGAGACCACAAGTCAGTAACATCTTCCACTGTCAGACAGCTCTTATGGTCAGGAAGTTCTTCCTACTATTTAGGTGGAATCTCTCTAGTTTATATCCATTGCTCCATGTCCTAATTTCTAGAGCAGGGGTAGGCAACCTTTTCCCTTTAAGAGCCGAGGGACTTCAGCTCCCAGAAGCCTCAGCCATGTTGGCCTATAATAGTCCCATGTTGGCCAATAGCTCCTGGGATTCTGGGAGCTGAAGTCCCTCGGACCTTAAAGGGGAAAGGTTGCCTACCCCTGTTCTAGAGCAACAGAAAACAAGCTTGCTCCATCCTCAATGGGACACCCCTTCAAATATTTCCACAGGGCTATCATATCACCTCTTAACTTTCTCTTCCCAAGGATAAACATACCCAGTTCCCAAAGGACTTAGTGATTCCCACATCTTTCACCATTTTGGTTGCCCTCCTTTGGACATGCTCCAGAGCTTGGATAGCTCTTTAAGCCCTGGAATTAAACCCAGAGCAGAAGGCATTGCAGTTTTGATAACCTCTCTGTCTCTGCGCTCCAAAATGTAAACCAGTATGTTCCACTTCAGCTGTTATGGGCAGATACCATGAAGGCAATTTTCATCCCTTACTGCTTGTCCCACCCAAGAAGTGGCTTCTGGAGGTAAGCAGCTCTGCTAATCCCTTGAACTCACAAGTCTAATGCCAACTGCAACATCTGTCATGTTCACCCTAATACCTCTGGAAAGGCAGATTTATGCATAACCATCCTCAGATACATCAGCAGCAAATTCCCCATGTGTTGAGATGCATGACTTGTCGCCAGCAAAAGAGGATTCATTGTGTTCAAAGGCAATGCTCTTAACCTTCCCATTCTCCAGGTGTTTTGGACTTCAGCACCCAGAAGTCTTGAGCACTGGCCATGTTGTCTGGGATTTCTGTTTGTTGGCACCCCATTAGGCTTTGCGGTGAATGCAGCAGAACCATTTCTCTGAGATATGGGCACATTTCTTCCTTCCTTTGGCTCTCCCTCAATTTCCTAGCCTTCCTCCCCACTTTATTTAGCCCCTTGTGATTGGTGGCTTGACCTGAAGCCCATCTTTGTGGCCTTGACTTCACAATAGCACCAACAGACAAAGATGCATATATATATATACCCAGACCAGAGCTAAGCACACATTTGCCTTCCAGGAGGCATCTCATGTGCTGGACTGAGCAGAAAGCTTGCTGAGATGTTGGTAAGGATCACCTTCTCCTTTCCCCTCAATTCCTCCAAGTCTTACATTGCCACTGAACATCTCATCCCTTCTACTAATACTCTGCTGAATGTCTAGCACCATCCGTATAGTCTGGTTTATGGTTCCCCATCACCCCACAAATGTGGCCATTTGTCTGGGGATGATGGGAATTGTGACCCAACACAATGTGCTACCATCACCGTAGCACCCTCAACACACCTGACCTTGTCTGAATTCAGAAGCTAAGGGCCTTTGCAGACTGCCAGAAATAGTGCAAACTGAGTCCACTTTAACTGCCCTGACTCAGTGCTAGGGAATCATGGGAACTGTAGTTGATTGTGGCACCAGAGCTCTCTGACAGAGAAGGCTCAATGTCTCAGGAAAAAAACAACAATTCCCATGATTCCCTAACCCTAAAAGTGGACTAAATTTGCACTATTTCAGGCAGTCTGCAAAGGCCCTAAGTAGGACTACATCTGCTTAATAATTCCATTATTCTAATTGTTGTGAGAATGAAATTGGACAAGCCTCAGGTAGGTCATTCTGAGCGTAGAAGATGGAGGAATAAAAAATGAGTATGAATACAGACATGTGAAAGATCAGGAACTGTCCAGCTTGGCAACTGCTGATGCCACACAATTTAGGAAAGTAAGATATGAGGCCATTGCAAAAGATTTTCCTTTTGCAAGATCCAACCAAGCTCTTCAATAGCACGGCAATCAATATTCAGCCAGAGAAAATGCAAAGCAACACACAACTGGGCATAATAATATTAACAATAATAATGGTTCTATCATTTCACAGACAATGATGGAATATAAATTGGATGTAACTACCAAAGAAAAGTATCTCTGGTATGTGAGCTCAATGCTGGGGACGAATAGGAAAAGCAGTCGAAAACAAGATTGCAAGCAGCCACACACCGTTATATAAACCTAAGATCTGGCCCCATTGGGGACATTGTGTACCACTTGTGGTCATCCTGTCTCCAACAAGATGTCAGAGAGCTGGGCAATGGAGAGAAAAGGGCAGCTGAGAAATGAGCAAGACTACACAGGGATCTCTTTATGAGAAGGACAGAGTGTTTTTAGCTTTTCAGTGGAGGAGAATGAAAGAAGGAACGGCATAGAAAAAGAGACAACTAAGAGGACTATGCTAGAGGAGGAGGAGGAGGAGGCACAAACAGGCCTTCCAGAAGTTGTTGGATTCCTATCATCCTCGACCAATGGCACCTTGGGCCTTCTATGGTTGTGGGGCTAGTGAATCCACGCCAGGTTTTAAGCTTTCCAGGAGGTGAACCACATTTCTCAATAGCTTCGGCAGCACCTTGGAAAGCCAAGCCCACCCAACCATCGTTTGGTGGCCAAGCTGTAGCTTGGTGGCCAAGAGAAGCCCTATATATTTCTAAACAGCTTCAGCAACACCTTGGAAAGCCAAGCCCACCCAACCATAGTTTGGTGGCCAAGATTTGGGGAAGGCACTTACAACTGTAGCAATCATACAACTATCATGACTATGTAGGGCCCAGGAATACGAACCCGTTACGGATATGTTGCTCCGGGTGATGGGTGACGGCAAAGCTCCAGCTTGTCATTATATTCTCCTCTCTTAACAGTAGCTTTTCAAACTCTTTGGAAAGGGCAATAACTCTTTTGAAGGGAAATAAATGGGTGTGAAGCACTCTATGGAACGTGTAGACTGACCTCTCCACCCTTTTCTCACTTTTCTAAGAAAGATTCATCTCATTCACTCTTTGGCCTGGAGGTGTAAAGAATATTCACATCGCTCCGCATCTTCCACAAGAAAGGGTGCCTCAATGTGACTTAACACATTGCAGCACTTTGGGACATTAATAAAAAGATTTTTTTCCCCACTTTCTGAGACTTGTTTGCAAACATTGATTTGCAAACATACACAAAAACACACCCAGTGTCTTGAATCCTATCCAATGAGATTATCAGGAGACATTCACCAGAATCCTGTTGGTTACTCCTAACTTGAGCAAACCATTCAATTAAATGTTGAATCGACATCTTAGTAAGCCCAAGTGATTCAATAGATCTAGGATTCTAATAGGAGCAGCATTTTGCAGAAAATATAAACCCCAGAACCCTATTGTGGTTTTCCATTGGCATAAGGGCCTTTATATGAGTGACTGCACTTTCTCAGAAGTTACACAAAGTTGGTGCCCGTGATCATGAGTTTTATCCCTTTATCTGAGCAGCAGATAACCTTCTTCACCAGTAGCAAAGGGCTAAATGATGGGAGAAAGATGCGTTCCTTTTTAATGGGGCTCAGCATCACCAGAAAGCAATTGTCCGAGAAGATGGCCAGTTGGGCAGAAGTGCAAACCTCAGCACAGGTTGCAAAAAGCTTGAGAAATGACCATGAGGTGGACTCTTACAAAGTACATGGCAGCGGGTAATAAAATGGACTGGATGATTCTAACTTTAGTGCTCAGTTGCATCTCTTTTACACTTTAGGATCTTTTCTAGTTTTGTCATGGCTGCCCTTCCCATTCCTTGACTTCTTCTGATTTCTTGACCCATCTCAACTCATGGCGACGCTGTGGATGGGACACCTCCAAGACCCCCATATCCTCAACCTCTCCGCTCAGGTCTTGTATTTTGGAAATATTGAAGGAGCTGCCCCAAGGACCTCTCTGGGGTGCTGAACATATCCCCAGAATAGCTCTCCAGCATCTTAGACGATGCCGCTAAAGTTTAGACTGAAAGCAGGAGCGGATTCACCACTCCACTGAAGTAGGAGACACCAACTCCCTCCAGAAGGTTATGCTTGCGGTATGCAGAAACAAACCAGGGAAACTCGCAGGATTGTGGCTGTTGCTTCTTTTTTTTAAGTGCAAAATTCTCCAAGAGACGCATAATCTATGTTTCCCTGGCAGCTGAAAGTGGCCCAACGATTATGTGAGGGCCAAGGAGCAGAGGAAGCCAGAGCGTTGGCGATCCCCTGCAGAGATAAAATGAGCCCAGGATGGAAAATGTCCCATTACCCCACAGGAGGAGCTGGACAGAGGACATGGCGTTTCACGGACCTTTAAATGTCTCATTTTTAATCTTCCATATGGGCAAATGGTTCTTTAAGATAAGAAGCCATGCTTTATCCTGGATTGTTATGTGCGACTGTTTTGCAAAATAGACTCGGTGCCTGACTGTGGACTGGACCTATGGAGGCAGAGAGGACAGAAGCAGCCCTTGTGTGTCTGAAGGGGAAGAGAGGAAGGAGAGAGGAGTATTTTGAGCCCGGAGAAGTGTGACTAAGAGGCGATAAGACAGCCATCTTCAAAGACCAAAAGGGATGTCATGTTGATGACAAAGAAAATGGGGGCAGAGTTTGGAAACATTCCTCTTTTGGGAGTGGGGGGGAACTACAACTTCCAAAACCTCTCAGCCAGCATGGCCAGTGGTGGTGGTCATTCTTCCACCTGGAGACCAGGGACCGGAGCAATCCTCTCCACCGATCTCCCTCCAGGTCACCATCTCCTCCCAGCAAGCCCACATGCCTTCATTTCCCCTGGCAGTCCTTCTCAAAATGGCGAACATTTCCATTTTCCTCGGCAGATACTCTCAAAATGGGGAATACCTCCATTTTCCTCTGCAGTCTTTCCTCTGCATTGTCTCTTTGAGAGGGGAATCACAGATTTTTTTAAAAAAAACAACCAATTTTGAGAGGGATTGCAGAGAAAATGAAGGCACTAAGCAGTAGTGTATGGTTCTGGAGAACTTGGGAATATTTTGATGTGTTTACTGTCATTTGGGGGATTTCTGCATCATTTTGGAGCAAAGGTTCCCTGAAAACTATGCCGTTGTGTAAAAGGAAACTGAGGGCTGGAGGGGACCGGTGCTTCAAGGGCCACAAAAGTGGGTTTCAGGAGCCACATCTGGGCCATGGATCATGCTATGTCTTGCTTTATGGGATAGCATCTTCCCTATCAGGTGTTGGTAAGCATGGCTGGGGTTTGTGCTGCAATTTTCTGTTCTCAGGCCCCTCCTGGGTCTCTGTCTGAACCTCTTTCTGGGTTCTTTGGGGCCAATTATAGTGAATATTGCAAACATAATCACAATTTAAATCCAAAGGGAAAAAGCAAGCCACAATATGACTAGATATAACTAAACTGAAGCCGTATCTATCATCTCAAAAGATCTATGCATCCAATGAGGTGCAGGACTGGATTTCAGGAATACTTCAGTACTGCAACCTTGGATGCAAACCTTAAAGCCCTAAATAAATGACAGGTGCAAAACAGATGCAAATACATCCTAAGAATAATAAGTTGATCCCTTTGTCCCCTCCAGAAATACATAATCATAAATCCTGCTACCTTGCTCTAAGAGGAAAGGGACTCCTTCTTATCCTTGGCATTTGTAGCTCCTCTTAACAGTGGATCAGCGGCGTGAGAGTGTTCACTTGCATTAGTGGCCTTGTTGAATACTTTTTGCATTCGCTTTGCAGTCTGAGAAAAGATAGGAAGGCTTGGAATGGACCGGGCGAGTGATTTCTTTTCTCCGTTTCTAACCTGCTTGCACAGTGAGATGGACTTCCTCAGAGCCTGGTGGACACTCCAGCTTTGGAAGTCTTTAAACAGAGGTTGGATGGGTTTCTTTCAGGAGTGCTTTAGCTGGCAATTTCTGCACGACAGGGGGTTGGATTAGATGCCCCTTAGGGTCCCCCTTCCAGCTCTAGGATTTTCTGGTTCTCACTGCTCTTGCTGGGAGATGTGTCATGCGTGTGTTTTCTTTGCTCGCTTCTGCACCGCATAACCCTTGGGAGCCCATCTTCCATTGCCCTTGCCTTGGGAAGTCCCGAATGAGGTGGTCTTGCATGACCATGGCATCTCTCCATGAGCGTGGGGTCACACTCCACCTTCTCCATTCCTAAGCTGTGCGGTTTCTTTGCAGGGGAAGACCGCCACCGTGCCGGTGCCCTTCTGCCAGAGACCGAGGCAGGATGTCTTCTATTGCTCACCAGGGTACAAGTCTGAGTACACCCTCTTCCACACCAGCCGGGTGATCAAGTACGTCTTTTTGGATGGGAGCCAGAACATTGTCCCATCGCCACCCAGTTCTCCCAGCTTCGAGCCACATGCTGGCTACCTGGAGTCCTCCAAGGGCTATTACTACCCTCTGGTCATTCCTGATCCCAGCCTCGCCAGTTCCTACTGGGTCCCGGACCTTGAGCGTCTCCCCATCTTTGTTGCTCTGTCCAAGGGCCAGCAGAAGTCAAACCAAAACGTCTCGGGACGTCCTCTGTTCTCCCGGGATCGGCTGCCCGTTTTCCGACAGTTGTGTGGAGAAGCAAGCCCTGTGCCACCAACGTCCCAAAAAGAGATGGCGGCTCCCAAGGCTGCCAAAGAGGAGCTGGAGAAATCCAAGGATGCTGAGATGCTGGAAGATGGGGAGAAAATGGAGAGAGGGGCTGTGGAGGATGAGAAGGACCAGGACATGCCCAAGATGACCTCCAGGGAAAGGGGAGCGAAGCCCTAAAAAAAGGGGGAAGGGGTGATTCCTAATTCACAATAAAAAACCAGTGGTGCCAAAAGTCTGTTGTATTTTGGTTTCCAAATGGCCACTCTCAAGTGCAAAACAAACCACAGAATCCATAGGGCTGGAAGGGACCACAAGTCCAACGCTTGCCATGCAGGCACGCCTTCAAGATCCTCCTGAGAGACAGTCATCCAACCTCTGTGTAAAAACCTCCAAAGAAGGAGACTCCATCGCCCTTCAAGGCAATCCGTTCCACTCCCAAATAGCTCTTACTGTCAGGAGGTTCTTCCCAATGTTGGGGTGGCTTCCCCTTTCTTGCAATTTGAGTCCATTGGTTCACGCTCTAGTCTTCAGGGCAACTGAAGGCATCCTTGTTCCACCTTCAAGAGCCACAATGAAACCTTGTGAGTGAATTAGGAAGATGCACATCTGGGCAGCGGCAAATATGCTCCAATGCCCATTGGGCTCTTCTGAAGTGCACTGGCCACATCTGATGTCCATGGGGTACTCCGGTCATGCTATAACTACCGCCTCGATTGTCTGACAGAGGGGCGGGATATAAATAACATTTATTATTATTATTATTAACAGGAAGATTTTTAAAAAATGCCAAAAATGAAGGGGAGAAACTCATAAAGTACCATGGTACTATATGTCCCCAAGTACTATATATATATATATATATATATATATCCCAACAAATGAAACCACCACTTAAACATGACACTAAAATTATATTTTGCAATAACACCATGTGGCTAACCAACAATTATCCATACTAAATACAAAATGCTAAAGTCCAAAAGCATCTGAGGAAGTAGACTGAAGTCTAGGAAAGCTCTTCATGCTGCCAACTTCTTTCTTTATAGTTAGTCTCAAAGGTGCTGCAAGATCTTTCTACATACTACAGACTAATATGGCTATATCTTTGAATTCTACAGAATGCAAAGTACAACAGAATTCTGCAGAATGCAATGAAAGTCCAGTAGTATTCGAAGTCCTTCTGGCCTCTGCTGCAGAAAACATAAAGTTGCAAATGAAGGCTGGTGGAATAAATTTCACAAGTGATGAGTGATATCCTATTCAATCTTCATAATAAGGTTGTATTCTTGATGATGACTTTATGTTTTCTGCAGCAGAGGCCAGAAGGACTTGGACTACTACTGGACGTTCATTGAGTAATTCTGTTGTACTTACCATTTTGTATGGGTAATTGTTGGGTAGCCACATGGTGTTATTGCAAAATATAATTGTAGTATTATGTTTTAAGTGGTGGTTTCATTTGTTGGGGGATATATATTACCTTAGTACTTTGTGAGTTTCTTCCTCTCATGGTTGGCACTCCTGTTGTGCTCCATCCCTTCCTAGCTGGTATCTGAATGTATATTTGGGAGTGAATGTATATTTGGGAGTCATCATGCTTCCCGCAGTCAAGCCACCATTGTGCAATGGATGCCCATAACTAGGAATGCCACAGCAGCCCCTGGATATTGCCAAACTGCTCTTTCCTATTTCCTTCACATGTAAATGCTCTTGTTGCAATCTAAGCCAACCGACATTTCAAGTGTATATTGCTTTCATTCCATCTTGGTTCCCATCCTGGGGCAGAGGTGGAATATAAATGGAATTGAACTGAATAAATAAAACAAATGGAGCCCTATACACCCAGATGCATCACACTTTGCTCTGAAGTGGCAGGGCCGATCTGCATCTGTTTCCATGAGCAAGCGCACTTTCCAAGCCACTCTTTATGAAAACAGCCGAGCCCCCCAGAACCCTTGGCATGCGATCCATTAACTCATTAACTCGGCTTGCTGTCTCCATATTTATCCACGGCCCTCAAAGACCTGCATGAAGTACTTGGTGTGCTCTCCCCTTAAAATACAGGAGTGCCAACGCCAAACATTGCAAGACGTTGCACACGTTGGGTAGGAGCCAAGTGCAGGGTCTACAGGAGAGCAAGGGAAGGAGGGAAGGAGAGAAAGAAAAGAGAGAGGGAGGGAGAGGCAGAGAGAAAGATGAAAAGCAATTACTGCGGTTCTCTCCCTTTCTTTCTCTCTCTCTCTCTCTTTTAAACATTTCCTTTTGCTGACAATATTATGCTTTGGTGCAAACGAGGATAATCGAGCCCTCCAAGAGGACTTAGTGACCTTCCTTAATGGAATCCATTTAAATGCTTTGACAATTTACATGAAAATATAACTCTGGAGAGAAGAGAGTGCCTTCTGCTCAGTCACCCACCCACCGCCACAAATGCACAAATGCACAGCTCCCCTTCACTCTTCATGGAGTCAATATTTGATGGGCTGCTGAGTATCCAAAGCCACGCGGTCCTCCTCCCCAGAATGCCTTTCCTACAACGTTCATCATGGGAAGAAGCTGCAAGGTTTTTAAAAAGCAAAGCTGGGAAGGAGGGTGAGGGGGGAATCTCTCTCTTTCCAAACATTTCCCCACTTTCCCCACATTTGCTAATGGATGATGATGATGATGATGATGATGATGATGATGATGATGATTTCCTGAAGTCCCTTCATGGCCTGTTTCAATGTCCTTACAATACCACCTGAACTGAGAAACAGCCAAATGTTGACCACAAGCAGGTTTGGGACTAACTAACATCATCTTCATTGTCTTTTCCCTTCCTGCATGATTTTTAAGGTCTTTCCCTGATGGAGAAGCCAGTGGAGCTTCAGAAGCTTGCATCATGTATTCTGTACACTTGGGTTGTCCCTGTTTTATGGATTCGGGATGTTAATATTCAAAGCAACAGTGATACCTTTATGGAGACACCAAAATGCACAAATTACATGATGGAGGTTTTTGAAGCTTCCCTGGCTTCATCATCAGGCAAAGATGAACAGCCGCATCTTGACCAAAGGCAGGCTTGGGACGAACATCTGTATCCCCTTTTTACTGGTCTGTGCTGGTCTGTGACCATAATAAAGATGAACTATGAACAGGCTTGGGACCGACATTGCCTAAATCCCCCCCCCCCCCATGATTTTAAATATCTTTGCCTGGAAATGTCATCCTGACCTCCGTCACTTGGTGCAGCTGCTGCCTGTTAAGATAGGTTTGGAGGAGCAAAATAAAATACGGTGGTTTGAGTGCTGGACTAGGCTACTGGGAGACAAGGGTTTGAATTGTCCTCTGGAAACCCATTGGGTGACCTTGGTCAAGTCCCACTCTCTCAGCCTCAGAGTCAGCCGATGGTGGCAAAGATTCTCTGAACAGAGAATCCCCTTTTGATAGGTTCAGCTTAGGGTTGCCATGACTTGAAGGCACACAACAGCAAACCATGATGTAGGAATGTAGCCAAGGAGAGCCATGAAGGATCAGGCTTAAGGTATATCTAGTCCCCCGTTCTCTTCACATGGCGACAACTGTCTGCAAATTATCATCCCTCTCTCTTCCTCTCTCCTTCCGTCTTTCTTATCCTCTCTTTCGTTTGCCTTAATCCTTCCGCATGTAGTAGCCCTTGCAACCAGAGAGGCGGAAAACCTTCTTCTCTCAAAACAATCCTTGTCACTTTATTGGGTTCCAGAGACGACCATAATCATGTTGAAACAAGGGCATTAATATACTTGGCTCCAGTATTACCACAAGTCCAACAGAGAGAATTATTTTTGGATTAAGGTCTCTGCAGACAATTTGCCTGTTTCCCTCTCCTCTGCCTCTCTTCTAAGCAAGAGAGAGAAACTGTTGACTTAAGCTATGTAAACCTTAACAACCACAACCAAGGTGTGCATACAATGGTAGAAATATTTGCCTTTTTTGAGGGGGGGATGTATCTTGTTAGACTTGGGCAATTAGCACAGTCTTCACAAGTAAAGCCTTCAGTTCAAAACCTAGCATCCTGCATGAATGGATGTGAAGGGAAACACAGCAAGGTAGGGAGTCAGTTTGTTGGGTCAGATTTGGGCCAGATGGTGATCCACTTAGAATCATAAAGTTGGGAGAGACCCTCAGGGGCTATCCAGTCCAGCCCCATTTGGCCAAGCAGGAATACACCATCAAATACACTCGTGCTTTACATGGAACACTTTGAAAAGCAAGCCCTGGAAACAGCACCAAAAAAGCCCACAATATGGTTCTGATATGCGGGTGACACTTTCACCATTTGGAGCCATGGAGAAGAAGATCTGACTGTGTTTTTGATCCATCTGAACAACATCCACCTGAACATCCAATTCACAATGGAAAAAGGAAGGTATGTTTACCATACATCAAAGGAGTAACAGACAGAATAGGGAAACTGATGAGGAAACACAACCTCAAATGCAAATCAAGAAACACAAGAGACACTGCAAACTGGGCTAGCCAGAAAAATCATCACTAGCACATCACATTATAAACCATCCTGGGTACAAAATGCTATTTGAAAACACTGAAATTCTGGACCATGCCAACAACTATCGGGTCAAAATGAACAAGGAAGCCATGGAAATCCAAAAAGACTTGGACAACTTCAACAGCTGGAAGTAAATAAAGTTTGGCTACCAGTCCTGAAAAACACCAAAATCAAGATTTAGCACACGTAAATGAACTTCACCCCAGGGCCAGGGGGTTTCCCAGAAGACAATGGATCACCCATGAAATAGACATCTTGCCATTCAACAACAAAACAATACACAGATTAACACGTAAATCACTTCAACCAGGGCCACACAGTAGATATACCCCACACACCTCCATGCCAGCATTCTCTGAAAATGCCAGCCACAGATGCAGGCGAAATGTCTGGAAGAAATTCTTCTAGAACACACCCTCACAGCCCCCAAAACCCACAAAAACCTATGGATGTACAGCCTTCTCTATGACAGACGGCCATCTAACCTCTCTTTAAAAACCTCCCAAAAAGGAGACTCCACCATTCTCTCCGAGGCAGTGTATTATTCCATTGTCAAACTAAGTTCTTACTGTCAAAAAGTTCTTCCTAATGTTTAGGAGGAATCTCATTTCCTGTAGTTTGAACCCATTGCTCCATGTCCTAGTCTCTGGAGCAGCAGAAAGCAAGGTGGCTCCATCCTCAATAGGGCATCTTCTTGCTAGAAACAAATGTGGTTTCTCTCTCAGCCTGTATCTACTGCAAGATCTGACTCTGTGATTTATGATTCTGGGCTGCTTCTCGGATCTGTGCTCTTGCTACTTGTGGACTTTGCTAGCTTCTGGCCCTGGGCTGTGTGTTATCGGATACTGCTTGTTCCTCCGGCTATTGAATCGTGGGCACTTGGCACTCTGTACCAGCGTGAGAGCAGGATAGGAGTCATAGTTTGAATGTTGGACCCCAAAAAAAACAGGATTTGAACCCTTGCTCAGCTATGGGAACCCACTGGGTGACCCTGGGCAAGTTTCTCTCTCTCAGCCTCAGGGAGAAAGAAAGGGCCAAGTCAGAAACAAGCTGAAGTCACACAACTACACAACATGGTTTTAACCTTGTTTTAGTCCATTTTACTGTTTTAAATTGGTGATCCCTTTGATGTCCTTTTATCCTATTTAAATGATTCTAGGGTGTTTTTTCCCCAATTAAATATATATAGAGAGAGAGCGAGAGAGAGAGAGAATTGTTTCAAAACATTTATATTTTATATTTTATATTTGTATCTGATATGGGACTAGACAGAAATGAACACATAAATACAAGAGTGCTGAGACCAACCCGTATAGCAACAAAAGTTGTCTGTTTCGGGTGGCCAAGATCATCAGTCAAGAACTCACAGCCATGAACAGACCCTTCAGCTATATGGGGGGGAAACCCACTTTCCTCATTCAATTCCTTTGGGAAACAGCAGGCTTCATCGCTCTTAAATGTTCCAAGCGGCGACAAATCAGGGCTTGGTCACGGTAAATCATTTTGAGATTTGCTCCGTGAAGACTTTGTTTGTTCTGGCAATCCCAAGAGGGGAGGGGAAATTGTCTCTCTGGGATGACAATACAGCAGCCAGAGAGGAAGGAACCAAAGGCCGTCCTAGATAATCTGAGTCCTAGGGAACGGGACATGTTGCATTCCTCCCATGAGATCTCCTTGTTGATATCCTTTGACCTGCATCATCATCATCATCATCATCATCATCATCATCATCATCATCCAGAATTGTGTTGAGGGACTTAACATCTTCATAAGTGGCCTTATATCTGCAGGAATTAGAACTGGGCAGCTCCGTAACATCTGCATCCAGGAAGAGGCTGCTGTTATGTTAGAATCCTAAAATTAAAACAGTCCAGCACCCTCATCCTTTCTCAAATGCCTCTTGGAATAAAATTATCTCCATCTGCCGGTGGGAGGACAGCGTGGAGGCAGCCATCTTAGTATCCGTATGGGAGAATCCAGTGGAAATGGAGTATGTCCCGATGGCGGGGCTAAAGGACATGAGGTTCCTCATCCCTGAAATTTGGTGAAGAAATGTCCTATGCATCTTCATCACGCATCCATGCGTGCTTTAGCCCAACTTCTTGTCAAGTCACGGGAAAGATGAAGTAAGAGAAACAATGCAATAAGCCCTTTGTAGGAGCAAACCAACCAGCGCTCCATTTCCTTTAGTGTCAGTAACATCGCCATACAAACAAACAGGGATCCTGGTCATGATGGGATCCCTGACTGGCGAGGATCACCCAGAAAAAGAAACAGAAGGCCCCGGAAATAAAACGGTCAAAGGAGATCCAAAGGCAGGCTCCAACACCTTCTAAGTGTTTTCAGCAGAGAGTCTGGCAAGAAAGGAAGAGGAGGTTGAGAGAGGGAGGTTTATTCTGTTATAAATTTTTATAGTTAACATTATGGCTTCTCTTCTTTTTAAGAACAAGTAGAGATGATTCACTTTGGCTATTAATAGAAGCAGAGTTGATTTATTTTTTTCCTCCTTTCCCCCCACCTGCATTTAACAACACCTTGATCCATAAATGAGTGTTGACTTGAAGGCACACGACGACAACAGCGGAGGATGGAACAAACGTGGTTTCTACGAACCAAAACTAAAGGCTTCAAATTAGAGGATATTCCAACATGAGGAAGGCCTTCCTGACAGCAGAAATGTTCGACAGATACTTGGATGTCTTTAAACCCAAGCTGGATGCTTAAATCTCAACTGCAGATTTCTCTCCTAGTGAGGGGGTGATCTAGATGGGCTTTGGGGCTCCTTCCCAATCATCAAGTTTATGGTTCACATTTCCAGTCCACCTTGAGCACGACACGAGTTTTGGAGCAAGAAAACGCTCCCAAAAATGCTGAGGAAATGAACCAGCTTCTCCTAAACAGATATTTAATATTATTATTATTATTATTAATATTATTTTGGACACCACCTCTAATGGGAGAGGAGAGCTTTTTGCAAAATTGCTCCTGCTTTGACACCAGCAGAAGAGCAGGACACCTGGCAATAGATAAGCGCCTGGTTTATGCATCTATCCTGCTATTTTCACAACCATTACCAAGCAACGTGCTTTTCCTCTCCCTTTCTCCCTTTCTCTTCTCTCAGGGAACGTAATGGCGTAATTGCCGGCGGTGGCATGGAGCGGTGTGGGAGACAAGCTCCATCAATCCTATTTAGGGAACACAAGCTTTTGATTAAAGGTTGCAAGGTTAACTCTCTTCTCTTTCTTGGGCCAAGGCTGGGAGGCTGGGAGCTGTGGGCCTGGGTCCCCCTTTGTTTTGCCCACGGCACGTCGGGCAAATGCCTTGCCCCTTTGCCCCAGGGGGTACGTGATGCCTGGGCACAGATCAGCTCTGAAAGCTCAAGTCAGCCAGGTTAACTGCAGGGCAGGGGAAATTCAATGAGGCGAGGTTTACACAGCGCAATCCTCTCTGTTTTTTTCGGTTTCAGTCCCCAGCCGCCTCTGCTCCCAGACGAAGTCTGGAAGTGGTCTGTGAAAGGAACCCGACACACCTCAAGGAAGCACAACATTCCCCCATCATTACTGTATATTGCATTGGACAGTTCCAGTCATTGCTGGTCACAGCTGCAGCCAGGGGCTCCCAGGTCAGTCTGGTGGTGAATTCGGGTTTTCATCAGGCTCCTTCCAAGACAGCAAGAAAGGAAATCTCCTCCAGTGCCCAGATTTTGGAGAGAGACAGAAGGAACGAAAACGGTTCGCATCAAGAGCTCTTCTATTCACTGTGTCACATTCTCTGAGTCCTCCTTTCCTTTGGGTTGTTGCGTGTTTTCGAGTCGTTTCCAACTGATCATGACCCTAAGAAGAACCTATCAGGGGGGTTTCTTGGCAAGATTTGTTCAGAGGAGGTTTGCCATTACCTATCCCTGAGGCTGTGAGAGTGCGACTTGGCCAAGGTCGCCCCGTGGGAATCGAACCCGGCTACATCCAAAGATGTAATTCATTTCCTGAAAAGTGAGGACACTTTCTGTCATGTGAAGTTGACCAAGTAAGTCAACAGGCTTCACAACAGCCAGGAGCGCAAGACCATCGGAGCAGTGGTGGACAGTGGTTCCTATATCAGAGGGACAGTGATTCTACGCTACAGGTTTTAGCCCACATTAAAAGAGATGCCCGTGCTCCTGGACACTATCTCCAAACTACATTCGGCGGCACCCCAGGCAAGCCAGAAATGGATTTAGCACCACCTCTCCAATATGGAGGCCACCAGCTGCCACTGAGGACCTTCATGCTCCATCTTGAAGTCCACCAGTCTGTCCTTTTGTCTCTCTGCTCTGGAACGAACCGTGCGTGCAGCCTTTCGAGTCTTTCATTTCCCCAGCACCAAGTTGTTTGACGCAGTTGTGTTGAGCATGTTTCCTTGGAAGTGTTGACCACCTTCACGCTGAGAGCGAGGAGGCATCCTGCTGGTGGAAAGGCAGCCTCCGCAAAAGCCCTGCTGGGAGCTAAGAGGGCTCCCACCTGGCTATTCTCAGCTGCAACCCAGAAGAGCCACGGGGTCTTCAGCCGGCCGGCCGTGGGATGCTAGTGACACCCAGTGGCACCTTTGCATCGGCTGCAAGGGAAGCTCCCTGCCTGCTCCTCTCTCTCTCTCTCCCTGGCAGATGAGATCTGGCCCAGGAGAAGACCAAAACAGGGTCTTAGAGGAGAAGCCTAGTCGGTATCAAGGGAGGCTGGGGGTTCAGGTATCAGCCCAGCAGCAAATCCACTGTGGTCTTGGGAAAGATGCATGGTCCTCACCTTGCTTTGGGAATGTCTCAGCACGAATGATAATGGAGCTCTTCGTGACGATGAACCATCATTGAATGGCTAACTTGGATCATAGAACCATAGAACTGGAAAAGACCTCAAGGGTCATCCAGTCCAAACCCCTGCCATGCGGGAACACAGAATCGAAGGACCCCCGACATCCAGCCCCTGTTTAAAAACCTCCAAAGAAGGAGACTCCATCACCCTCCAAGGCAGCGTCTTCCATTGTCAGACAGCTCTTACTCTCAGGAAGTTCCTCCTGATGTTGAGGTGAATTCGCTTTTTCCTGCATCACCCTATTAAAGTTCAAACTAAAACCCAGAGTGAAATCTCCATGCCCCTGGCATGAGTGAGAACCGCCTGAATTTCTTGCATCTGAAGTGGACACAATGCCTTGTTGTTGTTGTTGTTGTTGCAATAAAGTGCCTTCAAGCTGATTCTGAGCGGAGCGAAGGAAAATCCTCAAATTCTTTCTATACCAGATATGGAGAAAGTTGAATCTGAACATGAAGAAACAAAGAAGCTCAATGCTATCTAATTCTGAGGTTTTTTTTAGTTTTGTGAGACTTCTAGCCATCTCTGTCAGAGAGCTCTGGTGTCACAACAAACTACAAATCCCAGAATCCTATTGCATTGATCCATGGCAGTTAAAGCAATGTCAAACTGCATTATTTCTGCCTGCTCTGCAGATTAAACCTACAAAGCTCTGAGAATCCAGCTTGAATCAGAATTCTCCAAGTCCAAAAAGGTAATTTCCCCACGGTACGGTCTTTCCCAGGTTGACCCCTTGAGGTTCCTTCCAGCTCCATCCAGGAAATAAAACAAAATTCAGCAACAGCTGGAAATTGCATTGCTACGCAAGACAGGCTTTGTTGACCTCCTTGGAGCCCCAGAGACCAACATTAAGAAAGTCCATAGGGAGATTGCCACAAATGAATGGAGGGAAGGGAAAAGACGGAGCTGATGCATGCCACTACAGCGGAAAGCTCAAACAGAATAATCCACGATTCCTGAGCCAGTAGGCTGTGTAATAGTTTAAGAAGTGTTGAAATAACGGCTTGGATGACTAGGGTTTGAGTCCCTGCTCAGCTATGGAAACCCACTGGATTACCTTAGGCAAGTCACACACTCTCAGCCTCAGAGGGGAGCAATGGGGGCAGACCACCTCTGGACCAGCTCTTAATCTCTAGGAGAGGGTCACCCTAAGTCAACCTGAAGGGGAACACCACCTTTATCCCATGGTTCTCGCTTGAGATATAAGCAATGGATGCTAGTGGCTCTGATCCCTGAGGGGTGGAAACTTCACCTTGGGTTTTAGTTCAAGGAAACCAGGATACAACTGAGCCATCGACCGAGAGTCCATCACCATGGACAGCTCCCTTAATGTCCATAATAAAACTAAGAGTAGATTCTCCAACCATTGGCTTAGGAGCCACTGGTTTCTACCAGACATAAGAACAAGTTGGAGTTAATTTTAGGTGAAAAGAATTTCCCCTGATCAGAGGTGGCCCTTTGGAATCCACCCGGTTAACAGCATTTGGGAGAAAAGTGTGGGGTGATCTGGCAGGATCCCATGGCCTCTGTCTACTTTATCCCCAGGAAGGGCTAAGGACTCCAAGGGCAGCATAACCTCCCAGGTCCTTTCCGTATCTGATGCCTCATGTGTGCGCTCACGTCTACAGGAGATGAAGCTATTAGTATTGATTCTGTTGCCATCAATATGGGGATAGGCAATCCCTGCTCAATATCAATCCCTGCTCAATAGCACAAAGCAGGACGCTCATTCTCCTGGCCTGAGGACCAGGGACGGCTCCAATGGGTTGAACATTGAAGGGAGAAGAGGTGCTTTGGTCCCCATGGCCAGAGAGCCTGTCCTGGAACGGCCGATGGCTTGGGGGTCAGCCCCGGGGGTCAACAAAGAGCCGCCCCTCTTGGGAGAGGAAATGGCTCTCGCTCTTCATTGTTATTGCATTTTATGTTAGTGCTGCTCTGAATATTATACAATTTCTCTCCCCGGTGTGGAAACAGGAGTGAAGGTAGGTCATCTCTCCCCTAAGGCATGTGAAAAGCTTGATTCCAATGGTCGATGACCTACTGGTTAGTCCCAAGGAAAGTAGACCCACTCAGTCCATGGTGGAAGGGGGAATAGGTAAATCCCATTGATTCAAGGGGTCTACTCTGGTTGGGACCAACATTAGAAACTAGGCCAACCCCAATGTGGCTTGTCTTCCCATCCTTTATATCAGGTCACAAGGTTTTGGCCAAAATGCTATTGTTAGACTCACAGCATAAACTGGACTTACTTACGTGTTGATTCACCTTTCAACAATTCAACACTCCAATGGGTTTACTCTAATATGGCTACACAGGCAAAATCCCAGTCCTTTCCTTCCTGGGGATTTCTACTCATTTTTCCCCATCCACATCCACATCATCATTCCTAACCATTTCTTGTACCTATTTTTCCCAGCTTATGTACTTTTCTAAATGTTCTTCATTGGCTGAAGCATGGTTTGGTTTGTATCTTACTTCTCCCAAACTCACCATAAGCCTCCAAAATATGTGAATTTCCAAGGCAAAGTGAGTATTTCTCTCTCTCTCTCTCTCTCTCTCAAGGAATCTCAACAGTTGTCAAATGGATTCTAACTTTAGTATTCAGTTGTATATCTTATTCTTACAAAAACCCCAAACTGGGTCTAGACAATTTTCACAATACCCAGACCCTATTTGAGGTTTCCACTCCTGTCCCACATTGAAAAGACTTCTCTGGCAGAATGGGGTTGGACTGGATGGCCTCTGGGGGTCCCTTCCAACTCTAGGTTTCTAGGATTCTACGAACTGTGCAGGTATGACCCATCTCCATTATGAGAACAGCACAAGCAACTCTCTAAGAGGATGTTTGACCTCCTTCTGTCTATTCCCAATTTCCAATCTGTTTCCATCCTTGGAAAAACAAAACTAGCTACCAGGGTTTATGGCACACAAACGAACCTTTTAATGCCACTGAGCACCTCTTAAGGTTTGGCTCTGAGGTTGACAAAGACTCCAGATCCCATCTGCCTGGTGGTAGGGAGAATCGCACTCACAACAAACAGAAAGGACATCCGATCCCATCAGGTTAAGCCTCTGAAGCGGGAGAGCACTCAGCTCAAATGTAAAAATTAGCATCTCGAATCGCTGGCATAATAAGAGGTCGCCTGCAATTGGAGGTAACAATCTCTTCACTTGAAAGTCCTCATTGCAAAGTGGAGGAAAACAGCAGCCAAAAAAAGCCTCTTCAATTGGGAGTATTGCTTAGATTTTGCCAAATGCCTGTTTGTTTCTGCTCTCTCTCTGTCTCTTGTCTCCTCCAAAGCCACCTAAGAACTTGTACATTTGTTTTAGGATTAGATTAATGGGTTTTGCGATTTGTAAACCACCGCTGTGACATCACTGGCAATGAATGGAAAGCCCTCCCGGCTCAAGCTCGCCAGGTAGAAATAAATTATTTTTTCTCAAGAAGCACAGGTGGAAATCTCCGCACCGGGGCTGGGTCTGGAGGATTTTGTAGCATCACCCAATGACAAATGTCAACTTCCAGTGGGGAAATCTGAACATTTCTCTTTCCAGAGGCATTTGGAGAGAGTGGCTATAAAAGAACTAGGAAAGATCTTAAAATGCAAAGACATACAACTCAGCACAAAAGTCAGAATCACACAAGGCATTGCATTCCCTATTATTCCCATGGATGGATGGGAGAGCTGGACAGTCAAGAGAGGATAGGAAGAAAAACAAGGCCTTTGAGAGAATGTGTTTCTGGAGAAGAGTGCTGAGGAGGATCCCATGGAGAGCCAAAAGGACAAAGAAATGGGTCCTAGAGCAGATCAAGCTGGAAACCTCCCTGGAAGAAGCCAAGATGACCAAACTGAGGCTGTCGCACTTCAGACACATCATGAAAAGGGAGACTCTTTGGAAAAGACAAAAATGCTGGGGAAGATGGAGGAAAGAGGAAGAGAGGAAGGCCACATGCTGCCAGATGGATGGACTCTATGAAGGAGGTCACAACTATGAATTCGCAGGACCTAAGCTATGAAAGAACTAGAGAAGATCCTAAAATGCAAAGATATACAACTCAGCACAAAAGTGAGAATCATACAAGCCATGGTATTCCCTATTATTTCCATAGATGGATGTGAGAGGCTGGACAGTCAAGAAAGAAGATAGGAGGAAAACCAATGCATTGGAGAGAATGTTTCTGGAGAAGAGTGCTGAGGTTCCCATGGAGAGCCAAAAGGACCAACAAAGGGATCCTAGAGCAAATCAAAGATGGAAACCTCCCTGGAAGAAGCCAAGATGACCAAACTGAGGCTGTCCTATTTCGGACACACCATGAAGACTCTTTGGAAAAGGCAATAATATTAGGAAAAGTGGAGGGAGGGAGGGAGGAAGAGAGGAAGGCCACATGCTGCCAGATGGAGGGACTCTATATTAAGGAGGTCACTATGGGGATTAAGGAGTTGCTGGATTTAAGCAGAAAGCAGAGGAGGACAGAGGGTCTTCTTGGAGAGGTCTCATCCAAAGGGTCATTGCCATGGGTTGAGATCAACTCAAGGGCAGTTAACAACAACAAATCCTGGCATTCCGTTCTTCCTGAATATTAGGAATCTGGATTCATTCCACCAAAAAAAGATGCAATTAATTCCTCTCCAAAGTGTACCGGCCAAATTCAGTTGTTGTTGTTGTTGTTGTTGTTGTTGTGTTGCCTTCAAGTCATTTCTGACTTATGAAATGATTGCCAATTACCCGCCCAATCCCAAAAGCAAGCCATGGGCTTTGAAAGGAACGAACTGGGATCCCTTATCTATTGGATTGGCTGGTACTTTCCTTGCCTGTCTCTTATCAGAGCCGGATGAAGGATGCGCTGAAGGGAGCTGAATAGGATTATTCCCCGGATGGATGGAGGCTCATCGGAGCACTTTCACGCTGGAATCTAATTACCGATCTGACTTCTGGAAAGGCATTACATTGGCCAAGGATTCCTTTGTGAAACCCACTCTGGGACTTCTCATTCTTCCAAAATACCCCCCACCCCCTTTATAGCAATCTTGCAACTCCCAGCTGCGTGACTGGGAAGGCATTTTGGAGTCTTTCTCAAATTTTCAAGGGAGGCATTCAGTGTCAATTTGCCAATGCAACATCTCAGGAAGGGAAAAACATCGGAGACAACGGGCGTCCGAAAAGACTCCAAAAGTGGATGAAGAAAGCATGGTGAGAAGAAGCCTAGGCTGGCCCAGAATCTTTGCCGTCCCACATTAATTTGTGTTTGTTGTTTTGCCCAGAAGGAAAACAACAACAACAATTTCTATGTGAAATTCTGAGGAAGTCGGACAAGTCTGCAAAAGCTTCTGCTACAACGTCTTTTGCAGAGTTCATCTCCAAGGTCCAACAAGACCCCTTTGCCTATTTGGAAAGGTCTTAGCTGATATTTCTGCATCGTATAACTTTATGAATCCGTACCTAGCTTGGAAAGGCACAGCAAAAACCTCTTAGTGAATTGTTTGGTATTGTGTGTGCGTGTGTGTTTTAAAAAGAGAGACCTTCTGGGATTGACTCCATTCTGGGATCTAGGGATGTTCTTGTTTACATTATTCATTCTCACAAGGGAGAAGGAGTAATTTAAACACTTTTCTCCTTGCTGCATGAATGTCTTTGAAAACTGTGCATTTTTTCAAATGGTGTTTTACAGGGGGAGAGAAAGCCTTAACTCCACCACAACGCACCACTTTCCCTGCCATGTAGTTGCTGGTGAACGGAGCAGGAAAGGAAGGAGTCTTCTGTCACAGCCCCGTAGTGATGTGGGAACCTTCGCACTCGGCTCCCTTGCCTCTCTTGGGAAGCCAAGTGAGGAGTCTTGTCCATCACTTGTCCCAATGGCTCTCCTCTCACCAATATGGCCATGGGCTAGTTGGAAGAAGAAGGGGTGCAAGACCCTCCTTGTTTGGTTCTTCTGCTTCCTCTGGCCCATAAGGCTACTTGGCAGTGATAGATGACCTTCAGTGGACCCACATTCTCCTTGGACCACCATTTAGTAGCCATGTTGGTGGGAGAGAATGGTGAAGCATGGAGAGCATTTTGCAGTCAATGGATACCAAAGAAGGCGCCCTTTGCAACCTCCCAGGACTCTTCAAGGGTCCAGGATGATTTAATTTATTTAATAAAATACGTATAGGTTGTCCCCTATCTGAAGATCGCAGCATGGCAGAGAATGCAACAAGATGAACTATGGAAGGAATAAAGAAGATTTTAGAATAGACTAAAAATGTAAGCGTGTCATGGTTTGTTGGACTAGGACACTGGGAGATCAGGGTTCGAATCCCAGCTTTGGCCATGGAAACCTACTACTGGGTGGCCCTAGGCAAGTCTCTTGGCCTCAGAGGAAGGCAATGGTGGCAAACCTCCTGTGGAGAAATTTTGCCAAGAAAACCTTGGATAAACAGACTGCATGAGTGTTGGACTAGGACACTGGGAGACCAGGGTTCAGATCCCAGCTTGGCCCTGGAAACCCACTGGGTGACTTTGGGCAAGTCACACTCTCTCATCCTCGGGGGAAAGCAATGGGAACCCTCCTCTGAAAACTTGCCAAGAAAATCCCATGATAGGTTTGCCCTGGGATCACCATAAAAAGCATGCAAAAATGCACAATCGGATCACACCTAGCAGTCAGTGTTATTGGGAGCCAGACATAAAAATGAGGACCTCATAACATTAAGAACCCATCCCCAAGGGTTCCCCTTCCCCAGATTTTATTTGGCTTTGTGTTCCTATTCATTCTCAACCCTCTTTTTCTCTTTGTGGGGTCATATAGTGTTTCTAGACGCAGAGACGGGGGACTGTTTTGTCTCTCTCTCTCTCTCTCTCTCATTTCAAATTGATAAGTAAGCCACTCTGAGAGCCTTTCCGGCTATGGAGAGGATTATACGTGCCATAAATAAGTAATAGAAACCCTCCGTACTTTCTGAGACGGAGTAGACGCCGGTGCTCGATTAGTAAGATAGAGGAGCATTACAAGCTGGACAGACTGTAATCCGATCCACTTAATTACAAACTTTGGTGGTTTCAGCCTAGACAGGAGACACAGCAAACAACCAGGGAAGGAAGGAAGGAAGGAAGGAAGGAAGGAAGGAAGGAAGGAAGGAAGGAAGGAAGGCAGTGTGCTTATGCACTTGGGCCTGAACTATAGCTCTCTAGCAGAGAATACCCAGTTCCTCCCCAAGTTGCAAACTCCAGGATACCAAAGGCTGGAACCACAATGTTGCTTTAAGGGAGTAGTGGAGATGGGACTCTACGAAAGCCTGATTTTGCATGGCAATGTTTTCTGTGTGTATTTCCAAGACTGGGAAGCATCTCTGTCTCCTGCTGCTATGAGAGGAGCAACACCATTTTAACCATGTCTGGTTTCCAGGAGGGAAGCCGTCCATCTGTCTTCGGCTGGAGGCAGCCCTCCTTTCTCCAATCTTCTTCTAAGAGGTTTGTCAGGCTGGGTACATTGAAAAGACAAAGAGCCAAGGCCCATCGCTTTGCTTGCTTTAATTTCCTCCTGCCAAAATTCCTTAGCGTGCTCTTCGGTGTGTCATCTGGCCTCCCAGTGCACCTAATAAATGTCTAACTCTCATTAGAAGGAGATGCTGAAGAAGAAGCTGGCAGGTCAGATCCTCTATGCCAAGCCAGGCCTGGCAGAGATGGCAGCTCCGACAGAGAGACATAGTTCTCTTTCTACATTGCAGATGGCATGGAAGCCTCTTCCTGGGTGAGAAGCCAAGGCATAAATAGAAGGATTCCTGGTCCAGAGATTGGCTTCTCTAGCAGCAAGATACACTCTTCAGCAGAGGTTCCTAACCTTGGGTCCTTCATTTGTTTTGGACTTCAGATCCCAGAAGCCCCAGCCAACTTAGCCAACAGTCACGGATTATATATATATATATATATATATATATATATATATATCTGGCACATGGGAGAAAATGACATAAACCATTCATCCTTGCATGCAAAAGTGAGAAAAGCAACAGCTAACAACCCTCATCTGTCCCAAATCCAGGACATCAATGTTCTGAGAAAGTGGACATGTCCTTCTTGGACATATATATATATTAAATAACATCCAAAATCCACAAAACAGCAATATGTTTGTTTATTGGGCCATCCAAAATGCACAAAATACACGTTGCAAGCTTTCGAAGCACCACTGGCTTCTTCTTCATCAGGTAAAGGTGTTTAAAATATACAGGAGGAAAAGAAAATGGACCGTTTTGGAGTCATAGGCTTGCATTTTGTCAAGATATTGCTGGTGTTCTTCTGAGTTGAGATAGTATGAAGGGATATCCATGCCAGTAGGCCACTCTTCCTTCTGGCCATGTGTGGTTGTTGTTGTTGTTGTTGTTGTTGTATGCCTTCAAGATGTTTCTGACTTATGGAGACCCAAAGGTGAACCTATCATGGACTTTTCTTGGCAAGATTCATTCAGAGGAGTTTTGCCATTGCCTTCCCCTTCATTGTGAGCCAGGATGCCTCCATCCTTTGTGAGGCTGCAAAGCCCTTTGTTAAGCAGAGAACATTGAATTTCTCAAGAAGCCTCCATGCCTTTTTGCATTAGGAAGATTTTTAGGTGCTGTCAGCCCAAACGCAGTCCCATTTTCCAAAAATGTTGTACCTTTGTTGGAAGTAGAAACCTCAAATAGTAAAGTCCCAGTCCATTGGCCGTGAGTGGAAGTCCCAAACTTCTCTAAGACCGAAGGTTGGGAACCGCTGCTCTTCTGCCGGCGCATGCTGCAAATTGCAAGACGAAGGAGCCATAGTTGTTCTCCCAGCATGGCTCTACCCAACCATTGGGCTAGAAAATCTCCCATAAAGAAGAGCTTTATCTCAGGGAGCTTATCCCAGGTGGCTCTACTTGGCCAAACAGCGTCAAGTCAGACTCCACAGCAAACCTCCAAAACCTCCTACAATAACCACCACCACCACAAACAACAATGGCTTTCTCAGCCCTCTACAACTCTCAAACGCCAGGTGTTGAAATCAGGATATTTTCCCCTCCTAACTTGCGAGATTAAATCTAATTAATTAGCATGCAGAAGAGTTTGGGGTTGGCTGGGTTTTTTTTTTTTTACAACTGACTTTAATTACTGGTTTCATTGTTTGGGGACCCTTGTGGATGTGAAATGGAGCTCACTGAACCGAAAGCAAGAAGGCAGATCTTGAAAGGAGAGCCGGGAGAGCGTATATCCTGGAAATGCTTATTCTCACACTCTAGTATGTATGTCACCAGTGTCCCCTCCTATAGATATTTCATTGCTGGAGAGCGATGGGATCAATTCTCTCTCTCTCATGCACATGTGTCCCCACAAAAGCCTTGCTGCACCATCAGCATCCTTCTTAGCAGCAGAGCGCTCTGTTCATGCCATAAGGGCCATGCCATGACTTTCCCCCCTCTCAGGATCCTTAAAGACGGTCTAGTTGGCCTCCACAAGTACCTGGGCATCTTTGCCCAAGGCAGAACATCTGCATTCAATCCAGGGCTGCAGAAGCAGAGTGACGCATGCAATGCCATTTTTGCATGGGCATCCCTGATGCAGATGTCTTCTGCGCATGGTGTACTGTGCATGCAGCAGCGCACTGCAAATGGAGAGATGGAGAAGATT
Organism: Phrynosoma blainvillii; assembly: GCA_026167975.1. Taxonomy (NCBI): domain Eukaryota; kingdom Metazoa; phylum Chordata; class Lepidosauria; order Squamata; family Phrynosomatidae; genus Phrynosoma; species Phrynosoma blainvillii. The sequence continues at coordinate 15,200,002 of JANUYF010000014.1, forward strand.
TGGCTGCACTTTCAGGGTGACCATAGGTCATAATCACCAAGGAGGACAAGGACATTGCCAAATAAAAGCTAAAATCCTGCTAAATATCTCTATTACGGAGCCAAGGAGGAACAAGTCATTCATTTGTCCTGAGTGGGCTTGGATGAGAGGAGCAAGGAAAAGGAAGGGCTGGGATGAGGAAGGAAGGAAGGAAGGAAGGAAGGAAGGAAGGAAGGAAGGAAGGAAGGAGAGAAGAAGGGAAGAGAGAGAAGGCATGAGGACAGAGGAAGGGAGGATGACGGAAGGAGAGAAGGAAGATGAGGGAAAGGAAGAAGAAAAGAAAAAGAAAAGGTAAGCATCCATCAGATCAAGAATGCGCACACAACTCATGGGCTAAGCATCACCTTTCAGCAAATTATTTATATGAATCTGTGCTTCTTAATCATACTCAAAATGGAGGGCATTTTGGAATTCCTCCTAGAAGGAAGGCTGAAATTTCCTGGGAAAGAAGGACATCTGGTAACCCTGTGCACCATCATTAGTGCAACATCACAACTGAGGCATGGGTCAACCGCCATGTAACTCTCTGAGTGCAAAATTATCTTCTGTCTCCTTGAAGTTGTAAGATCTTGGCCAAAACCCAGTGTCGACGATTGCACAATTGGGGTGCCATGGCTGAGAAGACCCTCCTCAAATAGTGTCTTGCTCTCTCTGGTGGGAGACTGAAGAGGGTCTCCCCAGCAGACCTCAATCCTTGGGGAGGCAAATATAAGGAGAGATGCTAAATTAAGACTAATTTGAATCATTAATTAAGCTTAAGATGAATTCAAAGGGATGCAGAGAGTCACAACCCAAAGGAGTGTCCTCTTTTTCTGTCCTTGGTGGAAGCAATCCGACGCTACGGGGAATGTAGTTAGAAGCCCTTGAATCTACATTTCTGAAGGGCTGTTGGCAATTTGAAGAGGACTCTGTAGAAGAATATCCTTCACATCTAAGCAGCGGGAGAGATCACTCTTCTTCCTTCGTGGAGAAGGAGGTCAAGGGGGTCACCAAATTACAGCGTCTCAGAAATTTGGATGGCCTGAGAGCTCTCCAGAGGAGAGGACTTGCAGCCCCAAGTCCATGAGACCAAGAGCGAAGTCGGGGAATCAAAACAAGGGAAATCAAGGTTACTGGTGACCCACGCTTGGCCTTGACAAGGCGGTTCATCCGGCAAAGAAATGAGGTCCCTTTGATAGGCTGGAAGCTGTTCTCTTTTATGCTCATGTCCTCCAAGGGAAAGGAGGTCTTGCACTTCTCCATTGTCATGTAAAGCTTGGCTCACACCAGCCTCCGTCTCCCCGCAAGGACAGAGGTCTGAGCTACGCTCTCTAATCCTCAGCAAATAAGGTACTTTTCAGTTTGGTTTTGAAAGGTCTCAAGGGATGAAGCTGTCGAGGAAAAAAGAGTCTGTAGTGTAAGTGCCATGGGAGTCGCAGGGCTTCCCAACTATTAGTGCAGAAAGGGGAAATGGCGGGTCAGCGTTGAGACAGAGGCTCTTTATCTGGAAGGAGACTGGACTTCGGAGGTCAAGGAGATGCCAGGCTCTGTCTCCTCTCTCCTCTCTTCCTCCGCATCACTTGCCTTCAGAGACTGAAGTGGAAATGGGGTGGAAGAGATGTCTGGCCAAATACATGCAAAAAGCCGGTGGGCTGGAAATAGACCGAAACTGGGAAATGTCACTTTTGTGGAGTACTTGCTACTGTACATCAATGTGGATCAGCAGTCTGAGTGATGGACTAGGACTACAAGAGTCTCTCTGTGTGTGTGCTGTTTGCCTTCATTTCTGACTTATGGGGAGAACCTATGATAGAGTTGTCTTGGCAAGACTTGTTCAGAGGGAGTTTGCCACTGCCATTCTCTGAGGCTGAGAGAGTGTGATGCCCAAGGTCACCCAGAGGGTTTTTCATGGCTGGGCTGGGATTCAAACCTTGCTCTCCAGAGTCATAGACCAACACTGAAACCGCTGCACCATGCTGGGTTCAAATTAGGACTTTTTCCCCAGATGGGGAAGCGTCCAGGACTCCATCAGCCTTACCTGTCCAGTATGCTTTATTAACAATTTGAGCAGACTCAGGCAACAGGCAACCTTCCTGCCTTATGCGTCAAAGTCTAATAGCCATATTTACTGAGCCGAACGTATAACCCTGCAATCCCTACTCAGCCTTGGGAACCCAATGTGGGACCTTGGGTAAGTCACACTTTCTTTACCTTAGGTAAAGCAATGGCCACATCTTTGAAGCAATCTAGTGATCCTAAGTTGGAGTCATTTAGGATTGGGGGGGGGATGAGAAACCAATTCTCTTGCCATGACTTGGGAATTAATTGTGATTTTTAAGTGGCTTTGGGAGACTCTGCTCTCTGCGTGATCCTGCTAAATATCTCTATTACAGAGCCAAGGAGGAACAAGTCATTCATTTGTCCTGAGCGGGTTTGGATGAGAAGAGCAAGGAAAAGGAAGGGCTGGGATGAGGAAGGAAGGAAGGAAGGAAGGAAGGAAGGAAGGAGAGGAGAGGAGAGGAGAGGAGAGGAGAAGGGAAGAGAGAGAAGTCATGAGGACAGAGGAAGGGAGGATGAAGGAAGGAGAGAAGGAAGATGAGGGAAAGCAAGAAGAAAAGGTAAGCATCCATCAGACCAAGAATGCGCACACAACTCATGGGCTAAGCATCACCTTTCAGCAAATTATTAGCTTGCTTTGCAGCTTCAGTCCCTCAGCATTTCCCTCCTCTGACTCTGAGCTCATTTGTAATACCACTTAGATAAGCATTTGGCCAGAAAGCCCTTGGATGAAACGGATCCAATTTCCATATTCGCTGGCCATCCCACTTCTGTTTTGCACTCCGTTGAAAGGCCGCCAGTTTGGTTGATAACACCAAACATCAACAGCAACAACAACAACAACGCAGGTGTTACCCAATACCCCCCTGAAGCATCACAGAAACACAGGTCAAGAAATTGACAGATGCAGACAACTCATTCTCTGAGAAGCTGGCTTGCACTTCTGAGTATGTCTATTGGTGTGTTAAGGGGGACTGTGTCACTTAAGAGAGATGTGTGGAAAGTGCAACTCGCACAAGGATTCCATAGCATGGAGCCTTGACAGGTAAAGTGGTGTCAAACTGGATTATTTCTGCAGTGTGGAAGCAGCCTCTAGGTAGCAGATGTATGGAAAGTGCTACTTGCAGAAGCCACTTTCCCAAGCTCCTCTGTAATGTGGGTGTATTGCATTCCTTCGATGCATTTTCTTTCCACAAAGAAACAAAGAAGTAAGAGGAAGAAGTGAGGAGGAAGTCCCTGCTTTCGGGTTTACATTGAACCAAACCACATGCAAAAGGAAAGGGGTGCCGAGGGAGGAGGAACTGGTTTGGATGGAAATAGTATCAGGACATTGGTAAGATGGTTTCCAGATAAGGAACAGGTGGCTTCTCTCCTTCTCCTTCTCTGAATGCAGCACAATAGAAAAGCTCTTCACAACTTTACCACGCTTCTTTTTTGGACTACAGCTCCCATAATCTGAGGGGGGGGGCATTCTGGGATCTATGGACCAAAAATGTAGCTTTCCAAAGCTCTGTGGCTTCTGGATATGTGACGTTTAGAGAGAGTCTAAGGGAGCCTGGCAATTAATTCCAGGTTCAGGGGCAGTCTACCTCCGAAGCCCAGTCACTCAGTGGGACTAACTGGGGAGGAGGTTTGGCTTTCAAGTGAGGTGCCACTGAAGCAAGACATCGAGTTAGACAGAAATATCTGGACTCCCTTCCAGTAGGAGGCCTTTTCTCTTCTTTGCGCCTGGCTGCTCAACATCACAGGGATGCTGGGTCTTGAAATACTGCTTTCCGCTTTGATCCTTCCAGGCTCTTTTGCTTTGTTCCGGCTAGAGCCGAAAGAGAGGGGAAAAGGGTGATGCTCAGAACAAAAGAAACCGGTGGAGATAAAGGGGGATACAGCAAACGGAAGAGATGGCTCCCTGGTTCTTTGGCATCCTTTCTGACCAGATGTGCCTTCCTAAGCATCTTTCCCTCTCTCCTTTTTTTATTATTTGCAAAAATGCACCTTTGTGATGCAAATACCCATCCCATCAGCACAAACAGAAAAGGAAGGCCTCTCCACCCGCCTCCCTGCACCCATTTTGTGGCAGATGCTTCAGCTATAAAAGGACGGAAGCCACAAGTCAGCAAGAAAATGGACTCTGTGCTTTCTGGCCACTCAGCAAAGGTAAAAAGGGCCGTAATTGCAATGACAGTAGTATATGTGGATGCAACGGGGGACAGGCATTCAGACACTCCAGAGCCAACGGCTGAGATGCAACATCAAGGAAACCGAATAAGTACAAGGAGTTAACACAGCAATGGCACGTTCCTGCCTTGTTAGGGAATAGGGATGCTGCAGAACTGAAGGCCCAGCCCAACATTCATGCAAAGCAACACTGCAGTGTGCAACACAACATTCAGTCCATGCATGGGGCAAAACCTTGTGCCCTGAAAATGTGCATTATGCCAACACAATGCAACCGTGTGCAACAGCACTGCATGCATGCTCCACTTCCGCAATCCTGAACCAAATGCGGCTGTTCCGCATCAGATAAAAATCTCAAACCGCTTCCATGCACAAATGGATTGCATGCATAAGACACCTGCAGGATCCTGGCTAATAATAATAATAATAATAATAATAATAATAATAATACATTTTTATTTCTTTCCCACTTCTCCTCAAGGCGGGGTGCAGCATATTCAACTACAAAATGCCATTAAAAAGAAAATTCATAAAACCAACAGGACTATAAAACCATTAAAGTACACTCATATGAGTGCATTCTTTAAAACAGACAAATTAAAAAGTCATGTTTTAAAATTAACTGGGTAGGTCCGCTGGAAGAGATGCGTCTTTACTGTTGTTTTATCATCAGTCGTATCTCTTCCGGCAGGTCATTCCACAGTTTTGGGGCAGCAGGCGAAAAAGTCCTCCGGGAAACCATTGCCAGTCTACTGGAACAAACTTTTCCTAGAAAACTGAGTGTTCAGGGTGGATTTTATGGGAAAAGGCGACCCTGTATGATGATGATGATGATGATGATGACGATGACGATGACAAGGAAGATGATGGCGGTGGTGGTGGTTTTCTTTACATGCAGCATCTGAGGAAGTAGACCAAGTCTATGAAAGCTTCTGCTGTAACTTCTTTTGCAGAGTTAGTCTCAAAGGGGCTGCAAGATCCCTTTGCATCCCTAGCCCTGTGACACCTCAATGGAAATGGCTGGCTGTTCATGGCTCATGGAGTGGGATATTTTATATTTTTAGCTCTAAGGTTCATGGGTGACACCTGGCTTGAGACTGAACTCAGCCATTTATTGAACAATGCTGCTGCACAGAAATAAAAAAGGCGAGCAAGAGAAGAGAGATCTAGGAAATGCATGTCTGCTGCAGTTGTTTGCAGTAGCATTCAGAAACCTTTTGCTGTCTGCAGCCTCAATGGCAAAAGCAGGGCGGTCTTCTGAGCAAAGTCCTGATTTGTTCCTTGCAATAAAAAGCGGAGTTTCTCATTCGCTTACCAGTGTTTCACTCTCTTTAGCACTGAGGATAAGTCCTGTTTTCGAATGTCAGAGGGAATGCAAGGATGTCATCAGTCAGATCCTTCGGTGCGGTAGTTCCACATCTAGAGTCCGTCTTGGGTTGGAAACGGCCCCAACGTTTGTCCTGTTGGATTCAGTAATGTTCAAAAGAGACAGGGTTTTGGGAAAAGCAACCTTCTGGTACTGTTGCAGTTTGAAGTCTAAAGCCCCCTTCCAAAAAAGCTACTTGGAATCATAATGCTATTGTTTTCAAAGCAACTCTTTGGCTTTCCTGTTTCCCAAAAGGTCTCTCAAATGATGATTGTCTATAATATCAACTACTTAGTTAATTATACTTAACTAAGTGTACTTAGGAGAGCCAGCGTAGTGGTTTGAGTGTTCTACTAGGACTCTGGAGACCAGGGTTCGATTCCCCACTTGGACGTGGAAACCCACTGGGTGACCTTGAGCAAGTCACACTCTCTCAGCCTCAGAGGACGGCCATGGCAAACCTCCTCTGAACAAGCCTGGCCAAGAAAACCCCATGATAGGGTTGCCTTAGGGTCGCCATTAAGTCGGAAACAAAGGCACACAACAAACACAAAAGGTACTAACAAAGTCAAAGTCAGTACTGAGACTGAACAGCTCTTGAAAAGGGGGGAGAAAGATTTCCAAGGAAAGTCCCTCCATCTGCAAAGGAGTTTTATTCAGTATTCATCTTCATCTCTCCTTCCCTTGAAGAAGCAAAGCCAAGGAGAGGAGAGGAACAAAGTACCATACTTGGAAATCCTGTCCATAGGAGCTGCTGTTGCCGCTGGAGCCATCAATCTCCAAAGGGCGCCTTAAAACAAGAGACATCCCAAGACAGAAAACTGACATTTTGGTTTATTGCCCACTGTTTTTAAGGCCTGAAGATTAGACGGGATGAAATACGAACACCGGGCCTCTAGCTGCCAAGGGCTGTGTAGGGAAGATCTCCAGCTGCTGCAAGGCTAATAGAGAATCCTAGACTCAGAGAATCCTAGAGTTTGGAGGGACCCCCAAAGGTCATCCAGTCCAACTCCCTTCTGCCATGGAGGAATGCACAGAATCAAAGCCCTCCCTGTGACAGATGGCCATCCAGCCTCTGTTTAAAGACCTTCAAAGAAGGAGACTCCACCAAAATCTCCGAGGAAGGAATGTGTTCCACTGTCGAATAGCTCTCACTATCAGGAAGTTCCTCCTAATGTTGAGCTGGAATCTCTTTTCTTGTAGCTTAAATCTGTTGCTCCATTGCGTCCTAGTCTCTGGAGCAGCAGAAAACATGCTTCCTCCATCCTCAATACGGCATCCCTTCAAATACTTAAACAGGGCTATCATGTCCCCTCTTAATCTTCTCTTTGCCAGGCTAAACAGACCCAGTTCCTTAAGTCGTTCCTCATAGGGATTCATGGTTTCCAAACCCTCCACCATTTTGGTCTCCCTCCTTTGGACACGCTCCAGTTTTTCCACATCCTTTTTGAATTGTTTTGCCCAGAACTGGACACAGGATTATTCCAGGTGGGGCCTGACCAAAGCAGAAGAGAGTGGCACTATGACTTCCCTTGATCTAGACACTATATTCATATTAATGCAGCCTAAAACTGCAGAGAGTTGCTTCCCTTTGCTTTTTGGCCAGCAGCTCCCTCAGACCTGGAAAAGGCTGTTGGAGAGAGAAGGGAGGCATTTATAAAACAACGATCCGCACCGGGCGTCAAAGGTACTAGGCCTGCCATTCACTGCCTGCAGGAGTGGCAGACAGGGACTGTGGTCCTCATAAAGTTCATTCTCAAAGGCAAGAGCAAATAACGTTACCGGTCGTGATTCCAGTCAGTAACTTTATGCTTAAGTTAGGCAGCAGAGGCAATCTGCAACCCTCCTAGCAAATTGCAAAGTGCAGCCCTGGTTCGGATGGATTTCGGGAACGCTTGGTGTGTAACGGTCCCAAGGCACCACAGTCGCACTACTAAGAGTACCTTCATGGCAGTCCCTTGCTGAATATTGACATTGCAAAAGTGCTCCATCTTTTTTCCTGCAGACGTTAAGTCCACTTCTGCAGATGTAACTCCCACACTGAATACTTCCAGCCAATGTTTTGACTTCTTGCTGGGATAAAGTTGCCAAAAACAGAAAAGTTTTCAAAGACGATGTACAGTTCAGGGATAATTCTGCACACACACAAAATTGCAACGGTGGAGAGAAAATGTTTTTGCGTAGAAAGCGAGTTTCCTTCACACAAAAAACAACGCAACGTTTCCTCTACAGAAACCAAAATGTTTACATAGAAAAGAAGTTCCTGCAAAAAAGAAACCCAGCATTTTCAAGGCAGAAACGTTGCTTTCTGTGCAGAAAACACTGGGATTTTGTACAGGAAGTTTTATTTTCTGTGCAATAAATTTGTTGGTCTCGCGATTTTCTGGGAGAGAAAAACAAGCCAACCCCGATATGCATTTCTTACAAAGAATCCATCTTGAACTGTGACAATTCCTGCTTGTCTATATCCTCCTTTTTGGGCTTTCCTGATATTTGCGTGAGTTGTTTTTCTATCTTTTTAAAAAATATATATATTTTGAAATATTTGGAAGGACTCCCTAGCACTGTTAATAATAATAATAATAATAATAATAATAATAATAATAATAATTTTTTGTGGGTTTTTTGAGCCGTGTGGCCATGTTCTAGAAGAGTTTCTTTCTGACGTTTTGCCAGCATCTGTGGCGGGCATCTTCAGAGAATGCTGGAATGGAAGAGAGTGGGTATATATTCTCTGAAGATGCCAGCCACAGATGCTAGAGAAACGTGAGAAAGAAACTCTTCTAGAACATGGCCACACAGCCCGAAAAACCCACAAAAAAATATGGATGCCGGCCATGAAAGCCTACGACTTCACAATAATAATAATAATAATAATAATTTATTCTTATATCCCGCCTTTTGCTAAGGCAATCAAGGCGACTTACAAAATACAAGAGAGATACATAATATACCCTTATTATAATAAAATAAAACACCCTTATTTCCAACCCACATCTGTGAAGAGTCCTTTTCTGGTTTTGGTATTTCAAGGCTGGTTTTGGTATTTCAAGGTTTGTTGCTCCGGAAAGGTCTTAGGGCACATAATTGACTCCCAGACTTTCTAGACTTCATCGCCCCAAACTATAGCCTGGAGGTCGGACGGATGTCAGGAGCAGATAATTGGAAAACCTCAGGATCCTCTTGGGATGTAATTAAATGTAAGGAAGGAAAGGGGGGAAAAAGAGGGGAGTCCAATCCAAAGATGGAGAAAGGAGCCGGAGCGTCTTCCGCCTGCATCCCAGTCATTGAGGTCGCAAGTCCTGTTTCTTGATGGAGGATGAAAATTTGGAGACATTATGGCCAATGAAACGAACCCAACGCAATGGAGCCTGGTTGATCCCATGTCAATGAATGAAAGAAAGATAGGAAGACACAAGCCAAGCCTTCTCTGCGAAAGATGGACCTCCAACCTCTGTACAAAATCCCCCAAAGAAGGAGACTCCACAACCCTCCAAAGAAGCAACATATTGGGTGGGCTCCTATAGAGAGATGATAATAATAATAATAATAATAATAATAATAAATAGTTTTATTTGTATTTTCCCGCCTCTCCCTGCGGATCGATATTTAGAAGAAAGATGGAACTAAAATAGCAAAGTAATTGACAATAAGTAAAATAAACTTAAGTTAAGGAAATTGAGAAAAAGAATGGAAAATTACAATGAAACTGAAATTTGAATAAGAAACGGATAAGTGTATAAGATTATGGTTATTAGAATTAAAGTAAGAGCCAAGTCAACAATGTCAGAGATATAGAAAGGTTAATCGATCATGTAGTATACAAGATGTACTTACTTTTGAAGAACTACTAAAGGAAGGACTGTTATGATTGTTAATATGTATGAGATTGTCATTACAGATACAAGGTTGTTTTTCTCAATATTGTATAATTTTAATAGAAAAATTATATATATATATATATATATATATATATATATATATATATATAAACAAAAAACAAAGAAGCAACATATTCCACCGTCAAAAAAGCTCTTAATGCCAGGAAATTCCTCCTAAAGTTTAGCAATGGATGCAAACTCCATCCTCAAGATGACATCTTTTCAAATATTTAAACATCATCATCATCATCATCATCATCATCATCATCATCATCTTCATTCCTGGCTTTCCATAATGAGTCTTAAAGTACATAATGACATAGTTAAAAACAATATATATATTTTTCTGTAAAAACAAAAAGCAGGTAGGAGGAGGGAAGAAAAAAAACCCTTAATATATTTTCCTGAAAGACATACAATGAAATAAGACACTTTATTCATTTAATATGACTGAAGTTAGGAAGCTTAAAAGGAAGAAAGTCGAATGTAAAGAAGCGTGAAAGATGAAGGAAGAAAAGAAAAGAAAAATAAACTTGGAAAAGGATATGAATGCTCATCTTCTACCAAAAAAAAAAAATTCTATATGATTTGTATGTTAAAATAAGTTTGTTGATTAGTAAGAAAACGAGACAAATATGTTAAAAGTAAATATGTATGTAATAAGAAAAACATGTGTAAAATGTTGAAATGTAAAGTATGAAATAAACAGTAAAACTTCATTTGAAAAAAACCCCAAAATTGATTAAAACGATACAAAAAGCTTCAATAAAAGTATGAACATACAATGCTGCCCTTCTGCCAAAGGTGCCCAACACATCTCACTTTATTAAAATGCCGATTAAAAACTAAACCCTGCATTAAAAGCATATCGTGAAAACAAATAAATTGGGAAAAGATCATTAAAAGCACAGCAAGTGAAAGACGGCGCCAAGGCTTGGAAAAGTTCCTTTTGGGATCTGTAGCGCTCAGAAAACTACAGCCATCATGGCCAACATCCAAGCTCTTAAATCTGCAAATATTTGTTAAGTTCTTGTCAAAAAAACACACACACACACAACCCAAACGACAACACACAAAACCGGGCTAAATTCCCATCCGTCCCTAGAAGCTTGTCGGCGGGAAATTAATTGCGGTGCTAATGAATAATGAAATTAGCAGCGGCGACTGAGGCCAAGACTATCTTACCTTCAGCCCCAATGGGTTTGTTTGCTAATAGCCAAAGGCTTGAATCCAGATCTTGGTTCCCGACAGAGGAGACCCATTGGACCCATAGCATTTACCTACATGTTGCCTTACCTGTTCATTGTAGAAATTACTATTGCAATTTGCTATTGCATTTTTAGTATTGCATTGCAATATTTTATATTATTGAAGTAGTTCCAAACATTTTATCCTGTTATATATATATATATATATATATATATATATATAGGGTGTTGATGATGGTAAAAATAATCCAATGGGTTTGCTCTATCTGAAAGGATCCTGTGCAATATTTAAGTCAGTGCCAGGACAGCTTCCAGCTGTTGTTGAACTGTTATCCCATCGCTCCTCACCATTGGTGATATTACCTAGGGATGATGGGAACTGCAGTACAGCAATAGCAACGTTACGCAGTGCCACATGCTTGCAGGGCCAAAACCAAATTTGCACCCAGTTCCTACTGCATTCAGGGGACTTACCTATCTTGTACAAATCACTCAAATTGTGTGGAAGATTCCCACCCCCCCATAAAAAAACCCCACACCAATGCAATCTGTCAATTGTCGTTCATTCAGGGTTTATCACTTTCAACTGCTAAATATCCCAACATGGAACCAGTACAGTGTAGTGGTTTAGGCGTTGGACTGGGACTCCAGAGAGCAGGGTTCGAATCCCAGCTCGGTCATGGAAGGAAACCCATCTGGCCCTCTTCCAACTCCAGGATGCTATGATCCTATGGCTCTATAGTCTTCTCTGAGCAAACCAAAGGTGGTTTCTTGTTTCTGGCATACTTAGTTTCCCTTTCCTCTCCTCTCTTCCCTTGTCCACCTTCCTGCAAACTTTTTAGCCCAAGGGCAGAGGTCAAGTTTAAATATTTGAAGGGATGTCATATCAAGGAGGGAACAAGCTTGTTTTCTGCTGCTCCAGAGACTAGGACCCGAAACAATGGATGCAAGCTCCAGGAAAAGAGATTCCATCTCAACATTAGGAGGAACTTCCTGACAGTAAGGGCGGTTCGAGAGTGGAACACACTCCTTCCTCGGAGAGTGGTGGAGTCTCCTTCCTTGGAGGTCTTTAAGCAGAGGCTGGATGGCCATCTGTCGGGGATGCTTTGATTGGGAGTTCTTGCATGGCAGAATAGGGTTGGACTGGATGGCCCTTGTGGTCTCTTCCAACTCTAGGATTCTATGATTCTATGATTCTAAGACCAAGCTTTCCGCAGTGGCACCATTGCACCCCCAGCCCCATTGCAACCAGTTTACCCTCTTGCTATATTGAAGGGTGTACAACAATCCCTTTTGCAGCAAGGATGAGGATGAGCCGGGGAATGGTCTGCCCCTCTTCCTCCTCCTCCTCCTCCTCGCCTTCGTCTCGGGGAAGTGACAGATGGATCTGACAGCATAATTAAGCCACTAAGAGTGTCATAAATTACCTAAAGAGCCATCAAGAGCGGAGCATGCCAAAGGAGCCTTGCTGACACACATCCAGGCTTTCTCGATGGAGACACAAGATCCCCCGAGGCAAAGAACGGGTGGCAGGTGGCAGAGACGGCACAAGTTCAACTTTCTCAACTTGAAGAAGTTCCAGTTTTAACAGCAGAAGCCTCTCAAGCCAAGAGGCAAAGGGAATTGGCTTGGCTAATCTTCTCCCTCTAACCTTATTAGACGGGTTTCTCACCAAAAAAAATGCAGGCGTGAGGAGCATTGCAAATAGTTACTTGTCACAGTCGGCCCTCCGTAGCCGCAGATTCTTTATCCGCGGATTCAAGCGCGATCGTGATTTTGCCACGATTTTATATAAGGGACATCGTTTTACTACCCGTTGCATTTAAGGGGACCTGAGCATCCATGGATTTTGGTATCCATGGAGGGTCCTGGGACCAAACCCTAGCCGATAGCAAGGGTCCACCGTACAACTTCATCCATGGATTCAAGTTATCTATTTTTAAAATGTATAAATTCCAAAAAGAAACCCACCACAAACCTTGACTTTGCCATTTTATATACAGGACACCATTCTACTATCCACCGTATTTAGTTGGATTATACAACTTCATCCATGGAGTTTGGTATGGGGGTGGTGGTGGGTGGGTCCTGGAGCCAAACCCCAGCAGATCACAACAACAACAACAACAACAACAACAACAACAACAACAACAACAACCCATTGTATACAATGGGACTTGAGCTGTTTGGTACTCAAGCTCCAGAAACATGCCCTGCCATTTGGTGACACTGTACCTACATAAATAAAGATAGGACACTCTGCAATTTTCACATGGGAAAGCATATATGTCTTAAGTGTTTGTTTCTTTCCTTTGTGTCAGTCTTTTGAATTGCGAGACTGTTAGCCCCTATTTGCTGCAGCCAAATAAATCTTTCGATCCTCTTCCCTCCTGTGTGGAAAACTGGCTCGCTTGCAAGGACTTGATATCATCTCCTGGGAATATCTTCTGGGACATCTCACCAAGGGCAGGGATAGATAGACACTCTCCATTCCCTTGCGTTGGAGGAGCCAGGCTTTGTATACTAAATTATTTCGTGGCCCTAGGTGTGCCGGAGGACCCTGTCCTCTCATCCGTGTCACAGCAAGCACAAACCTGCCACGTCTCTCGGCTTCTGTACACCGAATAATGCGCAAAGTAGCAAGCTCTGACATGACATCTTGCAAGATCTCTTTCCTTCCCCCGGCCTCCAGCAATCATTTTATGCAACACAGAAACACTTCTGGCAAGCGGATTTTCTTGGAGGCTGCTTGAAATATTATTTTTAAGGGGTTTTGTGTGTGTGTGTGTGTGTTTGTGTGCCACTTTGCTGCACATTTTTCCTTGCTTCCCACAAACAAAGTCCAATCCCATCCTCTGCTTTGCTTTCCTATTAATTTCCAACCTGAAGTTGGAAGGCTCCTCTGCCCACCCACCAGAATTCAAAAATCGATGCTTGCTGCTGTTTCCCTGTCAGTCTCTCTCCTCTCTCGCACCCGGTCCCATAATTGTCTTTCTGGGGAATGATGGATGGATGGATGGCGCTGTGTTTGCAGCTTCCAGCGATGACAGTCAGGGCACGCCGGAGTGAAAAATGAAGAAAGCGAATGGGAAGAAGTACGGCAGAAGGATTCACTTCTGCTCCTCAGAAACGGCAAGGGTTAAAGTTGTTTCTGTTTGTGTTGTTGCGTGCCTTCAAGTTGTTTCCGACTCAAGGCGACCCGAAGGTGAACCTGTCACCAAATTTTCTTGGCAGAATTTGTTCAGATAGGGTTTGCCTTTGCCCACTTCTGAGGCTGAGAGAGTGTGACATGCCCAAGATCATTCCCAAGATCACCCAGTTGTTTTCCATGGCCAAGCAGGGATAGAACCATTGAACCCAGAGTTGGAAGAGACCCCCAGAGACCATCCAATCCAACCCCATTCTGTCATGCAGGAAGACACAAACAAAATACTCCTGATGGATGGCCATCCTGCTTCTGTTGGAAAAACCCCAAAGAAGGAGACTCAACCCGCACTCGTAGGGAACATATTCCACTGTCCAACAGCTCTTTCCATCAAGAAGTTCTTCCTTAAGTTTTGGTGGAATCTCTTTTCTTGTAGTTTGCATCCATTGCTCTGGGTCCTAGTCTCTGGAGCATCAGAAAACAAGCTTGTTCCCTCCTCAATATGACACCCCTTCAAATATTTAAACAGGGCTATCATTTAACCTTCTCTCCTCCAGGCTAAACACTCCCAACTTCCTAAGCTGTTCCTCATAGGGCTTAGTGGCTTCCAGACCCTTCACCATTTTGTTGACCCTCCTCTGGACACACTCCAACTTCTCAACATCCTTCTTGAATTGTGGTGCCCAGAACTGGACACAGCATTATTCCAGGTTGAGATCCGACCGAAGCAGAACAGAGTGGCACTATGACTTCCCTCGCTCTAGACACTATATTTCTATTGATGCAGCCTAGGATCATATTGGCTTTTTTAGCTGCTGCCTCACATTGTTGATTCAAGCCCTGGTCTCACGGTCCAATGCTCAAAGCGCTCTCCCTCGCCGGCTCTCCAAAGGTAAAGAAGAAATTCTGACCATTATGAGCACGACCTGTAAGAACAAAATTAAGGAGCCAAGATGCTCACTGTAAAAACAGCACAGACAGACATAAATGAATGCTCTCATATCTGGGTCTTTAGAAGGAACTTGAGGAAACTGGGAATTGACCTGATTTCTTGTGATTTTCCTGAAGTTTCCTTCCACTTTCCTAACTGTAAGGCAGTGGCGGTAGGTTGCCAATTTGTCACAGTTCCAAATTGTGCGGAAGATCCAGGCCCACGCGGTTTAGGAAATGCGATCCGTCGTTTCCTTTTATATCTGAATCCAATTTTTGGTCGCTCGTCACTCCGCGTCTCCCTGACACTTCCTTGTCAAGAAACCAGAGGAAATAAACAGAAGCCGCCACTGCCCAAACTTGTCAAGCTGACCTTGTTGAAGATGACAGGATCTTGTCATGGCTGTCTAATGAAGCTTGCCATATAATCACGCTTCTCTCGGAGACATGCCAAGAAGCCGGAGGGCATGTCAGAGGAGAACAGACGCTGCAGTCAGAGAGGAAAAGACGGAAGGAGAAACCCAACGCTGTAGCTACCCAAAGAGGACACTTGTAGGACCTCTGTTGCCTTCTCCATCCTGAACCGAACCCGAGCTATGCTTCTTCTAAAACCATTTTAAGGGTGTTACTTGAAATGGTCCCTCGGTTCTTGGTGCAGGAGATGCCGGACGTTGTCCAGACCGTTCACACCAAAACCAGGGTTTGGGATGTGCGTTGTCCAAATAGGGCAATGCCAAAATGGGAAGGAAAGAGGCCTTTTGGACCATGCAAACAGGGCCTTACAGAAGCAGCGGCTGATAACTCCCATTCATTTCTAAAGGTCTGCTGTAGTTGGGACTAAGGTTTCCTCTCTCCAGCGATGCAGACTTGAGTCAATTGACTCAGACTTACATCAGACTCAAGTCTCACTTCAATCACTTGACAAAAATGAGACACTGACTCAACTTGACTTGAGACTTGTCTTTTCTTAGCGATTGACTTGCTGGTGCCTTTCACTCTGAGCTGCAGGAAAGGCCTGCCTGCCCCCAAAGTGTGGGGCGCATTTCTTGGAAGGGAAGAGCAAACGCATGAGGCAATGGGCTCCAGGCAGAGGGATCCTACTAAAGCTTTGGGAGGTTCCTCTGGTGTGCGATGGGAACAGGCTGCCAAGGAGACCTCAACTCCTGCCTCAAACCCATCCTTGGATGCATTTACTATTCCCCTCTGAGAAACACACCCTGCCTGCCTTTTCTCGGTTAGTTGGTCCCAAGACATGAGAATTGACTTGAAAGCATCTTGCAAGGACTTGAGACACAACTTGAGACTCGACTTGAAAGTATCTTGCAAGGACTTGAGACACAACTTAAGACTCGACTTGAAAGTATCTTGCAAGAACTTGAGACTCGACTTGAGATTTGACTTAAAAATATCTTGCAAGGGCTTGAGACACAACTTGAGACTCGACTTGAAAGTATCTTGCAAGGACTTGAGACTCAACTTGAGACTTGACTTAAAAATATCTTGCAAGGACTTGAGACTTGACTTGAGACTTGACTTGAAAGTATCTTGCAAAAACTTGAGACTCAACTTGAGACTTGAAGGGTCACCCCTGGTTAGTCCTTGGGTGGGAGACTGCCAATGAATACCAGGTGCTGTAGGCTCTATTTCAGAGGAAGGACCTGACAAAACCATCTCTGAGAACTCCTTGCCCAAGAAAACCCCATTAAAAAAATCCATAGGGTCACCGTAAACCAACAGGAGACTTGAAGGCACAAAGCAATATTTTGTCCATCTGTCGATGAGCTTTGTGGATGCCGCTTACTTAACCCTTGAGACACCTTTCAGGTGTTACCTGGATTGTTATATTTATTTCTGATATGTTTTTAAAGGAGGGGAAAGATGGGAGGGTGGGCCTGGTTAACTCAGTTTTGAAAGTTTCATGGGTTGTTGCTTGTGAAGAGCAGAGGAATGATTGCAATTGACAGAAATACAGCCTTGCCATTAGAAAGGCTAAGTAACAAGAATGGGGAAGAAATTGCACCTTATGAAAAAGTAATTGCTGGCTTCAGATGCCGAGGAACCCGAAGGCTGGATCGGTGAGCGAGGGAAGGAAGGAAGGAAGGAAGGAGGAGGAAAAGAGGGAAAGAGTTGGGTGATGCCATTCATTCCAGGAGAAGGGAAGGGGGCACGCTTCTTCTTTCATTATCTGCCCATTATCTTGGCCTGGGATGGAGGGACAAGAGGTCTGCCGGCAGACAAATGGCCTGGCCCACGTCTTTGGAAGCCGGTTAATCTGGAAGGAATAACAGCCCCCAGGAAAGGACACTGATGGATGCCAGGGCCAGCGATGGCTCCTCAATAATCGTAATGAACGCCTGGCAGGAGACAAGGAGGCCTTTCGGAGACTCAGGCTACGGAGACAGAGATGGCTGCGGCTTATTGGGGTTTTTAAAAATACAGAGATTTCTGAGTTAGAAAAGCAATTCCGGGCAGCATCAAGAGGAGTATGGTGTCCGGATCGAGGGAAATATTAGTGCTGCTCTGTTCAGCTTTAGTCAGAAGTCATCTGGAGGAATCCTGCATCCAGTTCTGGGCATCACAATTCAAAAAGTCTATTCTGCTGCCAAATGGCTCCTATTTGAATCATAGAATAGTTGGAAGAGACCACAAAGGCCATCCAGTCCAACCCCATTGTGCCATGCAAGAAGACGCAGTCAAAGCACTCCCAACAAATGGACATCCAACCTCCATTTAAAAAACCCCAAAGAAGGAGAGTCCTAGAGTCCTAGACCTGGAAGAGACCCCAAGGATCATCCAATCCAACCCTCTTCTGCCATGCAGGAGTACCCCATCCAAGCCCTCCCTGTGACAGATGGCCATCCAGCCTCTGTTTAAAGACCACCAAAGAAGGAGACTCCACTCAACTACAAATCCCAGGGTTCTGTAAGATGGAGCCATAGCCATTAAAGTGGTGTCAAACCACATTATTTCTACACAGTGCAGATGTTCCCTGAGTCCACTGTTAAGACACAAGTAAATCCTACTGATTCATTGGGTCTATTTACGTTGCCCTGAAACCTAAGAATAATAGAATCCATGCCTATAACTCCCGGAATCTCTAAGTCATGGAGAAATCATGGAAACTGTACAACAACAAAAAAGTAACTTTTCCAGTCTCTACATCAGTGTGTAGCTTTGTCATCTGTTGCTGGGCCCAGTTTTGAAGAAAGCTGGAAATCTCTGCTAAGAAGCTTAGCGCAGAACAAGAAGTCTCTTCTGTCCAGGGAAGGCATGAAAGGGAAGTCGGAGGAGGAAACGTAATTGGAGGAGGCATTTATTTTATTTTATTTTATTCTATTCCCAGGAAGATTAAAAGGTCAACTAAATAACGGTAAATCTCTTTCCTACTTGGATCCTGATTGAATAATCAGCAAAATAATCCCGTATTTGGAGCCCAGCAGCCATTCCTTGACTCTTGGGAACCGGGACGGCGAAGTTCAGCCGAGGTCGGTGGCACCGGAGGGTCCGAAATTCAGATTCAGCTAACACTGCCACCCTCTGTGTGTTTACTAGGGCTTCCTCTGAGGCTGAGAGAGTGTGACTTGCATATGACTTGAACATATATATGTTGCTGTGTGCCTTCAAGTCATTTCCAACTTATGAAGACCTTAAGGCAACTCAATCATGAGGTTTTCTTGCCAAGGGTTGTTTAGAGGAGGTTTGCCATGCCATCCCCTTCCCAACCCCAAAATCCCAACATTAACCAAAACAGTTAAAATAGAGAGTAAAATCAATTACAAAACGATCCCAATAAATCGGCTAAAATGTCGGCTAAAACTAAATTTAAATTTCAGAGTCGGAAAAAGTCTTATGAATCAGGAGTGTGTACAAAGGTATTTGTTGTCAAAGGAACTTTTTGGAAATATTGCATTATAATTTAGGATGATGAGCTGACTGTATTCTAAACTTGATTGTACAAAAGTATTTTATTTTTTTTAGATGTTTATATATGATAAATAAAATAACTTTTTAAAAACTCCTCCTGCTGCCAACTTCTTTCTCGGAAACCCTCCGCTCAAGGCTTGCAAGGCTTGCCTCTGCTTTGGATTGCCTCCATGAACCAGCCATAAAGCTTGTCTTTTAACAGGGATACGGGTCCCAGATTTCAGTACCAATTTTTTAAAAAAATTTAATTTATGTTATTTTTTGGAAATGCTTGCAATGGCATCCAACCGGTTCATGCTCCCAACAGAGGCCTTGCGATCTGTGTAGGAAGCAATAGCAATTGCCTGGAGTCCCACGCTGCTCAGGAAAAGCTCCCTTGCCGTTCGTTCGTTCCTAATGTTCCTGGAGGGGACAATTTGTTGTTTTTAAAAGACAGGGCATTAAAAATATGCAAACGGCGCTCCAGCAAGTGCATCGCCCTCCCCATGAAGGATAAGCTCAAAATGTCATCCTTCTTTCTATGCCTGATGATATTTTGCAGCTCCCCTTTGTTTCTGTTGTTGTTAAAAGTACAGTTAACTAAGGAGCATGGCAGATATTTAATCTGCTTAAAAATAATTGCAGCAATAACGGTTATTTTATTGGGTTAAAATATGTTCCAGCGTTCGTGGGAGGAAAGGAGAGGAGGAGGAGAAGGGCAGCCATGGAGGCTGGAAACGCAGTGGGCTCCTGAAACGTCTCCGGGTTTTGGTCTGAACATCCCAGGCGTTCAATATCTTTGTGGAGTTAGATTGGTCTTTTTAAAGATGGGGCTAAATCAAGAATGGATTCATGTCCTCCAACAGCATAGGACCTTGCCTTTTCTCCTTTATAAAAGGCCTATAATCCCAAGGCAATTGATAGTATTGCCATCGGTCACCATCCGGTTCAGCACTTTGTCGTTGTTGTTGTTGTGTGCCTTCCAGTCATGTCCGACTTATGGCAACCCTAAAGTGAACCTATCATGGGGTTTTCTTGGACAATTTCTTCAGAGGGGGTGTGCCATTGCCATTGCCTTCCCCTGAGGCTGAGAGTGTGTGACTTGCCCAGTGGGTTTCCAGGACCAAGTGGGGATTCGAACCCCGGTCTCCCAGAATCCTCCTAGTGCAACACACTACGCCACACTGGCTCTCTTGCACCAGAATAGTGACTCAGAGCCATTCAGAAGGTCTGAATCTGAACTGAGACCAACAACCACAACATCTTGACAAAATGCAAAGCCGTGACAACATTGTTGTATTTTTCTTTCTCCTCTACAACTTTTAACCCCTTTTGCCTACTGAAGAAGAAGAAGCCAGTGGTGCTTTGAAAGCTTGCCACGTATATTTGCACATGTGGGTTGCCCCAACAGAGGTATCACGGATTTGTGGATTTCGAATGTGACTCCACACGATACTTGTTGTTCTATTTGTATTTATTTTATATTTACAATCCTGATTTTTTGGTTTCCGGGGCTGAAGACACCAGAAGACGCATCTGTTTCAAGTCTGACTATTTTCATTTTCACGTTGCATAGTTAGAGACGCTTTTCCTGACCCCTTGAACCGAGAAAAGTTTGGAAAACTCCCGCGTTTGGGGTTGTGAAGCTTTGCTGACTCTGGGGTCACCATTTCCAGCCCCTTTTGAACATCTGAGATG
Source organism: Phrynosoma blainvillii (assembly GCA_026167975.1). Classification (NCBI taxonomy): domain Eukaryota; kingdom Metazoa; phylum Chordata; class Lepidosauria; order Squamata; family Phrynosomatidae; genus Phrynosoma; species Phrynosoma blainvillii. The sequence continues at coordinate 15,220,384 of JANUYF010000014.1, forward strand.
CGGAGGATTGTGAAGCCTTCCCTTCAACACAGAGACCCTTCTCTCTTGATCTCTATATATAGCTTCCGCACTATGGGGTGCCGCGTGGCTTTCGCCTTCATGCCAAGGCCGTCGTTCCACAAATCCCTGCTTTGAAGCCTGTCTCTCAAATAGCCCTCGGGTGGCCGGCGGTTGCCACAAAGCCGGGCTTGGCCTGCCCTTAATTCCAGAGAAGTCACTGCCACCTCCGCGTCTTTTGTGCATCTTCTTTTTCATCTCCAGCCCTTGACTAATGCAAAGCATTCGCTTTCTGTGCATCTCTCTCTCTCTTTCACTCACTTTATCCCTGACATATTAACCCACCCACCCCCCAAATATCACCAAAAGTTAACGGCCAATGCCAACTTCAAAGAGACAAAGTGCAACTTTTGTCGGAGTTACGAGACAGTTGGGCAACGTAGCTTCATTAGTGCATTAAAACATGGCACAACCATGGCCACAGAATCATGGAAGGGACCCCTAAGGGCCATCCGGTCTGACCCACTTCTTCACAAAGACACCATCCTAGCTCTCCCTATGACAGATGGCCACCCATCCTCTGCTGAAAAACCTCCAGAGGAGGAGACTCCGCCATCCTCCAAGACAGTGCATTATTCCTATATCCAACAGCTCATACTACCAAGAAGTTCTTCCTAATATTGAGGTGGGATCTCTTTTCCTGTAGTTTGCATCCATTGCTCCATGTCCCAATCTCCGGAGCATCCGAAAACAAGCTTCCTCCATCCTCAATAGGACATCCCTTCCAATATTTAAACAGGGCTATCATATCCCCTCTTCACTTTCTCTTCTCCAGGCTAAACATACCCAACCCTCTAAGTCTCTCCTCATAGGGCTTCATGGTTTCCAGCCTATGAAACCATGGGATTTGTAGTTTATTGTGGCACCAGAGCTCTCTGTCAGGGAAGGCTAAATATCCCACAAAACCACAACTCCCAGGATTCCATAGCATGGAGCCATGGCAGTCAAAATGGTGTCAAACTGCATTAATTCTGCACAAACTGAAGTCAAATTTGTGGTGTCCCCTTCAATGGAAGCAAAGATCTTTTTTATTTAGGCAGTCCATTGCTTTTCAAATTACTTTGGGAGAAGGGTCTTTCAAGGAGACGTATATTGCTTTCATAGTTTTTTCTATGTCTCAATGTGTTTTTTAAGCTGCTTTAATGTAGTGGCTTTTAAATAGAATTGTTTGTTGGGTGGTTTTTAAAACTTTCCAGTCAAACAAGCTGTCCTCTGTTTTAATTCATTGCGAGTCGCCTCGGGTCCCAAGGAAGTTGGGGTACAAAATGAATAAATACATATAAGTAAAATTCATCAGAAGGGGAGGGAAATCTATCAGCATTTGGAGATTCCTCTTGTAGGTTGCAAGGGAATAAAAGTCGAGACAAATAGAAAGAATTTTGCTAATCCTTTTCAATGTTGTTAGGCAGAGATCTCCTTCCTACAAGGAGCTGGAATGAAATAAATATTGATTTTCGACAGAATTCTGCTCAACGTCCAGTTGGTTTCCAGTGCAAAAAGCTCAAGATTCAATAAATGTGAGTCTTAAAGGAGGCCCCAAACCCTTTGTTCCCTTTTGCTGGAACAGAGCAGAGCAGTAAAAATGGTTGAATTAGCTGGTTTTTAATGGTGCGGTTACAGGATGCGGAGCCCCAGTCAATTACTCAAGCCGCTTTTTTCTCCCATGGTTGGTTAAGCCCCGGTCAATGTTTGCCGCCGTCAAGTGGGCCTTAATTATGATATGAGAGTCCCAGTAAATCAGAACGCTGGCTTGGCCTCAAAACACACCATTAAACGGGTTCCCCACTTGCAAATCACAGAACTGGAGCGAGCGCATTGCCTTCCATCAAAGCCCTCCATCCCCAGTATATTCACCCCAAATCCCATCTCCCAGACATGTATTGGGCCCCAAAGGTTGCACATCCCCTGAAAGTCCAGCCTTCCTACCTCTTTGTTCATTCATAGGGTCAAGCAAGAGGTGGCCTGCCTTCCAACATTAAGAGCAATGCACTGGGTTTCTTTTTGGGGGGACACCAGTTCCCTGTGGGGTCTTACAGGTTGAAGGCTTTACAGACAGACAATTAACCAAAGTGGCTCCGAGAAAAGGTGAGGTAGAAGGACAAGATGATTTTGCAGCACAAACATTGAAAAGCAGAAAAAGATAGCAGCAGAATCCAAAACAACAATGCAAGTGGTTTCTCAAACTAACCAATTCTAACCAATCTAAAGGGGGACAGTAGCTAAGCTTAAGGGGATTCCAGGTGAAAACACACATATGGATTTTCTCATCCGCCGACACGGAGACTTGGAAAGTGGAGAAGATGAGAGAGACGCGGGTCAAAGGGAGAGATTATCTCTGTGTCTGTATTTCAATGGTTTTCCTAACTTCAGGGGCGGTCTCCTAAGACCACACGGGGGCTGCATTGTAGTTGGCATATGGTTATCTCTGCAAAAGGATATTTCCGCCACACCGAGGGGACATTGGATATGTGTGTCGCAGCGAGAGATGTCTGCAATGTATTTTAAAAGCTGGATCACCACTCCTGAAGGCTTCCCAGAAAGGCATTCTCTACTCCTTCTTTGGCTGGAAAAAGAGGGACCCAGGTGAGTCCGGTGGTGGCCAACGCAACCAATGGCGTGGAGGTGAGGGGTCTTTCTCTGGATGTCTCCAAAAAGAAGCTGGACAGCCACCTGCTTCACTTCACTTCACTTCTCTGCATGGAGTGTGTCATGTACAGGCCGACTCCGCTCCAGGGACACAAGCCATCAGTAGCGTCAGGAAAAAAGTTTTATTCAGTAAGCAGAGTTGATCTCAGAACATAGTGGTTGTCAGGACTGAAAGGTTTTTCCAATTACACAGTATATAATTAGAGCCCCAGCAATTCCAAAATTGCTCCAAAAGCCTTCATTCTATTTGTCAGCAACTCAAAACAGACCGTCTTCCCAGGTCTTACCCCTCCTTCTTTCCCCCATAACAACCCACAAAAATAGTAATTTGCAGCTTGTACCTCCTCCCCACGCATCAGCTCATTCTCCCACAAATGATACCCAATCTTTTCTTTCCCCAGTATCTCCAATAGGGTAGCATCTCCCATCATCCTACATTAACACACATGAGCATGGCAGGACTATGTCTGGACCATGATCCTGACAAGAGCGGGGGAGTTGGACTCACTGGATCATGGGGTCTCACCATCTCTAGGATTCTCAGCTTCTCTGGCCACTTGTGCAATAGTTTCACAAGGAATTCATAGAATCATAGAATCATAGAATCATAGAGTTGGAAGAGACCACAAGGGCCATCCAGTCCAACCCCCTGCCATGCAGGAACTCCCAATCAAAGCATCCCCGACAGATGGCCATCCAGCCTCTGCTTAAAGACCTCCAAGGAAGGAGACTCCACTACTCTCCGAGGGAGTGTGTTCCACTGTCGAACCGCCCTTACTGTCAGGAAGTTCCTCCTAATGTTGAGGTGGAATCTCTTTTCTTGCAGCTTGCATCCATTGTTTCGGGTCCTAGTCTCTGGAGCAGCAGAAAACAAGTTTGTTCCCTCCTCGATATGACATCTCTTCAAATATTTAAACACGGCTATCATATCACCTCTCAGCCTTCTCTTCTCCAGGCTAAACATCCCCAGCTCCCTAAGTCGTTCCTCATAGGGCTTGGTTTCCAGACCCTTCACCATTTTAGTTGCCCTCCTTTGGACACGCTCCAGTTTCTCCACATCCTTTTTGAATTGTGGTGCCCAGAACTGGACACAGGATTATTCCAGGTGAGGCCGGACCAAAGCAGAATATAGTGGCACTATTACTTCTCTTTATCTAGACGCTATACTTCTACTGATGCAGCCTAAAATTGCATTGGCCTTTTTAGCTGCTGCATCGCACTGCTGACTCATGTTCAACTTGTGGTCCACCTGGATTCCTAGATCCCTTTCACACGTAGTCTCATTCAGCCAAGTGTCCCCCATCGTATATCTGTACTTTTCGTTTTTCCGCCCTAAGTGCAGTACCTTACATTTCTCTGTGTTGAATTTCATTTTGTTAGCTTTGGCCCAACTTTCTAGTCTGCTCAAGTCATTTTGAATTTTGATCCTGTCCTCTGGGGTATTAGCTAAGCGTCTCCATTGCTTCAAGGTAGTGAATCCACATCGAGTGTCTCGGAGGTCTCCAAGGTGCTGAACTCTAGTCTCAAAGTAGCTTCAGCACCTTGAACAGCTCCATGGAGCCTGCCATTGATTCACATTGACCCAAAGCAATGGTCACCGACTCACATCTGGCTTCTTGCTCTTCCCTCCGGCACATTTCCAAGATAGAACAAAGACTGAGGTGCCTGAGTTCACTGGGAGTATTTCAGCTTCAAAAGGCTAGTGCCTCCAAAGATCAGATACAAATGCGACAGATAAATACAGTCCCAACCATCTGTGCTTTTTCTTCTTTCCGAACAAGATTTTAGCCCTCAGCTGTGGTGAAATGATTCTCTAAATAATTTTCTTTTTTTTTCATAGTGTGCTTCTCAAAATTGCTTTTGAAATGCAAGATGAGGAAGGGAGGCAGAGGCCGCTCCCGATTCCCATCCGCCGTCTTTTCCATGTAGTTTTCTGTCAGCACATCCCGGGAATCTGAAAGTGGGGAAGACGCACCGTGTTCACACCAGAACCCAACACGACCCATCGCTCATCTGGCAGAAAGGCCTAAATATAGGATCCGAAAAGCCCTCGCCGTTCGGGAAGCAGTGAGAAGTTCCACGCCGTTGTCGGAGTCAGAGGCCAACTTGGTTCGCTCAATAGCGGCTGGCAGATTCATGCAGAGAGACAGGTGTCAAAGGGGTTTTTTTTGGGGGGGGTGATTTTGTGAAAATGCAGACAAAGATGTAGGGTAGCCTTTCACATCCCCTTTCCCTCTTTCTTGTTTCCCTGGAATAATCTTTCTTTGGGTGAAATAATTGCACTCCTTTGAATGCAATGGGAAGAAAACCTGGAGGACCAAGCCAAGACTACTGGTGGCCGCTGGTTTAGATGAATCTCATGCATGTGGACAAAGATGGGAAAAGTGTGGCCCTTGGGCCAAATGTGGCCCCCAGGGCTCTTTTGGTAGCCATTGGCCTCCAGTTAAAGCAGTAACAAACTGGATTATTTCTACCGTGTAGATGCACCTGCTGATGGCCTGTTTTGCAGAGATACAGGGGGAAGAGAGGAGGGTTCTTTGCAAGGATTATAGGATAGGAAGCCTGGGAAGGGACACTCGGCAGAATCAAATCACAATCCCCCAGGATTCCCTGAAAAGGCCTTTCCAGTGGCCCAGCGTTCCCTCGAAGTCCCTCCCTTTCCTTGCTACCTCAGCATTTCACATAATTGCTTTTGGTCTCCAAAGATCCCAGCCAGGATTTATGTAACACGCCGAGCAAGACAGCAACCGGCAATTTGAAAGGCTGCTTTCGGATATAAGAACTTAATGCTACATCAGCCTTGGGGAAAATGAATTGAAATCCTCCGGCATTCGCAGCGTGACGTTTAAGCAAAAGTCTCTAGGTCGGCGCAAGAAACTCTCCGTAATCTTTCTTCATTTTCTCCCACTCTCCCTTTCTTTTCTCTCCTGGAAGGAGACCAAGAATGCAGTTGTGTCTGCAGGCAAAAAACCTCATTTCTCCAACGTCTCATTATGCACTTTTCTCACCCCAGTTTTATCCGGAGGGGGAGTTTGAAAACCAGCTGGTACATCTATTCAGTTAAGAGACAGAATGACGATCGGGGTGTTTGTGTGTGTGTGTTTATGTCCTATTTCCCTGTACACACACAAACATCTACACAAATACACATTTCCCATCTGCTAGACAGCACCGGCAAGAGGTTTCTCATGAGATCTCCGCTCTCATCATGGCTTCCTCCAATTCTCCTCAAATGAATGATCTTGAAAGAGTTCTTGGACAGGAATTTTTTAGTTGTGAAATGTCTTAGGATTCCTTTGCTTGAGGAAGAAGAAGAAAAAGATCTTTCCAATAACTGGGAAATCCTGGCAGAGAAAAACACAAGATGGATTTCAAGATGTCTTTCAGGGAATTTTTTCCCCTGCAGAAATCCATGTGAGTTTTCTCTGCAGAAAACATGTTCCCTTCCAAAGAAACATGCAAAGTAAATGATAGATTTGCCTTAGGGCTGCCATAAATTGGAAACGACTTGAAGGCACACACCAACACCAATAACAACAGCTCCATACGAAACTAGATGCCATGACATGTTAAGGCAGGGCTTAATTTAGGACCCATTGATGCCGGCTTCTGTTTCGGTGGGGTTCCTGATTCCATCCTGGGTTTTCATCCAAACTTTAAAGACACTATCCCAAGTTGCTTTAAAGAAGCCCAGCACTTTGGAGAGCTCAGGTTAACTTTCGATCAATTCTCCTTTTCTTTCTCTCTCTCGCTCTGTTTCTTTCCTACAACAGAAACAGAAATATGCATCCCAGGGTGGCTGTAAGTTGCATCTGCTGCTCAGCCGGCATGAAGACATTCAACTCAGTTCCAGAAACACGGGCGTCGAAGTATGGCCCATGCGCAGAAGGCAACCATAAAGGCAGCCGAGGGAGCCAGAATTCTCATCCTCTTGACATCTGCGCATGTCTCTTATCCTGCAAACGTGGAAGAAGTCGGGTTGCGTTTGCTAGTAATTCAGGGCTCCAGGAAAGAACTCTTGACGTCCTCCCAACCTCCTGAGATTTGCAGCTACAACAATTGGTTGGCAACCATTTCTTTTGCCATGCCTCCTCCAGTTCTGATATATTGGGAATGGTGTTTGGAAGCCTCCCATTTTCCTCGACAGCAAGGCTTGAAGTCTTCCAAGCCTAACCCAGATAAGGAACAGTAGGTTTTTTTATGAATAGTGGGATATTAAGATACAAATCAGCAGCGTCATAATTCGGATACGTCGAAATCTCGGAGAAAGCTAGGAAATGGATTTGTACAATGCATTTCCCTGGCCAAACCTGGTTTCTTGCAGGAACCCAAAAAGAACTATTAAGCTCTATGCACTTTTCTGCAATGATGTTACTTAAGGGACAGTGGCCCTTCAAAGTCAACCAGAGATCTTCAGCATAGATATTCTTGATAGGAGAATGAGGGCAAAAATGGAAGGATTCTGGACACAGTTCTAGAGCTGGCTATGATCTATAAAGCCCTATATGTTATAGGTTATGACCAATAAAGACCATAAGCACTCTCTGCTTTTCGACGGATTGCTTTCCAATGACCCTCTTTCAACAGGAGCAAATTATTAAGAGAACCCATTTATTTGACTTAATCGAGGAGGAAACAGCCCCGAGTCTTCAAGACCTGAGGACAGGAGGTCTCTCATTTACAGGGTCATCGTGACACAATCTGGAGCGTGTCCAGAGGAGGGCAACCAAAACGGTGGAAGGTCTGGAAGCCATAAAGCCCTATGAGGAGAGACCTAGTGATCTGGGGATGTTTAGCCTGGAGAAGAGAGGGTTAAGAGGTGATATGACAGCCCTCTTTAAGGATTTGCATTGAGGATGGAGCAAGCTTCTTTTCTGCTGCTCCAGAGAATAGGACACAATGGAGCAATGGATGCAAGCTGCAGGAAAAGAGATTCCAGATCCTTCATTCTTCTCAGATGGAGAAGAGAAGGTTAAGAGGGGATATGACAGCCCTGTTTAAATATTTGAAGGGATGTCATATTGAGGATGGTGCAAACTCGTTTTCTGCTGCTCCAGAGAATAGGACATAATGGAGCAATGGATGCAAGCTCCAGGGAAAGAGATTCCTTCTCAATATTAGGAGGAACTTTCAGACAGTAAGAGCCACAGTTCTGAGAATCCCATAGCACTGAGCCATGGAAGTAGAAGTGGTGTCAAACTGTATTATTTCTGCAGTGTAGATGCAACCTAAAATACTCTGGATCGATGGATGAAGACCCCAACTGGGCATGCCATTATCCTTGATCTCATTGCACAGAGCTTCCCGAAATCTTCATTAGCAAGGAAGCAAGAAACGGATGGTGAACCACAGGGTTGCCATGAGTCAAAGTCGACCCGAGGGCAGCTAACAAGAAATGAAGTACAGCCTTCCACTCAGAGCCATGGGTTTGTTGTTTTTGCGGTGCGCTAGAAATAAAGGAAATCATTGCAAAGTCTGCTTTTATTGCCAGGAGAGGGACAAGGATCAGAGAAAGGCATCTTCCTTTTTTATTTACAATTTTACATTTTTGTAAGCGGGGGGGGGGGGGGGGAATCAAAGCGATTGCAAAGATGACAAAAATTATCCTGTCAAAAGAGAAAAGGAATAAAATTTAAAAAAAAACCCACAACACCCACTTGTGAAAATCTGTAACACCTCGCCATGTTATTATGAACTAACTGTTCTCGCAGAACCCCCGGAGTGGGAAGCGGGTGCCAATCCTGCTTTTGCAAATGCTCCCCTCGATTTTTCTGTCAGCACTACAAGAGCCATCATCCCGCTGCACAAATATGGAAGCTTCTGACCCACCGAAAGACTGACGAAGAAGCAGAAACGAATGCACATGTCAGCTTGTATTCCTTTGTAAACAATACAGGGGGGTAGCCACGTTGCCCATGCATCAAAAAAGAACGAAATCCAAAATCCATACACACAAAAAAGCGATACCTTTATTGGCCAACCAAAATGTGCAAAATCCATCATGCAAGCTTTCAAGTCTTCCACTGGCATCTTCACCAGACAAAGATGGCCCAAATCATACCCGAGAAGGACAGGAATGATGCTAGAAGAGGATGGATGTCCTGGCATCGTGGGAGGATAGATCGTGAAGACGTTGGCAGAAGGATGGCGTTTAAAGTCTGAACTAGGTTTGGGGATGGGAGGGAAAACACCTTTTAATTTGGAAACTGGGGCAGGAGACATCTAGACGGTAGAAATAGTGCAGTTTGACACCACTTTAGCAGCCATAGCTCCATCCTACAGAATCCCTTGAGGTGAGGCACCATCACTCTTTATCAGGGGAGGCTAAAGACCTTGTGAAACTACAAATCCCAAGATTTCCACTGAATGGAGCGACAGCACTTAAAGCGGAGTCAAACTGCATTATTTTTATGGTGTAGAGGTCCAGTGTGGTTTAAGAGCGGGATTAAAGCTCTGGAGACCAGGGTTTGATTCCCAGCCCAGCTATGGAAACCCATTGGGTGATGCTGGACAAGTCACACTCTCTCAGCCTCAGGAAAGGCAATGGCAAACCTTCTCTGAACAAATCTTGCCAAGAAAACCCCAGGATAGGTTCACCTTAGGTTGGAAAGTCGCCATAAGTTGGAAACGACGACTTCAAGGCACACAGCAGCAGCAACAACAACAACGGATGCATCCTTGCTCAATTTCTAGAGCGGATTTCCAAACTGAAGTGAGCGCTCTCCAACTTTCCTCTTTATCTGGACCGGACTGTTTCTTCTGCATGTCACCCAGAGCCTGATTTCCGCCTTCGGTCCTTCTTTTTTGTCATCTGGGTCCTGGGCAACCATTTCATGCCATCACGTCCCTTTGACACTTGATTGTTTTAATTAAACGGCTTTTCCGCATGGTGTCTTCTCAGCTCTCACACGCGCGCGTGCGGTCGCACCATCAAATCGTCTTGATGGCTTCGTTTGAAAAATTAAGGTTCGCAGCTTTGTCAGTTGGAAAAGGACCGCAGGCATCTGTCAGCACCGACCGGCCTTCTTGGGATGATGGGCAAGGACTAGCCCTCCTCCTCCTCCTCCTGGCCTGGCTCCAGACACAAGTGTGTAGAAACACACAACTTCTCCTGAGACCACACTTCTGCCACCTGCTTCTCCTTCCTTCCTTCCTTCCTTCCTTCCTTCCTTCCTTCCTTCCTTCCTTCCTTCCCTGGAGGTGGTCTGCCACCCTGCGCTGGCACAACGATGTTTCTCTGCAATTAGCGCCTGGCATTATCTTGGGTCAGCTCTTGCAAAGAGAGTGCTTCCATATTGCATGCATGGGAGAAATGGCTTCCTTGCAACACATCTCCATGGTGGCTTGGGGAGCAGTTTAATGGGGAATAAAAGGGAGCAAGTAGAGAGCCAGCATGGGATGGTGGTTTCAGCATTTGACTACAACTTTGGAGACCAGAGATCTCCAACCCTGGGCAAGTCACACTCTCTCAGCCTCAGAGGAGAGCGATGGCAAACCTCCTCGGAACAACTCTTGCCAAGAAAACCCCTTGATAGATTTGCCTTAGGTTGGAAATGACTTGAAGGCACACAACAACAACAACAACAACAACAACAACAACAACGGGGAAAGTAGAGAGCCAGAGTGGTGTCATGATTTGAGTGTTGGATTCTGGAGACTAGAGTTCAATTCCTTGCTTGGCAATGAAGCCCACTGAGTGGCCTTGGGCAAGTCACACTCTCTCAGCCTCAGGGGAGGGCAATGGCAAACCTCCTCTGAACAAATCTTGCCAAGAAAACCCCAGGATAGGTTCGCTTTAGCATTGCCATAAGTCGGAAACAACTTGAAGGACCACAACAACAACAACAACAACAACGGGGGGAGTGCAGTCCAAATGCCACTTTTGTGACCCCAAAGCCTCCAAGCAGTAGATCAAAGTCCTCCACCCAAATTTCCTTCCCTGTTAAAAAATCAGTATGATTTTTGGATTATTTTTACACACACACACCCCTCCCCCAAAGAATATCTTCTTGATTTCATACTCTACCGAATATTACTGATATTATTTTCCATGTTTATTGGGTGTTACTGACTGGAGTCTTAGAACACCAATGATTAAAAATCTATCCAAGAATCTAGGAATCAAGGATAATGTGGCCCATTCCCAGCAGTGTCGCTTTTTGTAACTGTGCTGTTTCTATCCTTTCTATGATTTCATTCATTCAGAGCTTTTGTCAGTCCCTTTGGAATTGCTCCCAGAGCCCCAATTGTTGTTGTTGCTGTCAATTTCACAGTCTACCAAGTGTTACTGACTGGAGTTTTGGGCCATCAAGGATCTGGATTCTCTCCCAGACTCTAAGAATCAGGGAGGTTTCATGATATATCGTAATGTGGCACAGAACCACAGTCCTAGAGTTGGAAGAGACCCCCAAAGGCCATGCAGTCCATCCCCATTCTACCAAGCCAGAAGACACAACCCAAGCCCTCCCTGTGACAGATGGCCATCCAGTCTCTTCTTAAAATACATCAAGGAAGGAGACTCCACTGCTCTCCAAGGCGGCATATTCCACTGTCTAACACAGAGGTAGGCAACCTTTCCCCTTTAAGGGCCGAGGGACTTCAGCTCCCAGAATCCCAGGAGCTATTGGCCAACATGGGACTATTGGCCAACATGGCTGAGGCTTCTGGGAGCTGAAGTCCCTCGGCCCTTAAAGGGGAGAGGTTGCCTACCCCTGGTCTAACAGCTCTCTCTTAGCATCGGAACATTCTTCCTAAAACTTAAGTGGAATCTCTTTTCCTGTAGTTTGCATCCATTCCTCTGTTTCCTATTCTCCAGAGCAGCAGAAAACAAGCTTGCTCCATCCTCAACGTGACATCCCTTCAAATATTTCAACATGACTATCATGTCACCCATTAACCTTCTCTTCTCTGGGCTAAACCTACCCAGCTCCCTAAGTTGTTCCTCAGAGGGCTTTGTGGTTCCCAGACCTTCCGCCATTTTGGTTGCCCTCCTCTGGACATGCTCCACTTTGTCTAAACTGGCCTTCAACAGTCTCTCTTCCAGCTTAGTGTTCCTTCCTTGCGGTCCAAAAGCCCTTACCACTTATGTGTCAAAGAAGAGCTAAATATTTGGAGTGTAACCTTCACTGTGGTCAACTTGTTTTTCACACAATTGGACAGAGATAAAAGCCTCTTCCTACGCTAGCCCAAGCAACGCCATATTGGCATTCCCTTTCATCGTCAGGATCGCCTTGGAGGGAAAGCCATCTGCAAGGTGATACTGGAGAAATCCTTGCACAGCAAACTAAAAAAATAGACTCACAAATGTGTGATCACAGGCTCTCTACATGTATGTTACCCACAGGATTTGCAGCCAAAGCCTTTAGAGTCATTAAATGGGATATTCTACCCAGCATCTGTTGACAGATGTATTTGTGACAACTCTCTCCCTGACGTCCTTGGCTTCAAATCTCCTCTTGGTTTTTATTTCCTGCTGATTATTCTTCATCCAGGCACCCCAGAGGGATGACCCAAAATATCACCCCTCCTGGGATGGAAGAAACAGTCTCTCTTGTACCTCCACCGTGACGCCTTTGATGGACTCCACAGACGCATCCCCGACAACAGCTCTCTGGAGCTCTCCACACATCCACACACACACTCCCATCTCAGCTTCTCTTCATCTCTTTGCTCCCATTAATGTGCATTTTCCAGTCCCGCCGGCACAGAAAAACCTCTCGGAGCCACGCTAATGAAAGCTGGGGCCGAGGGGGAATCCAGGCGAGGAGGGAGCAGACAGAAGGGAAAGGAGGAGATTTCTGGAAGAGAATGACAGGCACATCCAGATGGGTCTCCATAAGAGGCCACCATCTTTTCCAAAAGGCTAGAGAAGAAGGTCCATTCTGCCAGCAATCGGAGCACAGGGCTAGTACAGGATTTCAGCCATCTTTGGGGGCAGTCAGCATGAGGTAGTGTTGGACTTGGACTTGGACTTGGACTTGGATTTGGACTAGGACTAGGAGTTGGACTAGGAGTGCTGAACTAGGACTTGGGGTAACCAGGATTTGATTCCCTGCTTGGCCATGGGTAGCTTTGGACAAGTCACACTGTCTCATTCTTAGAGGAAGGTAATGGCAAGCCTCCTCTGGAAACTATCTTGCCCAGAAAACCCAAAGATGGGGTCACCGTAAGTCAGAGGTGACTTGAAGGCACATCACAACAACAACAATAGCCAGTTTTGGTGGAGAAAGATAGGGTATAAATTCAAGAAAAGGAAGGAAGGAAGGAAGGAAAATGGAAATGGAAAGGGAAAGGGAAATGGAAAGGGAAAGGGGGAGGAAATTAATTAGTTGTGGATGAAGATGATGAACATCAGTTTTGACATTGACTACATCTACCCTGTAGAAAAATAATGGAGTTTGACTCCACTTTAAGTGTTGTAGCTCCATCGCATGGAAACCTGGGATTTATAGCTTTACAAGGGCTTTAGCCTTCTCTGTCCAAGAGGGATACTGCCTGACCAAACTACAAATCCCAGGATTCTGTAAGATGGAGCCATGGCAATCAAAGCGGTGTCAAACTGCATTGTTTCACCGGCGAAGATGAACCCATTGTCTTCCTCTGAGGCTGAGAGAGTGTGACTCCCCAAAAAGTCACCCAGCTCTTCATCACAAAAAACTATGCTTTAGCTTCTGGAGGAGAATATCTGTCTGTGTACCACACTAAGGAGATTCTGGCCAAAGGTCTGTTCTTTTGACATCATTTTTGTTGTTTTGCAATTCCAAGTAAAGGCTTTTCCCACTAACTGGAACTAGCAATCCCTCCTAAAACCTCTCTGCCCCCATCTTACTGTTGCCCAAAATGGTCACACACACACATTCCACAAGCCCAGCAGCAGCATCTCCTCTTTGCTCTCTTTCCCCACTTTGTTCCAGATTTTGGACCCGTGCCTTTCCACCAGAGCTCTTCTGAAGATGTTCTTAGCAATCGAGTGGGCCCAAGGTTTATTTTCTGCTGCCACCCTTGCCAATTATTGTGCAATTAGACTGCCTTCATTAGCAAATGAAATTAAAATTAACATCGTTAATTGCTTGTGTCATTAAAGGAAGAGAAGCATTCATGGGGGAAGCGGGGAGGGGAATAGCAATGCTGCAAAGACGGTTGTTGGAACAGATGGGTGAGCATTCCCTTTCCCCCTTCCCTTCTCCATTTTCCACAGATACTCCAGAATTTTATCTCCTTTTTGTCAAGAGAGAATGAGCAATTGGAGCAGTGAAGCCACTAACTTGGGGCCACCTGGGTCTTCTGCTTGGAGAACCAGCAAAAGATCTCCTCCAGCCATCCATGGAAATGTTGGCCAGCCATCGGCTCCAGTTCAATGAAGCAGATCCATCTATCCCTGGAATCAAATAGCTGGGAAACACAGGAGGAAAGCCAGCTTGTTCTGGAGTCCAGGCATTCGGGGGCTGAGAAGGCGCATCAAGTTGGCATAGAGTTAGCCATTGGTTGTGCCACACCACCTTTGTGTTAAACGGCAAAGTTGCCCGACTGAATACACACAACCCAATGCACAAATGAATGCAGGAGGAGAAAGAAGGAAGAAGGAAGGAGGAGGAGGAGGAGTGGAGGAAGAGAGGAGAAAGAAAGAAGAGGAGGAGGAAATAAGAGAAAGAAGAAAAAAGAGGGAAGGAGAGAGAAAGAAGAGGGGATGGAGGAGAGAAAAAAGGGAGAGGGAGAAGGAGGAGGAAGAGGGGAAGGAGAGAGAAAGAAAAGGAGGAGGAAGAAGGAGGGGAGGAAGAAGGGAAGAGAAAGAAAGAAGAGGAGGAGAAGGAAAGAGAAGGAAAGAGAAAGATGAGAAGAAGAGGGGATGGATAGAGAAAAAAGGAAGGAGGAGGAGGAGGAAGAGGGGAAGGAGAGAGAAAGAAAAGGAGGAAGGAAGAAGGGGGACTCTTGAACCCAGAGGCAGATGTAGAAGGATCTCGGAGTCAACCTGCCAGCAGACCCAATGGTGGCCACCCTTCCATCGCTCCTCCCTCTGGTTGTCATTCTTTTAGTGACATGTCCCTGCGTAGGTCATGCCATCATGCATGTGGTCAAAATATGCACTACAGTACGGTACGGTACGACAGACCTATTCTCCTGAAGGAGTGCAAGCAGAGTTGTCCACAAAGCAATGCTGTGCATTGTGTTTATACACCGCATTGCCCAAACCGGGCCCAGCTGTTAAGAGGCGTCACACAGTGTTCCTGCTCTTCATAACGCTTGTGCATTGCTGGTGCAACTTATCTCTGCACACTAGTATTGACGCTGAGCTGAGGAGAGGCTGGATTGCAGCCTCTCTAGGGACTGGCTGAAGGTGGTGCGTGCCCTCGCCATTTCAACACCTTCAGACATAATGGAAGCAGGAGACAAGAGCATAGACGGTGGATGTTCCCCTTCACTCCTGCTCTCCCTTAAATGCCAATCCCCCTGCCTTGCTATGAGCCGCTTGTATTCCAGGTAGTGCTTGCATTGCAAATCGACACTCCAGTTCTGTGCAGTTCAGCACCATGCATAATGCAGCATGCCCCGAACATAATGGAAGAGTGCTGATGATGAAACATGGCTCTTGCTCAGCGCAATGAAGCATGGTGCCCTAGATTTGGAGCAAGGGAAGGAGCCTCTGGGTTTTGTTCAAAGGATCCCAGACTCCAAGGGTGATATTGAAATTACGGCTCTTCCGACAAGAAGGCCAAAGTAAGTTCTGCAGAGCCAGAGATTATAGCAAAATATGTCCAAAATATGCACAAAATGAAGACACTGAGGTTCTCGTACTTTGGTCACCGTCATGAGAAGACACAATAATGCTAGGAAAGGTAGAAGGTAACAGAAAGAGAGGAAGAGCACATACTAGAATGGATAGATTCAGTCAAGGAGGACACAGGCCTGAATTTGCAGGACCTAAGCAGAGCGGTGGATGATAGGGGTCTTGGAGATGTCTCATCCATAAGGTTGCCAATGAGAGGGCAGTTAATAACAACAACAAAGAGGATGGGGGATACTTGGCTTTGCAGTAGTACGTGTGGAAAGGACATTATGGAGAATGCTTTGAGCATGAGCCAGCAGTGTGAAGGCAAATCATATTTTAGTCTACATTAACAGAACCATAGTTTGCAAGTCAAAGGAAATCATGGTTTCAGGTTTACTCAAAGGTGAGGTGTAAATAAAATGATAATGAAGAGGTCTCCTCCTCTTACTTGCCTTTTCTTCCTCCTGGGATGCTGTGGTCTGTTCACGAAAGGGCCCCTCAAAGGTTTCCAGAAGGGCCCATCCTGGATATTTGAAGCAGTGGACAAAATGGCGGCCTCTTCCATGCCATGCTCAGGCGCCAGTTGGACTCCAGGTTGAATCTTCCTGGGAGTCAAACATCATTCTCCTCTACATCTGAGGAACGCAGGCCTTTTCAAGACCACCTGTAGGCACAACAAACAGAAATCTTCTTAGCAGTGTGGGATTCTGGGAATATAATTCCCACAGTCACCTCAGGGGGGTTATGGGAATTGTAGTCCAACATATCTATAGGATGCCATGCATCTGAGGAAGTGCTATATAACCTCTTTCGCACAGTTTATCTCAAAGGTGCTGCAAGATCCCTTTGTATATCTATAACAGGGGTAGGCAACCTTTTTCCCCCTTTAAGGGCCGAGGGACTTCAGCTCCCAGAATCCCAGGAGCTATTGGCCAACATGGGACTATTGGCCAACATGGCTGAGGCTTCTGGGAGCTGAAGTCCCTCGGCCTTTAAAGGGGAAAGGTTGCCTATCCCTGATCTATAAGATGTGAATTCCCCAAATGTGCATGGGACTTTTGGGAACTCTAATTCCCACAGGGGGTTATGGGAGCTATAGTCCAACTCTATATAATTACCCTACAGATTATCCCTTGGCAGTGTGGGATGCTGGGAAGAGTAATCTGGCACAACTATACAGCATAATAGGCTGGTTGAGTCCAGCTTCCTCTCTCTTCACAGAGAGCTATACGCAGAGCTCACTATTCCAGGCCAAAAAAAGACTCCAGCCTTGGGGTAAATGGAGGTAGTTCTGAAAAAAGAAAGCAATTTATCAATACATGGCTATCCTCTTCTTCTCCTTTTCACAACAACTCTGAGGAAGGCCAGGCAGAAAGAGAGAGAAGAAAGAGATGCAGAGGCATAATGACCTGTGTATGCCATCACTCATTGACAGCATGCCAACCAGGGGCCTCAATGCAACCTTCCCTTTGCAGAGAGGAAATGCCGGCATGCAGAGATACGCTATTTGGTGGCAACGCAACTCCCATGCGGAACAGCAACACTGCACAACGCATGACTAGGTGCCAGTTCACAGTGTGCAATACGCAATGCAAAACCACAATGCAATGCCTATAGGATGCACAGAACTACAGTGAAAAATATAAGATGTACAAAGCAATGCAAAATATAGGATGCATAACCACAACGCAAACTATATGCTGCGCAACCACAAAGCAAAATGTTCGATGTACAACTGCAAGGCAAAGTATAGGATGCACAACCACAATGCAAAATGTTCGATGTACGATGCAAAGTATAGGATGCACAGCCACAAGGCAAAAGTATAGGATGCACAACCACCGCACCTAATGCACAACCCACAACTTCCAAAGGGCAAGGCACATAGGGGAACACTCTCTCTGCACAACTCCACTTCTGTCCGGCTGTACATGGACTATATCCATCCCTTTCTGGCCTTGCATGATGCATAGCACAACTGATGCATGCGTATGGGTGCATCTGCACTGTAGAAACAATGCAGCTTGACACTACTTTCCATCTTACAGAAACCTGCACCAGCACACTTTGGCAGAAAAGGCTAAAGACCTTGGAAACCTACAAATCCCAGGATTCCATAGGATGGAGCAACAGCACTTAAAGTGGTGTCAACCTGCGTTATTTTGACCATGTAGATGCAACCAGCGGGTGTCGATACTGCAAGGGATAGGAGGCAAAGATGGTGCTTGAATGGCAACAGCCCTGTTTGTGCTTTGCCTCATTGACTGCTGACGGGAAGCAATGATTTTTTTTCCTTGTTAAAAAGCTTTCTCCAAAAACGGAATTCTTCAGCCTTACAAAACAGGCTCCCTTTCTATGAGCCCATGGGGTCCCATTAGCTGCTCCCTCCCCCAAAAAAGAGACTCACCCCATGCTGGATCTCCCATCCCCCTCCATCCATCCCTTTGTATTCCCAACCATTGCAAATGCTTGTGGTTAGGTTCAGTTGCTGTTGTTTTTTCCCATCTTCTGGGCTTGCCAGGGGGTAGCAATGGGAGGCATTTGTTCTCCGCCAAATAATTAATTATCAGAAACGATAGTAAACAAATTTCTCTCTTTCTCTCTGACCCATTTTTTACTCTCGCCGCTGGAATACAAACCTCCCGTCTATCCATGCATCTCTCAGCCCAGCAGTGGCCAGTGACGCCCGCGGAGGAGGCGGCAGTCCATCCATCTCACATCCTAATATTAGGAACATTAAAGGGATATAGGGCCTAGTGCCTTGGAGCTATCCTTTGCAGTTCGGGCTAAAACCGGGAGCGGATGCCCCCCTCTCTATCCACATCAGAGTCAACAGCTGCCATCGCTCAAAAGCTTGCAGACTTTTTAAAAACTTCTTCTGAATCCTACACGCTCGGGTGCCTCCTTGATGGACAATGGGGAGAAATCACATGTCATGGTCTATAGATTTTGCAAGAATAGTTTTTCCAGGTTCAGAAAGAAAAAACAGGAGGAGGGGATAAGCAATATGAGTGCAGACAGTTATCTGTTTGCAGAGCCGCTCTGGCTCTGAGCAAAGAGTCAAGGTAGGAGTCAAGGCCGCTCTGCAGCCAGGATGCTTTGAGCCTCTGCCATTCTTCAAGCCGGATGAGCAGGTTATTGGACTAGAACTGTGGCATGCATTCTGCACTTTGCACATGCCCCGGATGGGCATGACTGTCTTGCTGTGACAGATTATGGCCCAGTCTGTGCCTGGTGGCAGTTCTGGAACTGTTTAGAGTCTGCTGGTTCAATACGCAGATATTGCATTACTGCAGGTAAGCAATATGAGTGCAGACAGTGATCGGCACCCATTCCTTGTTTGTGCCTGGAGGTGGGTCCATCGACTGCTTCCCTGGGCCAAAAATCAGAAAGCAGCTCCGTTTCTTGCAACCTCCATGATCACAGCCAAATATGGGTGTCACAGCAAGCAGGAAGGTCCCAACCCTTGCCTTGGCAAGCCTGGAAAATCCACCCCTCTCCCTAATCCAGGATGAGAATCAAAGAGTTGGAAGAGACTTCAAGGGACATCCAGTCCAACTCCCTTCTGCCATGCGGGAACTCACAATCAAGGCATCCCCCATAGATGGCCATCCAAAGGAGGAAACTCTGAGAGCGTATGTTCTAGTTTTGAACAGCTCTTACTGTCAGGAAGTTCTTCCTAATGTTTAGTTGGAATCTCTTTCCCTGTCGCTTGCATCCATTGAGGCTCCATTGGGTCCTATTCTCTGGAGCAGCAGAAAAGAAGCTTGCTCCCTCCTCAAGATGAGCCCCCTTCCTATACTTAAAGAGGGCTCTCATGTCACCCCTAAACCCTCTCTTCTCCAGGCTAAACAAACCCAGCTCCCTAAAACGCTCCTCGCAGCACCCGCTTTCCAGACCCATCTGGGCCAACCTAACAGCCAAGTGTGGTTATGCTTCAGCACTTTGGATAGCTCCTCTGGGATATTCCCCAAATAGGTCCAGCACCTTGGAGGGTACCAACGCTTGAGCCACTGCCTCCGCTGCTACAAAGAATTTAAAATATTTTTTTCAGGCCAAAAGAACAAAAATCCGTACCCCCAGCACCACCACAAGAGCTGGAAAGCGATGGCAGAGAAGGCAGCAAGCACCCGCACTGTTACCAATAGCAAAATATTTGACGCCAAGCTTTTTCAAGGCGATTCGGTGAAAGACTCGGTTGCATGGTGTCACAACTCACTCTCAGGGAAGAGCCCCTGGCTCCACAAGCGTCAAGTTGTGCTCCATCGCTTTGACGCGGGAACCTGGTCAACGTGCGAAAGTCTGCCGTGGGACACACTCACATCTGGCAGAGCTTTCCAGCCCCCGGGGAGGCTATTTTCAAACACGGCGTCAAACTGGCCTCCGACCCCTTGCGATAAATATTGTTCCAAGGAGGCGGGAAAGAGGAGAGTTCCTCGCTGCTGCAACATGACAAGCGAGTCACAGGGAGACAGACGTCGGCAGCCCCCGAATGAGCAAAATGACTCAGGCTTCGGGAACGGCAGGTGTCTGTTTGGAGGAAGGCGTTTGCAAGGAATAAACGGAGAGGCAAGATCTCCTGCTTCGGAGTCCTCCTTCCCTCCCTCTCTCCCTGGGCAGGATGCGAAACATGACAGAGCGAGGCGCCGCACATTCTCGCAGGAGAGCCCTTCCTGCCATCTCACACCTGCCGCTGTCAGCGGAGTGACAATGCCTGGTGTCATACGCTCTCGCGCTCCATTGTGGGCCGTCTGCGTCTCTTTTTCGGAGGCGTCGCAATCACACCCAGAGCACAGAGCTGTCTGAGTCAGCTTCTGGAGAAGGAATTTTTTTTGGGGGGGGGGGGAAGTGTGGACCATGGGCCACATACAGCTCCCGGAGCAAGAGCATTGACACTTCTATACCACTTAATAGTGAACTTAGCACTCTTTAAGCCGTTCCTGTAAGACAACTGCCCTCAAGAAGCTGGGGACTCATTTTAGGACGTGGCGCCTTTTCAACCTTGGAGCCCTGGAATCGAACTCATAACCTTGTGGCTGCTGGACCAGCATTTCACCACTGTGACACCAGGGTTCCCATCCACGTTTGTGGCCCATGTGTCCACCCTGCGACATCCCCAAAATTTCCAGGCCGGTCGCGGCCACCAACTTTCCTTGCAGGGATGGAGTGGGGCCACTCAGGCTTCCCCCAAAAGGAGCTCTCCAAGGTGCTGGACCTGTTTGTGGCCTTTGGGATTCAGCCCCAAGGAGAGTGTCTTTGGGATACTTCCCCAACGCATGCGGCCGCTCAAACAGTGCCTTTAAAGAAGTCAGGATCCCCTTAGATCAGGGGTAGGCAACCTTTTTTCCCCTTTAAGGGCCGAGGGACTTCAGCTCCCAGAAGCCTCAGCCATGTTGGCCTATAATAGTCCCATGTTGGCCAATAGCTCCTGGGATTCTGGGAGCTGAAGTCCCTCGGCCCTTAAAGGGGAAAAAAGGTTGCCTACCCCTGGCATATGGAGATAGATTTGAAATAATGGAGCCAGCATGACATGGTTTCAGTGTCGAACTGTGACTCTGCATTGACCATTTAGCAAATTCAAACAAAACCCATCACTGATACCTTTATTGGCCAACCGATATTCGAGACCAGAGTTCGATTCCCAGCTCCTCCCTGAAACCCATGGGGTGACCTTGGGCAATTAGTCACACACTCTCAGCCTCAGAGGAAGAAGGCGATGGAAAACTTCCTTTGAATAAATATTTTGCCAATAAAACCCCAAGATAGGCTTGCCTTAGGGTCGCCACTTGTCGGAAATGGCTTCAAGGCACACGACAACAGCCATCTCTCTATCTACAAATAAAAACTTGACTTAAAATAAACAATACAATTTCATAGAAAAATAAAAACAAAACCATTGGTGAAGACTCACAGAGCCAGCATTTGGCGTTTTGCATTGAGTAATGAATTAGGACTTTGGAGACTAGGGTTCCATCTGCAGCTCCGCCCTGAACCACTGGGTGACCTTGGGCAGGTCACACTCTCTCAGCCTCAGGGGAAGGCCATGGCAAACCTCATCTGAACATGTCTTGCCAAGAAAACTCCATGATAGGTTCAGAAAAGACTTAAAGGCACACAACAACAACAACAACGCTAGCGGAGGCTGGTTCCTCCTGAGCCAGTGGGATGGGGAATCCATTCCAGGTTTTGAAAAGGTCCAAAGGAGCTCTCCGTGGTTCTGAACCTCCAGATTAAACCCGGAGCGGATTCACTTCTCCCACTGACCTGGGACCATTATCCCTCAAACTCTGGAGAATGGAGTCTCTGAGCTACATGAACAGTAGTTCCCTTGTATCCCAAAATGGTGTCTATTTCATCCTATAATTTATTGTCTCGCCGTTTTCTCTCAGGTGAGTAATAATTGTCCAGAATTATGTTCTTTTCCTGCGATTTTTCTCTTCCCTGCTCCAGCTTCTCTGTACCTCCATTCAAGGCAGCGGCTGCCCTTCTTCTTCTCCTTCTCCTTCTTCCTCTGAGTCTTTCCTGACACCATTTTTGAGCCTAAAACGCTGCCATTTGTGTGGCTTTAATAGGTTGCAAAAGCACCCTTTTCTCACTGCGAAGTTGTCCCTTCATGTCCTGATTCTTCGATAGTAATTTCACCTCCGGGCTGATTTTCTCCTGACCTTCCAGAGTCCCCCTCAGCAATATTAATTCAGAATTTTTCTTTGATGTATCGCTGCTTTTAATATGGGCCCATGAATGCCTATTACTAGAGAAGGTGGGAAACTCTCCGTTTTGATTTTCTCCTAATCTGGCCAGTATTATTATGAGAGCCTTCCGTCACACCCAGTTGTCAGACTTATTAAATTCTGCAGATATCAATAGCACCCAGCTTCATGTCATCAAGGGAATGAGGTCTAAAAAGAGACCCACAAAGGCTATCCAGTCTAACCCTCTTTGGCCATGCAGGAATAAATAGTGAAAGCCTTGCCTGTGTCAGATGCCCATCCAGCCTCTGCTTAAAGAAGGGTTCCTACAATCCTAGACTTGGAAGGGACCCCCAAGGGGCATACAGTCCAACCCCTTCTGTCATGCAGGAATACATAGAACCCAAAAATTGTAAGGGACCTCCAGAGGCCATCCATAGTGCCCTGGTGGCCAGTGCTTAAATGCCGGTACTGCAGCCATTCACAGCCATTCAGAAGGTTGTGAGTTCAATTCCAGGGACTTCAAGGTCCACTCAGCCTTGCATCCTTTGGAGGTCCCTAAAACAAGTCCCCAGCTTGTTGGGGGCAATTGGCTTAGACATTGCAAGTATTGAACTTGCAACCTTGTGGTCTATGAGTGAGTGGCTGCAGTACAGGCATTTAACCAATGTGCCACCAGCTGAAAGGGATCCCAAGGGGCCATCCAATCCAACCCTCTTCTTCTGACTCGCAGGAAGACACCATCCAAGCCCTCCCTATGACAGATGGCCCCCCAAACTCTGTTGGAAAACGTCCAAAGAAGGAGACTCTAGCATCCTCCGAGGCCTCCTATTCCACTATCTCTTCCAGCTAGATGAACCGAGAGGGGCATGAACAAAGTCTTGCTCTTAAGCAACAAGCAGGGATCCTGAGATCACCCCATCCTCTGCCAGATGAATTCGCACTCGGGCTCCTTCCCTTTCGCCATCCCTCTTCCTCGCTCTCTCTCCTGTCTCTTTCCATCAACTCATGCTGTCCTTCCTTCCCTGGATTTCCCCATCAACTTCTCTCCAGATAGACGCATCCTGATCCCCTCCAGCATTTTAACCATGAAAATAATGGGCTTGCTCTCGTTTCCCTACTGAGCAAGACAGCCATTACACATCGCTAAGGGCTCCCTTCCATCTGCTGCTGCCTTCATTTACGCGGCCGCCATTGCCTGGCCAACTTTCATTAGGAAGCTAAATTAAACCAAGATTTTCATTTCTTTTCATAACAGATGTAAGGAGGTTTGCAGGGAAGGAAGGATTGTCCAAAATATCCCATCGACATAGAGAGGAGGGAAAATGTGGCCGACCAGACATTGTTGGACTACAACTCCCAGAAGCCTTAGCCAGAGGCGAGGAATGCTGGGACTTAAAGTCCCGCAACATCTGGAAAAGTCATGTTTTCTCCTTCTCTGCTGGCAGCTCCCATGTTGGTGGGGCTGTGAATCCGTTCCAGGTTTTAGCACAACAAAATTAAAATACTCCTTCAAAAACGCTGCCAAGCCCAGTTGACTGGTGCAAAGATATATTCGGGATATATATTAGTGCTAAGGAGGTAAAAATAGCAGAAAGCAATCTTTAAACAACACTTAGAACCTAGAATACAAAATAAATTACAGTGCCTTGCGGGAATATTCAGGCTCCCTGCCTTTGACTTTACCAACAACAATCTAGTATTAGTATTAGTATTAGTATAAATCTACCAGCAAGGAAAAACCTTCCTATTTAACTAACCCTTCCATCTTAACTGACCAGGATAAAGCAATATTCAGTGAAGTGCGCTGTTGTTGTTTTTTTAGTATGTAATGCGGATTTTAAGTGTTTTTATTGTCATGTCTTAATGTCACAAATGTGTGTTTAATTGGAATCTGGTATGACGCTTTTTAAACTTTTGTGTTCTGTCTTGTTTTAGACGTTCTGTCTTAATTTACATTATTGAACCGCTCTGAGTCCCATTTAATAATAATAATAATAATAATAATAATAATAAAATTTATTTATACCTCGCCCCTCTGCATAGCAATTGGGGCAGCTTCCAACATAAGAGAAAAGCAGGATATAAATCAAATATATAAATGAATGAAAGGGAATTAGTTTCAGGAATTAATCTGTAATTCACAGGAGGAATCCCAAATTCTGAACCTGCCCCCTAAAGCAGTGTCAGCAACTTGGACAGCTTCTTTAAATACCTTTAAACAACTCCTTTGGACAGCTGAACCTACTTTTCAGCCAAGTTTTGACACGTTTAATAGACTTATAAGATCATTGAAATGTAGAGCTGAAAGGGCCCAATCTCTTGCCATGCAGGAATACACAAGTCAGGCACTCCTGAAAGATACCGATGCAGCCTCCTTTTAAAAGCCTCCAAAGAGTCTCCTGCCCTCTGAGCAAGTGGGTTTCTGTAGCTGAGCAGGGATTCGAACCCTGGTCTCCAGAGTCATAGCCCAATGCTCAAATCATTACACCATACTACATTTTTCTACTGCAACTCAAAGGGGTGACATGATAGAGCCATGTTTAAATATTTGAAGGGATGGAGAGGATGGAGCAAGCATGTTTTCTGCTCCTTCAGAGACTGGGACACGGAGCAATGGGTTCAAGCCACAGGAAAAGAGATTCCATCTAAATCTTAGGACTTGATTTGAACGTATCTTGCAAGGACCTCAGACTCGACTTGAGGCTTGAAGGTAGAGACTTGAGACTGGAGAGCTGACTTGAAAGTATCTTGAAAAGACTTGGGACTCGACTTAAGACTTGAAGGCAGAAACATGAGACTTGAGACTCAATTTGAGACTTGACAGTAGAGACTTGAGACTTGCCTTGAAAGGATCTTGCAAGGACTTGAGACTTGATTTGAGACTTGAAGTTAGAAACTTGAGACTTGAAGGTAGGGACTTGATACTTCTTGCAAGGACTTGAAACTCGGCTTGGGACTTGAAGGTAGAGACTAGACACTGGAGACTTGACTTGGAAATATCTTTCAAGGACTTGAAGCTAGACTTGAGACTTAAAAGACGTGAATGCTTCGCTGCCTCTGGGTGGCACAAAACACTGGCAAAGATCAGAATATGGCTGGGACAGTTCATTCCTTCCTTTTCCATCAGCTTCTGACATTCTACCAGCAAAGGTCCTGTATCAGGTTTGTCTTCACCCCAAAAAGTAACTTTCCCATGCCCTGCGTAAACAAATGCATCCATCCGCTTGCTCTGTGCTTCTGGCACCTTGGTGGTCTTTGAGTCCTTTCGCAAGCCACACCGTCTTCAGATGGGAGAGAATAAGAAGCCGCGGTGCAAATGGATTTCAGGGTGAACCGACGGCTTGCCAGTTTCATGTTCGCAGGGCAACTGTGGCAGGCATCCCAAACATATGGCTCCCTCCATCATCACTTGGACAGGTCTCAGCTGCGGCCAGCCACCTGCAGACAAGACTGACATCTCTTTCCGCCATGCGCCGTGCAAACCTTGCCGGCCGATTGGCCATTAATCAAAGGAGGAACCGTGTGGTGACCTCCAATGAGTGGCTCCAGAGGGATCGAATGATCTTCCCTTCTGAGTCACAGTGAGGAGCGATTCGGTGGCCAGCTGTCCTGGCTTCTTGCTGGTCACTTGCTGTTTTACACAACGTGTGCGGGAGGGACAGAGACGCCGCTTGCCCCGACACCTGTTTGCAAATTTGAGATCTAAATCTTTCCTTTTTGTCTGTTTTCCTTGTTGGAACAAATTATTTCAAACTGTTTCAGCCCCTAAGGTAAGCTTATGCATATTTAGAGGGTGTTTTTCAAAAAGGAATTTGCAATTTGGGACTTCTGTGCTTGTGCCAAGAAGCTTGGCACAGACTGGTTTGCGCCGTGTGCAACCAATGCCCAACGTTTTTGTTCAAAAAGCAAAATGAAAACGGGCATGGTACGATATAAAGTATAGACTGTCTTTTGTGCAAAAAATTATGCCTTTTGCACAGAAAAACTCCACAAGTTTTTGAGATTTTCCCCCCCCTACAGAGTTCCCAAATGAAAAATCTCACAGGATGGACCATTTCATTCGTGGGATTTGTCAAGATTTCTTGTTGTCTTTATCTTTGGAGCTCTATAAGTATAGTGCAAGCGAACAAGGCATTTTAAAGTTCATCAGAAAAATATCTAACACAGCTGTAAATAAGGCCTATGAAATGAATTTAGATTTATACTCGTGTCTTTTTAGCTTCTGTTTGGTAACGTCCTACATTTTTCTTGAATGCCTCTACATTTCCTGGTGCCTTGTTCATGGTTAGGACATCTGGTCATTCTGATCCCACATTAAAATTCGGTGGCTTTTCCACATGTTTTATTCCTGCAAAAATCCCATTAGGCTTTGCAAGGCCTTACATTCAGGCACGTTTGGCTGGGCTTTTAGTCTTTGGGCTTTGCTTGCCAAAAGGACTGCTTGGAAAGAAGCAGAGCTTACTTGCTTGGCTCCTCTCCTCCTCGATTTTGGCCCATCCAGCCGGCTGATTATTTGATGCCTTCCTGCTTTTCATTCCTAAATTGCAGGACAATGCAGGGCAGGGTGCAAAGAACCTTGGCAAGAAAACGCCGTGCAAAATTATCTCTCTCTTTGCAGGCTGATGATGGGCAGATCTCAAATTGAAGCAGATGTTCTTCCAAAGCCCATTTACTGCTCATCCAAGAGAGCAAGCATTCAGGAAGGGATTTGATTGATGCTTTCCAAGCTGTGAAGGAAACAGGATGATTTCGGGTGGAAAAAAGAATAAAACGGGGAGGAGGAGGAGGAAGAGGAGAGTTCAGTATCAAGCGGAAACTTGTAAGCGCGGGTGGAAAAATCTTTCCCTTCTTAAATGATTAGCACTTTCAATAAAATGTTTGCAATGGTGGCTGGTGGCTCCCGTGTCACTGGAGCAGTGAATCCGCTCTGGGTTTGAGTCAGAACTTGAAAGGGGCTTAAGTGCTGGACCCAAATGGATTTAGTCTCCAAAACATGTTGGCTGGAGTCCCATCGGTTCATCCCAAACAGAGTTGACCCATTCCCTCAGCTGTCAAATCATGAGTCCGGATAAAGGCAAAGCCGACTGGTTCAACAGCTCTTCTCTTGCTGGGACTAACCAACTGGATTTAGATACTGTTTTCTTCACAATATATTTGGGTTCAGCAACTTGGGAATCTCCTTTAAGGTTCGGACATAAACCCAGAGCGGATCTGTAACTCCATTGACGCCAAAGCCTCCATCTGCAACTTAACTCTCCTTTACTCATTTAACACCGCCTTCCTCTTTTGCACTTTCCATGTTATTTTGTGCAAGGTAACTTTGCTGCTTGCTTCCAAAGTAACTTATCAGAGACAGTCCTTTTTTTAAAAAAAGGATCACTTCCAAACCTCTGGCTGGGGAAGCGAGGTTGCTGGAGTTATATTTGCCTCTCTTTGTGACCGTCGGAGCAGGACTGAGGACTCCTTGCCTTGTTACTTGGAGGCGATCAATGGACTCTCTCCTTTTTATGGGTGAATGAGTATCCAAGTGTTCTGCGAAAGGCCAGGCACTGACCTTTTAAGACAATAAGCATGCCAATAAATACCAGGAATTGGCTCCGGGAATACTAAGCGGGTTGAGGCAAGACCTGCATTCAGGATGACCGAATCCTGGGTCTATTTCTGGGCACTTCAATCCAATAAGGATATATTGATGGCTGGAAGGTGTCCAGAGAAGGGTAACCAAAGGCCTAGGAACCAAGGTTTACAAGGAAGGATGGAAGGAGTTGGCTATGTTTCACTTGGAGGAGAGAGAAGACTGAGATATGACATGATACAGCCATCTTTTTAAGTATCCAGAAGGATGTCATGCAAAAGATGGAACAAGTTTGTTTTCTGCTGGGATGCAATCCAGTGGATGCAGGTTGCAAGAAATGAGATCCCACCTAAATATTAGGAGGACCTTCTTGAGTGTAAGAGCTGTTTGAGAGTGAAATGGACTGCCCTGGAGAAGGACTCTCCATCTTTGGAGGACTTTAACTGAGGTCGGATGCATATATCTGAGGGATATCTGAGGGAGTTGGAATAGGAGATGACTCCTGAGGTCCCTTCCAGCTTTTGTGAGTCTGTGATTCTGCAAAGAGTCCTTGAGGATACATGGCCAGATGCAAGGGATGATGGTGGTGTGGCCTTCAACAACCAGGAGGCTTGAAGTTGCCACCATCACTTTAAGAGATGATGTTTTAATCACAGACATCTTGGGAAACTGCAGCATTGAGCCTGAAGGGGTCGGGACAGTCAGAAGTGAAAGCCTTTGCATCTCCGTCTTTGGCATCTCCTCCTTTAAACAGATATATAAATGGGAATTTTTCAGGAGTTCCTTCATTTCTGTAGCCTTGCATGACTGCAGCGTGGATTAGATAGCCCTTGTGGTCCATTCCAACTCTGCAATTCTATGAATCTCCATAGAAAAGGCACCCAAATCATGCCTCTGCTTTCCCAGGAACTTTAATGCATGCATCGCTGTTTCATTTGCTCATTTCCTCCCCTAATGTTTCTCTTTCTCTTCCTCTCAGTCTTTTCAAACAGCCATAAAATGGATTTTATGCTGTTTTTATTATATTCGATAGTGGTGTTTTATGCCAAACTCTTGGGGAACAATTTTAAGTTATCTTTCTCCATTCATTATTTATTAGAAGTGGCACTGAAGATTCATCCATAGACGATGTGTGGGCGAAATGGAGCATTTAAGGGTTGGATGAAGACACTGAGCAGTTTCCTGGAAGCTTCCTACATTAAACTGGTTTCTTATTCTGTCTTTGTTTCCATCTTCCAGAACTCCGAAGGCTACATTTTGGGACTCCGGCTCCCAGAATCCCCCAGATCGGGCAGGAGAGTTCTGGTTATTTCTGTCTGTCTTTTGATGATGATTCCAGGAACATTTCTTTCCATTTTTGTGATCGGCCGATGACTGTCCCAAATTGATCCATACCAATCAGCGATCAAAAACAAATGCAAATGGTAGTCTACCCCAGAGCATAAGACAAACAATCAGGGATGGCAATTGATGCGTGTCATCTGGAGTCACCTGGCTATCCACTGTTGGGAATACATACTAAATAAAATGCCTGCCTAAATTTATGTTTTGCCTTAGCTAGCCAACCATCCCTGGTAGTTGAAAATGGAGGTTGTGTGTTCAGGAGCCATCTTGTTTGCTCATTGTCTGGAAACCGCCAAACCCTCCGAGGAGCAACTTAGGGAGTAACGTAGGTACAGCTGAGCCATGCCTTAGGAAGGAGCCCAAATTCTCCCTTCCCTACATTTGTGGTTGCATGCCTACAAACCATTGCCAACTGATGGCCATCTTATGATTCTTGGTAACATTTGCTCAGAGATGGATTTGCCTCTGCTTTCCTTTGAGGCTGAGAGAGTGGGACGTAGCCAAGGTCATCCTATGGGTTTCCATGGCTGAGCAGGGATTCGAACCCTGGTCTCCAAAGTCCAATGCTGCTCAAACCACTACACCATGCGGCTTCTATATCTCTTGCCTATGTACAGCTGAGCCAGTGATAATGTAACCATTGCTACCTGGCCTTTCTACCCATAATTTCCCTTTGCCCTCGCTGTCAATGATCATCCCACCTATCCTCCACATCCCCTTATATCATACATATGTGAAATATAGAATAAATACTCCATGCATCTGATGAAGTGGAGCAATGCCACACCAGAAGATATACAGAGAGAAATATAGGATGAGGATACACCTGGCTTGGGGCAGAGCATGCAAAAGGGATTTAGGAATCTTTGCGAACAACAGGCTGAACATGAGACAGCAGTGTGATGCAGCAGCTAAGAAAGCCAATACGATCCTAGGCTGCATCAATGGAGGGTAGTGTCTAGAATGAGAGAAGCAATAGTCCCACTCTCTTCTGCTTTGGTCAAGCCTCACCTGGAATAATCCTGTGTCCAGTTCTGGTCACCACAATTCAAGGAGGATGTTGAGGAGCTGGAGTGTGTCCAAAATGGTGAAGGGCCTGGAACCCATGAATCTCTCTGAGGAACAGCTTAGGGAACTGGGTCTGTTTAGCCTGGAGAAGAGAAGGTTAAGAGGGGACATGATGGCTATGTTTAAATATTTGGAGGGATGTCATTTTGAGGCTGGAGCAAGCTTGTTTTCTGCTGCTCCAGAGAATAGGAAACAGAGCAATAGATGCAAGATACTGGAAAAGAGGTTCCACCTCAACATTAGGAAGACCTTCCTGACAGTTACAGCTGTTTGACTGTGGAAGACGCTGCCTCCAAAAAAGGGGACTCTCCTCCTTTGGAGATGATTAACCAGAGGCTGGGTGGCCATCTGTCCCAAGGAGGCTTGGATTGTGTCTTCCTCCATGGCAGAAGGGAGTTGCATTGCATGGCCCTTGGAGGTCACTCCCAATTCTAGGATCCGAAGCATGCATTTCAATATCCCAGGGAAGAGGATAGAGTCATTGCCTGGTGTGACTTCAATGGCTCACAGTGACTTTTATCAACAGTTGCTGACAATCTGTAGTCCTTGATGTTTGTGGAGGTAGCTGGGAGTCTGGCCACTTTTGTCCAGCCTTGACCAGCTTCCCCCAAAGTGGGACAGGCACCCTTTGTTAGGGTTTTATTGGGGGTTGTTTTTTAGAGAAAGATCTCGGAGGTTTACGCTTCTGCCCAACTAGCCGTCTCATTGAGCAATTGCTATCTTGTCAACTCTGAGCCCCATTAAAATGTAACTTAGCCCCATTGTATCATATAACCCAGGGGTAGGCAACCTTTCCCCTTTAAGGGCCGAGGGACTTCAGCTCCCAGAATCCCAGGAGCTATTGGCCAACATGGGACTATTGGCCAACATGGCTGAGGCTTCTGGGAGCTGAAGTCCCTCGGCCCTTAAAGGGGAAAGGTTGCCTACCCCTGATATAACCCTTTGTTCCCTGGAAAGAATGCTATCTGTGCTACTTAACTCATAGGAAAAACCTCCATCTCACAGAGTCCCAGAGGAAACCATGGCATAGTGGTTTGAGTGCTGGACAATGACTTTGGAGACCCAGGTTCGATTCCCAGCTCAGCCATGAAACCCACTGGGAGACCTTGGCCAAGTCACACTCTCTCAGGGGAAGGCCACGGCAAGCCCCCTCTGAACCAATCTTGCAAGAAAACTCCATGACAGGGCTACCTAACGGTAGGCATAAGTCAGAAGTGACTTGAAGGCCCACAACAACAAAGCGTAAACCAACCCCATACTCTCCCTAGAAGCCAAGGTGACTAAACGGAGGCTGTCCTATGTCGGACGCATGATTTGATGATGGGACTCATTGCAAAACATGCTCGTCCTTGTTAGTAGGAAAGGAGAAAGAATGCATCACATTGCAGGGAATGGTTGCTTCCCTGACTTTGCAAGACCAGAGCAGAGCTGTGGATGGCCAAGGAGGCTCTTGGAGGTCTCTCATTCAGAGGGTTATTGCAAAACAAAGCCAAGGCGATACCAATTAACAACAACCAATATCGCTTATGATCCGGAGAGGCAAAAGCCGAGAGCTGGTTCTTGCAGAACACATTTTTAAATTATTTAATTATTATTATGAT
Organism: Phrynosoma blainvillii; assembly: GCA_026167975.1. Classification (NCBI taxonomy): domain Eukaryota; kingdom Metazoa; phylum Chordata; class Lepidosauria; order Squamata; family Phrynosomatidae; genus Phrynosoma; species Phrynosoma blainvillii. The sequence continues at coordinate 15,252,133 of JANUYF010000014.1, forward strand.
TCCTTTTGCAAACCAGGAGGAAAAAGCAAAAATAGGTTAAGGAATCCAACAGTTGCTGGCAGATGAAAGGTGATGTTTGACAACTCGACGGAGGCCGCTTTGAAAGGGATCGCTTGTTTGACTAGACGAACATCCTCTTATTAGCTTAGCCCTCTTCTGCCGCAGCTGCTTAGAGGCAGCTAATGCAAAAGGCAAGGCTCTCCTCTCCTTCCAAACAAATCTGCATTCAACAGTAGTATTTATCCTTCATGGGAATTATCATCCCTTTGCAAGAGGCACTTCCCCGGAGGATGCGGGATGGAGACTTTGCAAAAGACGGGGGGAATTTGGCAGAGGACGGGGTCAACACTAGCAGACGTGTCACAACTTCTAGGAGGGCAAGACATTCCCTTGGTCATTTTCCCTACTCCTTTCATCCGGTTGCCAAAATTCAATTCCTGAATGCTAGGCTGAAGTTATAAAGTTAATGCAATGATAGCAATTTGGAGACTAAAGAGCAATTTCACCGGGGAAGGGAGAATTCTTATTAATGGAGTGCAAACGCCCTCATTTTGGCCCCTCTCCATAGCTACCCAAGGTGAACTTTCAAGCCAAGTTTGCAAATCCTTGTCCAAAGATGAAACAAAGGAAAGCTACAGTACAAACCACCATTATTCCAAATCCGCAGGTCTAATAACCGTGGCTTCATTTACCCATGTCCAGAAAAAAAGGTCAAGGCATCTGGAGGTTCTCCATCAAGTTTATGTGGTCAATTTACATCAGAAATATAGGGTTCGCCATTATACACAATTTTCACTATCCATGGTTAGTCCGGGAACATATGCTCCATCAATATAGGGGTTGCATGTTTAAAGTTCAGACTAAAACACAGAGCAGGTTCACCACTGCACTGAAATTGGGGCAAGCTGGCTGGATTCTCGGTACATCTACACTGCAGAAATAACCCAGTTTGATGCCACTTTCAGTGCTGTAGCTCCAGCCTATGGGGAAATCCAACTAGGTAGAAATCATGGGATTTGTAGTTTTGCAAAGCCTTTTGCCTTCTCTGTCCAAGAGTGCTGGTGCCTTGCAAGACTACAAATCCCAGGATTCTGTAAGATGGAGCCACAGCGGTTAAAATGGTGTCAAACTGCATCATTTCTACAGTATAGATTCATCCTTAGAAGTTCCAGCTGAGGAAAAGATAATAATTTTTTCCCCAAATTCTGGCTCATCAGCTTTCTGTAGAGGTAACAAGGCTTTGTAAGGTTGTTGTTTTGGGTCACATCAGAAATATAAATGTGATTAGTCTACACTCGTGTTGAAAGTTTCATTGAAAATCCATCAATTACTATTTTCTTCTTGTTAGCTCAGGTGCTGCCTCAAGAGTCGGATGCAATAAGAGGGACGGAGGGTAGGAATATATATATATATATATATATATATATATATATATATATAGTATACAAAAAGGATTTGCAATTTAGGCCCACCTTAGGATGGGGGAATTAAGAGACCTGGGAGCAAACCAAAAATAATGGAAAACCCTGCCGCTTTTATTATGAACCGATTCACAATATTTCTAGACATCCTTTCAAGCTCAACGGCTCCCCAAGGTAGCATACAATAAAAGCAAATTTTAAAAATTCACAAGCGGTCTGAGTCTAAATATAAAAAAACTAAGCCGATTGAGGAGACAGTGAAGAATGAGGAAGGATAAGATGAGCTTTCCAGGATGGAGATGAGCTGAGGATGCCGAAGGGGAAGAAATATTGCATTTGCTACCTTTTCACCCCAAATCCAAACCTTTGTGGACTACATTGCCCAGAATCCCTGAGCCAGCCTGGCTAGCGCTTGCCATGCTGACTGAAGGATGCTGGGTGGTAGAGTCCAAAAGAGAGGGAGAAGCCCAAGTTCTAGATTTGGGCAAAAAAAGTGCAAGCCCCCAAAAATGGCCTCTAGGAGTTCTAGATCACACTCCGAGTTCTAGATCATTTTTGCACATTTCTCCATTCTACTGTTTCCCTCATTCAGTGGCATTATCCCATTTCTGGAAGACGTCCTTCATCTACTTTCTTTATCCAGAAGCACCATCAAAGTGTCAGTTTCTTCTCACTTCCAACCAACCTGGGAGAATCCTTGACATTTCCAAGCATGTCTTTCTAAGACGCTACGATTTTGGCCATGTCAGGGAAGCAGAATCTGGATTTTACCCCAGACTTTACAGAAGCTATCGTAGAATTATAAAGTTGGAAGAGACTCCCGGGGTCATTCAATCCCCTTTTGCCGTACAAGAAGACACAAGCCTTCCCTGTGATAGATGGCCATCCAGCCTCTGTTTAAAAACGTCCAAAAAAGGAGACTCCACCATCCTCCAAGGCAGCAGAGTATTATTATTATTATTATTATTATTATTGGTGCAGAAAATACTATTCACATCAGGGAAAACCCCTCTGAAGAAACTTGGCAAGAAAATCCCAAGAACAGTTCACCTTAGGGGCATCATATGTTAGAAACGATTTGAAGGCAGACAACAATGACAACAATTCAAATCACTCCCATGTGAATTTTGTACAGAATAAATCTCCAATTACAGAATTTTCTGCACAGGCAACAGTGTGTTTGTTTTTCCCCCCTCTGGGTGGAAACATTATTTTCTGCAGAAAAAATACTGTTTCCAATATAGAAAAATGTGGTTTTCTGTGCAAAGCAACCAAGGAAGAGTATTGTACAGATATGCTATTTCCAATATAGAAAAATGCTGTTTTCTGTGCAAAGCAACCAAGGAAGAGTATTGTACAGAATAAGTCCTGGCCTGCAAATATTCGGATCAGTCCAGGCTTCTCCATATCAGGGTATCCTAGCACTTGCAAAACATGTTTTTCTGACAATTTTGTTGGAGCATCCCTAAATGCAACGGAGAATCGGTCCTGTTTCTGGCACACCCCCGAAAGATGAGTTTCAAATGGGTCTAAAAAGTGGAGGGAACAAAAACTTTGGAGAAACATGGCTCTGATCTGCCCCTCCAACTGACTACAAACCCACTCTTTGTTTTTCCCCTTCCGTTTTTCAAAGAACCATGCAAACAAACTTTATTTCTGTGCAGCGTCTGATGTCTGAATGGTAGCAAAAACCAAGCCAACTTCAAGCAAGCGAGACACAGAAAGACGGAGACGGAAGTGTCTAAAACCTCTTGCTTTGGTCTATCTTCCAAGGCATCCCTCTCGTCTTTTCCCAACGCCTGGCATCTCAGGGGCAACAATGGCACAATTGAATTGATTCTTCTGCCCATCTTTCACCTGACTCTCTCGCCACTGAAAAATGCTTGCAGAGAGGAGGATGGAAAAGACAGTTATACAGAAGTCAAGCCGGTGGCTAAAAATTTCAGCCAAAGCAGACTCAGTATCTTCCATCAGAAATAGTTTCTACTCAGAGGGAGCCAGGTCTTTCGCTCCATCAAAAAATCTTGGAATGAATACCAATAAAGTCCCACTTTTTTCCCCTCTGCAGCCTATCTCTTCCTCCTTCTGTTTTCTTTTCCTTCATGTCTCCTTTTACTTAAATGCAACAAACAGGTCATTGCAAAATGGTGCCACCGGCAGCTGAGAACATACTCTTTCAGGCCGCCGTTAACGGAGTTTTCTGGCTATGATCCTCTTTAAAAGGGCTAAAAACAGGAGCCAAAGAGCAGGTGGGTTAAAAACAGATATCCATCTCTCCGCCTCAAGAGGATGCTCAGCCCCTCTCTTTGCAAAGTGGTTCTTTCCTTTCATCTCCCATTCCCCCCCCCCTTTTCCCCAGGTAAGAAAAGCAAAGGGATATATTTCAAACCATATCTAATTCAAAACACAGGCTTGCCAGGGTCAAGGGATGAAAGGGAGGCATTAATCTCCTACGTTCCTCTGCAGATCGCTGTGTAAATTTCACCCCCTTCAATTGCTTTTTTGCTTGCACAACTTCGGAGAGGAGGGAGGGGGCTTCCTTGCAGCACAACAACACCGACGACAGGGATGTACCAAAATGAGACATTTACAGATGTAAACATTAAACCCTAATTGCGGATCCCTCCAGTATTCTCCAAGAGGCTCCTAAATCAAGGGCCTGCAAGAGGCAGCCACATTTCGGCAGCTCCGGGGGGAACCTTGTGTCTCTAGCTCTTTCTTTCCTTCACCCTCAAGTCAGAGCCAAAACACACAATTGGAGCAAATGCATCATCCCAAATTCTCTCCTCCTCGTTCTTGGTCCCAGTTTCTCCCTGGATTTTTAACATCTCTGCATGTTTGGGCCTTGTCGCTCAAGTGGGAGCGATCTGTTAGAAATCCCACTTTACTGTATTTTGGTGTGAAATGTCTTCAGTTTTCTAGGGAGAACATTGTGGTTCGTCGAGGTCTTCAGTGGTTTGAGGGCATTTGCAACCAAGGCATTGAGAGGAAGATATATATATATATATATATATATATATATATATATATATATATATATGAAGTTGCTGTGTGCCTCCAAGTCATTTTTGACTGATGGCAGTCCTAAGGAGAACCTATCATGGAGTTTTCTTGGCAAATTTCTTTGCCATTGTCGTCCTCTGAGGCTGAGAGAGTGTGACTCTCCCTAGATCACCCGGTGGGTTTTTATGCCCGAGCGGGGAATTGAACCCTGATCTCCACAGTCTTTGTCCAACATTCAAACCAGTACACCACACAACGACATAGTAGTTGAACAATGCTGTCTCATTGGTGAATTGTGATGTTGCACGGCCAGAAGTACGTAAGCAACGGTGTGCACATCGCGAGCAAGCCACAACAAATACACAACGCAAATGTGCATCACGTACATCCATAAAGCATGGCCATCGCATGTGCAAATCTGCTTCCAAACCCTTTGCCTTGTCTTGAAGAGCATCCAGGGCCAAGCACCAAGCCAAGTGCATCAGAAATGAGGCAGAAGTAGCCCCAGTCATGTACTGGGATGCTGTACTGGGGATGCTGGATCCTTCTATGGCTGGTTGCCCGCCATCTCCAGGACTCACCATGATGGAGAAAGGCAAGGAACAACAACTGATCAAAACAGAACAACGGACTGGGCACCTAACACCGGTCGATTTCCACTTGTGCAACGTTCATGTGCGTGCGTCTGTGTGTGCAAATTGCACGGGGGCTGCGTGTGTGCATGTGTGCCTTTCAATACTGAGAAAACTTTCCAACATCTGAGATTCCAACTCCTCTTTCCTTAGAAGCCATCCACAGCCATGTATGTTAATGGGACTCTAATTACGGGGATGGAGTTCTCCATTTTCGACATCCATTTATTTTTCTGTTCACAAGTTTAATGGTGTGTTTCATTGTATTATTGCCTCTCTTTTTTTTTTGGTTTTAATTTTATAAGGCATGTTTCATTAAATTTGAATTATGGCAGCTCAGGAGGAGAAATTAGCCCATTAAAGTGACAACGATAACATCTTTTGAAAGAGGTTTTCGGTGGCCCTCCTGGCTGAAGAAGCCAAGGTTGCCCACATCAAGCTCAGGATGCAAGGATGGAGAAGGAAGAGGAGGAGGAAAAACTGGAGCCAATAAGAATTATTATTATTATTATTATTATTATTATTATTATTATTATTATTGTTCCTCTGCTTCTTTCTTGATGCTTTTTCTGAGCTGGAAGCGGCTGCAAATCCAGGTCTTCCCAAGACTTTTTTGGTACTGTGACACTGTTGTTGTTGTGTGCCCTCAAGTCATTGTATCTTTAGTGGGGAAACCTGGCCATGGTGGTCCGATCTAGGATTTTGACCTATAAATTTATGAGACAGAGATGATTTACTTAACTTTAAAGCAAGTAATGAAACCTTGGAAATATTTAAAGGTTTCCTATACTTCAGTCCTTAGTCAAAATGGAGACTGCAACCAAGAAATCAGAAGAAGAGTAAGGCTTGGAAGGACCACCATGAAGGAACTAGATAAGATCATTCTCAAGTGTAAAGATGTATATCAATCAATATCAATATATATCAGTCAATCCAGGCCACATATTTCCAATTTTTTATGTATGGTTGTGAAAGCCAGACAGTGAAGAACAAATGGAAAATACAATGGTGGTGGAGGAGGAGACTGAACTACCTTGAATGCAGTAGATCTTCTCTGATCTGGAAAGCTAAATAGGGTCTTTTCCTGGTTAATATTTGGATGGGAGATCACCAGGGAATACCAGTAGGCTCTAGTACAGAGGAAGGCAAAATCACTGCTGGGGATTCCTTGGCTAAGAAAAACCCTACGAAATTCATGGGGTCACATGAAGACTCATAAACGCACATGTTGGAAATGTGTTCATTGGCCATCAAAAAGACAAATGAAGGTCTCCTAGACCAAATCACTCTAGAGCCCAAGATGACCAACCTACTTTGGACCTATCATGAGACAACATGGCTCTCTGGAAAAAGATGATAATGCTCAGTAAAGTAGAAGGAAGCAAGAAATGAGGGAGACCACAGTACAGGTGGATTGACTCTATCAAGAAAGCCATGAGTTTGCAAGACCTGAGAAGGGTTGGGGATAACCAAGTTGACTTTGAGTCTCTCCTTCATTGGGTCACCATAAATCAAAACTGAATAGACGGATAACAACAACAACAACAACAACAACAACATGGTGGATCTTCTTCGGTGGCTTCTTCACAAGCTGGATCCATCACAACATCTCCAATTGTCCTTAACCTTTTCTGAAAATAAGCAAGAATTAGCAGTGGGGGTTTTGGCATTTGGGAAGCCTGTGCACACCCCAAAAGTGTCTGTAGCAAACAATCATCTTCTATAAGCAAAGTGAGGTCACTTTTGCTGAAAGAGGAATAGATTTGGAAAGCTGAATGTCAATTAAGCCGGTACAAAAGGAGCTAATAAGGATAATCCGTTCAACAGGGGAAGAAAAGAGAAGGAAGGAAGGGATAAAACAACCCTGCGGGGATGGATATAAAAGAAGGTGGAGTAGAACCAGCGAAGAATTGAAAGAAGGGATAAAAGGAGAAGCGCCAGTAAAAGGAGCAACTGGATAAAAGGAAATGAGAGGGGAGATAATATGATATTCAGTTAAGCAAAAGCAAATGAGAAAGGAGATTAAAAGGAAGAAGAACACCAAAGGAGAGAGATGGAAATTTGGAGGAATAAGATATGAGATTGTTAGAAAGGAGAGAAGAGGAGGGAAGATTCTTGTTTTGAATCAGGATACTTGCACAACCAGATCCGGTTTTATTTTTGGATTATTCCAAATTGAGGGAGATGCCTGGGATGCAAAGGCCAGGGAAGGTTGCTGCTGCTTGGCTTCTTCCCCAAGCGACACAAGGAATGGACATTCAACAGGTGTAGCACATCCCCTTAGAAGATTTCTAGGTGGGATCATTTGATGATGGTGCTGCTTTTGTGGGTTTACTGATACTGTCATGGAATTAAAGACATAGCCATGCTAGTCTGGAAAATCAGTCTGCAAAGGGATCTTGCAGCACCTTTTGGGCTGGTCTATGACTTTAACAAAGATGAACTGAACTGAATTGCAGCATCTTTGAAACTAACTGGACAAAAGAAGTTGGTAGCGTGAGCTTTCCCGGACTTGAAGAAGCAGATTCACGTCTAGGAAAGCTCATGCTAGCACCTTCTCTCTTTCTGTTAGTCTCAAAGGTGCTACAAGATTCCCTTTGCAAACTGATATTGTCATGGTTTGAGTTTTGAACTAAGAGTCCAATAGACGAGGGTTTGGATCCCTACTCAGACATGGTTGGATTTTGGATGAGGACTCTGGGACAGCAGGGTTCAAATAATCTACTCAGCACTGGAAACCCATTGAGTTGTCTTGGGCAAGTCACACTCTCCCAGCCTCAGAAGACAACAAGGGACAACCTCCTGCGAACCAATCTTGCCAAAGAAACTCTGTGACAGGTCTGCCTTAGGGCCATCAGAAGTCAGAAATGAACTGAAGGCACACAACAACGACAACGACAAATGTTCACTGCAGCAATCTCCCAGAGACCATGGAGGCCAGTGTCTTCCCAGTATGAGGGAGGGAAGGCCATTTCTGTCTCTCATACCCAACCAGAGGGGCCTCTGGTGCTGAAGATCCTAAAATCCTAAAACCTAGGAAGGTTCCTATTTTCCTACAAGAAAAGAGATTCTACCTCAACATTAGGAAGGACCTCCTGGCAGTAAGAGCTGTTGGAGAATGGAGGAGACTGCCTGGAAGGTGTTAGAGTCTCCATCTTTGGAGATCTCTAAACAGATGTTGGCTGGGGATCCCTTCAGTTGGGTCTTCCTTCACGGCTAAATGGGGTTGAACTATATGGCTCTTGGGTCCTTTCCAACTCTATGATCCTGTGCTTCCATGAGTCTACGGCAGGGGTAGGCAACCTTTTTTCCCCTTTAAGGGCCGAGGGACTTCAGCTCCCAGAATCCCAGGAGCTATTGGCCAACATGGGACTATTATAGGCCAACATGGCTGAGGCTTCTGGGAGCTGAAGTCCCTCCTTGGCCCTTAAAGGGGAAAAAAGGTTGCCTACCCCTGGTCTACGGTTTGGAAGAATGCTGAGAAGAAATGAAGTCTGCTTCTCTCCCTATTTCTCCATCTACCCGCTCCTACACACACATATGGAAGATCATTCCTGGGTTTCTTTGTGTGTTTCTAAGCCTAACATCTTCCACATTTCTGTTTCCTGACAGTAACGGCCTGCGTTGAGTCAATAATCAATACAAAAGAAAACAACTCAACCGGTTCCGGAGGCAGACAGAAGACAAGACTATATAATTCCTGGTCAGAATTTACAGTGGGCTTTTACTGTGCCTTGTTGGGCATGAGAAATTATCTGGTTGTTTAATACATAATGGGACCCAACTCGAGCAGAAGACAGAAAAGTCCACAAGAGAGAGAAAGCGAGGGTGCGCATTAATGTCCCAAGAACGCTCTGCACATATGAATGAAAAGCCTTGCAAAGGAGGCGGTGGATCTCCTTTTGGAAAACGCCTTTGCATTGAGCTGTCAGAACCAGGACAAAGAGAAGATGTAAAGCTTGGACTCGGACAACCGACCCTGGTCATCTCCTCCATGTTCCTCCTTGTGATGTTATTTCCTTCATTGTTGTCCTTTGGCAAATCTGGTCAGACAAGGAACAACCGGCAACTTCCACGCTGCGGATGCTTAACCCACTCTGGATTTTAATCTGAGTTTTAGAGTAGATATCCAAAGTGCTAACTTTGGACAGCAAAGCTTTTGACCAAGCAGATCATGGGAATCTATGGTTGGTTCAAAAAGAAATGGGAGTGCCACAGCTTCTGGTTGTCCTGATGTCCAGTTTGCCATGAGTGAGCCATCCTTTCCTTGCATCTCCATCTATGCGTTGAAGGGTGTGTGGCCTCATGTGAAAGTAGATAATGCCGCTATTGTTGGTCCAGAGGATTATGTTCTGACCTCTCAGTTGTGCTCGCTTAAGCTTCTGATTTGTTCTAATGAGATTGTTAATGTAATGTCGCAAGGCCCAGCGATTATGGTTCTTGTGTTTTATGCTTTCTGTTGAACCACTCGGCGCTTAGGGCCCAATGTACGGTGTAACGCGCAGATTGCAAATGAACTGACTTACAGGCTGAGCTTCCGTGCCATTTTACTTTGGGCCAAAAAGGCGCATGAAACCCCTGATCCACATGCACACCATGCTGCAAAATATGTGCATAAATTCTTCCCATGGCCATGGAACCCCAATGGAGTCACACTCTCTCAGCCCCAAAGGATGGCAATGGCAGACCCCCTCTGAAGAAACTTGCCAAGAAAACCCCATGACTGGTTCATCTTCGGGTTGCCATAAGTCGGAAGCGACTCGAAGGCATACAGCAACAACAAGAACCGTCATGTCACCCCTTAACTTTCTCTTGCCCAGGCTAAACATCCCCAGCTCCCTAAGCCACTCCTCACAGTTGCCTTGCTTGATCATTTCCAGACCTTCCGCCATTTTGGTCACCCTCCTCTGGACATGCTTCAGGTTGTCAACATCAGGGGAGGTTTGGCCAAAGCAGAACAGAGTGGGACTACTACTTCCCTCAGTCTAGACACAACACTGCTATGGATGCAGCCTAGAATCACATTGGCTTTTTTAGCTGCTGCATCACATTGCTGGCTCATGTTCAGCTTGTGGTCCACTAAGACCCAAGATCCCTTTCACAAGCCAGGTGTCCCCCATCCTATATCTGTGCATTTCAGTTTCCTATATTTCTTCCTTTGACTTGAGGCAGCCAGACCTCGCAAATGGCCCTTTTCCCACAGATCTGGACTTTCCATTTCATGGACAGCCAGCTTGTGCAAGATCCAGAACTTTGCTGAGGTTTGGAAAAGTCTCTCCAGTCCAGCTGGTTTCTTTCAAAGGGAGGAGGAGAGGTATCAGTTCCCAATTCTATGGTTATTCTTTTCCCAACATTGGAAATGGAGCCAAGCGTATGCAAATATCTTCCCTTTTCGTGTCTGATTCAGTTCCACTTGGAATCTGAGTCCTCAATTTCAGGGATCTAATGACTGCCTTTATCCAACCCCAAACCTTCCCAAACACTCCTGTCATTGTCTGCCTGCAAGAAGCAGCAAAAAAGAGCCACATTCTTGCAGTGCATTCTAGTACCTCTTTCAATAGCCTCTGCAAATTGGGGAAAATATATATAGAGAGAGAAAGATAGACTGGGAGGGGGGCTACCTCTGTGTGAGAGACAAAGAGGTTTGGTGGTGTGATGCTTTTGAACACGATTGCATTCTATGACAAAACTGTGCAATGGGGAAGAAAAATACCTAATTTCATTGCCAGCACAATGCCATCATTATGAGCGTAATCCAGTCTAAATGGAGAGTGGCACAGCTTCAGTAAATACATTATTAAAAAGATACTCTTAAGACTGGAGCTCAGCTGGGGCTCCCGATATTAGCTTCCAGCTTCTCCGGCAAACACTCCAGACTCAATGAACCTTGAGAAGGGGGTCCGGTTCATTAAGAGCCCGGCTGGAACAGGGAGCAGGGGGGCTTTGCTTCTGCTGGGGGAGTGGGCAACATATGGCCACGTGGCTACCTGTGACCCCTTGGACCCCCCAGACCCTGCAGACCGCATCGTTTTTGCTCTGCTAAAAGAGGCCGAGTCATTTTTCCTTTCTACAAATTCACCTTATAGGATCATAGAATCTAAGAGTTGAGAGAGACCCCCCAAGGACATCCAACCCAACCCCATTCTGCCATGCAGGAATCCACAACCAAAGCACTCCTGACAGATGGCTATCCAGCCTCTGTTTAAAAACCTCCAAACCTTACAAAACTTCCAAGCTAACCCAAACCTGGAACGGACTCACCGCCCCACTGACCCGAAGGCCACCCACCACCACTGCTCCCAGAGAGTCCCAAGGGCCACCATAGTCTGGGCTATATTATGCATTGCCCTATATATATATAAAACCAAGTACGGGTCAATTCCAAAACTTTTTTCATGGGGTTGCTGAGACAGTGCCGCCTTTGCCTTCTGAAACTTCAATATGCACAGACCTTGTTCCATGCACCAACACAGACCTTCCTGCTATGTGTACAAGGTGTATATGAAACATAAATGAATTTTGTGTGTAGATTTGGGTCCCATCTCTAAGATATCTCATTAGGTGCATGTATTCAAATACAAGTATTCCAAAATCCAAAGAAATCTGAAATCCAAAACACCTCTGGTCCCAAGCATTTCAGATAAGGGAGACTCAACCTGTATTAGTAGTAGTAGTAGTAGTAATAGTAGTAATAGTAGCCAGACCCTGTTGGGGTCTTACGTCTTTGTAAGTGGATTTACATTTGTGGGAAGTAGTACTGGGCAGTATGTCTGGTCAAGGGCTGCTGTTACATTGCTACGGAGGGAAACCGGGAAAGTGACCGATGCAGGCTGGTGAAGACAAATCGGTCTCCTGCAAGAATTGACTTTCCATCCAACAGACTAATGCAAAAAGTTTCTCAAGCCGCTCTTTTATGGCCACCGGTATATCACTGCCGAATGGAGGCAAGCCTGTCAACTTAAATAGCTCTGTTCCTACATGATAAATAAAGAGAAGGGTCTACCTTGTGCAAGACCGGATACTCTGCGGGGGAAAAGGAGGGCGTCCATTGGAAGTCTGGCCCTGGATTTATGGCTCAGATGTTGGATGTTGCTTTTTGTTTTGACAAAACCCTGGTCTCCTCAAAGTTGTGGGAAGTGAGCTCTGTAAATCAATAGCAGCAACATGCTGGGTAAATCTTTTCCAACCCTTTTGTGGTCTCGAGATCGGGAAGAGTGATGGCTTCTCCTTTGTACCGGTCTTTCTACAAAAAGAAAGAGGGGAAAACCTGGGGGGGGGGGGAGGAAATATCTCCCCTTTCCTCTTTCCCTTCCACCAAGAAATGACAGGAAAGCAAATATTGCTTTTGCTTGAAAGACCCAAGGTAGAGCCCCCTTAGCAACGTTCGAAAGAGAAAAATGATGGGATGGAGAAGCAAAGGAAGGAGGCAGAAAGCTACCAGGAGTGTGAATGGCAAGGACAACCTTCCCTCTCTCCTTCTGAGAACCATTTCCAAACAAAGAACCTTTCCAGACAATGAAAAATCCACCTGCCCTTCCAAGACTCAGGCGTCGGGTAAATTGAGGGTGGGCGATCGGCCCAAGCCCCAATTCTCTCTAAAGAGGGCCAAAAAACCAGAAACAGGGTCTGAAGCAAACAAACTTAGAGGGTGACTATGAATTGTTAGGCGGGAAATGGCACCCATATCGGCCTTGCAGCTGGAGATCCTTCACAGACCCAACACTCATATTTCATCCTGTCCAATCTTCAGGACTCAAAAACGGCAGGCCATAAAAAACAAAAATCTCAATTTCCTTCCTTGGAAGGTCTTTTGTTTTAAGGCACCCTTTGGAAACTGACGGCACAAAAGAAACTAGGGAGGTTTCTGGAGAGAATGACCAATCTCCTGCATCATCCAATGCAGCTCTGATGATACAGCTCCATCTTCAAAGCAAATGTTGGGGATTGTTGCTGTTGTGAACTGCCCTTGAGCCAACATTGACCCATGGAGACCCTATGGATGAGGCATCTCCAAGACCCCCATTCTCCCTTGCTCTGCTCAGGTCCCCCAAATTCAGTCCCATGACCTCCCTGACTGGCTCCATCCGTCTAGCTTGCACTCTTCCTCTCTTTCTGCATCCTTCGACCTTTCCTACCATTATTGCCTCTTCCATGAGTCTTGCTTTCTCATGATGTGGCCAAAGTAGGACTTGGCTTCAAGGGTGATTTCAGCCTTGATCTGCTCAAGGACCTATTTGCTGGTCTTCTTGGCTGTCCATGGTACCCTCAGCACTCTTCTCCAGCCCCATATTCTCTCAAAGGAGCTGGTTTTCCTCTTATTCACTTTCTTCACTGCCCAGCTCTTGCATCCATCCATGGTAACAGGCTTGCTCAATTCTTAATTTTAGTGCTCAGTTGTGTATCTTTTCTCTTTCGGATCTTGTCTAGTTCTTTTACAACTACTCTCTGCATTCCTAGTCTTCTTCTTATTTCTTGACGTTGGTCTCCATTCTGATCGATGTTTGAACCAAGGTCCGCTCTTAAGGTCGGCAGTGTCCCAATGGGGAAGCTTTCTGGTATGCTGGGAAATGGAGACTGCAGCTGTCTCCCAGCTGTTTTGAGACAGGAGAGACTGGTTGGGGTCCCACCACAATTGCTGTCTCAATGCACCCCACAATCGCCAGCAGAAGAGCCCCCCTTTCCTTCGTGCTGCTGCTTGCTGTTAGGGAAGGTTTGGGTGGGATTTCCAATCATGGCAATAGTGCCAGGATCATGAATGCATACTATTATCAAATAGGGAACGGTTATGGAGCCATAACGCTAGGTCAGTGGTTCCCCAACTTTGGTCCTCCAGAGGTTTTGGACTTCAGCTCCCACAATTCCTGACTGTTGGCCAAGCTGGCTGGGGCTCCTGGGCAATGAAGTCCAAAACACCAAAATTCTCTGGCAGGCCAACAGAAGACAACCACAAATAGCTAGCTGGGTGTTGTTGCTTTTTTCTCCCGTTTTAGCCCACACCTGTGTTTTCCCCACCGCCGGCTGCATCTTCCCTGACAGAGAGCCACGACCCAAGGGAAAAAGGATGAGGTTTTTATAGCTCTCTGCAGTATGCAGTTAATAACTCTCAAAGGCTATAGATCCAGGCTGTGCTGGGGGAGGCGGAGAGAGGGGGGCCTGGAATAATTCACAGAAAAATATGACTCTTCATTTATCACGCTGACACGTAATAAATACTTCCCTAGCGAAGTCCAGGAACAAGAAGAAAGAGGGAGGATCAGAGGGAGAGGAACAATTATAGTCCCCCATGGTGGCCAAATCCCGTACATTGGGGTGGGGACAGTGAGCCCCCCCCCAAAAAAAGCTGTTTTTATGGCCCTGAATGCCCTTCAGAAAACCCACTGAATGAACTGCTGAAAAGTGAATCGACAAGGAGATAAATCCCATGAATCCAATGGGTCTACTGCAGTCAGAAGGAGCCAGTGTGGTGTAGTGGTTTGATATTGAATTTGATATTGAACTAAGACTCTGGAGACTGAGGTTCAGGTTCTCACTCAGCCATAGAAACCTATAGGGTGACCTTGGGCTAGTCACACACTCTCAGCCTCAGAGGAAGGCAAAGGCAAACCTCCTCTGCACAAATGTTGCCAAGAAATTCCCCATGATAGATTCGCCTTAAAGTTGCCAGACGTAGGAAATGACAACAACAAGAAGAACAACAATCGTAGTCAGGACCAACAATAAGAGGGACGTTTCCTCAGAAGTACACTCTACTCTGTTCAGTTGCAGCAGCCCAAAACCAGCCCTGAATGGCTCATAATATAACATCCATCACCATCCAGATAAAACTGTGCCTTCTTTTTTCTCCTTCCAGCCCTTCTGATCGACCGCTGGGGTTCTTTCTGTCAGGAGTGGTGGAGATTTATTTGGCTGGGATTTATAAGCAGCTTTGGAAGGGATTACAGGACTTTGGTCATGCAGTCGTCTCAAGGGCAGCATCAAAAAGTGTGGGTAGGGAGGAGGCATATTAAACTCATAGTTAGCAAACAGGCAAAAGAGAGCAAACAGGAGGGGGAATGGAAGCCGTGAAAGAGGACTTGAGACCTCGAGTTTGCAAACTGCTATTCATGCCAATCCTGGTTCAAATACACAGTGGCCCAAGGGTCCAGCATGGTGAAGTGTTTGGGTTTTGGACTGGGACACTGGGAGACCAAGGTTGAAATGCCCCCTTGGCCATGAAAATTTGGAAACCTACCAGGTGACCTGGGGCAAGTTCCACTCTCTCAGCCTCAGAGGAAGGCAAAGGCAAATCCTCCCTGAGCAAATCTTGCCATGAAAACCCTCAAGTTGGTGTTGCCTTAGAGTTTCCATGTTGGAAATGATTTGAGCATAAAACACACACAAAACCAGGAGGCAACCATCCAGTGGGGAACCTTAATCATTTGCAAAGAGCATTTGGCACATGTACAGAATATGGTTCCTCCATATGAGTCTTGATACATTTTCATCTGAGCTCAACTTGAGAGTTTGTGATGGTTGCATTGGGGCAGAACGGACCAGAGAGAAAGGGAACTCACTCTGCCCTATGGGAAGGCCAGTCCTGGCAACAATGTCTGACCGTCAGTGTCCAGACCATCCAGTCCCAAAGGAGGAGATACCACCAACCTCCGAGGCAGCGGCATCTTCCACTGTTGAACAGCTCTTAGGAGATTCTTCCTAATGTCTGGATGGAATCTCTTTTCCTCTAGTTTGAATCCATTGAGGCTCCATTGTGTCCTGTTCTCTGGAGCAGCAGAAAACAAGCTTGCTCCCTCCTCAATATGACATCCCTTCAAATATGTAAACACAGCCATCATGTCCCCCCTTAACCTCCTCTTCTCCAGGCTAAACATTCCCAGCTCCCTAAACTGCTCCTCATAGGGCTTGATGGTTTCCAGACCTTTCACCATTTTGGTCACCCTCCTCTGGACAAGATCTGGCTAGTCAACATCCCTCTTGAATTGTGGACACCATATTTCAAGTGAGGCCTGACCAAAGCAGAGACTCATAATGTTTAGGTGGAATCTCTCTTCCTGTGGTCTGCATCCATTGCTCCATGCCATTGTCTCTGAAGCTGCAGAAAACAAGCTTGCTCCTTTTTCCATATGGCAGCCTTTCCATTATGTCCATCTGTATCTGGCCCATCTATCGCCCATACCTGCCCCATCTGATGAAATCAATATGTCCATATATATAGACCTCCTGGTCTCCATCTCAATCCCACCTAAGGTCTGTATCTGGATGGTCCTGATGGCAGTGCCTCCTTCCCCATTGTCCTTGCTTCCTTCAATATTCCTCTCCATAGTGAAATGCCATGGGTCATCCTTCCTAGGACTTGGATCCTGGTTTGAACAAAAAATATTATACACAAAGACTTGGCCCCTGGCAATTCACCTTCTGTTCTTAAACCTTCTGGGTGCTGCGCCTTCATTTCCAGAAAAAGTCGCAACACTTCCCCTTCTTTTTCAGTTGAGCTATTTCGGGATCTTGATATCCAATTCACTAATTGTTCATGAAAAAATATAACCACCCTGTCACTTCCACATATATTTTTTTTGTTAATTAAAATTGGGTTTGTTTGAGGAGGGAGGGGGGGTTGCATTGCATTCTGGGAACCCTGCCAAGCAAAACCGCAACAAGCAGCAATTAAAGAAATTAGCATCAGCACATCCCAAATTATATGAATGGGTGGCTCTGAATGCAAGAGGCTTTCCTCTTCGGTCGTCTTTTCGTTCTAATATTATAGGGATAATAAGCCCTGATACAGGATTTGAGAGAGCTCAGAATAGGGGGGCTAACTTTTAATTGCAAAAGTGCTATTACTGGAGAGGAGGGGGAACTTGGCAGGAACCAGAATCGCTGCCATTATAAGCAAACAGCCCCCAAAATATCAATCTTTTCTTGAAAGACTTGGATTTTAGTGGCATCTAGTGGCTCCCATGTCAATGGGGACAACAACCCTGTTCTAACTTTAAATGAGTTGTCCAAGGTGCTGAATCTACTTAGGAAAAGCACTCAGCACCTTGGACAGCCTAAATGACCCCCAGGCACCAGATTCCCTTCTGATCTTGGAAGCTAAGCAGCGTCAGCCCTGGTTAGTACTTGGATGAGAGACCTCCAAGCAATACCAAGTGCCCTAGGCTCCATTTGAGAGGAACAACACTGGCAAAACCACCTGTGAGTATTCCTTGCCAAGAGGTACTAACTATGGAGTTCGTGGAGTTGGAATAAATCAACAGGCAACTTGAAGGCAGAAATGGACACCCAAGGCACCAGATCCCACCTAATCTAGGAAGCTAAACCAGGTCAGCCCTGGTTAGTACTTGGATGGGAGACTACCAAGGAATACTAGGGCCTGTAGGCCACATTTCAGAGCAAGGAACCGGCCAAGAAAACCCTAGAAAAAATCCACCGTAGGTCAACAGGCAACTTGAAGGCACATATGCACACACCTAATATCCTAAAGGCACCAGATCCCATTTGATCTTGGGAGCTAAGCAGAGTCAGGCCTGGTTAGTACTTGAATGGGAGACCTCCAAGACATCCCAGGTGCTGAAGACTCTATTTCAGAGGAAGAGACTAGCAAAGCCCCTCTGACTCTTCCTAGCCTACGAAAACCCTATGAAATTCATGGGGTCACCATAAGTTGGCAGGCGACTTGAAGGGACATGTGCACACACCTAAATCCCCCCAAAGGCACCGTCTGATCTTGGAAGCTAAGCAGAATGGAAATGGCAAACGTTGCAGCTCTTAGTTTTGTGAGATATTTAACCTTCTTCGACAGAACGCTCTACAGCCACAACAAAACTACAAATCCCAGGATTCCATAGCATGGAGCCATGACAGTTTAAGCCAGGGGTAGGCAACCTTTCCCCTTTAAGGGCCGAGGGACTTCAGCTCCCAGAATCCCAGGAGCTATTGGCCAACATGGGACTGTTGGCCAACATGGCTGAGGCTTCTGGGAGCTGAAGTCCCTCGGCCCTTAAAGGGGAAAGGTTGCCTATCCCTGGTTTAAACAGTGTAAGATTGCACCAGTTCTGCAATGCAGAATCTGGATCATCCTACATTCGCACCCCTGTTTGCATTGCTATATCAGGGTTGCCACCTGTATTTTCCTCATCTTTGGCCAGCCAAGCAATGGTGCCCAATGGCCTCCATGTCAATGGAGCAAGAAAGAGCTTGGGAAAGTTCCTTTTCTGGTGAGAACTCCCAGAATCCCCCAGTCAGCTGCAATATATATATATATATATATATATATATATATATATATAATTTTATTTTTCCTGGAGCCCGACAGCAGCAACTTGACCAAAGCCCCTCAATAACTGACAGTCTCATTAAGGTGTTAGAAAGTGCTGGAATGGACAGATAAAACAGAAAGAAGAACTGGAGTTGGGGAAGGACCAGGCAGACAAATTGACTCCTTTTGTAACTGTCTGGGATGAGATCGGCTGTTGTTATAATCCCCCGGAGTGCAATACATCTTCCTATAAGTGATGGTATTTTCCTTCTTTCTTTCTTAAAGTTATAGGCTATCTTTCTGCTCCGAAAAAACGGTACTCAAGGTGGAGAACATCGGCACTATTCAAATAAAACCAAATGCAATTAAAGCCCAAAACCAGGCTTTAAAGAAAAGCCGTTTTGAAAGGAAGCAATAACTTCCGTCAGTCGAAATCCAGTTTAGATGCCAAAGGACTTCTTGTTGGATTAAAAGATATTTGCTGCCAGATGATGGAAGATGACCAGTCTAGCCTCCCATGGAAAAGAGTTGCACAGTCTGAGACTGCATCTGCATTGCCGAAATAAAGCAAGTTGACACCGCTTTAACTGCCACGGCTCAGTGCTATGGAATCCTGGGATCTGTAGTTTGCTGAGGCAACGAAGCACTGTGACAAGTAAGGCTAAATGTCTCACAAAACTACAAAATGGCAACTTTTACCATTTCCACATCTCCATTCAGGCAACCGTACAAGCAGTCTGAATTTTCTTGCTTCGTCCCAGCTTTGTTGTTGTGTGCCTTCTAGTCATTTTCGATTTGTGACAACCCTATCATGGGGTTTTCTTGGCAAGATTTGTTCAGAGGGGGTTTGCCATTGCCTTCTCCTGAGGCTGAGAGAGTGTGACTTTCCCAAGGTCACCCTGTGGGTTTGCTTCATGGCTGATTTGAACCCTGGTCTCCAAAGTCCTAGTTCAACACTCAAACCATTATAGTAGACTTATTGCAGTAGTAGTCGGCAAGTGGAATTATTGCCTTTGAAGAAAATTTGAACAGATCTCTAGGGAAAAACAAGGCAAAAATACCCAACACTGAGCTGTTGTTTCTGGGTTCCTCTTGGGCCACTATTGATCACATTCTCTTCAAGAAAAGTTGAGTTTATATGGCTATTTCTGGACTAAAATGCAACATCAGCACCTTGGATGCCAATAAAACCTGGAATGGATTCATTGCCCCATTGAACTGGGCCTCCCCCAGCAACAGCTTCTTCTTAAAAAGAAAAGGTAATACTTTTTACATCTTCAGTATTTCTATGGCTTTGGATATGAAGGTCTCCTGCAAGGGTTGCAACATCTCTTTTTCTCCACTTTTTCTCCCTTTCAGCAGAAACGTGCAAAACAATTGCAAGACATGGACCCACCATGGAGACCCAGAGGGATGGTAAAAGAGACACCTTGATCCCTTACAAGTTATTTCTCTGCCTCCCTCCAAACTACAGCTGCTTCAGCCGATAAATGAAATGGCATATTCCCCATGGAGACATCATACACAAAACACCGGTGGAAGAAAACAGAGGGGAGAATCGCCTCCCATGTCCTTATCAACAGACAGCGGCTATAAAAGGACGCATGCTTACATGCTGCTTTCCATTGGGAACAAAAGAATATTTGTCATTCATTTCCTGACCAAAAAATAAATGTTCCAGCATTTGGAAACCCCGTTCAGGAATGGCAATGCAAAGAGTATTCTCAATTATTCATTTCCTAGTAAAATGAATAATTATATATATATATAACATGATTCCTGCAGAGAAAGTACAGTTTACTGCACCAAACATACACAATGGTTTCAATATGTCTCCCCTACTTAAAGACTATCAAATAGTATTTTGGCAAACCCTGCAGATTTCTTGTATTAACAGGAGATTGGACTGGATTATCATAGGGATCCCTTCCAACTTGATGAATCCATGAAATCACAAGCAAGGATATTCCTATTAATGTTTGTTTTCAAATGCCACTTTTGAAGCAGAGACAGGGTGTCAATAAAGATGGTAAAAAGAAAGATAACAAAAAGGACAATCACTATAATGGCTGACATTCAATAAGTGGCCTTACCTGGGCAGGAAATTGAAAGCAGGTAGTTCTGCAACTATGTTCAACTTGAATGCAGAATATATCACAGGAAAAGCAGGTTTAGACTCAGAAGAAGGACGAATTAAGATCAGAAGATGGAATATCAGCAGTCTAAGATATACAAATGACACAATATTAGTAGTGGAAAACATCATCACAGTTTGGAAAAATTACACTAGCGGCTATCACACATAGCTATGTTAATTTTTCTCAAGAGAGCTGTAAGCTAATTCATGGTCATCACATTATCCGACAATAACCTATTAACATTTCCGTCCATAATTCTGGGGACTTTTTAAGGATGTTATGGACTGGTCACTATATAATCCATACAGTACACAAGGTAGAAGGTATTCAGCAGAATAAAATGTCCATCTCTACTCACAAGGGTGCTCAGCGCACCTCTTTTCGAAGCCAGAAATTTTCCGACTTAAGGAAATGGCCGCCGGAGCGCCCCTGTGAGCGGGGATGGACTCGGGTTGGACCCGGGCGGCAAATTCGGCAGCTAAATCCTTGTGATAAGATCAGGATGCTGTCCATTTTAAATTGTAAACTGGCTCAGGTAAGACGTTTTAATTGTGAATGAGATAAGCTCCTCAGAATTGTCCAAGCCAGGAGTCCCCAAATTACGGCCCGCAGGCCGAACCCAGCCCGTCGAGGCCTTCTTACCAGCCTATGGCCGGTCCTGCCGCCGCCGCTGCCGCCGAGCACCATTTTGTCTTCCAAACTGGCGTTTGGAGTCGTGCGCATACGCCCGGCGTCGCGCTCGCATCCACACAACTCCGGTGCCATTTTGTGTTCTAAAATGGCACCCCGAGTCATGCGCATGCGCGTGTGATGCCGGACGCATGCGCATGACTCTGGACGCCATTTTAGAACACAAAATGGCGCCTGGCGTCATGCGCATGCACACGCGCGCACCTCCATTGTTGGGTTTTTTCTGGCCCTCGGCTGTTCTGGGGGACATCGAACCGGCCCCCGACCGGAAAAGTTTGGTGACCCCTGGTCCAAGCCATGCCATTCCCCATCACCCTGTACAGATGGAAGAGCTGAACAGTGGAGAAAGTGGATAAAAAGCAAATAAACTCATTGGAGATGTGGCGCTGGAGAAGAGGGCTGAGGATAGTTCAGACAAGACAGACAAACAACTGGATCGTTAAACAGATCAAGGCTGAACTCTCCCTGGAAGAAGCCAAGATGAGGCTGTCGTACTTTGGAGACATCGTGAGAAGGCAGGACTCACTGGGAAAGACAATAATGCTGGGAAAGGCGGAGGGAAGTAGAAAGAGATGGAGACTGCATGCCAGATGGATGGACTCAATCAGGAAGGTCATGGGAATGGATTTGCAGGACCTGAGCAGAGCGGTTGATGCCAGGGGGTCTTGGAGGTGTCTCATCCACAGGGTTGCCATGAGTCGGGGTCGACTCGAAGGCAGTTGACAACAAAGTTCTGCAACGTCTGTATTATTGCAACCTACAGGCAGCTGCAGTGCAATGGTAGCCAGTGGGATGACCGGTGTGCAGTGGCCTAAAGGGCACTTGGGCATCAGGGGAGGTCTCGAATGTGCATCAGGGTGTAGTAAAGCACAACAGGAGGGCACCAGAAGGGCCCAACGCACATCAGGTCCAACCCTGCCACAGACCTTCATCCTTCTCCTGTCCAGGTCTCCTCCCTGCACCCCACTCCCAGTCAGCTGCTCCCCTAAATAAGTAGAGACCTTCTTTGTGCCCTCTTTGACCTCCAAAGCAAACCTCAGGTAGAAATCAGGGATGTGGGCAGAGACTTATGAGCATGACCCTTTCCTGACTCCTCTTGGCTTGGGGAGGAAAAATTACCCTCCGGCCAAACATCGGCCCCCTCCTTTCCCCATTCCTGCCACGCTTCAATGCTAAGCTGCCACTGCCGAGAGTGATTCCCCGACTCTTGGAGATTTGAAATGGGTGATAAATGCACTATCGGCTGGCAAGAAGACGTGAGGAATGGAACAGCTGACAAAACCTTAATTAGTCCTGCGCCAGACCTGCTGAGCAAAACCCATTTATGCCGCAGAGGCGCTGGAGGCTCAGGGTAATCTGCTCAGGTTAAAATAAACATTTATTTAGAGGTGGAGGTGAAGGCGTCAAGCCAGGCGGCTCCTCTTTGGAGTGGCTTTGGGTGGGCAACGTCACACACAAACACACAAACGCTCCCTCCCCAGCTGGCACCAAGGTCTTGGCTACACAACTACAATACTCCTCATTCCAGTGGATGAGGATGCAACCCAGCCACACGCGATTTGCAGGAGTCTGGGCCTTTTGTGCCTCCCCCTGAAAACTCCTTGGACTCCAGAGAAAAAGGCTTTTTCTGGGACTGTGCATTTTCGAACATGTGGCCATCCACCTGCTTGGCATGGATTTGCATTTTCGGAAGAGGAAGAAGAGGAGAGGAGATGTGTACAGGTGTGAATATGCACAGGATAGTGAAAACAACGAAATGTCAAGGTGAATGTGTGAAAATCTGCAGCGATTCACATAATACACTTACGTTGGACTGCTAGATGATCATAGGGATCCTTTCCAACTTGATGAATCCATGAAATCACAAGCAAGGATGTTCCTATTATAGTTTGTTTTTGAGCGCCACTTTTGAAGCAAAGATGGAATATCAATAAAGAAAGATAACAAAAGTGACCGTCAAGATAACGGTTGAGGCATCAGGTTGTTCCATCAAGTTGCAGAGCAAAGTGAACATGGAGAAACTGAGCTCTTTCTTGCTGAGAAACCCAGAAAATGTGGAGGGCCCACCGTACTTTTAAACATTGTCAATAGTTTATTTCTATTTGGATGTTGAAATTTGCAGGTGATGCACACAATCCCCCAAATAGGTTCATTCAGCACCTTGGAAAGCAACTTTCAGACTCTCCTTTGGGGAGCTGGAGCTAAATTAGGGGCTCACCTGAAGCAGACCCAGTGCAAGGAACCAGCTTTAGCCCTTACAGACCAAGACCTGGGCATGTTTTTCATGGCGACCTCTTTTTAATAAAAAAGCTGCATTTGTGCACATGATTAATTACTCCGCACAAGGAACCCTCTTTTTTTATGAGTCCTGTAAAACATAAATGATTTTTAATGCAGCTGAGCGAGCCGCACTCCTTCCTGGTCTCCCCTTTAAACTATTAATCCCGGAGCAGAGAAGATGTGCCATTTGTCACTGCTCGGTTATTATTAGGTGCAATGCCACATGATGTACATGAGCTATTTATTAAAATGCTGGCGGGTTCTTTTATCACAGAAGATGCTCAGATGAAAATGAGCTGCAGGATGAGGGAGGGTTAAAGAGGATTAAACCCGGAGGATAAAGGAGACCTGTGTGACTCCTATGGGAACAATTTTCTCTACTCGAAAAAGTCTGGTTCACACAGGGTTCTTACACAGCAAACAAGGTTGGCTTTTGCAATTCTGAGCAGTGTTTTTCCTGTGGTTTTCCCAACACTGAAAACGCTCAATGGTTTGCTCAAGAATTCCAGACTGCTGTTCAAAATCAATCAAATTGGAAAAAAGACCTATGTCCTGATATAAAGGATTGGTTGTTTAAACTATACGAGTTCATGGAAATGGACAAGTTAACCAATCTATTAAGAGGAAGGAATACAGAAACTTATTTTCAAATATGGGAGCCCTTAATAAGGTACTTATAAGAGAATAAAGGTACAATATATATACAATTGGACTGATTTGAATTTCCAGATGTTCAAGATTTTCGCTATTCAAAATTAGGTAAATATAAAAAGTTACAATAAATATAACTAAAAACAAATGGATACTAAGTTGTAAGAAAAATAAATGAGAAGTATGGGGCATTTAATGTATCGAATGTAAAGAGGAAAGTATTCCCAAAACGAAGGAAGTCATTTTAGTTATATGTGGTGGTGGTAGATTTAATGTACATGTTTGTATTTGTAATTTATGTTGTGTATGTATAAGTTTGGTTTTTTTTATGTTTAATATATGTCATTTTTGTTAGGTTTGAATGGATATAGGTGTTTGGGATGTAACGTTTCGTGTTTTATATATTGAGGAAAACAATAAAGATTCTAAGGGGGAAAAATCAACCCAGAAATAAATGAAACTGGGATCAAGAAGCAATGCACACAGTTCATTCGCCCTCTTGGACCCTTTTGAAGCAATGCACAAACAGCCACCATCCTTCAAAATTTGGATTTCTCTGAGTCTTGTGATGGAGCGCTGGAACCAAAGCAGAGGGCAAGTGCAGAGCCTGGAAGCAATTGGTTAGATATAACTGTAACTTTGGGGGCCATGAGGATTAAGTTACTTTTGGGGGTCATGAGAAATAGAGGAGTACGACTCAAAATGGTGGCCCTTGGGCAATGCTGGTCCCTCGGCCATTGGCTACCAGCCATAGAAAGTTTCCTGGAAAGAAAGAAAGCATTGTATCCAATGGGCGCAAATTTAATGCCAATCCCTGGCACACTGGAGAGAAAATAATAATTGCCGATCACTTTCATTGGGCAGCTTGAGAAACACTGCACTAGAGGTCTCTAAGTTCATCACCAAAACTATACATCCCAGGAGCCATGAAGATTGAAGTGCCAAGTGTCATCATGATACACCCTTCGTGTAAATGAGGGATAGAAATTTCAGTGGTCGCAAGAAAAACACCATTTCCACCCCTTCCAAGATGTATTCTGAGAAAGTGCACACCTTGCCTTGAGCGTCGTCGGCATTATCTGTGAGGCTTCTGGTGCATTATTGATAAATAAAATAGGTGCTACAAGAATGTGCATATCTGAAAATGCAAAAAGAGGGAAATGGCCATCTGGCACAGGGGGTGCTTGGATGGTGTCTTCCTGCATGTCAGAAGGGGGTTGGACTAGATGACCCTTGGGATCCCTTCCAACTCTACGATTCCTTCTTTGGAAGGATTTCAGCAGAGGCTGGATGTCCATCTGTCCCAGGGAGGGCTTGAATTGTGTATTCCTGCATGCCAGAAAGGGGTTGGGATTGGATGGCCTTTGGAGGTACCTTCCAACCCTAGGATTCTATGACATCTTGGAATCATTACTTTTTCTGGAAGTACCATTTGGCCATGCTGGCTGCAAGGATTCTGGGTGCTGTAGTCCACCACACGCCATTGCCAGACTGGTGACTGAAGGAAGTGCCTTGCCCATCATCTAAAGTTGCAAAGCCTCTTTCCAAGGGCACGCAGAGCGAAGGGACGGGGGGCTTGCTGCCGTGCGCTAAGGTACGGCACAGAGGTGGAGGGATCCTGTGAAGAACAAACAGGACTAATAAACTCTTCCTAATTCTTCCAGAGGAACTGGGCCTGACCTTATCTATATGCAAATTTCAGCCATTTCCCTCTCTCCTTTGAGGTAGGACACAGCTGGTTGAAATGTTGCCGATAACAGCCGACAATTTGCATTTTCGCTACAGAACCTCTTGGAAAGTTTGCCTTTGCTCCTGGTGACTTCTGCCTTTGCTGAAACCTTGCCCACATGCTGATTATTGCAAAATCTCTGAGAACGTAGAAACCTAAATCCTATACCGGAGAGGGGGTTGCAGAGAGTAAACCTCCGCAGGTTTGGACAAGGGACGGACAAGCCTTGCATTGAATGGCAACCCGGCGCAAGTGAATTTACAACCCAATGTTCATGCACAACGGAGAGCTGGTTTCAGAGCTGGACTGCCACTCTGGACAACAGGCTTCAAACTCCACGTTTGGCCATGGAAACCCACTGGGTGATCTAAGGCAAGTCACACTCTCTCAGCCTCAGGGGAAGACAAAGGCAAGTCTCCTCTGAACAAACCGTACCAAGAAAACCCTGTGATAGGGCTGCTTTAGGGTCACCATAGGTCACAAATGACTTGAAAGCACACAAGGATACGACAGTAGGAGTGCATCAGTTGGTTGCATCAACCGCAGCGCAGTTTCAAGAGGGAGGAAAGTCATAATGCCACTCTGTTCTGCTTCGGTCAGGCCGCACCTGGAATATTGTGTCCATTTCTGGTCACCACAATTCAAGAAGGATGTGGGCAAACTGGAGTGTGTCCAGAGGATGGTGACCAAAATGGTCAAGGGTCTGGAAACCATGAATCCCTATGAGGAAAGACTTAGGGAGGTGGGTATGTTTAGCCTGGAGAAAAGATGGCTAAGAGGGGATATGATAGCCCTGTTTAAATATTTGAAAGGGTGCCATATTGAGGCTGGAGCAAGCTTGTTTTCTGCTGCTCCAGAGAATAGGACCCAATGGAGCAATGGGTGCAAGCTACAGGAAAAGAGATTCCACCTCAACATTAAATCATATTCGCCATCCTATGTTAAGAGTTCAAGTTCATCCCATTCCCATACTCTGTGAAGCTTGAGGATGGAGGAAGTTTGTTTTCTGCTGCTCCAGAGAATAGGACGCAATGGAGCAACGGATGGAAGCTACAGGAAAAGAGATTCTACTTAAATATGAGGAAGAACATCCTGATGGCAAAAGCTGTTCAAGAGTGGAATACACTGCCTTAAAGACTCCTTCTTTGGAGGTTTTTAAAGAGAGGCTGGGTGGCCATCTGTCACAGGGAGGGCTTGGATTGTGTCTTCCTCCATGCCAAAAGGGAGTTGGACTGGATGGCCCTTGGGGTCTCTTCCAACTCTACGATCCTATGATCCTATGAACATCATGCACAATGGCCCCACAAGACAGATGTGTCTCCATGTAACATGGCAATGCTCAACTGTTCCTTTGCAGTCTTAAACCGAATGCTAGGTATACAAACTGGACACACAGTTGGCCATTACAGTTCTCAAGATATGTCTCTCGGTCTTTCCTAAACCCATAATGATCTGTCTGGTGATGAAAGGCATGTGGGAAAGAGGAGGGAGAACGCATCTCTTGCCTGGGCATCGCATGATTCCATAATTAATGCAAAGTTTTCTACTAACCAATAACTATTGTGAGGGAAAGAGACAAAGGGCTTCGCGTAAAAGGTTGAAATCTCAAATGGAGAATTGGTTTCAAACAAAAAACACGGATGCTTGGATTCCGCTGGGTTCCCTTACCTCTCTGGTTTTGATGAAATGATCCTGCGGAGAACCAGACAGCTTTCTTTCAAAAATGAGCTTTGATGTCTCCTCGTATGCAGATCTGCCTTAATGCTAAAATAATGAAGAGAGAAATAATGAATATGAATACGCTTTCTTAGTTCTGCTGGAATAGAAATGTTAATTTATGCTTCCAATATTGCTTTAGAGCGCCTTGATGGATGACGTGCGACGTGAATGGAAGTCGGGCTTTGTTACCTGTCTGGACTTTCGTCTTTTTTTAAGACAAAAGTTTAATAATCAGACACTTAACTGAGAAACTGGGGGAAAATTAGCCTCATCTTGTGCAATGATCTATGAAATGAGGGGTAGAAGGATAGATAGAGGAATAAAAGAATGGATATAGGGATAGATGGATGGATAGACAGATAGATAGATAGATAGATAGGACAGACAGACAGTATCAGAAAGCAAAGGTGTCTTTCTCTCAGCCTCCCATGGAAAAATATTTGCAATATTTCAGATTTTGGAATTTCGGATAAAGGGAGACTCAGTCTGTAAGTTCCATGGATTTCAGTGGGCTTTCTTTTATCAGGAATAATATTGATTATTGACAATGGGTGGTCTGGGAAGTCTGGAGGAGTCAAAGGCTGCAAAAAATAAGTCTTGGGGTCAACATGTGGCTTCAGAAACACACTTGGCCCACCTCAGGTTGAAACCATCGCTTCTTCTCTGGTTTGCAAGGGAGACTCTAATATTTCCCCAGGCATCGTATGGGCCACTTTATTTTTATTTATTTATTTGCAGTATATATACCCCGCTCTTCAGCCACCTTTGGTGACTGCAATGAAATATTTCATACCCTTCAACCGTCAGGATTTGGCCCAATTAATCCTCTGCTGTCCCATTTTCTCAGCTGCTTTTAAAATGTCCCAGTTTCTCTCTCCTCCTCCTCCTTCCACTTTCTCCCTTTGTCCTCAGCTTTACTTCCATTGCTGCAAACTGAGTTCAAAGATTTTGCAAAAAAGGAGTTTCTTTTGTATGAGGGTTTATAAACTGAGGTATGCCTGCAAAATTATGCCCTATCGAAAAGGAAAACAGCCATGACCAGGGAACCGGTCTAGCCTGCAAACCATTCTCTCTCCTCCTCCTCCTCCTCCTCCTCCTCCTCCTCCAGCTTTGCCCTTTCCAAGGAGTTCGTTCTCCCCCATCTTGATCTCCCCTAGGAGAGAAGTTAATGCCTCTCCTTGTAAACCCTTCACAATGAGTCTGTTGCAGGAGATAAATATGAAAAGAATGCCAGTCTCTGGAGAGTCTCTCGTCTGACAATGCCATCAATAACCATCCGCAGGAAAGCAGAGAGATTACCTTCTTGGCCGTGGGACCCAGACCGCTCTTGTTTCGGCAGGCAGCTGAAAAACAGGAACAGAGGAGAGGGATATTCATGAATTGAAGAGAAAGTGCCAACCAAGGCATTTTGCTGCCTGGGGAAAAACACAAGATGGTGTCCAATCTCACCTTCATTCCAGATGGGACTCTTAGTTGGTTGCAGCAGGGCTGGGTAGTTTAAACCAGGTTTAAACCTCTGAAGAAACTTGCCAAGAAAACCCCATGACAGGTTTCGCCTTAGAATCACCTTAAGTTGGGAAAAGGCACACAACATAAGCAACAACACACCCTAAAGGCACTGGATCACCTCTGGTTTTGAAAGCTAAGCCGGGTCAGCCCTGGTTAGCATTGGAATGGGAGGCCGCCAAGGAATACCAGGTGCTGTAGGTGGTATTTCAGAGGCAAAACCACCTTTGAGGACTCCTAGCCTAAGAAAAGCCAACGAAATCCATGGGGTCAATAGGAGAACTGAAGGCACACAGATGCTACTGGACCAGTGAGAATATTTGGCCATGAGGCTAGGAAGGATTCTAGAACCCATCTGTCTGCCACAGTCACTACAACCCCCATATTTCGGAGTACTTTTTTGTCTTGGTTTTCAAGTCATCAAGGAAATATAGCAACATGAGAAGTCCCACGTGTCTCTGGAGGCCAAAGCAGCTGCTTTTTGCTGGAAGGTATGCAAAGGAACAGTCTTGGCTTTATTTCCTGCCAGTTTATATCCATTTTACCACCAACTTGCCACTGCATTTTGCATCATCCACGGCTCCTTTTTACTTCATCGTAAGCTCAAACCCAGATTATAGATCAGGCCTTCCATAACCAAATGCACCCGGCTGCATCACCTCTGGGCCATTGCAACCCGAGAACGCCGGCATAGATGCAGCAGGTGAGTGTAATTTTCTGCAAGGAAACTTCTGAAGAGACTCCTGGCCCCGGATTATGAAACCTCTGTTAAATGAAGCATGATTTCCCTGGCTGGTAATGGCTCAGTTCGCACAGGTAGCAAGTAGGGCACACCGATTAATTAATACCCAATTGCTTTTGATGTTTTAATTGTCTCCAGCAAGGCGCAGGGGCTTCGTGACTTTGGTAGGGACCCAAGGAAAGCCATGTATCTCGCAATCTCGAAAGGCAATACGAGTTAATTGGTTTCTAATCAGTGAGCAATAATAACGAAGCGCGAGGGCTCTTTGTCTTTTCACTGTCTAACCGGAGATAATAAAGGCAGCTTCGCTCCGGAGGCAACGAACACCTGTTTGGAGATGAAAATCCAGGAAAGGAAGGAGGAGGTGGGCAAGGCTTAGGAGAACTTCTCCAGGAGGGAAGAGATGAGTCAAAGTACGGTGAGATGCAGCGCTCCTCTAAAAGAGATATTTGTAGTTTAGCCAGAGGAGAAATCCTACAAATCTACCCCAAAGTGTGCTCCGGCCAAAAGCGGGATGCTCAAAGGAGAATAAATTTGTGGTTGATGACGTGTGCCATTTCCGACTCATGGTGACCCAAAGGCAAACCTGTCCTGGGGTTTTCTTGGCAAGGTTTATTCAGAGGAGGTTTGCTATGGCCATCCTCTGAGGCTGAGAATGTGTGACTTGCCCAGTCACTCACTGGGTTCCTATAGCCAAGGAGGGATTCGAACCCTGATCCTCATAGTCCTAGTCCAATCCCCAAACTACTTGGCAAGATTTGTGCAGAGGAGGCTTGCCATTGCCTTCCTCTGAGGCTGAGAGCATGTGACTTGCTCAAGGCCACCTAGTGGATTTCATGGCCAAGCTGAGTCCAACACGCAAACCACTAGGCCACACACCGGTATCCAATATATAGGTTTTATTCTGTGAACAGGGATTTAGGTAACCAAATCCATTTCTTCAGTTCTTGCCTTCTAAGGAACCTTTATGGGTCAATGCAGAGCTGACCCCAGATATTTGGCTGCCTGAAGCAGAGCAGAAAAGCAATGGCTGAGATTCTGCATTGAGGAGATGGAAGGACCCTGTTCTGCCCCTATATTAGCCTATCCATATTTTGGGACCCTCTGCAAAGGGCCTTCTCTCTGCCCCTCAACCCTAAAGGGACATCTGGGGAGGAACAGGAGTCAGGACCTCGTCCCTAGCTGCCCTTTGGGGAAAGGGAGTTATAAACATGTATCATCATCATTATTATTATTATTATTATTATTATTATTGCCCCCAAGATCATGAACTCCCTTCTCAGAGGTCAGGGTGTGTTTGCTGTGTGCCATCAAGTCTTTTCCGACTAATGGAGACCCTAAAGCAAACCTTTCCTGGGGTTTTCTTGCCAAGTTTGCCTTCCCCTGAGGCTGAGAGAGTATGACTTGCCCATGGCCAACCAGGAATCGAACCCTGGTTTCCAGAGTCATAGTCCAACACTGAAAACACAATATAAAGGCGTGAATCAACCTACGTCGCGTGGCTTCAAGTCATTTCCGACTTATGGTGACCCCAAGGCAAGCTTGTCCTGGGGTTTTCTTGCCAAGGTTTGTTCAGAGGTTTGCTATGGCCATCCTCTGAGTCACCCACTGGGCAAGGAGGGATTCGAACCCTGATCCTCATAGTCCTAGTCC
Organism: Phrynosoma blainvillii; assembly: GCA_026167975.1. Classification (NCBI taxonomy): domain Eukaryota; kingdom Metazoa; phylum Chordata; class Lepidosauria; order Squamata; family Phrynosomatidae; genus Phrynosoma; species Phrynosoma blainvillii. Next base: position 15,283,552 of record JANUYF010000014.1, read on the forward strand.
AATCCCCGAACTACTACGCCACACTGGTTTCTGTCTTCTCTACTCCAGGCTAAACATAACCAACCCTTACTGGGACCAGTAGGATGTAGGACTCTCATCTACTGGAAGAGCTGGAGCACCTGAACACTTTCAGGCCCGAAGGAAAGAGAAAACAAGCCACCTTCCGAAAGCTCCTTTTAATTCATTAAGGCAATATTTTATGCACAGTGTTAAAAGTCCTGATAAGAATTGTTAGACTGGGGAGAGGAGGGAGATTCGGGGAAAGGGAGGGGGGAAATTAGTTCTCTCCTGAACTAATTCTTTTGCTAAATCAGCCATTTCCTTCTATCACGCCAGTTCCATTTTTCACTTCCCTGTCCTTTGTTGCTAATTTTTTGAAGCATTTAAATCTTTTGCCTGGTGCGATCCACTCTTGTCCAGCCTTGAGCACATTTGCCTTGTCTTTGAATTTTATCTGTCACTTTTTTTTTTTAATAATTAAAACCCAGCTCCAAATTAGGTCACTGGATAAAACCATTTTTTAATGTGTCTCAGAAGAATTCAAGTCTCTTCAAGTAACTGGACACAATGGGAGCCTTAGAAGCAGAGAAACACAGAGTTGGAAGGGACCCAGAGGTCATCTATTCCAACCCTTCGTCTTCTGTCTCTACAGAAGAGTATTTTTCAGTGATAGCAATGCCTTAGGAAGGAGCGCCAACAGCCCAAATTCTCCCTTCCCTACATTTGTGGTTGCATGCCTACAAACCATTGCCAACTGATGGCCATCTTATGATTCTTGGTAACATTTGCTCAGAGATGGATTTGCCTTTGCTTTCCTTTGAGGCTGAGAGAGTGGGACGTAGCCAAGGTCATCCTATGGGTTTCCATGGCTGAGCAGGGATTCGAACCCTGGTCTCCAAAGTCCAATGCTGCTCAAACCACTACACCATGCTGCTTCTATATCTCTTGCCTATGTACAGCTGAGCCAGTGATAATGTAACCATTGCTACCTGGCCTTTCTACCCATAATTTCCCTTTGCCCTCGCTGTCAATGATCATCCCACCTATCCTCCATATCCCCTTATATCATACATATGTGAAATATAAGATAAATACTCCATGCATCTGATGAAGTGGAGCAATGCCACACCAGAAGATATACAGAGAGAAATATAGGATGGGGATACACCTGGCTTGGTGGCAGAGCATGCAAAAGGGATTTAGGAATCTTTGCGAACAATAGGCTGAACATGAGACAGCAGTGTGATGCAGCAGCTAAGAAAGCCAATACGATCCTAGGCTGCATCAATGGGAGGGTAGTGTCTAGAATGAGGGAAGCAAGAGTCCCACTCTCTTCTGCTTTGGTCAAGCCTCACCTGGAAAAATCCTGTGTCCAGTTCTGGTCACCACAATTCAAGGAGGATGTTGAGGAGCTGGAGTGTGTCCAAAATGGTGAAAGGCCTGGAAACCATGAATCTCTCTGAGGAACAGCTTAGGGAACTGGGTCTGTTTAGCCTGGAGAAGAGAAGGTTAAGAGGGGACATGAGAACCATGTTTAAATATTTGGAGGGATGTCATTTTGAGGCTGGAGCAAGCTTGTTTTCTGCTGCTCCAGAGAATAGGAAACAGAGCAATGGATGCAAGATACTGGGAAAGAGGTTCCACCTCAACATGACTAAGAACTTCCTCATGTTGCCATCATTTTCCACTGCCACTTTGTTTTATGATTTTTTGTGTGTATACATCAATTTAGTGATAAACAAGAAAGCCACCATTTCCCCAGCAGAACCTGTCCAAGTCTTAAGATACTCCAAGGATGAACGTTTTCCTTGAATGTGAACTATGCTTTCAACTGATGCAACCGGCAAAAGCTTTGGGTCTCCTTGACTTCTCTTTCCTTCTCAATTCAGCAAAAGGAGATCTTAGCAATAAAACGAAGGAATCGCTTCCCTTCGGCCAAATCTCACCCTTCTTCTGCCTCTGGGGGCCGGAGGATCCCATTTGGGGGGATGCTGAATCCACTTTGGGTATTACCCCAATTTTAAAGGGAACTGTCCAAGTTGATGAACAAGTTTTGACGAAGGGGCTGAGGACCTTGGCTGACTTTTTGGCAGTTCATAATAAACCGCGGAACAGAGTCATATATATACATGCCACTGACATGGAAGCCACCGATCCTTACAAGAGCCATATTTTGTCAGGACCACGGATACCCCCATGGCCCAAACTGTTTGGGTCTGTTTGGGACCACTTTGGGGGGCAAATATACATACATATATATATATATATATATATATATACATGTCCTGATTCTTACTACAATTTCGAGAAGCAACAGGGGCACTGAAGGCCACACAAGGAGTGTTTTGGGACTACATGCGGCCCACCTGTGAACCTCCATCTCAGTGGTTCCCAAACTTTGGTCTTCCAGGTGTTTTGGACTTCAGCTCCCAGAAGCCCCAGCTTGCTTGACCAACAGTCAGGATTTCTGGGAGTTGAAGTCCAAAACATCTGGAGGACCAAAGTTTGGGAACCACTGCTCCATCTGAACCGATTTCCCCCCATCCGTACACCTAAGCCACAAGGAGTACCAGTAGGAGACTCCAAAAATTTGTCTAAAGGCCCCCCTCCCACCCAATTCTCTCCGCAAACCCACAAATCCAGACAGCAACCGCCTTTTCCCAATTTCACCAGCGGTAATTGTTTAATATCTCGTCTGCTCCTCCGTCCTTTTATCTCGGAGTCCCCTGCTGCAATTCATTGAAAGAGCCGGCTTTTCTCTCCCTTCATTTCTCTGCATGTGTACTTGAAAACGCTTTCATTGTCAGCTGAGATACTTGCTGCTAATTGATGCTTATTATTCCTTCTGAGCCCGTAATTGCTTTTTCCTTTCGGAAACTTAAAATTGCCTTGGTCGGCTCCCTTAATCAGTTTGGCTGCATTTTCTGGATCTTCGCAGGAACTTTCTACGCTTCAAAACAGCAAGTTCTCCCTTCCTTCTTTCCCAGGTTTGGTTGCAGAAAGGGATGCCACAAAAGGGTCCATGGCCGGAGGATCTGGAACATGAATGGGGGGACCAGAATGAGACCCTGTTGCCAGTTAGGCTCAATAAATACAAATATGCCATGCAGGAACTCCCAATTACTTTGTACGCAACCTCATTGTTTGATACTGTCCAGACCACTTTAGAGTCGCTATCAGTCCCTGAAGGACACATTCCCTTCTAAATATATGTATACAATGATACAGAAACACACTCAAGATCTAATCACAGAGACAATCATGTTTGGTCCTGAACAGTAAGGTGCATAGGTTAAGGGTCAGTCCACCCAAAGTCAGAGCTTTTGTTGGTTCCAGTGTTTCTTCATTGGTGACCTGACTTCTGCCATGCTGGCTGGGACAATAGGAACATCTGGCACCCAAACATCTGGCACCCACCTCATACACCCGTCTTGCACAGATAAGGCAATTATTCAATTTAATCACTAGATGGGAACAGACTTTAGGGCCTTTGCAGACTGCCAGAAATAATCCAACTTGAGACCACTTTAACTGCCCTGGCTCAGTGCTAGGGAATCATGGGAACTGTAGTTTATTGTGGCCCCAGAGCTCTCTGACAGAGGAGGCTCAATCTCCCAGAAAAAACTACAATTCCCATGATTCCCTAGCACTGAGCCAGGACAGTTAAAGTGGTCTCAAGCTGGGCTATTTCTGGCAGTCTGTACAGGCCCTTAGTCTACCTTCATGCAATGACATGCTCCATGTTGCCAGTAACAATAAATAAGACTGTCTTCTAGCTTTCTGGAACATCAGTTTCCTTTTCCAAGGTGTGTGCATACAATTCAGGTTTCTCAGACATCTCTGGATTGGTGCATCCTCTCCAGGTTGAGTCTGGATCTTAAAGGAACTACCCCAAAAGCTAGATCCTAACCCTGAAACAGATTCAGGGCCCTTCCATAGGCACTTATGACCCATAAAGCTCTATCAAGCTGTGGTCCGGGTTATGCGAAAGACCGTATCTCCCGACATGAGCTTCCCAGGTTTTAGGATCTTAAGCGGTATCTATTTTCTGGCCAACCATCTTCCCATGATCTGGTGGGAAACCAGGTCCACAGGGTTTTCATTGTGTGCCATTCTAGGGGTTTTTATCTTTCACCTTTTGGACAGATTTGTTTTAAGTGGTTTTCATTCTACAGATAGTTCTAAGGCATTTTTAGCAACCAGACATTTTCCCTTAGCATCTTGGTATATGCTTTTATCTGCATTTGCTTTAAATTCACACCAGCTGCCCAGTTTCCCAGCAATGGGGGGAAGGTAAAATATAAATATATAAAAGAATAGTGACACCTTTCCAGTTCAGACTAAATCCCACAGCGGATTCAGAGGGGAACCGCCAACCTCCTCGCGTTTTCCTTTTCACTCGCCTGGCCCAAGGAGGCCGCCGTGTCAACGTGCGGCAAGGTAAGATCGACAACCAACAGCATTTCCCTAACTAATGGAATTACTAACGGAGCGCAACGCTGAAAAGCCGGAGCCAAAGAAAACCAAGCGTGTTTGCCTAATTAAAAAAGAAAATGGGGGATGGGGAGCAAAACACAATCAATAATTAAAATGTGTTTGAACTATTCCGCATGGGCTGCGCTGCCACTCCGGCTGAAAACTCAGCGGGGATGAAAGCATGCGCTGTTCTTTCAAAGTAAACAGAGGATGACGGGGCTGCCATGTTTATTAGGCTCCGTAGAAATGGGCTTTTCCCCCACCAGACCTGCCAATTTCCACCTTTGGAAGAGGAGGCAGAAACACCTGCAGACAGAGTCAGGTACAGCCCTCCTTCTCAACTCCGGCCGCTAGGACCAGTCCGTGTTTCGTTGGCACTTCAGACATGCAACCTGCTTTTGCTCAGGTGCAACTAAAGGCCCAAAGATCCTCAAGGCACCAGGTCCCATCTGATCTAGGAAGCTAAGCAGGGCCAGCCCTGGTCAGCCCTTGGATAGGGAGACCATCAACTAATACCAGGCGCTGGAGGCTCGATTTCGGAGGAAGGAACTGGCAAAACGACATCTGAGGATTCCTTGCCTATGGAAAGTCCATGGGGTCACCATATGTCAGGGGTAGGCAACCTTTTTTCCCCTTTAAGGGCCGAGGGACTTCAGCTCCCAGAAGCCTCAGCCATGTTGGCCAATAGTCCCATGTTGGCCAATAGCTCCTGGGATTCTGGGAGCTGAAGTCCCTCGGCCCTTAAAGGGGAAAAAAGGTTGCCTACCCCTGCCTTATGTCAATAGACGACTTGAAGGCACATGCCCATACAAGATAACACAGGCCCCAAATATTCCTGAAAGCTAAGCAGGGTCAACCCTGGTTAGTGCTTGGATGGGAGGATTCCAAGGAATCCCATCTGCTGCAGGCAATATTTCAGAGGAAGGAACTGGCAAAACAGTCTCCCAGTGCCTTTTCTTGCCTGAGAAAAGCCTAGCAAATTCATGGGGACAGCTAAGTCAACTGGTAACTTGGAGGCACCTACCGTACATACAGACAACTATGGGAGAGGTTATCCCTCCCAAAGAAGCATTCTGTTCCCTAATGGGACCAAAGCCCACTCCAGCTCTCCAGAGTCCCCTTTTCAGGGATTTGGTTGCAGGATGAAAGGGAGGTAGTGGTGCTAGCAGAAGCATCGGGATTCATTGGACCTATATACTAGCCAATATCCTCTATAAAACAAATGGAGAGTAAATTCACACTCACAACAACCTCCTCCTGGGGTGTGTTGTTGTCTAATGCATGTTCAGGGCAAGGGGTAGCAAAAGCATTTCTGCCTTTCCTGCTCCAAGGTGAAACAGGAGCAAAGCCCACAGATGTGGCCCAAAGGACATTCAGGTCCTGCACCAAAACAGACAAGGAAGGCTAGAAGACTCGAACCAAGCAGTTCTCAAGGTGAAACAAAGTCCTACCTGGGCATGAAGTGAGCCAGGTGCAAAGGCTCCATAAGGAAGATGCCAGTCCAGGGTCTTGCTTCCCAAGTTCCAAGGAGGAAGACCCAAAGGCAAACTCTTCTCAGCTCCTGGAGCCCAGCTGCGGCCAATTTGCCAATCTGGGCCTTCTCTACACCTGAGGAAGCCTTGCATTTGGGCATCTCTCTCCCAGCCTGCATCACAATTCATGCACTTTCACACAACTTTATTTTTAAAAAAAATAAATTAAACTTTTATTAATGAAAAACAATCCAAATACATTGCTTGGATCACATTGGTCAAACAGCACCCACTAAATAAAGCAAAAAACAAAAACATTTACTAAAACCCTTACTAAAACACTGTCAATAATTACAAATAATCATCACTTACAATGCATTTTAACCTCCTTCTGTAACCAACTGATTCTATTTTCTCTCTCTTTTTTTCCCTATTCATCCTAAAATATTTTCTCCTTATCAAATTTCCACAGTTCATCATTTTCTTTTTTCCCCCCAATATATTCAGTATTATCCTATATTTTGACCTTATAAACCCTTATGTATCCACCCATCTCATTTTGAACTTTTTACACATACTTACACACTTTCACACCACTTTAAAGGCTGTGGCTCAGTGTTATGGAATCCTGGGATTTGTAGTTTATTGTGGCACCAGAACTCTCCAACAGAGAAAGCTAAGGATCTCACCAAACTACAAATCCCAGGAGTCCATAGCATGGAGACAGGGCAGTTAAAGCAGGGTTAAAATGCATTATTTCTGCAGCACAGATGCAGCCGGAGAAGCTACCAGCAATAGTTGGGAAAACTGGAGGAATCTCACTGAATTCCTGATCTTGGACTTGGACTTGGACCTGATCCTGCAAGGCTTTTCTGGGGTCCTTAATGCAGTGGTTCCCAAACTTTGGTCTTCCAGGTGTTTTGAACTTCCATTCCCAGAAGCCAAAGCCAGCTTGACCAACAATCAGGAATTCTGGGAGTTGAAGTCCAAAACATCTGGAGGACCAAAGTTTGGGATCCACTGCCTTGATGCCTCCTTTGCAACTCAAAAAAGCCCATGGTCCTGCAGAGAAGAAACAGCAGCCCTATGGAGGCTTTAATATAGTTCCCAGAACAGAAGCTGCAATATTTTTCTCTCTGGTGTTCTCCTCTGGTGCAAAACAACCCCTCCGACACAACACAGATCCGTGCAAACTATTATTTATTCATCAAACCATTGTAGTAGCAAGCCAGGCTGAATACAAATGACTCTGGGAAATTTGGCAAGGGCAAGAGGACAGAAAGGAGGAGATTTTGGAGAATTTATATTGTTTATAAAGTGAAGAACTGGTGAGATTTCCTCCTAGCTGTATATAAGAAGAGAAGGCGGGAACCAAAAGACCTGGAAGAAATAATTTACTGAAAAAGAACCTGAAGTTAATGTCGATCCCCATTCAGGCTTTTCCATTTGGGATGTGAAGAACCGGAGCTTGGGAAAGTTCCTTTTTTGCTGGAGTACCGCCAGTCCTCCACGTTTGCGGCTTTGATTTTTTTGTGGATTTGATTATTCATGGATTTGATTAATACGTTTGATTAATGGCAGAATTGGGCTGGACTTGTTGGTTCTGTGTTCTCTCTATGATTCTGCGTTCTCTCTAGGAATCTCTAGGTCCTCCGGCGTGACTCTGTGGTCAACTTCCATCAGAAATTCATGCTGGAGAAAGTACAGATTCCTAGGAAGAACGCTTCTCTAGGCATTTGGAATAGGTCCTCCAGAGCAGAACAAATTGAGCATCACTCCTCTGGACATGGCTCAGGCGTGGATCTCTCTGTGGCAGAAAAGCCGCAAACATCTCCTCCTCTTGCGGGAACCGAGATTATTCCTGGCCGGCGAATCTGGATTCCAAGCAACTGTCAGACGTAAGCAGCTTTTCTCTTAGAAAACTAGGTACCGGCCCTGAAAACAAACATCTGAGCAGAGATCCCTCAGGCCCAGGCTTGGAAACATTCGACTGCGTCGGACATCTCTTTAAGAAGTGTTTTTGGAGAAAGCATGTTCCTGCGGGAGGCTCAGGATCTGATGACTGTGCGCCAACAACAACAACAACAGCAACCCACAGCAGAGATGTCTAAAGGCACAGAAGTATGATTTGAAGGAGAATCTGGATTTAAATTGCTTCCATGTGAGATAGTATGTGTCTCTTCCGCTGGCGGCTGGCGGCTCCCATGTCGGTGGGATGGAGAAGCCGTGCCAGACTTCAAGCCAAGGTTTAAAGGAGGTCTCCAAGGGGCTGGCAGTGGATTTACTGTCCCACTGGTCTTCCCTCCTTTTTGCAAAACCATCATCATCATCGTTGTTGCCATCATCCTTATTTTCATGGCCAAGATTCTACATTGCGGTTATGTTACAAAGCATAACTCTCTGTAGGTTGTCCTGCATCGATTGTGTTGCCCATCCTTTGTGTTGAACATCAGTGTTGTTCTGTCTTGGGCCCAGCGCTATTCAACGTCTTTATCAATGACTTGGATGAAAGAATAAGGGGCATGCTTCTCAGATTTGCAGATGACACCAAATTAGGAGGAGTAGCTAATACCCAAAAGGAGGAGAACCAAATTCAAAATGATTAGAAAGCTGAGTCAAAGCTAACAAGATGAATTTCAACAGGGAGAAATGTAAGGTACGGCAGAAAAAAAATGAAATGCAGATGGAGGACGCCTGGCCTAATAAGACTACATGTGAAAAGAGATCTAGGAGTCATAGTAGACCACAAGCTGAACGTAAGCCAACAGTGTGATGTGACAGCTAAAAAAGCCAATGTGATTTCAAGGCTGCATCAATAGATGTATAGGGTCTAGGTTGAGGGAAGTAATAGTACCACTATAAGATTTGTTCAAGGGTTTGCCCTTGTCTGGGTACCACAGTTTAAGAGGGATATTGAGAAGCTGGAGGGTGTCCAAATGGCAAAAAGGTTGGAAGCCACCAAACCCTATGATGGCTGGCTTCAGCCTCTTTCTGAAAACATCCAAAACTATTGTCTGGCAATTAGGTCTTGCCAATGTACAGACCTTTCCATTCTGGCCAAAAAAGAAGCCTGAACTGGCTATAATAACACATGTCCTAAGTCCACAAAACAGCAATACCTTTGTTGGGCCAACTCAAATAAACAAAATACATGTCGCAAGCTTTCGAAGCCCACCGGCTTCTCCCTCACGCAAAGGTGTTAAAATTCAAACCGGAGAAAGGAAATATAAAAATGATGACCTTGGAGTCAGGTCTACATTTTGTCAAGATCTTGTCAGATTTGTTCTCGGTTAGATGATATCTATGTAGTAGGTCGAAGCCATTCCTCCTCTTGTGGATGCAATATTCCCAGGTTCTGGACACATCACGCAATTTGGGTCGATGGCAGAGGGATTATTAAGTTTGACCCACAAAAGGTCCTAAATTAGCCTACAGTAAACTCTAGGTCCGCTCTCTCCTCCTTCATTTTCTCCTTTTCCAATCTGTCCATAATTATCTGCATCCCTTTGTCTCTGAGAGAGGAAGGCAAGTGCCAAAGGGCTCCTGGGTCGCTCCTCATTATCTTTTCTTTGGCACGTTATCATCCGGCCTGGCTTTGAGATCTCTCCACTGTCCTCTCTCGTTTTATTCCTTTTTACGAGGGAGGGCTTCCATCCGCCAAGGCAGCCGATGGCCTTCCACGTCCTTCAAGATCAGCCATCAGGACGATGGATCAGTTGGTGGCCCTCCAAAAGTAACTGGGGGGTGGAAGAGAAGCAGAGGAAGGATGGATGGAGAAAGCCTGTTAAAATGGAACAACGGACCCTGGGGACCAGGGACTGATTCCCACTGGGTCACACTCTCTCAGCCTAAGGAGAAGGCAATGGCAAACCCCCTCTGAACCAATCTTGCCAAGAAAACCCCAAGATAGCTTCACTTTAGGGTCTCCACAAGTCAGAAACAATTTGAAGGCACACCACCACCACCAACAACAACAAAATAAAAGAGTTTGTTGTTCTTGGTCCTGTTTCTACAAAGCGTTTTTGGAAACTTGAGTTTATTGCTAGCAATTAAATTGTCATTCACCTGGGTTGCATTGTATAGTATAGTATATATATAGAGAGAGAGAGAGGCTTGTTGTGGTTCTTTTACAGGTCTAACACTGGAAACCCACAGCAGCTCCTGTTCTGTTTCGTATACCATTTCCCTCCAACACCAAAATCAATATCCAGCATGTACAAATGAAAACCACGCAGGGTCAGGGCTTTTCCCAGCAGACAATGGGTCACTATTTCAATAGACACAATGCCTCCTTGCATGTCCTCCCAGCCTCAGGCCTTGCCATTCAGCACCAGAACAGCACACAGATTAACATGTAAACATATGTATATGTATATGTATATGTATATATATGTGTGTGTGTGTGTGTGTGTGTATATATATATACCCCACTCACTGCCAGCAGTCTCTGAAGATATATATATACCCCACTCACTTCCATGCCAGCAGTCTCTGAAGATGCCAGCCATAGATGCTGGAGAAACATCAGGAATAAAAATTTCTAAAACACAGCCACACAGCCCAAAAACCCTACAAAAAAACATCCCCTCCCAAAGTATTTATTCTCTATGGGATGGATAAATGGAGATGAGGGAGGAAGGGAAATCAGGGCAGAATTCACCTCTGGGGTCACAATCCTCAAGTCTCCAAGTTTTATGGAACTCATTGATCATACTTTTCCTAACTGGGGCCCATCTGCATGTTTCTTTCATATATATATATATATATATATATATATATATATATATAGGCTTCACCTGACCCAGAGTCGCTGTGAGATTTTGCAAACCCCAAGCGGTGCCTTTTTTTTTAATGGGAAACATCAATCCAACCGAGGTAGCCCTGCAGAAAGAAGCCTTTGTTTAATCATCTGCTGAAAAAGAGAGAAAGCGGGGGGCTAATTTTAGACAAAAGCTCCACTCCTTTGAGCAGACACCCACGCTTTTGTAATTTTCACAGGCGGTTGTTCTCTCAAATGCTCCATGCATTTATGGGGAAGGGGGGGGCAGGTTGCTGGAAGCCGGAGCAGAAAGATCAATCTCTCTGTTTTCCACATCAGATTTCAGGCCTCTCATTAATTACAAGGAAAGGAGGAGGGAATATTGTGGGCAGAGAGAGCCGAGTGTGAGAATTGTCGAATCCTAGAGTTGGAAGCGGTCCCTCAAAGGCCATCCACTCCAGCCCCTTTTCTGCCATGCAGGAATACACAATCCAAGCACTCCTATATCAAAATATGAATTGAAACATGATGCAGAGTGGACGCTTCCTAGATTTGGGGTTGCAGCTGAAGATAAGAACTGGGACTGGAAAGGATTCAAAGATATAGCATGTTGCTTGTTCTCAAGGGTTCCTGCTTTTTCCATCTGTGGGCATGCGTCAGAGCTATTATTATTATTATTATTATTATTATTATTATTTTGTGCAAAACAAATGGCCAGATCCGCTGCCTCTTTCTCCTCCTTGATAAATAGTCCACTTCAGCTCCGCTGACACTTACATTTATTCCAGGGAATATCTGGTTTAACCCTACAGCTGCGCCGTCTCCTCTATATATAGGCAGGCTATCTGATAAGAGCACCGATAAATGCTGTCTCCCAATGGCTTTTGGCTTCTGGGTGACCTCTCCTTCTGCCCTGATCATTGTCATGAAAGTAGGTTTTATTTTCTGCCGCGTAAATGCTGAGATTTCTTCAGGCATGGAAATGGAAGCTGTTGCATAACCCCAGGAAGAAGATTCGCATTTCCTGGCCCTTGGGAATATATAGCGTTAGAAGGCCAAATATATCGCATTGCCCAGGAGAGTTCACTCTTAGCTGAAAAAAGGCAAGAGGAACCAAAGATAACTTTGCTCTCGATAACCTGCCCCCAAGGATCTGCCGCCTGAGGCGGGTGACTCGCTCTGCCTGATGTCCTCTCTTTGCCACCAAAGAAAGAAAACAAAGAACAATAACATGGATTTTTATTAGTGGGTTGTTTTTTTCATTGGAAGAGGGACAAGATCTCCAATTAGATATGAATATAAAGTTTAAAGAGATGTCAATCGCAGCTGAGACTTCTTTTGGGGATGTGGGGGGGGGGTAGATTGGGGATTATGGGTGGTGTAGTCCAAAAAAAGCAATGTCCCCAGCGCAATGGTGCAACACTCCAAGAAACAGGCCAAGAGGTTTTCTCGGAAGCTATGAAAAATCTAAGTAAAACTCTTGTCTAGAGTAAAAACAAAAACAAGGCATTAAATGCCTCCCTCCTCGGCGGGTGCTGAGGTTTTGCAAAGGTGACATGAAATAAAGGCGAAATCATCACACGGCCCCCTTCTCCTCTGCCCCATAGGACCCTGTTTTAATTATCAACTCCAGCCGATTTTTCACGGTGCAATTTCTCAGCCTCCAGCAGGGCCCTGCAGCCGCTGCTCTTTCATCTCGCTCCAGTTTATTGGGGGAATAAGCTGTCTTAAACATCTTTAATCCTGCTTTGGATGCACTACCTTTGATCACCTTCGCATTTTGTGCACCTGAGACAGGTGCACCTGGATATCTCCCCTTTCAGCAACTTAATTAAACAGCTCCCTTTCTTGACCAGGAGGAGAGCCTCTTCTCCCCTTCCTCTTCTCAGCTCCGAAAGCCTTGGTTGCTGGGAGCAGGGAGCTGAATTCGCTTCCGCTTCCAAGACTGCAAGGCCTGGGCAGGCTTATGTTTTATATATAGTCTATCATAGCAAAGCCTTTGACTGCACAGACCACAAAAAGCTCTGGAAGGCTCTTCAAGGCAGGGGAGTGCCAAGACATCTGATAGTCCTGATGGGAAATCTGGATTTAGGACAAAGACTATGGAGAAACAAAAGGGTCCCCAGTTGGCAAAAGGGTCAGGCAAGGCTGCATCCTTTCACCCAACTATTTAAATTGTATGCAGAAAATATCATAGAAAGAGCAGGCTTGGACATGGAAGAGGAAGGAATAAAGATAGGAGGAAGGAACATCAACAACCTTATATATGCAGATGACGCCATATTACTAGTGGAAAACATCATGGACTTCACTCACAAGAAAACATCATGGACTTCATTAGCAGAAAATAGCATGGATTTCATGCAGAAATCATCATGGACTTCATTAGCAGAAAATATCATGGACTTCATTAGCAGAAATCATCATGGATTTCACTCGTAGGAGACATAGACTTGGAACAATTGCTAAGGAAGGTCAAGGAAGAAGGTGCAAAGGCTTAATGCTGAACATAAAGAAAACAAAAATAGTGACTGTGAGGACCCACATAAATTCAACCTAGATAATGAGGAAATGGAAATAGTTAAAAGATTTCCCATACCTAGGTTCAAATCTTGATCAGAACGGAGACTGCAGCCAAGATATAAGAAGAAGATTAGGGATGAAAGAACTAGAAAAGACCCTAAAGAGTAAAGATATACAACTGAACACCAAAGTCAGAATTGTCCAAGGCATTGTATTGTATTGCCCATCACTATGTAAGGATGCAAGAGACGGACAATGAAGAAAGCAAATGAGAAGAAAATGAACTCACTGGAGATGTGATGCTGGAGAAGAGGGCTGAAGGGACCTTGGATAGGCAAAACAAAAAAGACCAACAAATGGGTCCTTGAACAGATCAAGCCTGAAATCTCCCTGGAAGCCAAGATGACCAAGTTGAGGCTCTTATACTTTGGCCACATCATGAGAAGGAGAGACTCATAGGAAAAGGCAATAATGCTAGGAAAAGTAGAAGGCAGCAGAAAGGGAGGAAGACCAGGTGCAAGATGGACAGACTCAATTGGGATCGATTTGCAGGACCTGAGCAGAGCTTTGGAGGAAAGGGGGTCTTGGGGGGGGGGTCTCATCCATGGGGTTGCCATGAAATGGGGCTGGCTCCATGAGGGCAGTGAACAACAACAAGCAGTAGGCTCATATGGGGAGATATGGTCTGTCAGATAGTCTGGACCTAAGCCATATAGTCATCATCATCGTTTTGGGTCCCACTCCCTAGCCCTGAAAGTGGATTCCAGGCCTGAACCATTGGCTTTAACCCTCCTTCCGTTGTGCAACAAGACAAAGGCATTTATCTCTTTCCTCCAAATTCGTTACAAATACAATTAAAGATTAGCCGAGGAAAACCAGCTTTCCGCAGCGAGAATCTATCTCCTTACAGCAAAGGGTCCCACATGGGAGTGAGGTGTAACCTTTGGATTGCTTTAAGCAGAGAGGGAGAAAGAAAGAAAGAAAGAAAGAAAGAAAGAAAGAAAGGGGAGGGAGGGAGGGAGGGAGGAAAGGTCTCTTTTGCCTTAAAGTCAGTCTGCTAAAGGCCTCCAAAAACAGCTCATTTTATATATACCACGAGTGTTTGGGTGAATTATTACACACTCATTTTCTCTTCCAAAGGTGTTGAAATGAAATCTCCTGCCCTGACAGATGGTAGAAGGAAAGTAATCAAAACACGGCTCACCTCCACATACCAATGAGCAAACATGAGAAACAACGGATCAAGATATTTGCTTTTATATATATATATTTATATATATATATACACACACCCCAACAGAGAGAGAGAGAGAGAGGTTTCTGGGAAGAATAGAATAAGGATGATCTTCAAACCCAACCAGCTGGAAGCTCCTTTTTCTCCATCAGGAATGGACAGAGAAGGCGATGGAGTCTCCATCTCTGAGGATCTTTAAACAGAGGCTGGACCCACATCTTTCAGGAGTGCTTCAAGGGGGATTCCTGCATGGCAGAATGGGGGTGGAGTAGATGGCCCCTTGGGGTCCCTTCCAGTTCTGTAATTCTCTGACTTTCTGAAGCTTCAGCTAAGAGTTGCAGTCCAGCACCATCTGGAGAGTCAGGGTAAGTCCTCCTTGCTCTAACCACTCTACCAACCTGCTTCTCATTAGACCCCACCTCCTTCTCTTTTGCCGTAAGACTTCTTGATTTCATCTGCGTGATTTATGAGAAAGATTAGGGTTTTTCTTGTCCTCTTAGGAAACCAGGGGTAGGAATGCTATGGAGACCATTGTTGTGTAGTGGTTTGAGTGTTGGACTAGGGCTCTGGAGACTAGGATTCGAATCCCAGCCCAGCCATGGAAACCCACCTCGGGCAAGTCACAGGCTCTCAGCCTCAAAGGATGGCAATGGCAAAGCCCTTCTGAAGAAACATGCCAAGAAAACACCATGATAGGGACACCATAAGTCGGAAATAACTTGAAGGCACCCAACAACAGGAATGCTATGCCCCTGCCAATGTTGTTGTTGGACTGCAACTCCAACAAGCCCCAGACAGCAGAGCCAATGTTGAGGGATGCTGGGAGTTGCACTCCAGTGCGAAGGCATTGGATTGTACGACTTTCCTGTTCAACACAAGAATCACACAGCACACTCAGCGCATAACTGCATGGGGAGATTCACGCCGGATCCCTTCAGATGTTGGGCCTTGACTAAGGTTGCCATTTTGGATGGCCGATGCTCGTATTCCGTAACGTCCGGCGCTCTTCTGAGACTGGATCTCTCCGTTTCTTCTGCAGCAACCTACATTCTGGAAGTTGCAGCTGAGGCCCGAAAACTTTGCAGAGAGCCTGAAGTCTGGTCCTTCGTGATAGTTCTGCTCCGGTTTCTTCGATGGAAGGGGAAGACCATGCCTCTGCATCCAATTATGCTGCAGACATCTGGAAGTTGGGAGATAAAGAGGGCTTTCCTTCCTTGCCTTCTGCCATATTCCTCCATAATTCCCGGGTTCGTCTGGGGACTCAGTTGTGATATTAAAACAAGTTATCTGGATGGAGCAGAGGTTCAGAGATAATCTCACGAAATGACCTTCTCTTCCATCATGCCATTGCGTCCCCTTCCCCTTAACCTCCTCTTCTCCAGGCTAAACATTCCCAGCTCCCTAAGCTGCTCCTCATAGGAAACCTTGATGGTTTCCAGACTTTCCACCATTTTGGTCTTCCTCCTCTGGACATAGTTCCAGCTTCTCAACATCCTTCTTGAATTGCAGTGAACAGGACACAGCTTTCCAGGTGAGGTCTGACCAAAGCAGAACAGATTGGGACCATAAATTCCCTTGATCTGGACACTATACTCCTGTTGATGCGACCTAGGATCATGTTGGCTTTTTAAAATGCCGCATCACATTGCTGGCTCATGTTCAGCCTGGGGTCCACATCTGCTGCACTATAGTGACAGTAAGGGCGGTTCGACAGTGGAACACACTCCCTCGGAGAGTAGTGGAGTCTCCTTCCTTGGAGGTCTTTAAGCAGAGGCTGGATGGCCATCTGTCGGGGATGCTTTGATTGGGAGTTCCTGCATGGCAGGGGGTTGGACTGGATGGCCCTTGTGGTCTCTTCCAACTCTATGATTCTATGATTCTATGATTCTATGATTCTCCCCACGTGCATTGCATGGCTCACGCATGCTTTTATTGCACTAAGACAGTGTTTCTCCATTATTTTCTGTCACACACCCCCTAGGAAAGAAGAAAACATTTCGCGCCCCCCCACACGATCACATGGGCGGGTTTGGCCAATCAGGATAGAGCTACTGGGGCTGTGCTGGGACAATCTCCCTCTCTCCAGCCGTAACGGGCCCCCCTTTATGGAGCCTCGCGCCCCCCCTGGGGGGCCCGCCCCACTATTTGAGAACCGCTGCACTAAGAGAATGCCAGCCCAAACATGAAATATCTGGTCCTGAGATGCAAGGTTTGGCATGGCTGGTGGGAAACACCAAGGGTTTCATCTATGGTCCAATCTACACTGCAGAAATAATGTAGTCCGAGACCCTTTTAACTGCCCTGGCTCAATGCTAGGGAATTCTGGGAACTGTAGTTTTGTGAGACATTTAGCCTTCTCTGTCAGAGAGCTCTGATGCCACAATAAACTACAATGCCCTAGCACTGTGCCAGTGTGTCAAACTGGATTGTTTCTGCAGTGTGGATTGGACCTATGTTTTGTCACTCTCTGGAGCTGTTTAAAACTGGGATTCAGGACATTGGACAGCGCCTTTAAATCCTGCCATAAGACTTGGGGTGGGATTCAATACTTCACTGAAATGGGAGCCATCAGGAAACATAGCCAGGAATATTTGTATTAGCAAAGTACAATCCCATCCAAAATCCATAAAACAGTGATACCTTTATTGGACCAACCAAAATGCACAAAATCCATGTTGCAAGCTTCCAAAGAAAGCTTCACTGGTTCTTCAATAGGAATCATACAGGAGAGGAAAAAAATCTAAAAGGATGGTGTTAGTCACAGGTTTGCATTTTCTCAAGGTGTTGATGGTCTTTCTTTGGAGGGATATCTACGCCAGTGCGTTCCTTCTCCTTCTGGCCATCTGGGCCCTGGGAGACAAAGGATTTTAAAGTCCAGGAAATAACATGTAAATCCCATTAGCAACGCAAAAAGATACTTCCTTTGAGATCCAGGTTGCCTCAGTCCTTTGTGAGGCCACAAACCCTTTTCGTTGGTAGAGAATACTGAGCGTCTCAAGAAGCCTCCATGCTTTTGCATTAGGAAAACTTTTAGGAAAACGTTTAGGTAAAACGCAGCAAATGCAGTCCCAGTTTTTAGAAAAGGTTTTACCTTTGTTGGAGATAGAAATGTCAGATAGTAAAGTCCCAGTCCATTGGCTCCCCCTTTAAGATTCCCCCGTTGTAGCTACAATGCGGTATCCTTAAATTCAGAAAAGATATCAGCAGCATGGATATGCAATTCCACCAGCCTTCTTGGGTTTTGTTTCCCATTTTTGTCCAGTGTTACATTGCAATATATTTTCTTTAAATATCTGTTTTGCGCATGCGGCCTCATGCATTTTGTTCCCCAAATGGTGCACATGTTGGCACACGTTTGTACATATGACTCCATTCTGTATCTCTTTTTTTAACTCTTCCTGACAAAAGGCAGCAAATATATCCATGGCACATTTCCCTGATAGAAGCATTTTCCAAATGCCAGCCCATGATGATGCATTGCATTGCATTGCATTGCATTGCATTCCTTTCCTTTCCTTTCCTTGGAAAGACAGGATTCCAAAAGACACAAAATGGATATTTCTCAGAAGGAAAGGAGAACTGAGTGCATTTCTTTCCCATCTTTAAGCTTCAGGGTGGTGCACACACAGATGGAACCAGAGGCTCCCAAAGACCGCCAAAATATTCATTCACAGGACAGCTGGACAACTTCTCCTTTATGGGCTTTTTCTGCCTCGAAACCTAAATGTAATTCTGTTAATAATGGCCCTCTTAACAATGTTCCATTTGCCACACAAAGCGTCGGGGGATATTAATCCTATTAACTGGAGCTCATCCTGCTGGCAAAACAAATGGGTCTATCCGATTGCTTGTTTTCTCGGGGCCACCAAAAGAAAGAAAGAAGGAAGGAAGGATGGAAGCAAAGAAGGAGGAAGAGAAAAGGGATAGGGAGATATAGGAGGGGGATTCTGAGAGATGTGTAGTTCTGCAGCAGTTGTTGCCAACTAACTGCATAACACGGCTTTCCTGCAGCTTCCACCTCAAATCTATTATCACTTCTGGGGTGTCAGGCCCAGCTTCGTGACAAGAAGCCATTTGTCAGGTTAAATGTTAAGGATTTTTCAGCTCGAGACCCCAATTCCTCTTTGCCCAGCTCCGGTGCCACCTGCCTGGTGCCCAGATGCCAGCCTTTGCATGGCTAGAGCCTCAGTCTTGGCCCCAGACCCCAGAATAACCCCCTCCTGCCTGCAATTTGCTGAAAATGTTGCAGAGGAGGAGAGGCTGGGGGAAAGAACAGGATTTTATTGTTTTTCTAGTCTCCCAGCCCACCTCCAATGCTATCCTTCTCTCCATTGCAAGGGGGGAAAGTTTGATCACTCTTCCCCCTGAATAAATACATAAAATAAATAAAATTGAGGCAAGAGTGCCTCCTGCGGGTGAGAAGGAGAAATGACCAGATTCTCTTTGTGATGAAACCACACACACACACACACACACATCCCTCTTGGTTGTAAGTGAACCCAATTTGGAGAGAGATGACATTAAACACTAAGGTCAGAACCCTCCATTTCATTTGTTTGCTTCATTCCTATCCTGCCTTTTTTCCTGTCTAGGTGGCTTACACCTAATTTATTACAAGGGGACAGCTTTACACTACGTAGCTTTAGGTATACTTAGCTACGCAGCGAAGGTGCAAAGCGGTCTTGTTCGTGAGTTGTGAAGGTGTGTGATGGGACACCAAGAAAAGTGCATCAGCGGTCCCTAGTTTGCATCGCCTGCGCAACGGTCCCATTCCCAAGGAGCAACATCACGGCATCCTTGAATAGGGACAATGCCACATTGCTTGGCTCTCTTTCCTGCAAGCATTAAGTCCAGTTATGACTACATTAAGTCCCCAAGTGAATTGAGACCATGATCGTTTTGGATGGCAGTTCCCAGAATCCACTAGCCACTGTCCTTAGGTCCTGGTGCCTATAGGGGTGTTGTAAACACAATTGGCCCTCCGCGTTTGCGGCTTTGTCTTTTGCGGGTTTGATCCTTTGCAAATTTAGTTCATATGTTCTCTCCAGGAATCTCTAGCTCAGCGGTTCCCAAACTTTGTTTTGGACTTCAGCTCCCAGAATTCCCAACTGGAGGCCAATCTGGTTGGGGCTTCTGGGTATTGAAGTCCAACACACCTGAAGGACCAGTGTTTGGGAATCACTGCTCCAATATGACTCTATGGTCCAATGTGTACCTGACGTTGACCATAGAGTTTGGGCTGGAGGACCTAGAAATTCTTAGAGAGGCATTAAAAATAGTGTTGTTGTTGTTGTTGTTTTAAAAAATAATCTTTATTTTATTGAACTATTAAAATGAACACCAAGACCAAAAACAGACACACAATACCTTAACTACCAGCAACTAATATATACATATACTATACTATCACCAAGAATAACCCCACGGTCATCGAAACATAACATACGATATACAATTAAACTAAAATTGACTTCCTTGTCTTTGACTTCTTCTCCATATATATTCTATCAAATTCCATACACCTTCCATATATACATTTTATATCTCTCTCCTGTTGTGTGATTTTCCTCAACAACGAAAACAGAAAACTTTATTCCAGACCAATCGTATATTTAGGACCTTTACATTGCCTGAAATGACTAATAAGTGGTTCCCAACCCTTATTAAAATACTCAATGGGTCTCCCATGTAATAATATCTGAGTTAATTTATCAATTCCCATGTAATCATAAAGTTTAATTAACCTTTCCGATATCTCTGGGTTTTTCCCTTCCATTTTGCAGCATATAACATTCTTGCCGCCGTAACCATATAGTATAATAACTTCCCATATTTCCCCCCTTAAGCTCTTCTTTGTAACTATACTCAAGAAATATAGCTTAGGATCTAAAGCAGGGGTAGACAACCTTTCCCCTTTAAGGGCCAGGGACTTCAGCTCCCAGAATCCCAGGAGCTATTGGCCAACATGGGACTATTGGCCAACATGGCTGAGGCTTCTGGGAGCTGAAGTCCCTCGGCCCTTAAAGGGGAAAGGTTGCCGACCCCTGATCTAAAGGCTCCTTTATCTTAAATATTTCCTGAACAAGATAATGAATAGTGATTTTTTTAAAATTTGCATTCTCCCCCCCCTCCCCATTTTCAGGGGGTCCTGAGCCCCTAACTCTCCATCCATCCCAATAATCAATATCCGCCTCTGAAAGACCCCTCAGCCTTCAATTAATGGCGGTGGAAGTTGCGGGAAGATACGGCAACTGAAACCTGCTATTGAGAAGATTGGAAGAGTATTATGGGAAAGTTGATAAGATACTCTATCCCTTTGGATCGGAGGCTTTTAATATTAGGTTTTACAAGGGGATGAGATTATATATATATACATATATATATATATATATATATATATATCTCACAAGAATGCAGGGAATTGGTGTAGAATTTAATCTCAGTAGCTAGCAATTTGTGTTGCTGCCAAAAGAGGAGGAGAAAGAAAGAAAAAGAAAAAATCTGGAAAGGTGCCAGTGTGTTTTTCTGTTGAAGAGTGTTTAAGGATATCTGGAAGATTATGATAATGGGAAAGCTGGCAAACTCGACTCTGGTGGGAAAAAAAATATATGATTATTCTGAGGAGCTATTTTGTGGACGCTTTTGTCTCTTTTTCTAAAACACTCTAGCAGACAACGCAGTTACACTCCTGAGAGGGTTTTAATTCATTCACTTGTGAGAATCAAATTTGTTTCTTCCTTTCCCTCCACCCCTTGTCCTGTATTTTTATATCTGGATCCCTCCGACTGCTAGGATTTTTATTACCAAAAAGGCAACCCCAACATTTGGGCAACCTTTGCCCTTGCAACCGATCTCCTTGGAAGGAGCTGGCTGTGCAAACTGAGACAGACTGACACAAGGACAGACAGGGAGCCACGCGTAGACCAGAGCCCTTCATGGAATCATACAGTCCTAGGGTTGGAAAGGAACCCCAAGGGCCATCCAGCCCAACCCCATTCTGCCACGCAGGAAGATACAGCTGAGTGGATCCTGAGGGAAGGCCATCCAACCTTTCCTTAAAAACCTCCAAAGAAGGAGACTCACTCCATCACTCTCCAAGGCAGCAAAATATTCCACTCTTTAAGAGTCAAGAAGTTCGTCCTAATGTTTAATTGGAATCTCTCTTCCTCTCATTTGAATCCATGGCTCCTTATCCCAGTCGCTGGAGCAGCAGGAAACAAGACTGCTAGGACATCCTTCCAAATATTTAAACATGGCTAACATGACACTTCTTAACTGCCTCTTCTCCAGGCTAAACATCCCCAGCTCCCTAAGTCCCCCCTCAGAGGGATTTATGGTTCCCAGACCTTCCCCCATTTGGGTTGCCCGCCTCTGGAGATGCTCCAGCTTCTCCACATCCTTTTTGAATTGTGGGGCCCAGAACTATTCCAGGTGAGGAGGCCTGACCAAAGTAGAAGAGAGTGGTAATACTACTTCCCTTGCTCTAGACACTCTACTTCTATTAATGCAGCCTAGAATCACATTGGCCTTTTGAGCTGCTGCATCACACTGTTGATTCATGTCCTTGAAGCCCCAATAGTCAGGAATACTGGGAGCTGCAGTCCAAAAGATCTGGAGGACCAAAGTCTGGAAACCAGAAGTCCAGAGGGCCATGAGTTTGGGATTCTCCTGCAGAACTCTAGGAAGCCAAGAGGACTCCAACTCCCATCTTTCTTGCATGGAAAGGCTAGGCTCTGGTCTCTGAGACCCCCAGTAAAGTGGGCCAATGCCCCGCAGAAAGGCTGGACCCGATTCCTTGCCAACAGCAGCTTCTGGAAATGCCAAAGCTGGAGCGACAAGACTGTGCCAGAGGAGGCCCACAACTCTGTTGTGAGCACACAATCTGTGGCAGAGGTGTGAAAGTGGGGCTGCTGGGACCCCCTTTTCCAGCCCCACCAAAATACATCATACAATCCTTTCCCTCCGTCCCTCACCCTGTATTTTTATATATGGATCCCTTGCACTTAGAATCATAGAATCATAGAGTTGGAAGAGACCCCAAGGGCCATCTAGTCCAACCCCAATCTGCCATGCAGGAACTCCTAATTAAAGCATCCCCGACAGATGGCCATCCAGCCTCTGCTTAAAGACCTCCAAGCAAGGAGACTCCACTATTTTCCGAGGAACTTGTTGTTGTTGATTTATTTCCAAGCAAACCTCCTACGGAAGCAAAGATGCATGACATAGTTATACTACATCTATATAGGATCAGGAACGTTAGCAAAATCTATTGCACAAGGGGGGGGGGGAGTCTCTTCTTCCCCATCTGTATGCAGAGAGCTCTTGTAGCCCCTTTCCTAGACTAAAGTCTACTTCCTCAGATGCATTTGGAAGGAGGTTGGAGTCTAGGAAAGCTCCTGCTGCCAACTTTCTTTCTTTCAGTGAAGTGAGTCTCAAAGGGGCTACAAAATCTCTCTAGATACTGATTCTACAGACAAACAGAGTTGTATCTTTGCAATCTAAGGAGGAAGAGCAGCGCAATGCAATTATTTTTGTGAACTGATGGGAAGAAGAGGAGCAGTATAATAAAAACAAACCTTTACAATCCTAGAATTCTGGCTAACATTACCTATTTATTTACAAGCATTTACATCTCATTGTTCAGTCCTTAAATTCGAAGTTCCCTGCCTGCGGCTTACAATCTAAAGGGGAAAGGGACCAAGTGCAGAGGAGACTCTCTCTTCCTTCTCCATCCATGGCTGGGGCTTGAAGAGCTGGCTCCTTCTCTTCATCCTCTTCTTCTTTCCCTTTGGAGTCGGACCTTTCCTGGCTTGCTTCTGGGCCTGGAAGGGCTGGAGCTGGCCTGGCTCCTCTTCCTCCTGACCTCCGAGATGGGAGTTTGAGGATGGCGCTGGAAGAAAGAAGGCCATCAGAGCCTGCACCCGTGGCCCACCTCTCTCCCAGGGTCAGGGGTCCCAGGAGTGCCCTTGGGGCAGGCAATGCTGGCATTTGGGGGGCACCCCCCTCTCCCCCCCCGCCCCCCATTGCCAGGGGCTAAGCATCTCTTTGGGGCTCTCTGTGGGGAAGGAGAGGGCAGGAGGATCCTGGAGGACTGGCTGCTGCACTGGAGGGCTCTCAGGGGGACAAACAGTGGGGCTCTCTCATCTCAAGCAAAACCCAGCCTTCGACCATCAAAGGCCACCAAGAACAAGCCACAGAAGAAGCCACAGCATCTAAAGGCCAAGCTCAAATGAGAGCCACCAAGGATTGCTCCAGAGACTTTGCTCCCACACTCTACAAACCTTCCTAGAAAACTCCATCAGCTCAGACACAAAATGGAGGAGGCAAGACAGTATATTTCATCAACTGTACAGAGGCCTTCTATAGCCACAGATGGAGGAGGTCGAAACGTGGGAAGAGCAGTGAAGGAGGAGGAAGCAGCAGCGGAGGAGGAAAGGGAAGCGGCGGCAGCAAAGAGGAAGCAGGGGCGGAGAAAGGGAAGCAACGGCAGCAAAAGGGAAGAGCCATAGCAAAGGGGAAGCGGCGGTGGCGAAGGGAAAACAGTGGCAGCAAGAGGGAAAGGGCAGCGGCGGCAAAGGGGAAGCAGTGGCGGCAAAGGGGAAGTGGTGGAGCCAAAGGGGAAGTGGCGGCAGCAAAGGCGAAGCGGCGGCAGCGGCAAAGGGGAAGCGGCAGCAGCGGCAAAGGAAAAGCGGCGGCAGCGGCAAAGTGGAAGCGGCGGCGGCAGCAAAGAGGAAGCGGCGGCGGCAGCAAAGAGGAAGCGGCGGTGGCGGCAAAGAGGAAGCAGCAGCGGTGTCAAAGGGGAAACGGCGGCGGCAAAGAGGAAGCGGCGGCAAAGAGGAAGCAGCAGCGGTGGCAAAGGGGAAGCGGCGGCAGCATCAAAGGGGAAGCAGCGGTGGCGGCGAAGGAAGAGGAAGCAGCAGCAGCAAAGGGGAAGCAGCAGTGAAGGGGAGGAAGCAGTGGTAGCGAAGGGGAAGCGGCGGCACCAAAGGGGAAGCAACGGCGAAGGAGGAGGAAGCAGCAACGGCGAATGAAAAGCAGCAGCAGCAGAGTGGACACAGCAGTGGTGGAAGAACAGGCATTGGCAGCAAAGGAAAAGTGGCAGCAGAGAAGGGCAAGCAACGGCACCAAAGAGGAAGGGGCGGCGAAGGAAGAGGAAGCGGCGGCAGCAAAGGGGAAGCAGCAATGAAGGGGAAGAATGTGGCGGCGGCAAAGGGGAAGCAGCAGCAGCAAAGGATAATTGACGGCAAAGGAGAAGGAAGCGGCAGTGGCAAAGGGAAAGCAGTAGCAATGAAGGCGAAGCAGCGGCGAAGGTGTGGAAGCAGCGGCGGCAAATGGAAAGCAGCAGCGAAGGGGGAGGAAGCAGTGGCGGCGAAGGGGAAGCAGCGGCGGCGAAGGGGAAGTGGTGGCAAAGGAGGCGGAGCGGCGGTGCAGTAGAAGGAAGAGGCGGCGGCAGCAGGAAAGGATACCAATGGCTGACTATATGAGAGAAAATACAGCAACAGTACCAGTCGCCCCCTTCCTCTTCCCATCTAAGACCCTAAAAGAAAACATAAAGGACGGCTGGGAACGTACAGCAGCCAGTGGCAGCAGAAGGCAGGAGGGAGGGTGGGACATTGCCTTTGGAGGAATGGGGGCCACCTTCTGCCAGCAATGCCTCCGAGGAAGAAAACTTACCTGAAAGCCGTCCAAATCCACGAGGCCCTACCTGTTAGAAACGAGGCTCCTTCCATCCTGAAACCAAATTCCTGGTGGACTAAAATGTCAGAAAGGGCATTAAAGTGAACCACACCAACTGGGAATCCTGACTAAAAGAAAGAAATGCAGTTAAACAGAAGCATGGAGACAAGGAACACAAGTGGAAAAAACATTCAATGTACAACTGGGAAGAGGTCCTCAGAGTGTCATGGCTGGTTATCATCAACTCCCCAGGGAGCCATGGCCAGGGATCTCCTCCCCAATGAGCCAAGGCCTGGCCTAAGGCCCCTCTCTCCCGGAGCCGGTCCTAACTCTGCCTGGTCTTCTGGGAGAAGAAAGGGATAAAGGCAGGAGAACCAGCCACTTCAGTGGGAGGGAAGGCAAGGCCATTGCTGCTGCTGCTGCTGCTGAGGCTCATGCAGAGGGAACTGGATAGCAACTAATAAGACATTTCGCAAATACAAAATGAAACCTCAAAATTACCTGAGGAATCAAGTATGAAAGACTTGGGTGGCCAAAACATTTCAAGTACTTGGACAGCCACATTACCAAGCATTAAAAGGCTTTGTGAATCAAAATCAGGGAATGCTGAGCAGCAGGACATTTGAAGAGGACCTTCCTAGCCCTTAACAAGTCCTCTTCTGTCCGCAGCACAGTCTCCACAAGACCTGAGGTGCATAATCCTCCCATAAGTCCTCTTCTGTCCGCACCCTGAGGGTATGATCCTCCCATAAGCTAAGCCACTGCTCTGCCAGCCCCTCCATCCTTCCTGTGCATAAATCTAGAGCGCCTGGGACCCCCCTGCCTTCTGGACAAGGGAAGGAGAGGCATGCACCTGGACCAGAGCGGCTGGTGCATCCCTTCTGGAAATCAAGCCATGCAAAGTGCATTCTCAGGGGGAAGAGACTAGGGAATGGCGAGTGGTGAAATGGAATTACAAGGCTCACCACCCTGGTTTGGCTAGTCTAAGGGGGGATGCAGACCAGGGCGTTTGGAGCGCCCTGGTCCGGAGCGCCGCGGGGCTATGGCAGCCTCACCGCGGCGCCTCCCCGGCGACCCTGAAAGGAGCGCCAAAAAGGCACTCCTTTCATAAGTCGCAAAAAGAGCGCCCTAAAAGCGGCGGGCGCCCTTTTTGCGACTTATCCTCCACAGCGCGTCCGGACGCTGTGAAGGGAGGTCGCCCTGAACGCGTCCGGCGTGCGGTGGCCCGGAAGCGCTCAGGGCGACCTCAGGAAGAGGAAGGGCCGCCGCGCGTGCGGTGGCTCCTCCTCTTCCGGGCCTCCAAGACGACTGTTTTAGTCGTCTGCTTAGGCCCTAAGATTCATGCATTTCATGTCATTAAAATAAAAAGGAGGGAGGGAGGGGAAGGCAGGAGAGTCTCTAGATCAAGGGCACTGTGCTACACTTTGCCCGTTTGCAGGATGCTCTAGGCAGCAGGGGTCAATGCTGGAGATCCTGAGCCCCTAGTCTTAACATCTGGCTCAGTGGGTTCCTGCCATCTCTACAAAGGCCTCCTTGGGTGCCACTATCACAGCCTCAGACCTTACCCTCAGTCCCTACCTGCCTCCGCCCCTTCACTTTGGCCTGGACTAGAGAGGAGGGCACGAGAGTTAGCTCAGCCTCCATAGGTTGGCGGGATATAGTAATAATAATAATAATAAGCCACCCCCAAGCTAAGCCCTGGCCCTCCCGGCTGGCCTTTAAAACGAGGGAGGGCCATCGTCCTTCCAAAGGGCAGAGAAGGAACCGAGGGAGTGTTAAGCACCACACTCAGAGAAGGACAAGGCTCATTCCAAGGAGGTTTAGCCACTGGCCTCCTAACCTTTATTTCCTGCCAGTGGTCTTGGCCTAACTGGAACTCCAATGGGACCCCAAATGGAAATGCAGCACACCAGGAAAGCAGTCCCCTCTCTTCCGATTTCTGCTCATGGATTCCAATTAGAGAACGCATCATGGCAAAGCGGCCGTTTCTTTTTCCCATCGCCCTTCCCCTTGTTTTTCATCCAAAAGGTCTAGTTGCAGCATAGAGAATGAATGACCAGGGAGGGCAAAAGCCTTTGCTCCCAGTTTGGGGCCACTCAGGACGGACGCCCTTTGGACATCCAGGGTTCAAAGACCTCCCTCCCTCCTTCGAAGGAGGAGAGTCTGCAGCCAGGCTCCTGTCTCTGGCTTCTTCTGCCCAGAGAGAGTGCTGTCTGCCCAATGCAGACCGCAGAGAGCCATTCCTGGCAGAAAGAAGATGCCAAGGGTCCCACCGGAGGGGGAGCAAGGAAAGGCCCCCCTGCCATCGTGGGGAACGCCATGGAGGCCTGCCATGTTGGTCACCAGAGGGACCTGGGCCAGGGGTTTTAGGATCTACAAGGGCAAAGGTTAGGGCGAGGGCCAGGGTTGGAAGATCTAGAGGGCAAAGGGCCTTGTAGCACCTTTGAGGCCAACGGAGAGAAAGAGGCATCTTCCAGTTAGTCCCAAAGGTGCCCTTCTGCAAAGGGAGGCAAAGGGCATTTTTTGGTTTAAGGGGGCTTTTAACGTTTAAGCAGGGAAGGTATTGATTGGGATATTTTGTGTTCCTTTTTAAAGTCTGGGGTTTTTAAAGGTGGTTTATTAGGGTGTTTTATCTGGGGATTTTTAATTTATAGTGCTTTATAGGGTGTTTTTTTTTTAAAATAAAAGATTTGCAGAGAGAGTTGACCTCTGGGTCTGCAGAGGGTCTGGCCTTGCCCCAAGGCCCTGCTGGGAACCCAGAGGCCCCTCTGTCTGCAGATCTAGGCTGGGAGCAAGATGGCAGGTCCCCATAGAGTCCCCCACGGCAGCAGAGGGGCCCAAGGTCTCTGGCCAGAAGGAGAAAGGGACAGAAGGGACTGGAGCGCCCTAAAACCGGAGGCAGAGGGTTTTGCCCCCCCGGGGGATTCACCATCTAAGCTGCAAGTAGATGTTTTGGATGAGAAAAAACGGAAAGGATGATGGCAGGAGCAGAGAAGCCGGTTTCTTGGTGTGATGCACTTACGCACAGAGGTCCCATTGCAGTTCCAATTCCCTTCCTGTCACTGCCTTCAAGGGAGAAGCCAAAGGCCCCGTCTTATCCTCCTCTGATGCAGCTCTTGCAAAAGTTACATTCAAAGCTGCAATTTCCTGGACTCTCCAAGAGGGAGACCATGAAGGCCCCCCAGAACTAGGCTGATGGAGACAGAGTCCCCCTAAAATCGGCATGAAGAATTCGATTACGAAAACTTCTAGGGATTTGAGAGAAATTTGCTGGGGATAGTCGTTCCCACTCTCTGAGCTGAATAAAATCTGAATACAAAAGGCCTTCTAGCTCAGTCCTCATCTTTGAGAATGAAGCATGTGCAGATATCCACATTAAAGGATGTCCGACAGCTGACAGAGCCTCTGCTCTAAATTCTCCAATGAAGGAGAGTCCACTGGCCTCCAAGGCAGGCGCCTGAGGCATAGCTAAGACTAAGACTGTGATCCCAACTGTAGAACAATAAGGCTAGAAGGGTCCTCAGAGGTCATAAAGACCAACCCTGACAGAGAGTGCAGGAATCCACATTAAAGGACCCCTGACAGATGACAGAACCTCTGCCCTATAATCTCCAATGAAGGAGAGTCCACTGGCCTCCAAGGCAGGCGCCTGAGGCATCTAATAGGGCATAGCTAAGACTAATAAGACGTTTAAACCTTTCTGCAGGTCTAAGACCTTAATAAAAGTAACACCTTAATTCATATATTCTAAGACTCTCCTAAAATTCCCTTTTGGTTCTGTCATCATCTCCAACTGCTCTAATAGGGGCTGCGGGTAAAGTCAGAGAGGCTTTGCATATTAATACGCAACCCAAGCGTACAGAGGCCCCCTCCCTTCATTTTCCTAGGCCTGATTAACAATTTTGTTTTCCTTTTAGGATGATTTCTCCCAGTAGAGAGAAACCTTCTTATTGCCAATAGTTGGCCACTCCATATTTTTTCCAATTTTGCTTTTTCTATTGAGTTTGGAGAGTTCTTTTAGAAGAACCTCCCAAAAAGCTCTTTGGTTCTTCATCTTTGGGGCTGATTAAGAACAGAAGAACCATAAAGCTGCATCAAACTGAGGAAAAGCCTCTGGTACTGCTGCCATTCCTAGGGCTTTAACATTAAGGCAACCAGTACGCTTCTTGGTCTGTCAAATATACGTTCTGTCACTTATTCCAGGAGTGGCACTGAAAGTTTCCAGCTTTCCATTGTCAAGCCAGAAGGGATAAGGCTTCAATCTAGATTCACGCAGAGGAAGGAAACGGAGGATGTCTCTGCTACTACTCTTTTCCTGCTCAAAGGCACCTAAAGACTAGCTAAAAGTGTGGCAAACTCTGGCAGTGGCTCCTTGCAACCTCTTTCCAAGATCCCCAAAGGGGTTCAAGGCATTTTAATAAGAGATTCCTGGAGTGTGATCTAACCTATGACTAATCTATGGATGGGAGCAGTGTGTGTGTGAGTGAGTGTGTGTGTATTTGTGCAGCATCTTCCTTCCTGATGGAAGGCCTTACCTTGTCTTCACTGATAGTTGCAGTTCAATTGAAGGACAGAAGACTCAGCCGTTCCTGCTTTATCTTCATTTCCTTCCTTCCTTCTCTTTCTCTTCCTTCCTTCCTTCCTTCCTTCCTTCCTTTCTTCTCTCTCTCTTCCTTCCTTCTCTCTCTCCCTTCCTTTATTTTTCCTTCCTTCCTTCCTTTCTTCTCTCTCTCTCTCTTCCTTCCTTCCTTCCTTCTCTCATCCTTCCTTCTCTCTTCTTCCGTCTTAGACATTCAGGTTTCATTCTGCCTCAAGTCCTGTATTGAGAGAAAAGTATTAAACAATTAAAAAGACAAAAATGTTAAAAATACCATTTCTTAGATCTAGTATCTAAATACATATTACCTAAGTAAAGAAAATAAAAATGCATTTGCCTCATATGCTAGCTTTGCTGCTGCTTCCATCTTTACCTTAGTGCTGCTTTCTCTTCCTTTCCTTCTTTCTCCAAAGAGCTTTAGGTTTCATTCAGCCTTGAGTCCTGTGTTGGGACAAAAGTGGGTTATCAACTAAATAATTACAACAAATTAAAACACCATTATTATTATTATTATTATTATTATTATCCTACCCTTTTCCCAAACTGGGACTCAGGGTGGCTTAAAACATTAAAAAAAACAGTACAATTAAAAGCATACAAAAATAGTACATTAAAATAGAATTTATTATGATATTAAAACAAGTTTAACAACAACCATCGGAAGACAACAAACATTAAGACAAACATTAAAAGAAGGACCCTCCCCTTCCAAAGGCATGAAACCCATTGCTAAAGGAGCCCTAAAAAGGTGGCCATCTTATCTCTATTTGAAATCCTCCAGGGAAGAAGAGAGCCCCACACTTTCCAAGACAAAAATGGAGAGGGATTTAAGGGCTGCAAAAGGGTCCCTCTGGTCATTTAGTCCATCCCTGCCCTTTTGTTGGAAACTCTGCTCTTTTATGAACTTCTTCCTAGCAAAGAGAGAGTCACCATTATCAAGGGCAAGTCACATACTCTCAGCCTCAGGGGAAACCATGGCAAACCTCCTCTGAATAAACCAGTGGCTCCCAAGTACTTTTGGACTTCAGCTCCCATCATTCCCAACTGTTGGCCAAATTGCCTGGGGATGCTGGGATGTGAAGTCCGAAACAGAGGCCCAAAGGTTGGGAGCCATTGCTCTTTGATTCCAGAACCAAAAGCCCCTCTGTAGTCTCCTGTTTTTGGAAAAAGGGAAGCCATTATGCTCCCAGATGGGGTCCCTGAGGCTGAAGTATGGCTCTTTGGTGGATTTTGTTGTATATTTACTCTTTCTGTTTCTCTTTGGCTCCTCTGTTTCTTTGTTTCCATTTGGTTCATATTGTTTTCTCTTTCTCCTTCTTCTTTGTTTCTCTCTTTGGTTTGTTTCTCTTTCTTTCTGTCTTCCTCTTTCTTTCCTTCCTTCCCACTCTTTTATTCCTTTTCTGACACACATGGCTCCCTTTTCCCTTTCCCATGGCCCGGTTTCTGGATGCAAGCTCTCACTTTCCCATTTATCATATCATAGGGTTCGCTTGGCAGTTTTCTTCAGAGGTTTGCTATTGCCATCCTCTGAGGCTGAGAGAGTGTGACTTGCCCCAGGTCACCCAGTGGGTTTCTGTGCTCAAAAGGAGAGCCAAACCCTGGTCCAATGCTCAAACCACTACATACACCAAGCTGTTCTCTCACTTTCCTGTTTATCTTCATTTCAATAATGACTTAATAAAAAGTATAATGAATTTGTTGTTATATTAAAAATGAATATCCATATTCCATTCCCACAAAAACATTTTCAACCTAAATTGAACAGCATGATACCTTGGTATGAGGTAATTAAGAATCTCCAGCTTTTTACATTTCTACAATAAACTTTGCATTTATTACCTCATATTTAGTTCTCTTTAGCCAAGTAATTCTTCATTCTGGTTTCCTGTCCCATCTCTATGCTACAGAATTCAAGTAAAATATATTGATTTTAGTCCATTTAATGCAAGGCTGGAGGGAACATTTCCTTCAAAATATGTAACTACTGACTTTCTCCATTTGTTTTCCCATAATGGGAGCACATCTTTCTGTCCTTTTGCATATTGTTTAATTGTTTTATCATTTAGCAGATTTGTCAGTATAGCCATCTCAAAATATGGTACAACTTTTTAATTCACCTTCCATTGGAATTTCCATGCTTTTTCCATTTTTTATGTATAGGTTAACCAGGTCACTGTTATTCTGTATAACAAAATTGTCCAATATTTTTTTTCTGGTTTGGCTATCTAAGACATTAAATGTGTTAAACAGGAATAATTCAGGAACCATTGGACATTAAACTTTTAGTGTTTTAGTTATTAACCCATATATCTGTTTCCAGAACTATTTTTGTGGGAAAAGGTGCCTTTTTTCTCCTCACACTTCTAACAAATGTTGCATTTTTGGACATTTCTGGAAGCCCAGAGTTTCCCAAGTTGGGACGGTTGTTATTTTTCCCCTCAGGACTGTGGAGAAATCTTATTTGAACTACAATTTCCAGCATCCCCAGCCAGGAATGCTGTAGTCCAGACAAGGAACTTTGCCAAGCTTAAGCCAGACCAACAAGAACTGGACAGGTGCTGAATTCCAATCATAGGTTTGGTGGAGTCCTCCTTTTTTGGATTGTAGTTCCCAGAATCCCTCAACCATCTGGGAGTTATAGTCTGAAAAAGTGGCTTCTCAAAGCTTTGCATTTACCCATTAAAAGTCTCCCCAAAATATTCCCAGTAAAAGAATGGATTCTGTTTCCTTTCAGCATTTGGAGAGCAAAGTGTCCCCCTCAGAAAAACGGCCTCCATTTTGTTAGGGCCCAAAGAAAGCACTGAGGCAGACTATTATGCCAGCTGTTCTTGGACTACAACTCCCATCAACCTCCTAAGCCCCCCAGCATTGCCAAGGGTTTGGAACAGGGATAGAATGAGAACTTGAATAAAATGCTTTTTAACAAACTGTTTCTCAGATTTTGGGAAACTTTGGAGGTGATGAAGCCTAGCAGGAAAATGGGTCATAAATTGGGATTATTGTGGGAATAAATTGAACATGAGGCAGCAGTGCAAGGTGCAGAAACTATATTTTGTCCTGCCTTTTTAGAACTATAGTTTCCAAGAAGGAATGGGGGAGTTCAGAGAAGGGCACCAAGAATAACTATAGCTTCCAAGAAGGAATGGAGAAGGGCACCAAGAAGAACTATAGTTTCCAAGAAGGAATGGAGGGACTTCAGAGAAGGGCACCAAGAAGAACTATAGCTTCCAAGAAGGGATGGAGGGACTTCAGAGAGGGATGGAGAACAAAAGCTATGAGGAGAGGTAGAGGGGAGACATGGCTGCTCTCTTGAAATGCCCCAGAACAAAAGGGAGACATTTAGTGAGGTAAAGTGTGATAGGAGCCATTTACAAGCCCTTTTCCTGATTTCCCCCCCAAAGCTCTTGATAAGTTTGGAAGGCTGTTAAACAAGTTTTTCCCCTCAGGACTGTGGAGGAATCTTATTTGAACTACAATTTTTATTTATCCAGTAATTACTCTTTCTGTTTCTCTTTGGCTCCTCTGTTTATTTGTTTCCATTTGGTTCATGTTGCTTTCTCTTTCTTTGTTTCTCTTTGGTTTGTTTCTGTTTCTTTCTGTCTTCCTCTTTCCTTCCTTCCCCCTCTTTTTATGTCATAGGATTTTCTTGGCAGTTTTCTTCAGAGGTTTGCTATTGCCATCCTCTGAGGCTGAGAGAGTGTGACTTGCCCATGGTCGCCAAGTGGGTTTTTGTGCTCAAAAGGAAAACCAAACCCTGGTCCAATGCTGAAAACACTACACCAAGCTATCCTCTCACTTTCCTGTTTATCTTCATTTCAATAATGACTTAATAGAAATTATAGTAAATTTGTTTTTATATTAAAAATGAATATCCACATTCTGTTCCCACATAAACATTTTCAGCCTAAATTGAACAGCATGATACCTTGGTATGAGGTAATTAAGAACCTCCAGCTTTTCACATTTCTACAATAAACTCTGCATTTATTACCTCATATTTAGTTTTCTTTAGCTAAGTAATTCTTCATTCTGGTTTCCTGTTCCATCTCTATGCTACAGAATTCAAGTAAAATATATTGATTTTAGTCCATTTAATGCAAGGCTGGAGGGAACATTTCCTTCAAAATAAGTAACCACTGACTTTCCCCATTTATTTTCTCATAATGGGAGCACATATTTTTGTTCATTTGCACACTCTTTAATTGTTTTATCATTTAGCAGATTTGTCAGTATAGCCATCTCAAAATATGGTACAACTTTTTAATTCACCTTCCATTGGAATTTCCATGCTTTTCCCATTTTTATGTATAGGTTATCCAGGTCACTGTTGTTCATTTATAACAAAATTGTCCAATATTTTTTTCTGGTTTGGCTATCTAAGACATTAAACGTGTTAAACAGGTAACAGCCTTTTCTCCCTTCCAACGCTAGGACCTTAAAATGCTGGCTGTTTACTGCTAGGGATGGGGAGAGATATGTGCTTTGGTCACTACTATTATTATTATTATTATTTATTTATTTATTACCCTCATTATTATTTTACTTCACACTTTGGACAAAACGGAGCCATTTTCTGAGGTAAATTTTGGCACATGCCATTCACATGCCTTTTTCCCGCCTTTTTTTGCACTTGAGGGAAAAAAAGGTGTGAGAAAAAAGAATCTCAGAAGCAGCTTTTTGGGAAATAAGAAAGACTCTCTTCCCGCCTTTTTTCCTTTGAGGCTGAGAGTATGTGACTTGCCCTTGATAATGGTGACTCTCTCTTTGCTGGGAAGAAGTTCATAAAAGAGCAGAGTTTCCCCAAAAGGGCAGGGATGGACTAAATGACCAGAGGGACCCTTTTGCAGCCCTTAAATCCGACCACGGAGGGAAAGAAGAATTTAGCTGAAGAATGAGATGTAAACATCAGTTCCCAAAAATAAAAATGTATGTCTTCAATATTGCATTGTGGTGTTCTTCCTCTTTAGATTACAAAGATGCAGCCACCTTCGTTTATAGAGGCAGTATATTGAGAGAGCTCTTGTAGCCCCTTGGAGGCTCACTGAAAGAAAGTTGGCTTCCCTAGACTCCAACCTCCTTCCAAATGCATCTGAGGAAGTAGAATTTAGTCTAGGAAAGCTTCTTCCTTTCAGTGAGTCTCAAAGGGCCTACTAGAGCTAGAGCGGCTTCGCAATATTAAAAGAACAATACAATTATAAACATAGAAAAGGGGTGCCTTAAAAAGGAATGACATTATTACAATGTTAAAAATAGATAGCTGTTAAAAGAATGAAATGCACCTGAGAGAGGCAGTGTGGTGTAGTGGTTTGGAAGTTAATAATAATAATAATAATAATAATAATAAAGTTTATTTCTAACCCGCCCCTCTGCAAAGCAACCTGGGCGGCGTACAACAGGTGAAAACTTGGACTATGACTTTGGAGAACAGGGTCAAGCATGAGACCCTCGGCAAGTCACACTCTCTCAGCCTCCGGGGAAGGCCATGGCAAAGCCCCTAAGCAGCCAAGAAAGCCCCATGAAGCAGTGAAGGAGGAGGTTTGCCTTGGGGCTTTCTTGGCTGCTTTCTTCTTAGGGGCTTTGCCATTGCCATTGCCATTGCCTTCCCCAGAGGCTGAGAGAGTGTGACCTGCCCAAGGGCACCAGGAGGGTTTTGTGGGGTGGATGATGGTTAAGGAGTGGGTACATCAAGGGGCTGTGTGTGTATAGCTGCTGTTCCCTTATGGCTGGACTACAAACCCCATCAAGTCGTTTATGGCAACCCAAAAGTGAGGCTATCTTAAGGTTTTCTTGGCAAGATTTGCTCAGAGGAAGTTTGCCATTGCTTTCCTCTGAGGCTGAGAGAGTGTGACTTATTGCCCAAGGGCACCCAGAGACGCTCCATGGCTCCCCAGAGTCCTTCTAGAAAAGGCGCAGGGTTTATTCCCTACCATTGAGGCAGGGCAGTTAAAGCGGGTTCAAACTGGATCAATTCTAGAGCACCCAGAAGTTACTTTTTCGGACCAGCAGCATGTAACTTCCCCAAGCAGGAGGGGCGGGGCGAAGGGTACGGAGGGGCGGGGACTTTAGAGCGCGAGGGCGTGGCCTCCGGCTCCCTTTCCGCCCAATCGCCAGGGAGGAGCGGTGACGTCAGGCGCGCCGGCGCGCTTCCCCGGGCCTTTGTGCGCATGCGCCCCTTCGACCGCCGCTGGTCGGGATTTAAAGGGGTCGCCGCGGTAACGGAGGGAAGGTGAGGTAGGCCCTAAGCGAGGAAGCGGGCGGGCTGCCTTTATTCCCCGTTCCCCATTTACTCCCCAGGGGAGGGGCGTGGCTCGGGCCTCTCCTAGTCCAGTTGGGGCGTGGCTTGGGTCGCTACGTCACTGTCCCGCCTCTTGTGGGCGTGGCTTAGGCTGTGACGTCATTATCCCCACCCCATTTGAGACTGGGAACTCTGGGAACTGTAGTTCATTGTGGCCCCAGGGCTCTCTGACAGAGAAGGCTCAATGCCTCTCACCAGACTACAGTTCCCAGAATTCCCTCGCACCGAGCCGGGGCACTGGATGTGCTGCATTGTCTTAATGAGCTTTAAACATTTTTTTTTTAAAAAAATCTTCTTAAAGCATTTGACATTTTAGCCTGTAATTTGTTTTCATTATTGTACTGATTTAATCCTGTCTTAATGTACAATGTTTTTATATGTTTTTAATAATTGTATTGGGTTGGTTTTTTAATGTCAGAAGCCGTCCTGGGAGAAGATGCGGGATATAAATAAATAATAATAATAATAATTAAAGCGGTCTCAAACTGGATTTTTTCTGCACTGTCTGTTTTGGACTTCGGTCTCCCTCCTCTGTGTTATTATTATTATATTATAATATCATTATTATATATTATAACAATAATATTATTATATTATATGTTATACGTTACATAATAATAATAATAATAATAATAATAATAATACAGTATTATTATTATTATTATTATTATTATTATTATTATTATTATATTATTATTGTGATAATATTATTACTATTAATATTTATTGTATCACGCTCTTTTCCCAGAACTGGGACTCAGAGCGGCTTCACAATATGAAAAGTACAATACAATTAAAAACATAGAACAGAGGTGCATTAAAAAAGGAATTAAACTATTATAGCGTTAAAATAGATAGCTATTGAAAGAATAAAACGTGTTAAAAAAAGATAAAAGTGTATAAACTCGTCCTCCGTTTTGTCTCTTTTGCAGGCTCCAGGTGACGCTGCATGCCGTCCCTCCTCCTTCGGACAATCAAGACCCTTGATAGGATCCTGCGTCTGACCCGGCCGACCCCTCCGCCCCACGCCGGCCTCCTCTGTCCCCAAAGGACCTCCGTGCGTTTGTGGGGAAGGTGCCCCCGCTCTCCCCTCGGACGGCCCCCGTCCTGGGCCTTTGCTCCTCCTCTGTCCCTCCGGCCTTCGACCGCCCAGCGCTCAGCGTCCTCTGAGATGGCGGAGCAGCGTTACTGCGTGGACTATGCCAAGCGGGGCACGGCGGGCTGCAAGAAGTGCAAGGAGAAGATCCTGAAGGGCATGGTGCGCATTGGGAAGGTGGTCCCCAACCCCTTCACGGAGTCCGGCGGGGACATGAAGGAGTGGTACCATGTCAAGTGCATCTTTGAGAAGCTGGAGAGGGCCAGGGCCACCACCAAGAAGATCGAGGACTTGACGGATTTGGAGGGCTGGGAGGAACTGCAGGACCCCGAGAAGGAGATGATCAACCAGCACATCTCCAGTGAGAAGGGAGAAAGGGAGGCCTGTGCGTAGCCAGGGTTATGGGACACCCCCCCCCCCTTTGGGTCCAGGCCTGGAAGAAAGGTGGCATATAAATAAAGCAAATGATAAATATACAGGGTTTGGGGTTTTTTTTAAAATGTCAGTTTGAGACTACCATTCCCAGAATCCTCCAGCCCACCTGGACACTTGGAGGAGCTGCAGGACCCCGATAAGGAGACGATCAACCAACACATCTCAGCAGGGAGAAAGGGAGGCATGTTCATAACCAGGAAAAGAAAGCTGGTATTTGGGGGGAAATGTCAGTTTTGGACTGCCATTCCCAGAATCCTCCAGCCCTCCTGGCCACTGGCTGGTGTTTATACCCAAAATTTGGAGTTGTGGGGGGGGGGGTTATTTGGACAATGAAATCTGGTTCGTAATTGAAAAATTGATCGTAAGGTACCTGTTTTGATGCCATAAGTTTCATAGGTGGGTTGAGCTGGCCAGGGACTAGATATTTGCTTGAGCGTTTTTCTTTTTTAAAAGTAATAATAACTGAAGTTTTGTTAATTCCTGTTTGCAAGGCCAAAATCTGGAAGAGTGTAGAATAAAACCTGGCTCTTCTGAGGCCGTTTAAAGTCAACGGTGTGTGACCCTGACTTCTCTCTCTTTGCAGATCTCTGCTCCAAACCTGTGAGCACACCGAAGAAAAAGGCCATCGTCCAGGCAAAGATTTCGCCCAGTGGACAAATCACCTCTCCCAAGAAAATGGTTTCTTTGGATCCCTCCCCAAAGAAATTTTCAGGTTTTGCAGGTGTGTGAGAAATCAAAAGCAGCTTCTTTTGCCTGCCACGTATTACTGGCATTTCGATTCTTAAAAAAGGATATAACGAGGTATCATGGGGCAGAGAGGGGACATACAAAGCAATTTAGATGTGGTTAGTTAGTCCAGTTTGCTGCCATGAATTCATCTCAGTATCCCTTGCTGTTCTTCTCATGTGCCCCAATTTACTGTCCATTTTATTTATTGAAGAACATTTTTTAGATTGCTTTTTTCCCCACTTTAAAATGGTTATCTGGTAATTGGAGTTATTATTTTTAATAATATCACTAATCATGAATTAACGGGTGGTTATTTATTAACAGTCACATTAGCAATTGTTAAAATCGTTTATAATTATTACAGTCTAATAAATAACAATTGGCATTCACTATTATTATGATAGTTATTAAACTCACAATTGATTGAATCATTTGGAATTCTTAATTATTAAAATTATTAAAGTGTTTGTAACTTTCAACCACCAGTTTTGTCAGCTGGCCTTTCAGGAAACATTTCCAAGTTCTGTTTGGATTCTGTAGTCCAAAAATCTCCCCAAAAACGCTGCAGGGGAGTGGGGTGCTGATCTTGCAGTGAATTTTTGTCTCTGTTCAGCCAAGCCAGGTGGCTCTGAAGGAGGGACCAGCGCCGGGTCTTCCCAGAAGCCCAGCTTGTCCGTCCAGCGGAGTGACCCCAAACACAAGGACTGCCTCCTGAGGGAGTTCCGGAAACTCTGTGCCTCGGTGGCCGAGAAGCCCAGTTACAACGTCAAGACCCAGATCATCCAGGACTTCCTGCAAAAGGGGACCTCTGGAGGTATGGTCCCTTTTCCCCGTCTCTCTTTGGAATTGATCTTCTCTCTTGGTTTTTATGGCACATAAACACATACACCGACAAAAGCCTAGTCCAGAACTTTGGTCCTCTGGGTTTTCAGACTTCAACTCCCAGAAGCCCTAGACAGCTTGGCCAGCAGTCAGGAATTCTGGGAGGTGAAGTCCAAAGCATCTGGAGAACCACTGGCTTAGTCTAGCATCCTGGTTGGGGATGAAGGTAGCTGCAGTCCAGCACATTTGGAGAGGCCCAAGTCAGGGAAATCCAGGATGCTGGGCTCTCCCAAGGAGACTCATAAGTTTCCCTCATGCCAAAACAGCCAGGGAGGGGAGGGTCATGTTGGCTCAGTGCCTTACCTGGCCCACCTCTGCCCCTCACCTGCCCCTAACTTTCCCCTTGTATGAGGACCCTTCTGAGTTCTTGGCAGAGGTCCCTCAGCAGAGGGTGGTTTGTGGGTCTCCGTTGACTGACAGGGAGCATCCCTCTTTCAGGTTAGTTCTGCCTAGCATCTGTAGCCCCCAGAGCTGAATTGGGGCCTCTTTCCCAATCTCGAAAACATTCACCCCTTTTCCAGATGGCTTCCATGGGGATCTCTACCTGACTGTGAAGCTGCTCCTGCCAGGGGTCATCAAGAGCGTTTATAACCTGAATGACAAGCAGATCGTCAAGCTCTTCAGCCGGATTTTCAACTGCAGCCAAGAGGAGATGGTCCAAGACCTGGAACAGGTGAGGGAAGAGATGTGTATCAGCAACTCTGGCATGGAGAAGCCTCTGCCACCAGGCGGATGGGTTTTAGAATCCTTCCTAGCAGCATGAACAAATGGTAACAGCTGTCCAGCAGTGTAGGAAGAGTTCATTTGTATTTAGTAGACCATACTAGATAGTTTGGAGTTTAGCCTGGCAGTTTAATACTGGGGGAGGATCTGCAGCTGAGAACAGACCAGGGGAGTAAATTTCCCTGTTCCTCGTACTTTCTTCCTAAGTATCAAGATGGGAAAGCGGTCATGTCTGCACGGTTCAGTTTCCTTTGTTTGTTTCTGGGGAAACCAAGATCAACAAAGGTGATCAAAAGTCTGGGCACTGAGTCTTATGAGGAATGCCTGAGGGGGCTGAATATGTTTAGCTTGGAGAAAAGAAAACTGAGAGGCTACACAAGAGCCATCTTTAAATGCCTGAAGATTGCTCTGCAGAGGGACGGGATATAAATAATAATAATAATAATAATAATAATAATTATTATTATTATTATTATTATGTAATGTCACTTAGATGCCACCGGTTTGTTTTCTGCCACTTCATAAAGTAGAACACAAACCAGTAGAGTCAAATTACAAGGAAAGAGATTCTAGCAGAGTAACCTCATCAGGATTGGGGAAAACCTCTGCTTTCCCCATTAGGAAAATTATTTTGTGCTTCTCCTAGTAACTGACTATATTTTTTCATTCTATTTAATGAAAACAAACAGGGAGATGTTTCCGAAACGGTGCGGATTTTCTTTGAGAAAAGCAGGTCTTGCCCTCCAGCTGCTAAGAGCCTCTTGACGATCCAGGAGGTGGACAACTTCCTCACCCGCCTCTCCAGCCTGACCAAGGAAGATGACCAGCAGAACTTGCTGCAGGAGGTTGCAAGCAGGTGCGATTGTGGGGGGCTGAGAAGCCGGTGTGAGTCTTGAGTTCAGGAGCAGGGGAGACCGAATTTTTGAGGGGGAGGGGAGAATGAGGGCTTGCATGTATGCTCCTCTGTGTCCTTCTGCCCAGACTTCTCTAACCCAGGAGAGATGGCCAAAGTCTTGCCCTGGGACCCCATGTGACCCCCAGGGCTCTTTCTGTAGTCCTCACACACACACACCCATATTCTCCCCCACTACACACCCACAAAAAGGGCTGAGTTACCTATCCTGGGGTGCATCTGCACTATAGAAACAATGCTGCCTGACACAATTTTAACTGCCATGGGTCCCTCTGACAGAATCCCGGGATTTGTAGTTCTGTGAGGCACCATTACTCTTTGGCAGAAAAGGCAAAAGACCTTGTAAAGCTACAGATTCCAAAGCTCCATAGAAAGGAGCTACTGCCCTGAAAGTGCTGCCAAACGGCATCATTTCTACAGTGTAGATGAACCCTGGAAACCTCCAGGATCAGCAATTCATATTTTGCAGGGTGTACAGCAAGGTTGGGCCCCCCAAATGCTGGATTCAGTTGCAGAATATTTGGGGGTGGGGGCTGTTCCAGTGGTGGGATGATTACCCCACCAAATATATATATATATATGCTGTGCTGTAAAGTCCCAAATACATCCAGTGTTCCTCTCTTCTTGATTTTTAACTTTCTTTGCTCCTTGGAGAGGAATTAGTCAGAAGAAGACCCACCTTCCTCACTCATCCTGGTCTGAATAGCTGCTCTGTTTCTCAGGTGCACAGCAAACGACTTGAAGTGTCTCATCCGGCTGATCAAACACGACTTGAAGATGAACGCTGGTGCAAAACACGTGTAAGTTGGACGAGGTTTTCGCTTTGCTTTTTGGCAGATGTGCTGGTAAAATATGGGACAAACAATGCAGCTGGCAAGGTGGATTTATAGCTGGCTAGCAGACTGGGGCGTATAGTGGTTTGAATGCTGAACTAGATTCTTGGGAGATGAGAGTTCGAATCCCCACTCAGCCCTGGGTGACGCGGGGCAAGTCTCCCTCTCTCAGCCTTAGAGGAAGACAAGAGGAAACATCTGAAGAAATATTGCCACAAAAACTGAGGCGGTGTGGGGTAGAGGCTTGAATGTTGGACCAGAACTCCGTAGGGAGGTCAGGATTCGAATCCCTAAGGGAAACCCACTGGGTGCCCCTGAACAAGTCACACACTCTTAGCAGCCTCAGAGGAAGGCTATGACAAACCTCCTCTGAATAAATGTGGCCAAGGAGACTCTAGAAGAGGATCCCTATAACTCAGAAGTCGACTTTAAGACACATCAGTAGGCTTGACCCCAAAACACTGGAATCCCATTAGTGGCATGCATGTGTGCAATTCTGGGTTCCACATATGCATGTTTCTTTTTGGGCAGGGCACAGGGAGCTGTTCTCTAGGCAGAATGTATAAAATAATAATACAAAAATAATAGGCTACAAGCTTAATATAAGTAGACAGTGTGGTGCAGCAGCAAAAAGAGCCAGTGCAGTCCTAAGCTGCACCAACAGAACTACAGGGTCTGGGTCAAGATTGGGGAAACTGCCTTGAACAAAGAGATAAGCTGCAGAGACTGTGATTGCTCTCTCTCCATTTGAAACATTTTCGCTTTCTCTCTTCCTGTCCAGACTTGACGCTTTGGACCCAAATGCCTACGAGGCATTCAAAGCATCACGCAACCTCCATGACGTGGTGGAGAGAGTGCTGAAGAACCAACAGGAGTCCCTGAAGGTGCCAGGGCTGAAGAAGACCCTCAGTGTCCAAGCAATGCTGATGACCCCTGTCCAGCCCATGCTGGTAAAGTGGGGCTTCACTGGGAGGCATTGGTGGGATGGACAGGGCCTTCTTGGTGGCAGCAGTCCAGAAATATCTGGAGTATGGCACAATTCCCGGACAGTGTCGTTGGGACTGGGGAAAAGAGCCTGATGGGATGTTAATGGGGTCTTCTTCCCTTTCTTACTTTTCTCATCCTGTCAAGGCTGAAGCCTGCAAGTCGATCGAGTACGCCATGAAGAAGTGTCCCAATGGGATGTACTCGGAAATCAAGTATGATGGGGAGCGGGTTCAGGTGCACAAGAAAGGTGACCACTTCAACTATTTCAGCCGCAGCCTCAAACCGGTCCTACCTCACAAGGTTATTTTCCATTTCTACCATTCTGTTTTTTATTTTGGGGGCAGAGGGGTAAATATTTGATAGGACACCATCTGCCCACTCTGGAATGTAATAGGAAAGGGGTCTCTTCATTCCCTTCTGTTCACGCAGGTGGCCCATTTCAAGGACTACATCCCCAAGGCGTTCCCCGGGGGTCACAGCATGATCCTGGATGCTGAGGTCCTCCTGATTGACACCAAGACAGGGAAGCCATTGCCTTTTGGGACCCTCGGGGTGCATAAGGTAAGGGCCGAAGAATCGTCTTACCAGTTCTGGACCATAAATAAGAAATGGCAATCCAACAGTTGCCTCAGAAGAAGCACTCTGGCAATGGCTCTTAGCCATGCTGTCTTCATGGAACTTCCAGGTTTAGAAGCAGTCTATCTGAGAATGTTTCTGCAGAAACATGACCAAGGAGGGCTCTTGTCTTTATTGCGCTTTTGTT
The DNA here is from genome assembly GCA_026167975.1 of Phrynosoma blainvillii. Lineage (NCBI taxonomy): Eukaryota > Metazoa > Chordata > Lepidosauria > Squamata > Phrynosomatidae > Phrynosoma > Phrynosoma blainvillii. The sequence goes on from JANUYF010000014.1 coordinate 15,326,946, forward strand.
GGGAGGTTGTTGCAAGTGCCCAGTTGGCCACTGTGAAAGAGGAGGGAGGAGGTGAGGAACATAAATTCAGTGTGGTGGACCTGAAGTCTCTCAAAGCTCCCTTCGACCCCAAAACATGCTTAGATTCGGTGACTGCATTCTGTGTCATTTTGGCCTGGCTGAGTTAGTCTCTGTGCTAACTGTCCTCTCCTCTCCTTTCCAGAAAGCAGCCTTCCAGGACGCCAACGTTTGCCTCTTCGTCTTCGACTGCATCTTCTTCAATGACGTCAGCCTGATGGACAGGTGGGTGGGATGCTTCGGAGGAGCTCTGGTCTACCTGTGGCTCTGGGACCACATTTTGCCCTTCTAGCAATCTCACTTTGCACCCCTAGCTCATTCCAAGAAGACCAGTTGCAACTGCAAAAGTTGCAAAGATTGCCCAAAGGTTGAGGCTGCCTTTTTGGTACTAAATATCCTAGCAATCCAAAGAACCCAGATATAAAAATACAGGATGAGGGGGGCGCGGAGGGAAGGGAAGAACCACTGGTAGTAATGGTTGTCTCTCCCTCTTTCTGCTGCCCTGTTGGGTGGCTCTCCTGTGTTCCTTGTCCTTCCCCAGACCCTTGCAGGAACGCCGCAAGTTTCTCCACGACAACATGGTAGAAATCCCCAACCGAATTCTCTTCTCTGAGATGAAGCATGTCACGGTAGGTCTCACGGGTGGAACTGCAGAGAGGAGGTGTGGACAGTGGCAGCTGGTGTCTCCCTGATCCTCTCCAGGCTTTAATTCAGGATCCTAGTGATCTCCCCAAGAGATTTGTCACCCAACTTTGTCACCCAGCTAGCTTCAATATTCCTGTAAACTCAGCCAAAGCCTGGAATGGATTCACTGCCTGACTGACATGGGAGCCACCATTGACAGGATTTAACACTTGCCGTATCTCAAGACTTTCTGTTAGAAGTAATATGCAGCTAAACAGAACTAGATACTTTTTTTAAAAAATGACAATGAAGTAATGAAAGAAAATTACTGGTCACGGATGAGCTTTAAAAATGGGACATCCATGAATAAGAGGAAACTGTTGAAATTTCTGATCTTCTCTTCTTCACCTTTCCACAGATCCCAGATAACAAAATCCCAAATGCCCCAACTTTGGCAAACAGGCTTTTTGGGAAAGAGGGCAAGGGCCACATTAGTTCTCAGTAGACATTTGTTACTTCCCTGTCATCCCGTTCACATAATTCACCGAGAGAGGTGGCCACAGGGATGGAATTCCAGAAATCTGAAGCCGGCACAAAGCTTACCTTAGTCTTGCAATCAAGACAAAACTAATTTCTGTTTAGTTTTGTCTGGCTGTCCTTAGATACAAAGCAGAACTACTTGATACCGTCCTTTAAGGCAGGTGGGGCATAGAAGTGGAAACGATTTTGTTGTTTTGGAACTGAATTTTAAGTCTCATTGTATAATTACTGCTTAATCGCAGTTGTTTTAATTTGTATTTGATTTAATTAATTTTTAAGGGGGGGAGGAGGGATGGATATTGTTTTACTTGATGTATTTTATTATTGTTCACCGCCTAGATTGGCTTCCCACTGGGGCGGTATATAAATAAACTATATTATTATTGTATTAATTTATAATCCTTCCATCTCAAATATTTGGGAGCAGGAGCTAATCTTAGGCCCTCCTTTTCAACCGCTTGTTTACCTTTCTCTTTTCCAGAAAGCATCAGACCTCGCTGATATGATCAACCGTGTCATTCGGGAAGGGCTGGAAGGATTAGTGCTCAAAGATGTGAAGGTATGTCATGGGGTGGCTTTGCCATGTATGTGGACCACAAAAAGGTCTGGAAACTGAAGACTTTCAATGGGAGACAGTGTTCAATCACCTACCCAGCGGTTTCGCTTCTGAGAACATGTCAGGTGTTTTCTGTGCCACTCTTCCAGATGTATGTTGACTTTGTTTATTTGCAAGTGTAAATGACTGGGAATATGTTTGTTAATTTTTAATGTGACAGGCACAGTATCTTGGGCAAACTATGCATTCAAGTACCCAAAACCTAGTCCAGGCACCTTCTGTATGTCTTGAACTATAGTTCCCATAATCCCTAGCCAGGAGGACCAGTGGTCATGTTTGGTGGGAATGATGGAAGGAGTTGTTGAATGTACATGGAAGGCCCTGGTTGTTGGGGGGCTGGTGCAGTGCAAAGGTGGGCAAAAAAACCCATGGGTAATTTTTTAACACCTATTTAAAAGGGGTGTTCCTGCCCCTGTGGGCCTTCCAAGAGAGTAAATTCATGCACATACCTTATCTTTTGGTCAGAAAAAAATCATGGTCTGGGGAGTCCGGTGGGATCAAAGGCCACTTGGCTAGAGAGGTCTGGCTTGCCACCTTCTTTCTCTTCCTGACACCTCCCTCTCCACCTCTTCTTCCTTTGGTTTGCCCAGAGCATCTATGAGCCAGGGAAGCGACACTGGCTCAAAGTCAAGAAGGATTACCTGAACGAAGGAGCCATGGCCGACACAGCAGACCTGGTGGTCTTAGGAGCTTTCTATGGCCAAGGCAGCAAAGGTGGGTCTTCAGGAACATGAGTGACTATTAATTATGTGGCATTTACTCTTAATTTGTAAGGACTGGTATACAGTTCCAGCATTTTAGTCTGACACTCAAACCACTATCTTTTCTAACAAGTTATGTCATTCCATGATGTGTTCCAAACATGACAGCCTCAGGTTGGTCATCCTGGCTTCTAAGGAAGAGTTCAGGCTTGATTTTCTCTCAAACCCATTCATTTGTTTTGGGGAAAGTTCCTGGGGTGTGTGTGTTGCCTTCAAGTCGCTGGTTGAGTTATGGCAATCCCAGGAATTTCATGGAATTTTTTTAGGCAAGGTATCCATGCTTTAAAATCTCTGTGAAGTTGAAGTTTTGATGAAACCAGAACGATGCTTATATTGTTGTCTTCCCAGGCGGCATGATGTCCATCTTCCTCATGGGATGCTACGATCCTGACAGCCAGAAGTGGTGCACAGTGACCAAATGCTCCGGTGGGCATGACGACGCCACCCTTGCCCGGCTGCAGAAGGAACTGGACATGGTGAAGATCAGCAAGGTGGGCATCCCAGAGACCTCGCAGTCACATTTTATCCATGGGTGTGGAGCGGTCTTTAAGGACTTGACACAAAACTACCAGCAGGCATTGCAGAGCATCCTAGCTTGTCTTTCAAGAATGAGTGGGAAGGAACCTATACAAAAGCTGGGACATACACACACACACCCCGATGGTGTCATGGGGAAGGGGCCACGGTTGTGTTGAGAGAAACCAAGAAGGCCAGATGTGGCTGCAGGCCTGTTTCCCCTCTCCCTCCCTAATAAAAGTTTTCAGTTCCAGATTCCTTTGGCTGTTGTCCATGTTGAGCTCTGCTAGCCCAGGGGTGGTAATCATGTGTCCCTCCAAATGATGTTGGGACTACAACTCCCATTATTCCTCACTACTGGGCATGCCAACTAGTGCTGCTGGGGGTTGTCATCCAACAACATCTCAAGGGGCTTGTGTTTCTCACCCCTGAAGGGGGCATCTCCCCTGACTGGATGACCAAGTGGGATCAAGCTGTTTGCTCATCTGCTGGAGAGAAATGCATATCCCATGTCCTTCTTTTAGGCCAGTGTTCTGAAACAGTGTTGGCCTTTTGTTATTCTGGGATCAAATAATTGATTTTTTAAAAGGTTTTGCGGTATGTTCTCAATTTGCTACAGAAATGGAATTACTGTTTTGTAATTAGTAGTGTTCATGTGTGTTCTGCTTTTCTAGGACCCCAGTAAGATTCCCAGCTGGCTCAAGATCAATAAGAACTATTATCCAGACTTCATTGTTCCAGATCCAAAGGTAAGTGGCTTGGCAGATCTCAGTGAGGTGGGATAATTGTATGTGTTGGTGTTTGTGTAAGAAGGATAGCCCATCTACAGAGAATTCTGGGTTCCTCAACACCATCTTAGCCCAGCTATCTGCGCGGTGTTTGGCCCTCAGGGTGTGATATTGACTCTCTCTGTGGTCATTGTGCTTTGCTTTAGGAAGCACCAGTCTGGGAGATCACAGGCGCGGAGTTCTCAAAAGCTGAGGCCCACACCGCTGATGGGATCTCCATCCGCTTCCCCCGTTGCACCCGGATCCGTGACGACAAGGACTGGACCACGGCGACCACCCTCCCTCAGCTCCGGGTGAGATGCTTTGGGGAGGAAAAAGGGCCTGGTTTGGGATGAGTTCCCATAATTCCCCAGCCAGCACAGTGGAGCTGGTCAGACCAATGGCAACTCCCAGCAGGGTTTTGGGGATTTTGGGAAGGGGGGGGATGACAACTTTCGTTGTGTATTCCTGCATGGCAGAATGGGAATTGGGTGGATGGTCCAGAATTGGACTGGATGATCCTTGGGTTCTCTTTCAGTTCTGTGATTCTAACTCCCAGGACAGATGCCTGGGGGATTCTGGGAATTGTCATCCCCCCCCCCAAGTAATTTCCCCCCAAATTCTGCTTGCTTCAGATCTGTCAGGCCCTTGGGGGTTTGTCCAGCCATTGCTGTCAGCTCAGGATGTCAGCTGTGGATTTGTCCAGGGCCTCAGGCAATAATTTAGGATTCTTTCCTAGCAGTAGCTGGACTTCAGAGCTTCTCTAAGGGCACTTGGGAAACTGCCTGTATAGTGAGAAAGAGAAATCCTTGGGCCCATTTTGCCAGTATCATCAGCTCTTGACAGGCAGCTGCAGATCTGTCCAGGGTTCCAGGCACAATGGTTTCCCATTTGTAGACCCCGGTAGTCCAATATTTTTTAAAAGGGAAATGTTTCAGAGTTCCAGTTATGCATGTCAGTATGCAATGAGGTTCTGGGGTGGTGGTTCATTTATTAACAGGGGGAATTCCTTGGTCTTTGGGGACAGGAACTGTACCAGCTCTCCAAAGCCAAGTCAGACTTCACCGTTGTGGCCACGGAGGAGGACAACTCCACAGCTGGCAGCAGTGGGGAGAATGAGGGGCAGCCGAAATCTTCCACCCCTCGTCCAGCCGCGAAGCCACAGGCCAGCAAATCGCCTGCAAAAGCCAAGAAACCTGAAGGTGAGTTGGGGGAAGCCTGCTTGCTTGCAGCCAAATGTGGATGAGAGGGGATGCTGAACCTCCCTTGAGGAGTGGCAGCTCCCAGGTCACTGGGGCAGTGAATCCAGACTTTCAAGGATACCTCCCAGCTGTTGAACCCTATTCCTCCTTTTCCTCTGCGCTAGATTTCAGTTAGCTTTCCATAGCTGAGCAAGATTCAAACCCTGGTCCCCAGAATCTCGGTCCAACACCCAAATCTCTATGCCGCCGCACTGGCTCAGTGACACAATTCTTTCAAAAGTGCAGTAGAGACAACATTTTCCTTTTGGGCTGGCTTCTGGATTGGCTAATTGTGGGGTAACAGGTGATTTATTTTATACCTGGCCTTTTCCCCATCCTGGGATTCAAGGCCGTGATCTGTTCTATGCTGATACCCGTTTGGTGCGGATATCTGTGGCCTTTATTGAGTTTTTGTTTTGTTTTGTTTTCCTGCTGAAACTGCTTTGGGAAAACAGTACAAAAAATGTTTCCAGCAGCCTGTTCCATGTGAGACAGTTTTGTGCTGCTCTATCCTCTGTCTTCAGATTCTCCTGCAGCTAATTTTAGTCCATCCAGAGCACAATGTGAAGAGGAGACTTTGAAGCACTGAAGGGAGCCCTAAGCTCTGCAGATGTGATTTTAACTGTTGCCCACCCAGAATCTTTGAGAACATTTCAGTCATTTTTCTGTTAACATAAAACATATTTGACTGTGTACAAATGTATCACCTTTGAGACTAACTGTGCAAAAGACATCATAGCCTAAGCTTTCTTAAGCTCAACTTTACTTCCTCAGATTCATGGAGGGAACTGGTGCCCAGGAAGTACCTTTGGTTCACTCCATACATCTGAGGAAGTAGACCAAGTCTGTGAAAGCTCATGCTACAACTTTTTTTGCTCAGTTAGTCTCAAAGGTGCTACAAGATCCCTTTGCATACTGATATTCCAGGCTAACACAACAGTGAAACCTTTTAAACAGAAAGAAAACCTTTCATGCTATTTTTCTTTGTTAACAGCTACCAAACCAGCTGAAAGATCCCCTTTGAAGAAAGCAGAGGAGAAACGAGGAGAAAAGAGGAAAGCCTCCAAGATGGAGGGAGAAAAGAAAAAGGTAAGAGTCCTGTTTTAAATGATTTTAAACAGTTTCAAATTTATTTCATTCTAAGTTGCTCTGAGACCCTTTGATATAGGCCAGGACAGAAGTTTATCAATAAATATTTTTTAACACACTGGAAATAAAGCATTGCGCTTCATGGCCTTTTGGTCTGAACAGTGGTAGCCCTAATGCCAGTGAGATGGTGAGGCTACTCTGGGTTTTACTTTTAACTTCAAAGGCACTATCCAAGTCCTGAATCCTGTCTCAAAAGAGGAGAAAGGATTCGGCACTTCCATGTTGGCGCCATGTAGGACTCAAAGTAGACTCCGTGCCATGGATAGTCTCTTCAAACTTTGGACTAAAAGCCAGAGTGGGTTAACACAGAGATCCTCCACCTACATGGAAACCTTTCCTTAATGCATTTCACCTATGGGCAGAGATCCTATACAAAGAAGACAGAGACTAATTTTGCACACACTATAAGTTGTGCATCCATTTCCCTAGTCTTCAACTGAATACAGCTATTTCCCATCAGACAAACAACATTCAACCAGTTACGTAGGAAACAGGCATACCTGAGATATGAAAGACAAACTTTGCTGGAAAGGGTTCAGATTGGCAAGACTGGGTGGGAGACACCAGACCCTGAGCCCCGCTACTGTTTTCTTGCAGAGAAGGAGAGCCAGAGATCTAAGGAGCCACTTTGCTTATGCACAGAGAGAAAGGCATTAAGACCCAGAGCTGCTTCCCTTGAGAGAGAGAGATAGTGATGCCCTCAGAGTGCCAGCAAAGAAGTTCACTTGCCATTAAAAGATTGAAGTGAAACTGGGCATCCCAGGTTGTCTCATTCCTAGGCTCTCAAAGGCAGCTGGGCGCTTGTCCTCTTAACTGTGTGCTTATGGGGAGGAGTCCTTGGATGTGTATCCCCAAAATTTGGGGGTGCTTTCTCCTTCCTAGAGGTACAGCAGGGCAAGAAAAGTTCAGAAAGATTTCAAGCCACTGTTAACTATCCTAAAAGAAGTGGGATCTGCTCTACAAAACTGCGACAAGTATGCTTCAGGGTATTTTCAATAACAAATTTGAGGGTTAGGGCCTCTATCCTCCTCCTCCTCCTCCCCTGTTTATTTTATTAAAAGATGTCTGTTCCAATTTCTGTCATAAGATCTAATGGAAGTGCACAGTATAAAGCAGATTAAAAGTGTAAATAATTGAAACAAGATGCAAACGTCTTAAACATAGCAGCACTTAAAGCCACTTTGAAAAATGACAACAATTTAACGCCACATACTTGTATACTCTGCAGTAAATTTGTCCCTGGAGGCATTAATAAAAAGCACTAGCTAGAACTCAGCGCGTGTCTTTGTAAGTGGACTTATATGTGCAGATAATAGAATTTAATTCAGCAATGTCTGTATTTGCCTCAGAGCTACCATGATGTCAGAACATGGGGCTTTTTTAGTACAATAGCAGCCAGCAGAGATGCAGGGCTTCAGTGTGCAATGCAGATTGGGGCCCTTCCGGTTTGCATCAGGAAGCTGGCTAGGAAACGCAGACACACAACAGGCACACCTGAAGTGCATCAGAAGTGCCTAATGCAGATAATGCACACCAAGTGTCCAGTGAACATCAGGACTGCTTGGTGCACATCAGAAGATTCTTGCCAGTGCCCAGATGCACGTGTTTGCAATTCACTGAACAGGTTTTGATGCATTTCTGCCAAGCAGCTATAGATTTATAAATTTACAAGCCATGGATTGTGAAGTAGAACCTCGGCCCATGTTTTTACTTGCTGCTAATCAGGGTAGGGCTTTCCACAGTCGGGTGCCATAGGCGAGAAGGCCTTGCACCCTCGTCCCCTACAGTATTTTGTACTCACTGGTGGGACACAGAGGAGGGTTGCTCCAGCAGACCTCCATACTCAGGCATGAACATACAGGGAAAAACCATTCTTCACCATCTCAGCTTTGCAGTCCCCGACTTCCTTCTGTAAGGGACTGTTTAAAAGTCCACCTGGGTCTCACGTTCCCCCCGCCCCTCACCTCTCCTTTTCTTTCCCCTGCCTCTGTCCTGCTACAAACAGCCAACATTGCTGGACATTTTCACTGGGGTGAAGCTCTACTTGCCCCCTTCCATGGAAGACTTCCAAAGGATCCGGCGATATTTCGTCGCCTACGACGGAGACCTGGTGAGGGAATTTGACACGGCATCGGCGACCCACATCATGGGCGATGTGGAGGAGAACCTGGCCGCTCAGCAGGTTTCCCCAGACTGGATCTGGGAATGCATTCGGAAGAGGCGGCTGGTAGCCCCATGCTAGACTCACCTTCTAAGTGAGGCTGTGGCACTTCAAGGTAATGGGAAGAATGAGAGCAAGTTTGTATAGAGGTACACCAAGATGAGTGAGTGGCTTTTTTAAAAAAACAAAGCAACCAGCACCTTCTACAGCGAAACTGACTGTGAAAAGAACTAACTTCAATGTAAGCAGCATTGGTTGGTGGTGGATGGTTTTTCACTTTCCTATTTTAGGAATAAAGAAGGAGCATCATTTTGTACAATATAGTCTCCTGATGTTATGTCTCCCAAAAATGTCTTATGGTATGGCAGTGTATGTATGAAGTTAATGGCCGGAGAGTCCTGTCAGGAAATGAAGTCGATCTTTGGAACGAATATGGCATTAAGGATGTGTTTTAGCTGAGTGGCAGCAGCCAAAACTTACCTCCAGGGCATAACCCTTCGGGTTTTGTACTCCTACCTGTAATGATGTGCTTTAAAAAGATAACACAAGACTCGCTGTAGGACTGCAGCCCTTAGTATGTTGTAGCCAGCAGTGATGGATGATGGGTGCTCCAGTCTAACGGCTGCCAAGCACAATTTAAGTGCTGCTGAACTCAAGACTGAGTGCAATGGAAAGAGCAGCTCGCTTTCAGTTGGAGCGATAGGGCCACCATGTCAAAAACTACCTTGTGCCTTGAAGAAAGGATCAGGGAAAGGCTATCCAGTGAACGCCTCTAGCCCCAAACCCATTTTGCACCCAGATATCGTGTTATTTCCAATTTAGTTTTGGAGCAACTGCATGAGAACCTAAAGCAATACCTGAGCTGTCGTGACAGTGTAGATTGAAAAATTTAGGGGAATCCAGTCATCCTAAAGCAGGAGCTGTGGGGATAAACTGGTCAAAAGAAGGAGTTAGCATGTCACCTGATATAAGGGACTGGCATTTTCCCTCCTGATGTGCCCAGTTCTGGCACTATTTTTGTGCCCAGTGGTTCCATCCTTTCCTGGAAACTCACCAATCCAGGGACCGCCTGGAGAATCATCGCAAAAACCTCCATCGCAATGCAACCTGCCAGGGAGCATGAAATATGGCCTCTGATGGAGGGCACAGAGATCTCTCCTTTCCTGGAAGAGGCATTTTTAAAGCAGTGGGTTGGTTTCCTCCAAGAGCCAGAAGACCAGCCGTGAATATCTGTGCCTGCCTTCTTTTGAAAAGAGAACAGGGACAACTTTTGGGTTGTTGGGTTTTTGTTTTTTTAAAAAAAGAAAAGCAAACAAGAACAAAGCATTTCAATTTTATTACAAAATTATAAAGCAGGACTCCTTCAGGAGCAAGGCCTTGGTTAAGTTTGCTTTCACGCTGATCAAACAAGCATACGCTGCTGTCTTAAAACATTCAACCAAAAATAAAGACTTTTTCGGAGGGGGAATCCCTCCTTCGCAGCTTGAGTGTGGCAGCACGTCATTCCCTATCAGTCATGAACCAGCATCACCTCGTACATAGTTTTTAAGTTTTATTTTGCTACATTGCTGCTGTGGAGGATATGCAACCAAAGGGAGGGTTAATGACAAAACCAGGCGAGGGTTCACATCTTGGGAGTTTGGAATCACAGAATTGCCAGTGCCGCAAGGGACCACAAGGGCCCTGGGAAGAAAGTTTTGCTGCGAGAATGCCATTTTCCTGCTGATAATGCCAGGTGCGGGACTCAGGTGTGCCCCAAAACTAGAGGTGGGCCCACGTGAGTCCATTTTGAAGAACAGGAGATGACTTCCTATTCTTAAAAGGGGGCTCTCCTGGGCATAAAATGGCCTAAGGGGGATGAAAACGTGGTGAAAATGTCCCCCATGACCCCAAGAGGGCACTTGGAGGCAATTTTAAAAAATAAAATTATGGTGATGCAGGTGGATAATACGCCCCTCAGTTGCCCACCTGTGATATGGAGACACTGGTGTGCAACTCCCAGCAGTCCTGGGCAGTGAGGAAAGGAGAGGCCCTATATGCCCTTGGTCACATTGGGAGTACAAAGAAGAGGATTTTGCAAAACGCCCTTCCCACAAAGGGATGGGGGTTAAAAGCAAGAGAAGGGGAACTAAAATGAAGTCTGTAATTTTTCCTGGGGATGGTGGTGGAGGAGGGAAGTGGGAGTCCATTTGGAGTTCTGCATGCCCTTTCGTTAACAATCCGGAGTTGAGGATACATGGGTTTGACATAGCGGGGGGTTGGATTGGGTGGCCTTCTGGTCCCCTCCAATGCTATGACTGCAGAGCCCTTCACAGGTCCTAAAAACCTCTATTGGATTTGAGCAACAGGGCCGCAGCCAATTCACATTCTTCTTTGGTTTGGAATTGCTCTGAAGCAGAGAGCTTTGTGCTGTCTACAAAAGGATGAGTGGGTGGCAATGTTGCCAGAGTCGTACACACAAGAGCATCCCCACCAGCAACCTGGCCATGAAAACTCAGTGTAACCCAGGGATAACACTGAGAAGGGGGGCTGGTTTGCACCTCCTTAAGAGCCCCCTCTTGGCCAGACATCTCGGACTGATACGTGCGCACAGCGCCAAACGCACAGGTTAGATCTCTGGACATATTAACAGGGTTTGCATACTGTACACTGCATTTAAGGAGCATTAATTGCTGAAAAGGCTTTGGGAGGAAGCTTTCAACTACAGTCAGGGTAGCCCCTGTCTCTTTAATGGCCTGTGGAACCTCTGCCCACAGGATGGCTGGTGGCAAGACATCCTCTACTGCTCTCATTTCACAAAAGCACAGGTTTAAAAGGGTTTAAGGCAGGTTAAGGCCTCCTTGAACCATGCAAGGCATTTAGGAGAAGAGGAGAAGGCCACAAAGTCCAGTTAAAAGTTAAAGACACGACTGTGAAGAAAGCAGCTGATCCGAGAGCCCCCACGGGCTTAAGACTTCTGTGCCACTCCCAGGAGAGAATGACATCGATGGGCTTTTTGACAGGGCCCCTGGGAGCAACGTGGCATGTAAACATCACAGTGACACCCCGGGATACTTTGCAAGCCACCTGCAAGAGCAATCTACACAGTCACCGCTAAGGAGACAGCCTTTGGTTCACAGAGACACAGGATCATCATGTTTAAAATCTCCTCCAGACAAACGGCCTGCAAACCATCTGGCCCAATCCAAAGTTCACAGGAATCTGTTTGCTGCAAGAGTAAGTGGCTCAAAAAATATTATTATTCATTGCTCAAGAACAGCAGGCACGTGCCTAGGATTTAGCCGGAAGGCTGCCAAACGGCTAACGGGCTTTCAACCTAAGCAACAGAGATGCCAAAACTTGGCATGTTAAGCTCTATTCTTGTTTTCTTTTAACAGACTTAGCAAGCAGTCTTTGCCCTCCTGAAAAGAAAGTTCTCTGGGGAATCACATTCATCTCCATATGAGAAATCCTAGTGGAGAGTTACCAGAAAGAGGACAACAACAACATGAAATGTGTCTCACATACACTCAGGGGAAATTCAGATGTCACTGTTGTAAAATCACACAGCAGCCGCCTTTGGGAGTTGCGAGTTGGCACCAGAACGGTCTGTTCTGAGTGCAAGCTGCAGACAAAATCTGGCTTCTCCCTCCTCGTGAATACACAAGACAAAGCGATCCTAATGTGCCTGGCAATGGCTCAAAGGCTCCTGCCGCTCATTTGGAGGGCCCTAAAACAAAAAATTGACCCATATGCAAAGAGACAATGCAGGACATTTCCCTTTCAGCACTGTGGATCCACACCCTTTTCCTTAAAGAAATTCATTCCTGTGTAGGAATCCCAACATCAGTGGAAGGAAACATCCTCTGCCTGCCCTGCAAGACTGGCTATAAAACCAGAGGCTATTTTTATATATATGTATGTATTAAAAAACAAGCCACTAAACATCTTCCAGAAACAAGCCAGTTCCAAAGTTCCTAACATTTCAGAAAAGGGGGAAAGCAGGACAAGGGACAGCAGTGCTTCTCTCCTCCTCTTTAGACCACCTTGTTTTATTTGTTCCAGGAGGGAAGAGCCTCTCTCAGTGTCTGGAAGATGGAGAAAGGTGTGTGTGTGTGCGGGGTCAGGGGGAACCCAAGGGTTCCTTTCCTCCCTGCCACCGGCGGACCAGAAGAAGGCAGCATGTCTTCGGTTCAGTAAGAAGAAGGGCTTTTGAGCAGGCACCATGGTAGGATGGGAGGGGTGGGACACCTGGGGGGCTCACAGTCCACCCCAGCCTAAGTCTTAGGGGTCTTCCCATCCCATGTCTCACCTCCCGCCCAAGGGCTCCTTGGGAAGGTTGGCCCAGCCAGCTGGGAGCAGGTGCTCTCCAGTCACAGTGGAAGAGCCTTCTGGGACAAGGATCAGGGCACCCCGTTAAGTCCGGAAGACGTGGACGGCTCTGATCACGTACTGCCGGCAGATGGGGCACTCGTTCATGCGCTTCCCGCACTTGGTGCAGGTGACCATGTGGCCGCACTCCAGGAGGACGCAGTCGATGACGGAGTCCATGCAGATCTTGCAGAGGTTGTCCTCCAAGCCAGGGTGCGGAGCATTACCAGGCGGAGCTGGAGCGGAAAGAGAAGGGACCGGAGTGACGGTGGGAACAGAGGGGACCCTCTATCCACTGGCAACTTCCTATAAGACCTCATGCTTAGCCTCATGGTTATACCTTCAAGGGCAATGTTCAGGATAATTTGTGGGGGCTCATCTCCTCCCAGAATCTGAATGAAAAGGATGGAAACTCCTATTAAAGAGCGAGGGTTCTGAAGGTTTCTGCTCTTGTCAGCCTCTGAGGTTGAGAGAGTGCGACTTGCCTCAGGTCACCCAGCTGGTTTCCATGGCCAAGCAGAGATCTGAACCCTGGTCTCCAAGTCATAGTCTAACACTCAAACCACACTGGCTCTGTCCATCCTTCTGTCCTAATTTAGGATGTGAACAACTGGCCGGGCTTTACAACTGCCAAATTTAGTTTCTGGGATGATGTCTGGAGCCTTTGCTTAAAAGGTTGCCAACTGCTTTTGCTCCTCTGGCGTTGAGGCCGTTACCAGCCATGGAAATGGGGATCCCACGAGGGAATCAACCCGCAGGTCGCTCCTTGTGTAAGCATCTGCAGAGAAAATGCCACCACCAAGAAGGAGAGATTTGCAGCTCCTGGAGGACGCATTTCCCTCTGGAATTACCTCATTTTTTGGGAGAACAGAGATAAGAGAAATGACTTACCAGCTTGATCATCTGTGTCAGACACTGAAAGAGAAAAGGGAAGAAAATCTGTGAGCCTGAGGTCTTTTGCAGCAGTACGCCTAATAAACTGACACAGTTGTCACCATTCCCAGAATTTAGAGAGGGTCTTTTTTTCTGGACTGCAGCACCCAGGATCCCCCAGCCAAATTCTGGGAGCTGCAGTCTATTAAAGTTGCTAGGCTGAAGACTGAAAAAAACATTTGGGAAAGAAATACGATTCAGCCTACCAGGCAGTCACAGCTAGGACTTCTTGAGCCAAACACTGGCAAATATATTTTTGTTTTAAATTTCCAACTTGGTTTGGCTTTTCTCCAAGGATGGGACCCAAGGCAGCTTGCATTTTGGAAGATGCTTTCAAGTGGTTCCTAAAAGGTTCAAAATGTTTCTACCTATGCCAGACTCACCTGACGTTGTGGTCTCGCTTAACATGGGCATATTTGTTAGTTGTGAATTAAAAAGTCTGCTGAAAACATGGTAAACTTTTTTTGTGTGTGTGTGGTGTATGAACCTCTTCTCCCTATTGTTTGTATGTTGTTTCTGCCTCTGGTACCAAAATTGCATGGTAAAGAAATCATGCCCAGAAACACATGTCCTTCGTAATCTGAGTTACATTTGTAGAAGAATTCTGGATGCAAAGGATTTTCAGTGCCTTACTCTCTGCAACGCCAGAAATCGGGGGACTTAAGGAAAACTTCACCAGGGGAGAGTTTTCATTTGGGAGGGCAATCCCCTCATTTTGCCACTATCAACCCCTCTGACCGGGACCCAAGAGGGAACTAACTGCCTCTTGTCAACATTTTAAGAATTAAACCTGATTTGAAGGGGCTTCTCTCACCCAGCTGCTGGAGGTCTTTCTCTTTGTAGAGGCGCACCACCCGCTCCATCAGCTCCCACTTCTCGCAGCAGCCCTTGTAGTTGACAAAGTTGCGGGCCAGAATCTCCTTGAGCTGCCGGACCGAGAGGGCGCTGATGTCTCCGATGCTGGTCAGGTCCGAGAGGGAGGCCCGCCGCCCGGCCACCAGGTTGTCCTCCGAGTCGGTGGACTGGAGAGAGAGAGAGTTGAGAGGGGGAGTTGCAAGCTTCTCTGGAGCATTTCAAGATTTCAAAGCACTTACACAACAACCGCTTAAAAGTGATGCCCCATTTCTTTCTCTCTCCCTCATTTTTTAAAGCTTACTTGCATCCTCTTTGCAGAATGAAGACCCAGGGATTGTGGTCACAGCACGAACCACCAACCACCTCCAGCTGGATGGTTTTACTTCCCTGGGCTGGAGGAATTTAGGCTAGGCTCTGAGGCCGTAGGGCGTATGCAGCCCCTAGGGACAGTTTTCAGGTCCCCCCACCTGGGCAACTCTGCCAGGCTTCTTTGCCTCCACACATGGATGTCTTAGTTCCCTGGATGGCTGTGCCCCCTTTCCTTACGACCCCTTCACTTGGTGGCTTCCCAGTCTTTATAGGTAGCTTCTTCAGGTTCCACAGCAACCAGAACGCAGCCCTCGGTAAAAGTTTTCTGCAACTGAATCTGTCCCTTGGCTGGAGGGGTGAGGTTTCCCTTGGTGCAATGGTGTGCTGATGGCCCCCCACTGCCACCCTACCAGCATCCAACTGCCTCCCCTGCTGCCAACAGCTGCTCCATCCACCATCCTCAGCCCACGGACAGTGGCCTGCCTACCTGCGTCTCCTCCTCATTCAGCGTTTCCTCTACATTATCGACTTCTGCCATGTCCTGGTTGGGTACTGCATGCCCATTGGCCTGAAAGGAGAAAAAGAACTGTTGGAATTTGCCCCAGGAAATGGGAAGGGCCCCTGCCGGCCGCCATTTGGACCCAACGACGGAAGAAATGATAAGAATGGATAAGGAAGTCACGGAAAGGTGCTGGGAAGAAACACCACTCAAAGAGAAGAGAATAGCCTGTGGCCGATTCCCTCGGGGATGGAGGGGTGCTGCCCACCTTATCGTTGGCCAGCCTCCCGTTAGGACCACTGGGGTTCAAGCGGGAAGGCCCGAGGGTGGTGTCTCCAAGGAAGCCGGCCCGGGCCAGTCATGATTGAGCTGCCAGGAGACGCCCGCTGTCTGGCCGGGCTCTGCTCTGCTGCCTTCCATTGTGACATCGCAGGGGCAGAGAACGCAGGGAGGGTGGGCTCCCTCTGTGACACGGGGGGAGGAGGAGGAGGAGAAGGGCTGCAGCCCCTGGAGCTCCCTTCCCAGGCTCTGCGAGACAGGCCAAGGGGTCCTTGAGCACCAAGCAAGCCCACTCCGCTCTTGCCTTCCCATATGAAGGCAGCATCCATATGGGGGGAGGGAGCTGGGAGAAATAGGGCTCTCTCGTGGGTCCCCACAAAGCCAAAATGGAAAGAGGGACTGTGAAGGAAAGAGATTGAGGAGACAACACTGTTGGCTGGAGTTTGGTCCAATGAGGCTGTGGAGAGGCAGAGAAGACGTTTCAATTAACGTTCTTTAAAAATCAGAAGCTGTTTTATGAAAGCTGGAGGGAGGGGGGCTTGAGAGCCCCTAGAACAATCTGCAGCATGCAGAAAATGCCATATATTATCATGTGGTTGATGACTGCGGTAGCGCTCATGTATTTTAGGCACAGTTTTCAAGCAGCAACAAGGAGACAATCTGGAGGCAAGAACTGTTGTAAAGTCATTCAAGAGTGAAGGTAAAGCCATCAAAGAGCGAGGGCAAATGAAGACGCAGGGGATTTGGCAGGAGTATGGAGGTTTGGGGTGAATACCTGTGGCTGTTCCTCCACGGTCGCAATGGGCACCGTTGTGACCTGCTCAACCGGATAGTCCAGCGAGGCAGGGGCCGGCGAACACTCCTCCTGGGCATCCGGGACCGTCGTCAGTGGAGGAACTCGTGGCGTCTGGTCCCCTTCAGGGCCGGGGGGCTGCTGCTGCTGGCTGATGATGAGGCATACCAGCTCATCTTTTTCACGGCACATGGCTGTGGAGATCTCCCTGAGCTCCAGGTAGCTCCGCAAGTCCTTCACTTTCATTTTGATCAGCTCTTCCCGCTGGAAGGCTGTGGCCCGGAAACGCTCGCAGAGGAGGCAAAGGCAAGGGCCACTCTCAGGTTGGTGCGAACAGGCCGGGCAGAAGCTCTTCTTGCAGTCCAGGCAGATATTCTGCGCAAAAAGTGGAGAAATAGAAGGGGGAGGCATCAGATTGAGAGAACTGAGGCAGAGGGACATGGAGGGAAATATCCGATTGCAGTGGACCCTGGGTTTGGTTCCAGGACACTCTGTGGATACCAAAATCTGTGGATTCTCAAGTCTCATTAAATAAAATGGCAAAATCAAGAATTGCTTTTTTGGAATATATTTTTGTTAAAGTTTTAAAATATTTTCAAGCCATAGATGGGTGAATCTGTGGATGCGGATGGCCAACTGTATTTCATCTGTGCATACAAAGATAGGTCATTCCCATACTTTTCTCTCCACTGCAGGAGAAAAACCAACATTTCTGTGTAGTTTTTGCCCAGTATTCACACATCCCAAATTGTGTGGGGAAATTACTCTGCACAGAAATAATATTGTGGGTTTTCTGAAAGAAATCTGGGGGGCTTTTTTTCCTGCACATAAAAAAAGCATGTCTTTTTCTTGTGTAGGAAAGACATAACGTTTGCACAAAAAAGCACTGTTTCCAGAAACACTTATGGAGGGGTGTATTTGTGCAAAGCTCATGTGTTTTTGTGCTGAACAACCCAAATTCCTCACCCTTCCCCCTGGGCTGATGGGAGCTGCAGTCCAACCACATTTTCCTAACCACATCAAGCTTGTAGAGGGCAGGAACTCCCCTTTCTACTTCCATACCTTACACCCCTGCGAGGAGCATCATTTTGCTTCAACCCCTGGGGAAAGGAGAAATAATGTCCTGCGAAAGGGCCCCACATCCCAAGTCGGAGAGCGCTCCCTCCTCGGACATTCAGGGAGTTCTCCTGCCGGCCACAACCCCGGCACGATGGCCTCTTTGTTTTCCCACCGGTAGCCAAATTAATGGCTGCATTCACAAGGCCGCAGGCTACCCTCTCTCGCTCTCAATGGGGCTTTGTTTTCCAAATATGCAAACAAACACCCCCATCCCTGCCAGTGGCCAATGTGCCCCAGGGAGCGTCATCCCAGCAACTCTTCCTTTCCAGGAGGATGGAGCAAGCCCAGTGGCAGCGGTCAGTAGCGGTCAGTTAGGGCCGCAGAAGATGGAGAGCTGCGCAATAAGAGTTAGAAACAATTTTGGGGTAGAGTTGGTAGAAACGTAGTGTTTCCAACTCTGGCTTCAGCTTAAAAATTGTACTGTTATAACAATATCAAAATTGTACTATTACAAGAAGCTTAAAAATTGCACTTTATTATAATGATATCATTTTATATTTGTACTTTTAAATTTTTAAACATTTGACTAAATGACTTGCCTGCTGCGTATTCAGTTTTATAGGAATTTAGGCAAGCTTCCTTGTTCGGAAATTGTAGTCAAATAAACATTTGATGTTCTACCAGTCCAAGCGATCTGATGGCTCATGGGACACCGATTAAATGCCTTCTGCTACCTTTTTAGCCTTGGGCAAGTCACACCCTCTCAGCCACAGCAAGAAGGCAGTGGTGGCAAACCTCCTCTGGAGAAATCTTTCCATGAAATCCAGAGTGGTGTAATGGCTTGGGTGTTAGTGTTGGGAGTAGGATTCTGGGAGACCAGGATTCAAATTCCCACTCAGCCACGGAAACCTAGTGGGTTGCCTTGGGCAAGTTGCACTCTCTCAGCCTCTGAGGAAAGCAAGATCAAGCCTCCTCTGAATAACAAATTCAAGCAAGGAAAAACTGAAAAGGTCACCCTAAATCAGAGCTGACATGAAGGTACCTCCCAAGAATAAATCCACGCAGGGGATCAGTCTCCAAGAAAAGGCATATTTCTCAATGGAAGGATTCGAAGTTTGCAGTTCAGACTTGGTGCCACCGAGGCTGGCATCAGGCTGCTGTCCGGCACTCACCTTGAGGGAGGCGCTGGGGAACCGCGTCCCGCAGGCCTTGCAGGTGGGCTCAGGGTCGGTGGGCGAAGGGAAGGAGCTGTAGCCGGCGTTGGCGTAGGCACGGGTGGCCGACGGCGGGCGATGCGGCAAGTCCTCAGGCTGCCCGTTCAGGCAGAACCAGTTGCAGCAGGCGGCCCACATCGTACCTGGAGAAGAGAAAGAAGGAGAACCAGGGATTAAAAAGTCTGCCTGCCTTGCAGGGCTGTCGTAAAGATAGCCCTGTCCGCATACCGGCTCCCAAACACGGCACCCACCAATTGGGGCAACAAATCCCATCAGGCCCAGACATTCCTGGTGTAGTGGTTTGAGTGTTGGCCTAGGACTCTGGAGACCAGGGTTCGATTCCCAGCTCAGCCATGGAAACCCACTGTGTGACCCTGGGCAAGTCACACTTTCTCAGCCTCAAGGGAAGGCCATGGCAAACCTCCTCTGAACTAACTGGGCAAGAGAAGCCCAAGACACATTGCAACAAAGGGATGATAGGCCTTACAGTCCAAAACATGCACCCTGGAGAGGGGGAAGACTCCTATATCCCAAGCACTTTCAACAGGGAAATGGAAGCAGAAACAATCCCCTCTCTTCCCAAAAGTTAAAATTAATTTTTTTGCTATAAAATAGTTACTTTTCCATTCCAGCCTAGTTGAGTCATATTTCACAATTTACGGCAGGGGCAAATTCCTTTGTTGTGGACCATCATCCACCAACCCCCCCCCCCCCCCAAGATGTTACTGGACTGCAAATCCCAGCAGCCTCTGCACCACTCCCTGCGCTGATGAGAGTTACAGTCCTTATCCCGGATGTAACGAACAATGATTTCTAATTACGTTTTACTTTCAAGGGGTACTTTTTAGACACAAGATGACAAGAAATTTCAAGTTCTGTGCTGTTTCTTATCAAGCTCCTTTTTTTTTTAATTAAAAAAGGCAAGTAAGAGTAACAGAGAAGCAACAAATTGAGCAATTTAATAAGTTGTTTTTTTGCAACAAGTACGAATGACTTGTCAAAACAAAGTCATTTGTGCGGGTCACTTGTTGCAAAAATAACTCATTAAATTGCTCAATTTGCAACGAAGAACTGGAATCAAGTGCTATTAATAAGCCTTTCCAAGTCTTGAGTAAAGAGATATTATATATACGGTCATCAAATCCCATCAGTCAATTTAAAGGCTTCCTTTGCTAACCTTAGGGCTTCCAAGTGAGGAAATGTACACTTTTTCGGCAGTAGAAGAAAGAGGAACCCAGGAATCATGGGCCGCAAACAGAGAACCATGGATTGCATGTGGCTGCATTTCGCCTGTCCCAGTGTAAAAGCACCCATCATCCCCTGATTCATCAAAAGCGGAAGCAAGAGAGGAGGAAGAGGCAAATCCGAAGAGCCAGCAGGGAAAGTGAGGAAGGCAAACCTGCAATTGCAAACAACAGCAAATGGATGTTTGTTTTTCCTGGGAATTTGGAAGGGAAGGGACTCACCAGGTTCTTGGGAGAGACCTCTTTTTGGATGGAAAGCAAAGCGTCAAAGCGAAAGTCCCTGCTTGGCTTCTGCCTCCAGGAAGTATTTTTCTTTTCGGTCAGGAAAACCAACCCAAGAGAAAGTTCAGATGACTCAGCCAGCAAAGCGAAGCGAAGCGGAGGAGGAGGAGGAAGCAAAGTCAGGCGTCGTTTGGGGAGGAACACAGACCCTGCTCTCGATCTAGACCAAGTGAGTCCCGATTTAACCGGAGGCAAAGGACGGTCCCTTCCGGGCGAGGCATTCGCTTCATCTTGGGAGGCACAACAGCCCTGCCAAGTAGGACAAGCCAAGAGGGCACGCTCCGATCCTTCGAGCCAGCTGTGCGCAAATTTAAGAGATAAAGGAATGGTTGCCCGTTCCCTTTTAATTTAACGCACGTCGAGTCTTCTAAAATTACTGTTAGTGTTTTTTAAGTTGATTTTATGGCACATTGGCCTGAGATCCTTGATATGTAGGATGAGAGAGAAATATTGCATGAACTAAAGCTCTAAAAGGAAAACAAGGGGTGCAATTGTTACTGGGAAAGCCGGACTGTGATCCTATGCAAGTCACACTCTCTCAGCCTCAGAGGATGGCCATGGCAAAAAAAAAACCCCTCTGAACAAATCTTGTCAAGAAAACTCCAGCGCAGGTTCGTGACTTAGAGTCCCGTGACAACAACAACAAAAAGAAGAAGAGAAAAGGCAGGAATAATGTGCCGAAGTCTGGCCATTGGGGGACCGACAAAGCCGTTTATTTGGAATATTGACATGTATTCTGCAAACAACGATCCAGAACCACCGACATCCCCCTTTTGTAATTCCTCCCACGGCTGCTTTTTGAAACACCCGAGCCCCATCCATTGTTCATCTCTGCCCCCTCCGTGCTGGCTGGACTGCAAGACCCATCGTTCCCAGCTAATACAGCTGCAGCACCCGGGGCGATGGGAGTCCATCCCTTCCAGAGGGACCTGAATAGGGAGAAGGCTGCCCCAGAAAGATATCTTTCCACGACAAAAAGGCGACTGTCCAATTCAAGGGGCCCTCCGTCAAAAGGCACAACGCACGATACTCTACGACGCACGTGGGTGATGCTCTACGCCGTGGACGAGGGGCTCTGCTGCCAGATGAACGCCGAAACCCTGGTCCGCTGGCCTAAGGAGTTATGAAATTAAACAGACCATTGCTGTTGACTCCATGCATAACTCAGCCATGATGAGTCTCTCGTAAAGTGAAGCGCTGCATAAATTCCTCTCTGAAGCAGACCTCTTTACAAACAATTTTGGCCGGCCAGGACTTCTTGTGCCAACAAAGGCCAGCGGACGGACGGACGGACGGACGGACGGACGGACGGAGGAGGCGAAACAGCCTCATGGACCGGCCATAAAAGGAAGGCAGGCACTGCCACAAGTTCCTTGACGAAGTGGGAGACCCAGGTTGGCTCATTCCCACATACATACCCACGCGTGCGCACCTGGGAGATGGCAGCCCAGTCCGACGCACGAGAAATTTGGGAGCTGTGGAGTGAGACTTGGCTTGCAACGTCAAGAACGCAACTTAACCTGGTTTGCTTCGGTTTCCCGCCGTGTCTGAATGTGGAAGCTGGCTTAAGCGCTGCCTACAAATAAATCATGGTTTGATCCGTGTTGCAAGCATGGTTTCCAGCTCAGCTCAGGTCTTGCAAACTCAGGTCATGAGGGGTTCCTCTTTTCCTCCTGCCTTCTACCTTACCAAGCATTATTGTTGTCTCTTCTAGTCAGTCAGATTCCCCAAAGGCACCGGATTCTGTCTCATTTCAGAAGCCAAGCTAACTTGGTTTGTCCTGGGTTCGAGGCTGCCAACAAACCCCAGATGCTGGAGGCTACTACGTCTCAGGGGAAGGAACTGGTCAAACCACCTCTGAGGATTCCTTGCCCCGTGAAATTCATTTATTGCAACAGAATTTGGAAAATGGACGGGTCGGCGGGTGGACATAACCATTTTAATCCAGGGGTAGGCAACCTTTCCCCTTTAAGGGCCGAGGGACTTCAGCTCCCAGAAGCCTCAGCCATGTTGGCCAATAGCTCCTGGGATTCTGGGAGCTGAAGTCCCTCGGCCCTTAAAGGGGAAAGGTTGCCTACCCCTGGAGTAGACAGAAGGCATGATGCAAGACCACGGAGCACAGCTTCAGGGCAGGTTTAGTTTATGCTAAACCTCCCAGGAAAAACAGCCTTGCTTCCTCGGCGAGATTTGGTCAGACGCTTGCCACTGCTGTCCTCTGAGGCTGAGAGAGTGTGACTTGCCCAAGGTCACCCAAGGGGCTTCATAGTCAGGCGAAGAATTGGAGTCGTAGTAGTCCAAGATACTGCTATGCCTCGCTGGCTCTCCTAAAGGCCATGCAAGACCACAAATCCTAAAATGGTGCCATTGAATTGTTAGTTGGTTTTAATTGATATGTAGTTTAATGACTTTTTAAGGCGGGGAGGGAATTATATTATTTTAAGTTGTACGCATTTTAGCCTTGTAAACCGCCTAGATTGGTTCGCCACTGGGCGGTATATAAACAAAATTTATTATTATTATTATTATTATTATTATTATTATTATTATTAAACTGCATTATTTCTACAGTGTAGATGCAGCCATAGAGTCTCGATTTATTTTTATTTTTTTTGGGGGGGGGGGGAAGTGAGATACAAATAAATATAATTAACTGGTTTCCCTAACGATAAACTTAAGTTATACTTGTCTATGGGAGCTGTCTTAAACTTGTTTTACTTAATCGACTACAATAAAGGCATTGATTAAATTGATTGATTGATTGATAAATATAATGACTGTAACTCACACCATTTGTTTCTTGGAGGGCAAAAAAGCCCAGAGAGAAAGAAAGCCCTGGGCTCCTCGCAGTCGTAAACCCGCGTTGCGTTGCGTTGCGTTGCGTTGCGTTGCGTCGCTGTTGTTGTTTTTAAAAGGGACGCCCGCCGTTGTGTCATGCGCTGAGGAGGCACAGTGCCTCCGGATGACAATGCGGCCCTACTGGAAACGGCTAGCAAATATCATACATATTATTACCGAAAGAGTATTGGGAGACCGGGGTTCGAGTCGCCGCTCGGCCATGCAAACAAACCCAGGCAAGTCGCACTCTCTCGGCCTCGGAGGAAGGGGATGGTGGCAAAGCTCCTCTGTCCACGTCCGGCCACGAAAACCCTACTTTTTAAAAACAGTAGTAGTAGTAGTAGTAGTAAATTTATTTCTATGGCGCTTTCCTCCCAAGACTTTCGTCTTAAAAAGGCACAGTGCAATCAAGAAAACGACAATTAAAATGGAATTAAGCTGCAACAATATTTAAAACATCATGGAGCATAGTTCTGTAGCGCTTTGGAGGGTTGGGACTAGGAACGCATGCCATAATGGGTTTGAATGCTGGGCTATGGCTCCGGAGACCAGGGTTCGAGTCCTCTCGCGGCCATGAAGCCCACCAAGTCACACTCTCTCAGCCTCAGGGGGTAGCAATGGCAAGCCCCTTCTGAACAAATCTTGCCAAGAAAGCCCCCTGATAGGCTCCCCTTAGGGTCATCTTAAGATGGAAATGACTGGAAGGCACATCATCGTTGTTGATTATTATTATTATTATTATTATTATTATTATTATTATTATTATTATTATTATTATCCTGGAAAGGGAACCTACAGATAAAATAGCTTTTAAAACTTTACAAACTAAAAAGTGTTACAAAGTATGAAAATAAAGTGTAATAATAATAATAATAATAATTTGGAAAGTTAAAATAACAGTACATATAAAAAGGTATCCTTAAATTATTTTTTGTTTATTTATATGCATTCTGTTGCCATTTCTTATTTTAAATCCCTTCTATGGCTGTCCCTTCCGCACAGCAGAAATAACCCGCTTTAAACTGCCCTGGCTGAGTGCTGTGGAATCCTGGGATTGGTAGCTCCTCCTCCTCCGGTGCCACAACAATTCCCAGAATCCCATAGCACTGAGCCATGGCAGTTAAAGGGGTGTCAAACCGGATTATTTCTGCCGTACGGACCGCAGCCTACGTACGAATGCTCCTTCCTTTTCAAAGGCAAGGCCCAGAGGAGTAGCCCTCCCTCCAGCTTGTTTCCCAACTGCAACTCCCAGCATCCCTCACCATTCTGGCTAGGGCTGCTGGGATACGCAGTTTCTCCAGGTCTCCCCAATGCTGAGGCTGCTCAAAAGCTCCCAGCTGGACAGAGGAGGAGGAGGAGGAGGAAAAGCCCATTAAAAAGACTTTGCAAAGAGGATGGTCTCCGTTTGCAAATGCAGATTTTGGGGAGGAAGGCTGGGTATAAATATATAAATATATATAAAAACGTCAACATTAGCAAAACAGGGAACGCAATTTTGTCTCCGCTGGTTTGCCACAATGTTGTTATTATTATCATAATCGTCAACAACAACACTGTAGTATATTATGATGTAATTCATATATGATTGCTATTTTTATCAATATTCTAGTATATTATAATGTAATTCATATATTATTATTATCATCAACATTATAGTCCATTATAATGTAATTCATACGTTATTATTATCGTCATCATTATAGTATATTATAATGTATTTCATATATTATTAGTATTATAATCAATATTCTAGTATATTATAATGTAATTCATATTATTATTATTATTATTATTATTATTATTAATAATATTCTAGTATATTATAATGTAATTCATATTGTTGTTGTTGTTATTATTATTATTATTATAGTATATTATAATGTAATTCATATTATTATTACTATTATAATCGATATTCTAGTATATTTTAATGTAATTCATATTATTATTATCATTATCATTATAGTATATTATAATGTAATTCATATATTATTAGTATTATAATCAATATTCTAGTATATTGTAATGTAATTCATATAATATTATCATCGTCAGCATTATAGTATACTATAATGTAATTCTATTATTATTATTATTATCATCATCATCCATTCCTCCTGACCATTGCGCCCCATCAGCATCACAACAACCCTGTGAGGTGGAAAGGGAGGTGATTTCTAAGGCTGCCAGGGAGGATGGACTGCAACTCCCATCAGCTCCAGCCCACATACCCAATGGCCGGCAGGGATAATGGGAGCTGCAGTCCAAGCGGCGGAAAGAGAAGCAGTGGGCCCAAAGCGCTGGGGTCATATGGGTAGCGGAGTCCTTCCCCTCTTCTCCAGCCACATGGGCCCTGCAGTCCTCACCACCTTTCTTCAGGGACCCCCAATCCCCGAATATTTCTCAGAGATCACCCCCAGAAACCCTCCCTCTCCCTCTCCCTCTCCTCCTTTATTTCTGACAACAAAATTGGCTGGCTGGGGGATGCTGGGAGTTGCAGTCCAGGTGAAATGTTTCCAAGGTGGCCTTAGGAAGAGCGCAGAGGTACTCTAAACAAATAAATAAAAACTTTCTTTGTCCAACTCCAACATCTCCGCAGCCTTAACCCAAAATTAATCCACATCTGGCCGGCTGGGGGATGCTGGGAGTTGGAGTCCAGATAAATGTTTGGTAAAACCTTTTTATCTGCCCCCACCCCAAATTCTCCACTAATCCACCGCTTTCTCACCCCAGATCTTGGACTGCAGCACCTATCCTCCCCTACTCAATGGCTTGGAGTCCACACAAATGGCTGGCTGGCGGATGCTGGGAGTTGGAGTCCACATAAATATTTGGTAAAACGTTTTATACTCTTCCCACCCCAAATTCTCCACTAATCCACCGCTCTCCCCCCCCCCCGATCTTGGACTGCAGCACCCATCCTTCCCTACCTAATGGCTGTGGATGATGGGAGTTGCAATCCCAGCAGCCTCTTGGGGGCGGGGCCCACCTTCTGCTCCCAAAAGGGGCTCTTACCCGCTTCCTCCTCCTCCTCCTCCTCTTCCGCCGCCGTTTAACGGCCTTCCCCGCCGATGGCCGGGAGACGACTGACGGGGAAGGCGGGGCCTGCGGGGGGCGGGGCTTGGCCGAGGCTCCGCCTCCCTCCCTGACAGCCAGCCACACAGTGCTGGAAGGCGGCTCTCGCTGCCATGGCGACGGCGGAAGGGGGCGGAGCCGTAGGGGGCGGTTCAAACACCCAGCCGGCGTGACTGCGCCTGCGCTGAAACCGCCTCGCTCTCCTCTCTACGTCGGGTCCTAGAGAGGCCGGAAGTAGGGGAAACAATGGTTCTGGTTTTTTTGCTAGCAGCAGCGGGCAAGACTCGCACCCAGGACTCGTTTCAGTTGTTTCAGGGAGGGAGGAAAGGAGAGGAATTGTGTTCCTTGTGGTGCCTTGCCCTCCTTTGCAGTTTGTAAAGGAGTCGCCCAAGGGCTGGAGCTGTTTTCAAAAATACTGTTTTAATTAATAATTGTTAAATTAATTTTTATAATTATTTTTAATATTATCATTATTATTGTTTCTGATTGTGAAGGTGCACAGCATTTTTCTCCTCACTTTCCTCTCCCTCCGCTCTCTACTTCCAGCCCCTTTGGGATCTGTAGTTTGCAAGACTCGGGGGGCTGTTCAAAGGGCTGGAGCTATGTTGTTATTATTATTATTATTATTATTACTATTAGCTTGCAATTATCAAAGCACCTGCAACCAGAAAGTTAATGACCCATACTACAACTCCTATTATCCTCCCTGGAGAGCCAGGCATTGGAAATGCAGCCCCAAAAATGCAGTCCCCTTTTTTCCCAAGCCCTGGAAGAGGTAGGGACTGCTTTGCGACTTGGCCGATGCCCTGGGGATTATGGGATCTGAGGTCCAAAATACCTGGGAATCTCAATCCCTGGTACTACAACTCCCATAATCCCATGGCCATGTGTTGGAGCTGATGGGAATTGGGAGTCCAGCATGGTCTGGAAGGCCACAAGTTGCCTACCCTTAATCTAAGCATCTAAACTGCTATGTTAAGCAGCTCCCAAACTTTGGTCCTCCAGGTGTTTTGGACTTTAATTCCCAGAATCCCCTAGCCACTTTGCCCAACAATTCTGGGGGCTGAAGTCCAAAACATCTGGAGGACCAAGGTTTGGGAAACAATGACTTAATACAGTGGTCTAAAATTAGCATCACATAAATATTAAGAATGGGATGGGCATCTAGATCCTTCCAGGGCCTTATTATTATTATTATTATTATTATTATTATTATTATTATTATTTTATTATTAACTCCAGCTCCCAGAATCCCTCACTGACTACGATGGATGGGATTTGCAGTCCCAAAACATCTTGTGGGTCATCATCCTAGGATGTAACGTAGGAATAATAATGCAGAAGTAAAAAAATCAGAACAAACTCCTGAGATAATCATGGAAATCCTCAGATTTTATTCACGGAAACGAGGCACGCAGAAAGTGCCCCGTTTTCCTCGCTTTCCTCCAACGTCTCTCTTCCGATCCCTTTGGGATCTGTAGTTTGCAGACGAGGCGGCCACCAAACAAGCAGCCATACCTTCACGGTCCTTCTCCGGAGGCCGCTGGGATGCCCTCTGTCCGGTCCCAGGTGTCCAGCGCCACCCGAATCCCAACGGGCTGCAAAAGACAAGAGCAGAAAGCTGTGAGGAGGAAGCCATATTGATGGACCTGCTCTATACTCCGCTGACAAGGAACCATAGAGCTGGAAGGGACCCCAAGGGCCATCCAGTGCAACCCCATTCCGCCATGCAGGAACTCACAATCAAAGCCCCCCCTGTGAGAGATGACCAGCCAGCCACCAACCACGGCAGGACCCAGGCGACCGACCCATCGCTCCCGTCTCACCTGGCGAGGACTTTTCATCAACCAAGCCGCCCGGCAGGCCCTGCCTTCCTTGGGAGAGTCCTCGCTGTCCTCCAAGAGAATTCGGGTACTGGGCACAAAGCTCCAGGAGCGTCCCAGGGCTGGCTTCAGGCGGCCGCTGCTGGGGTCCCTCGTCACGTGGTTGGTCAGCTAGAGCGATACGGAAGGGGTTGGGGATGGGTCAGCGGCTGCCTTCCCTTTGGGTCCCTTGAGGATCTCCCTGTTGTGTGCCTTCAAGGCGTTTCCGACTTACCGTAGCCCTAAGGCGACTCCGTCACAGGGTTTTCTCAGCAAGGCTGAGAGAGTGAGACTTGCCCAAGGAGGGGGGATTCAAATTCTTGACCCATAATAAATGGGACAGAAATGCTGTTTGTTAGCTTTAATCCCTATCTATCTTTCTCCCTAGTATAGTAGTAGAATTGAAAGACCTAGCCATGTCAGTCTGTAGGATCCGTATGCAAAGAGAGCTTGAGACTGACTGAAACAAAAGAAATTTCGTAGACTTCACTCTACTTCCTCAGATGCAATTGGAGGAGTGGAAACCAGGGACAGACATAGATTCTCACAAACCAATGGCGCATATATATATATATATATATATATATATGCTACAAGATCTCTCTACATCTCTTTCCCCCTGTCTAAAATGTAAATGTGACGCATAAATTAACTGCTCCGACTGCGAGAGCAGGGGGTCCTGTGTCCCCTCTTATGACTGTCCTCCCCATCATCCCCAAAGTAGCAGAGGCAACGATGAGAAACTGGTGCGAGTTGTGGCCCAAGAACGTCTGGAAGGCTGCAAATGGCCCATCCACAACCACCACAGAGTTCAATATGGAAGAGCAGCCCCTTTCCTTGCCATTGGGACCCGGCTGAAAGGAAAGGCGAAAGAGTGACCATGGGGCACTCACCACAACGGCCATCCCAAAATCTCTGGCCAACGTCTTCAGCTCCAAAGCCAAATGCATCATCAGGGCCATGCCTAAGAGAAGGGGGCAAAGGAGAGGGAGAACTGGGACACCTGCGGCCAGGCAACGTCAGTAAAAGTTGTGAATAAAGAAGAAGTAGAGACACGCTGCTGCAGTTTGCTTTTGCCTGAGCCGACTGGGAAGGGCAAGACTCTGTCCTCTCCCTTCTCTTCTCATCCCTGGCTGAGTTAATGGAGTACAGACTTCTTTTGCATTTCGAACTCGGTCTGCAGCAAAGGAAGCAAGCAGAGGACAAAGCGGGAGGAGGAGAGGGAATCCAAGGCATTTTTACAACAGGAGAGCAGAGGATGGGAATAATAATATAGGATCCTCTGCCCCAGATGTCCTCTCAGAGCCACCAGCTAGAAATGTCATTGCTGCCTTTTTAACTACAACTGTGGAAGTTGTACACAGCCTCACCTTTGTTTACTCATGCCCAGCCTTTTCTCCCAAAGCTGGGACTCTTTAGTGGCTTGCAAAATTAAAGAGAAAGAGATCCTAGTCAAAGCACATGCCGAGAAAAAACACACACACAAAAACATTGTTTTTAAACAATGCAATTCAGCTACGGGATCAAATTAAAAACTGTGGCAAAGGCAGCCACTGAAAAGCAGAAAAGGGCCAGTTATATGAATAAAGTATATGACTAAGTATTCCCCAGGCAGAAGGCAAATGCCTGCTCCTTACCATCTGGTTGCCGGCTTCCCAAAAAGGGGGAAATGACTGCCGAGACTGAATCGACAACCAGAACCTTTGCCGTCCCAGATCCATTCACCGCCTGAAGAGAAGCAGAGGCAAAAAATGCTGTTAATCCTGCCAAATCCAGAGTACAGATCCATGATCTATTCTTAGATCACGCTCTAAATCTAAATCCATCATCCTGCAGCCTTCCGGATGGCCTCGGACTGCAACTCCCAGCTGCCTTTGCCCATATAGCCAATGGCCAGGAAATGCTGGGAACTGTCATCCCCAAAAATCTCTAGGGCCCTGTATTAAAGTACAGGAATTTGGTGCCGCAACGTTTGAGAATCGGAAACGATACACCAGGGAAGAGACCCATACTCCCGGTGTTTTCAGGTTATGTTCAAGCTTTTTACAATTATGCTAAACAACATATTTAAGTTTAGAGTAAATCCAATTTGTTCCTAAATTAATTCAGCGCCATGGAGAGATCCTCCGAGGGAGACCAAGCCTGGGATGAATTCCCTTGGAGTCCCCAGATATTGACCCTTTTGTCTTTCCACCCCAAAAATACACACATTTTAGGATTTATACCCGGGAGGAGCATGCTCAGAGGATGCTCAGAGGACCCAACTTTCAGAAATAGAACATAATTCTCCCCAGCAAATCTTGGTTCTGAACTTTAAGCACAACGCCACCCTGCTTTTCCCAATCAGAAGACATCTTGAATCCCATTTTTGGGAGAAATATAAATGCAATAAATCAATAAAAGTTAGACACGATGGGGAAAGCTATGATCTGAGGAGCGCTTACTTGCTGAGCCAGGCTGCTCCGGAAGTCGTGGAGGACATCCAGCATTTTGTACGCCTCGAAGACGCGGATGACCTGGACGCGCCGCAGGGCCTCCGCCTGTCGGGGTCCGAGAGGGGAGAGAAGTTGAATGGGTGCATCCACCCCATCATCTTCCTTGTCTTAAAATCGGAGGGCAGGGAGGACGTGGCGTAGCGGTTCGACTATTGGGCTAGGACTCTGGAGAGTTTGATTCCCAGCTCAGCCATAAAACCCATTGGGTGACCATGGGCAAGTCACACTCTCTCAGCCTCAGGGGAAGGCAAAGGCAAACCTCCTCTGAAGAAACCTTGCCAAGAAAACCTCACTGTAAGTCAGAAATGCCTTGAAGGCATACAACAACAGGGAGAAGGACTGGGCCATTTGGCCGTGGGAGTCAGCTGGGCAGGATCGAAACTCGACAGGTGACCCCAAAAATAAGAAAAGGTCCCTTAGGCCAGGGATGGGCAGACCTGGGCTTCTTCGTCCTCCGTCTGGCTCCGAAGCAGCTGCAGCAAGCGGCTGGCCGTGAAGCCTCCCATGGAGTCGACATAGAGGACTTCTTGCTTGAGACAGAGGGCCGCATTGGCAGCGATGCTGAGGCACACCTAGATGCAAAGACGGAGAGAGACAAGTCCCAGCGCATGCCCACGGTTTCCCAAAACAGGCGCCGTGGGTCGCTTCCACGTCAGTCGGGCACCAGGTCCACTGCCATGTTTTACTCCAAGGTGCTGAAACCGTTTAAAGACGCTCCCCGAGGGCCCTGAACCCGGTTCCTAAATAGCTTCAGCACTTTGGAGCTCCTTAAAACTAAGGGAGAACCACAGCCAGCCTCTAAGAGCCTGTAATGTATATCCAGAGTCGGTTCCCATCTGCAAGGTTTCTCCTTGACCTCATCACAAGGAGAGGAGTGCTTTTGGTAAATGGCCAGATGATGGGTTCGTTTGGTTTCTAAACTGATTCCATAGAGGCCCACCTGGACGCGGGACGCGAGGATTACCTGAGTCTTGCCAGAAGCAGGTGCGCCCACCAGTTCGGTTATCTCCCCAGTGTACAAGCCGGAGTCCAGGAGCTTGTCCAAGCTGAGAAATTACAAGAACGAACAGGTTTTGTGTTGACACTCATGCCCAAAATTGTTTAAAATATTGTATAAAATGACCTTCAGGCTATGCGTGCAAGGTGTATACGAAACATAAATGAATTTGGGCTCCATCTCCAAGATATCGCTCCAAATTTATGGAGACTATCATGGGGTTTTCTTGGCAAGATTTGTTCAGGTATTCTAAATCCAAAAAATCCAAAATCCGAAACACTTCTGATCCCAAGCATTTTGGACAAGGGAGACTCAACCTGTAGTTGCATTCATCAAATAATCAGATGCGGTACTTTATTCCTCCAGACCTCTATGGCAAAACCCCGGACCATTTCGTTTGCAAGCTCTGACTCTCAGCCTCTCTGGGGCAAATCTCTCGAAATATTTGATGTTGGCTGCTCTACCACTCAGCATCTCTATGATGAAACCCTTACAGATTTCGTGGTGGCCATTGTATTCCTCAGTGTCTCTATGGTAAAACCCAGTCGGTCTCTGATCTATGCAATGGGAGCACAACCCCAGTTTGGACTGGAAGGACCAGTCAAAGAGTCGGCGCCTCCTTCCTGCCTTCCTTGCCTTTGCATTCCTGTTGGCAAAATGGCGATGGTCCTCTTGAGCTCTTCGTAGAGATCGGCCCCGTTGACCGGGAAGGAGGAGAACTGGGCCAGGAGCACACGCCGGACGGCAACCAAGGTCTGCAACGAAAGCAGCCATGAGAGAGGAAAGCCTCCCCCAAAGGCCAGCCCTGAGGGACAAATGCTGCATCCGCACTGCAGAAAATAATCCAGTTCGACGCTGCTTTAAACTGCCATGGCTCAGCGCTATGGAATCCTGCAATCTAGTTTTGTGAGACGTGTAGCATGCAATCACGGTAGTTAAAGCGGTGCCAAACTCGGATTATTCCTGCAGTGTGGATGCAGCCAGTGTAAGGAGGGGCAGAAGCAGGAAGGAAGGCCCTGCCAGTGTCAACAGGCAGCCAAAATAATAATAATAATAATAATAATAATAATAATAATAAATGATATAAGTCTCTCGATTATTTGGGACAGGGAGGATTGCAAGATCTTGGGACCTAGCCCTGGATCTGCAGTTTTCATCGGTCATCTCCAGACAGGAGACACGGGTGCAAATATTCCAGTTTTGCTGGGCAAAAGGACATCTCCAGCTCTCCATCTTGCTGCAATTTCTGAAGATTAATTAATTTCCTGCTGCAAATTGCAAAGACTCTTCCTTCATCCAGGGCAGTCATTGCGGAGCCAGGACTCACCTTCTGCTCTGCTCAGCATCCATCCTTAGGCTAGAAGCAAGATGGCAGGATTAAAGGTCCCTCATCCCATCTCCCAAAGTAAGGGGGAAGGATTTATCCCCCAGTTTTACCTTGATATGGGAGCACTCCTTTCAGCTAAGATCTCTGCCTTAGCTTCCAAACAGGAGAATATTTGATCTGCATGCGAGTTCGGATCATAAGCTCTGAGCCAATGTGGTTCGTACTTAATGCATAAGACTTAATGGTTTCAGCAGGAGGTCTCAGGTTTTGACCTGGAAAGCTCAAAAGGTCTGAGATTATTTTGATTTTCTTGGAAATCGGCCATCTGGTGAAGGATTTTGTATAGTAAGATTTTGTGATACTAAAATCCCATCCAAAGTTGTCCCCTTTGAATCCCTTCCTCACCTTGTAAGACAAGGAACATTTCTGGGCCATTTCCTCCATATCGGACGAGACAAGATCCACCACTGTAGAAACATTTCGGAGAAGGGAAAATAACGGATCAGAAAAGTCCCAGACCCTGGATCCCTTTAACCAGCTGCTTGATACAGATGCCTTAATTTGGCTGGGGGATTCTGGGCATTGCAGTCCCAAACAGCAGCTTTTCCAAAGTACCGTATTTTCTGGCGTATAAGACGACCCACGTATAAGACGACCCCCCATTTTTCCAGTCAAAATATAGAGTTTTAGCACCTCTATCCTCATTATCCTTATATCTGGCGTATAAGACGACCCCCCCACTTTAGCCACAGATTTTGCAGGTAAAAAAGTAGTCTTATACGCAGGAAAATAAGGTAAGTCCTTCTTATTTACCTTTGCGGAGAGCTATATTCTTTGTGGGTCGTGGATGAAAAGGAGGCTGTAGGAAGGGTTGACCCCTGCAAAGCCCTCCAAACGTGGGTCACGGTTCTCTCAAGATCCCGAAAGCGGTTTGCTAGCGATCCCCAAAAATGTCGTCCGCGTCTTTACCTGTCCTGATGCCTTGCGCTTTCAGGAGCTCCACCATCTCAGCCGTGAGGCCGGGACACAGACCGCTTCGGAGGATCATTGCCGACGTCTCGATGGTCGAATGGCTGAGTATCCCCTGGAAAGAGAAATAAAATGCAAAATATTCACTTTGGGGGTGGCCTAATTTATGAAACCCCATCATGCCACCTTTTGAAGCACAATGGGTTCTTCAGAGATTGCCATGGCCTCCCTGAACACCTTCCCACTTTGCTTTTTTAAAAATATATATATATATATAAGTTTTATGGTCCATAATGCAACATATTTAAGAAAACTTTATCACTATTAGGTCACATACTTTTCACACACACCCCTCCTTTCCCTTCCCTTCCCTCCGATGGCTTTGACCAAATAAATTAGCGGGCTACAAATAAAAATTTATTATTATTATTATACATTTATTATTTATTACTCAGTACCCATAATGTGGAATATTTTATTAATCATTTCTCTCACTTCGTTGTACCCCTTTTCAGCTTTAATTTTCTCAATCCAACAACCCCATTCCCCCCACCAGACCATTTTGTTTAGTCGACCATTATATTTCCCTTTTCTTTCCCTTAAATATACAAACAAAATATTGCTCGTTTTCCCATCCCAATGCTATTACAGATTTCCATCCCAATTACCTTAACATATTTTTTTTATTATGATGCAATCTTCCGTTTTATTCAATCTCAAATGCTCCTTATCAAATAGAGAGTTTCTCCCCATCATCCTGTTTATCTCTTGTGTAACATTTAACCAAAATTTTTGTAGATAGGGACATATGAACGTAGGTCCCTTTTTGTCCACATCCATGCCAGCAATTTGGAGAAAATTATATCTATATATCTATATATCATTGCTATCTGATGTGGGGTTTTATATCTTTTGCTAATTCACCTTGTTTTTAAATCTCAATTAATGCTTAATTAAAAGAAGCAATACAAAGTGTGTGCAGTTTGCAAGACCTCAAGAAAGAAAGTAAGAAAGAAAGAAAATCCCTGCAGCTAGAAAGCTAACCTATCAGGAAATCTAATAATGATGATGATGATGATGATGATGATGATGATGATAATAATAATAATAATAATAATAATAATAATAATAAATTTTTATTTATATTTCCCGCCTCTCCCTGCAGAATGAGGCAGGATTACACAATAAAATGTACAACAACGTACGAAATACAATCAATAAAATCAGTAAAATCAGAACATCAATAATAAATTCTATAAAATAGGATACAATAAAGTAAAATAAAATAAGATAAATTAAAATAAAATAGCCATAAAGCTAGATTTCTGCCTGCGGGGATTTTTAATTCATTTATTTTTTTTCATATGGAGGGATTTTTTTTCCAATTTTTTTCCACCATCTGAAACATTATATATTTTCAAACACACTTTTAAATATACAAGTATGTGTAGGTAAATGTCCAAAGTTATACTTTGTGTCTCTTAGTGGAAATAAAAAAGACCCCAAAAGGCACCCTCTCTTCTGTTTTTCAGCTTTGCAAAGGATTGGTTACTAGTTTAAACCAATGCAATTTTGGGGGAAAATGATCCCCTTTTGCACAATACAGTAGTTGCATTTCACCAAATAATAATAATAATAATAATAATATTGAAAGAAAAACCATGCAACCATTAAACCAACTGGTTGGGGAAAACCCTCCAAAATTCTGCAATTGTTGGAGCACTTTAGAAAAGCAGAAACCCAGCAAGATATTTGCTCTTTTTGCCATTGCAAATCCCCAATCTTGACTACTTACCTTTTGCATGCAAAAGCCTGCAAACTCTCTATTGCCTCCTTTACTCCTAGAGAGGCGAGATCCTCCTCCTCCTCCTCCTCCTCTCAGGCTGTCCTTTGCCGCCACCTGGTGGCCAAAAGTAGGAACTGACAAAGGGTCAAGATTTTTAATTAAAAAGTAGAGTCAGGTGCATCTTTTCTACACTATAGAAGTAATGCAGTTTGAAACCACTTTAAGTGCTGCAGCTCCATCCCAGTGAAAAATAATAATAATAATAATAATAATAATAATAATAATAATAATTTCAAAGGGGAAAAGAAATGGAGGGCATGAGCAAAGAAAAGCTATTTAAAATGCTCATATAAAAAAATAAAAAATAAATAAAAATAAATAAAAATAAAAAAAGCTATTTAAAATGCTCATATCAGAGGCCCTCAACCTCCAAGGAGTACAAATTTTATCTAAAAAATTATCTTCTTAAAGTATCTGATATTTTACATGTAGTCTGTTTTAATTTAATTCTCTTTTAATGTACTATTTTTGTATGTTTTTAATTGTATTGTTGTTGTTGTTTTTCAATGTTGTAAGCTGCCCTGAGACCCAGTCCTGGGATAAAGGTGAGATATAAATTATTATTATTATTATTATTATTATTATTAATTTACTGGGATAAATTATCTAATCACTGTATATTATCTCTATATTTTATAATTTTTAGACCGTACTTCATTGGCAAGTTATATGTTGTTTTCGATTAATTCTGTAAAGTGCCATGCAAATTTATGGCACGATATAAATAAACATTAATAATAATATAATATAATATAATAATAATTTACTGGGATAAATTGTCTAATCACTATATATTATTTTTATATTTTATAATTTTTAGACTGTACTCCATTGGCAGGTTATGTGTTGGTTTCGATGAATTTTGTAAAGTGCTTAATTTAATATTATGCACAGAAATAATATATATATATATATATATATATATATATATATAATAAATTCTGTGCTTTTCATGTCTGGCCCAAAAATACAGAGAGAAGATCTGGAAGAACCAAGGAAGAAAACGGTGCAATTTGGACCTTTGGCGAATTTTTCTGGAAGTTTCTAGCGCCTTCCGGTCGGTTGCAGCTGCTGCAAGACTTCTTTCTGGAGAGAACGCAGTTGTTCCTAGGTTTCAAATGTCTCAAATGCCTTCCTTAAATAGAGACATTATTATAGTGGATAAAGTTTTGGAGAGAAGAGGGGTGACTTTTTGTCCCTTTCGGCCAAACGGAGAGGTTCGTTGCCATTTGTTTTATTTTTTTTAATTTTATTTGCAAATTATTTATTATTTGCAAATTATTATTTATTTATTTAATTGCCGCTTTTTTGGGAGCTGGGATGCCATGCATTCTTTAGCAATGCTCTTTGCTCCCAATTTAAAACTCTCTCTCTCTATCTCTTTCTGGGAAGTTCAGCTTCCAGCCTTATCTTATTTAAAGCCTTATTTAAAGGAGGTTTATAGATAAAAGGATATATATAAATATCCCTCTCCGGTCCAAGCAAGAAGGCATTTGTTTCTAGGAAGCCAGAAACCTCTTTCTGCAAATCCATCCAAAGCAGAAATCAATTCCTGGAGAAAAAAAACTTTGGAAACTTTTGGACGAAAGGTATTAATTAATTAAATAAATAAATAAAATTTAAACTGGGAATAAAGCAAGAAATAATAATAATAATAATAATAATAATAATAATATTTATATATACCCCAGCCTTTATTTGGGTCTTATCAGGGATGCTTCGTTGGCCAAAGAATTGGAGATGCATTTATTGATTTATTGATTTATTGATTGAGATGTGTTTGAATTGTATTTAATAATAATAATAATAATAATAATAATAATAATAATAAATTTTATTTTTACCCCACCCAATGGAAACCCAACCGGGCGGCTTACATATTTATTGTTCTTTATACAAATATATTTTAAATTCCCGCTCTCTGCCGAAAGACGTCAGACATTATTGCATTGTAGTATTATTGTTTTGATTTTAATGTTTGTAATTTTAATCTTAGTACTGTTAATTTTTTTTTTAAGGGGAAGGGGATATTGTATATATTTTGTATCATTTTAATTGTTGTACGCCGCTTTGATTGTTTTATACCAATTATTATTATTATTATTATTATTATCATGCCCCTTTGAGGTCAATACCAAAAGCAGGATATAAATAAAAGTTTTATTTTTTATTATTATTATTATTATTATTATTAGGACAGTGTGCAATACAATAAAATAAAATTAAAACCAACCAGTTTAATTGGAAACAGTGTGAAAAACAAGAATGGCTATGGAAGATGAAAGCCTAGAAAACAATTTAATATGTTTAAAATAGATAGGTTAAAATAGGTTAAAATGACTTGCAAGTGAGGATGTCAGGGCAATATACAATAAAGCCAAACAGTTTAATTGGAAACAGTGTAAAAATTGTAAAAATGGTTTAGAAAAACTGGAAGCATGGGAAACAATTTAACAAGTTTAAAAGGCTAAAATGAAATTTTATTTTATTTTATTTTATTTATTTATTATTTTAAAATAAAATTTGCAAATGAAAACCAGTTTCTCCCCAAAGAGATTGCCCTGAACAGCCTGATTAGGATTATATTAGGATTATATTAGGATTATATTATATTAGGAGAATATTCTGTTGTTTTTTTTAGTTATTATTATTATTATTATTATTACTATATTAGGGGTCAATGCAAAGGAGTCTTCCCTGGCATTGTCTGATATACATTTACTTGTTCTGTCACTTGGGTTTACAGTGGATGTTTATTATTAATTGTTGTAATTGTCTTTGTTTTAATTGACTTTTATTATTTTGCCCATTGTTTGTACTTAGATTGTACGCCTCTCGCAGGTTTTATTCTGTTTTATCCTCGATTGTCTTTTGTACAGCGCTGTGTATACCAACAATAAACTTTAATAATAATAATAATAATAATAATAATAATAATTTTTATTTTTATTTCCCGCCTCTCCCTGCGGATCGAAGCTGGATAACAAGTAATATAAAAAATACAAAACATAAAATATATAAAACCCATAACAACAATATCCCCCCCAGCAATAAAACCCCATAATCCCTCTAATAATAATCTCCTCTTATCAGAAATGAGAGAAATGCTGGAGATTAATAATAATAATAATAATAATGATAACAACAACAACAGAATATTCTCCTAATATAATATATTATATTAGATGGATGCCAGGGATCCTGGAAGGCTGCCCAAATATAGTCACCGCCATAGAAAGTCATGTAAATCTTTTATTAAAAGGGTCTCAATAATAATAATAATAATAATAATAATAATAATTTTTATTTATATTTCCTGCCTCTCCCTACGGATCAATGGTTAGGGATTACAGCCACGACCTGATGGAGATTTTTGGCTTCCTGGGTCAAAGAATAAAATGGAGCCTCCATTCCTATTCCATGCCCAAAGGCCAGGAATCAAAGGGTCAGAGGCCAAAACTTCGACCTATGCCCACCTTGACCCTTCTGTTTTCACATTTCCCTTTGAGATTAGCTGCAGAAATTTCCCATGCGACCCTCTAATTGCAAGCAAAGGATTAGCGGAGGTGCTGGCTTGGTTTGGGAAGAACCATTAAGAGCCGTTAGCTTTGCAAAAACCCCGTCCCTGGCAGAGATGGGAAAGAGCTAGCTTCGCTAACCTTTATCCTTATTTGCAAAGAGGAAAAGTTGCAGCTGGCTGCCTGGCTCCCAAAATGGAAATCATAACAAAAGCAGAGGCTGGTGAAAGAAAGAAAGAAAGAAAGAAAGAAAGAAAGAAAGAAAGAAAGATGGATGAAAATCTCTTGATGCATGTTGGAGGACCTTGAGGTATTGATGTACTGGACTTCCATAATTTTGCCGAAACAGATGCTATGGTTTCTTCCTTTCTTTTCCAGATGGAGGACCCTGCGCAGCTCAAGGAAGAAGGGAATAAATATTTTGCGGCCAACGACTACGAAAACGCCATCAAAAGCTACTCCAAAGCCCTGAAGCTCTCCAAGGAGAAATCCCTTCAGGCCGTTCTGTACCGAAATCGGGCGGCCTGCTTCCTTAAAAAGGTACGAGTTACTTTTTTTTGGGAAGCCTGGTTCTCCTCTGTATTCCTGTCCAGCAATCTTTTATAATAATAATAATAATAATAATAATAATAATAATAATAATTTATTCTTATACCCCCGCCTTTTGCCAAGGCAATCAAGGCGGCTTACGTAATATGAAACACAGTTTAAAAGCATACCTTACATTAAATAATGTAATAATAACAATTAACACCAACCCCTGCCTTAAAAGAATAATAATAAAAGTATTAAAATAAGAGCATACAGTTTTTGCATCCAATGCTAGGCAGAGTTTGGAGAGACACAAAGTTCAGCCAGCCTGGCTGAGGATTCTGGGAGTTGTAGTCCAACAAAGTAACTTTCCTGAGCTCTAGTTACTATATCCTGGATCCTGTTTCCATCCCACAAAAATCTCATTTCTTTCTTTTTTTCTCTCTCTCTCTTTCCACTTTCATAGGAGAGCTATGCCCAAGCGGCATCGGATGCGTCAAAAGGTGGGTCTGATAATAATAATAATAATAATAATAATAATAATAATAATAATTGTACCCCGCCCCTCTGAGAACAATCGGGGCGGCTAACAACAATTAAAATTACGCACAATATAAAACCAGAAAGACCTGCTCCGGCAAAATTTCAGCTTCTCTTAGAGGCATTTAATTGTTTTTAATGTTTTGCCTTTTTTAAAAAATTCTTTTTTTAAATCAATCAATCAATCAATCAATCAGTTATTGATTAAACTTAAAACCCACATTCATTCGATACATAGTCAATACTTATTGCATTAGTGAAAGGTCTTACTGTAGTATCACATTATCATAACGTATCTTCCAAACACGCATCTTTCCTCTCTCTCTCTGTGTTTGTGATGGTCATCCTTGACCATTGATCCGTCCGTCCATCGTCTATCTCCCAGCCATCGACGTCAATCCTTCGGACATTAAGGCCTTGTACCGCCGGAGCCAAGCCCTGGAGAAACTGGGAAAGCTGGACCAAGCCTTCAAGGACATCCAGAGATGCGCCACCATCGAACCCCGGAATAAAAACTTCCAAGAGACGCTCCGGCGTTTGGGAGCCAACATCCAGGAGAAGGTAGAGGATGACCATTGCCTTGGCCTGAGCCATCTTTGCCATCCATCATCATTATTATTATTATTATTATTATTATTATTATTATATTTATTTATTTATTTTGCAAAAGAGTCTTTTATCGAAAATTGCGCGGAAAGCACCTTCCATTTACACTGAACAGAACAAGACCTACAAACCGTTGAGTCAAATATATACATATATATATATATATATATATATATATTGCATGAATAACAACAAACAAGTTTAACCAGATGCAAAAATTTAAAGTACATTTTTTTTAATATTTATTGTTTAGGGTTTATTGAATATATGTAAAAATTTGTTTGTCTTTTTCTTTGGAAAATAATAAAAAAATAATTTTAAAAAAAGAGTCAAATATATTAAGTTTCAGTTACCAGCATTGAAACGAAGTCTTTGGTGGTATTAGTGCAAAAAAAAGGCAATCATACATAATAATAATAATAATAGCATAAAACAATATGTCAATAGTTGCCTTGTGTGTAGAACCAGTTCAGACATTTACAGCATTCAAAGTGAAGATGTTTTCCTTTTCATTTGCATTCAAGAAGAAAATGACAAAAAATTTAATAATAATAATAATAATAATAATAATAATTATTATTATTATTATTATTTATATACCGCCCTTTGGTAATCCAATCAGGGCGGTTAACAACATTAAAAATAATAATACAAAAATCAATAAATAAAATCTAGTTCTCTCCCCCCCCTTAAAAAGTTATTAAATCAGTTACAAATTAAAACATACAATATAAAATACAACAATAATGTGTAAAAACAATTCCACAGTGCGGCAATGACTCTTCATTACATTTTAAAATTGAAATTAAAAA
Organism: Phrynosoma blainvillii; assembly: GCA_026167975.1. Classification (NCBI taxonomy): domain Eukaryota; kingdom Metazoa; phylum Chordata; class Lepidosauria; order Squamata; family Phrynosomatidae; genus Phrynosoma; species Phrynosoma blainvillii. The sequence continues at coordinate 15,368,608 of JANUYF010000014.1, forward strand.
AATAATTTTGGCTTTAAAGTTTAACTACATTTATAAGACCACCAAAGCACCAAGAGTCCGATAACCTTAACATTTCAAAATGCGCTTTGGGGGAAAATAGGTGTTTTCTTGGCCATTTATTAATCTGGACTTAGATGTCCAGTCTCGCCTGTGATAACCGGCGAGTTTTTAAATAGTTGTTTTTAAACTATTATATTGAGTTAGCTTTGCATTATCCAATTTTGGCTTCGGTTCTAAGGATTTTTCAAAGAAGTTGACCAGTGACTGTTCGGTTAATAGCGATGCCGAGATGCGTCCAAAAGAAACATTCCAGTCCCAAACCCTTAAAAAGAGTCGATAGCCTCGACGTTTTGGACTCTCGGACGTCCTAGGAGTAAGGGACCATGGGATCTGCAGTCCATAATGTGAAATCAGATGGAGACTCTGCACCCAACTATGCTTTGGGTCACTCCAACTGCCTGACCCCTGTGTCCACTTGTCTTGTCCTGTCTTCCGGCCGCAGCTGCGCGTCCAGTTCTCCACCGACGCCAGGGTCCAGAAGATGTTTGAAATCCTTCTGGACGAGAAGAGCGAGAAGGAGAAGCGAGAGAAGGTGAGATCCCCTTCGACGGAAAGATTGCGCAAGAAAGCAAGGCTGAAGGAAAGGTGACCATTTCCACCTTCCCTCCTTACGCTGATGGCCAAGGTTTGGAAAAGTTATCTTTTGGGACTACAATTCCAGCAACCCCTGCAGTCAGTCAGCATGGCCAAAGCTAAAAAGCTAGACTCTGGGCTGTGGGGATTCTGGATGTTGCAGTCCAACAAAAGCAATCTTTCCCAGCGTCTGGTGCTGGATTATCCTTTTAACCTCTCTGCAACAAATGTCTTTGTTGGTTTATGGTTTATGGAGACCCTGCTGCTGCCATAGGGTTTCTTGGCTGGATTTCTTCTTGAGAGGAGGGTGGCCATCGCCTTCCTCTGAGTCTCAGATGACCGAACCATTGGGTGTCCAGGGCTGAGCGGGGATTTGGATCCTGATCTCCAGGAGTCCCGGTCCAGCACTCCTCCCTTCCTCCGTTGCACCCTTCCCGCTTTCAAACAATGCATTTCCTACTGTGACTAATCCCATTCCAAAGCCATGACACCCCCCCCCCAAAAAAGCTGTTTTGGGTTTCCTCCCACTCTTTTTGCTCTCTCTTCAAAACCAGGCGGCCAACAACCTCATCGTTTTGGGCCGGGAGGACGCTGGAGCCGAGAGGATATTCCAGAACAATGGACTGAACCTGCTATTAAAGCTGATAGAAACCAAAAGCCCGGAGCTGATCCTCGCCGCCGTCCGGACACTTTCGGGGATGTGCACTGGGCACAAGGCCAGGGTAAGAACCTAGGCTCCGACTGTCCTGATTTGGCCATTACAATCTCAATTAATCCTTTGCTGTCCTATTTTCCCAGGTGCTTTTAAAATGTCCCGGTTTCTTCCTACCACTTTCCCCCTATGTCCGCAGCTTACTTCAGTTGCTGCAAACTGGGTTCCAGGTGCAAAAGCAGTTTGTACTCATTTAATTCAGCGTACATGAGAGGAGAGGACAGGGTCTTGACAGTGCTTCCTTGTAGGCTCAGTTTGCCAAAGCAAACTCTTTTGTGTGTTCTTCCTCCTCAGTAATAACTTAAAGCATTGCATGCAAAAAATCTGACTGTCGATTTCATTTCAATGAGGAAGTTTCTGGGCCTAATAATTATAATTAATCATAATGATAAAATACTGACCGAAGCAGTTGACAATGTGGCTGGAATGCAAAGAGTGAGTCCGTTGAATCCACTATTGAATGGTGAGTCAACAAATAAGTAAATTGCATTTATTCAATGAATCTCCTCCAGTCAGGACTCATAATATAAGATTCAGGACTCTGACTACCATGAAGGCAGTGGCAAAATAATAAACAAAATGTTATAGAATGGGTTAATATTAGGAGGAGAGCTTGGGGCTCCCCTTCTTTTTCCGAATCTTGAGCCCATGACCCCTCACTCTCTGAATTCCCCATTTCTCACTAGCATTTTCCAAATTGCCATTTCAAATGTGTTCCTAAATCCGTTTCCTATATTGCTTTGGGACTCTGGAAAGCAGCAGAAGAACCGATGAATGCTTTAAGAAATCTTATTCCTAACGCCAATAACCAGATTGCTTGAGGCTTAAACAGAGGCTGGATGGCCATCTGTCAGGGATGCTTTGATTTGGAGTTCCTGTATGGCAGAAGGGGGTTGGACTGGATGGCCCTTGGGGTCCCTTCCAACTCTAGGACTCTGAGGGATCAGAATGAGATAAGACTGAGAGATGACCAGAGCTCCCCGCAAAGACGGTCTTCCTTCCTCGTCTAGGCCACGGCCATCCTCCACGGACTGGGGATCGACAAGATTTGCCTGTGGATGTCCATTGACCATGAAGAGATCTCCCTGGCAGTCACCAACCTCTTGCAGGCCATCATTGACTCTCTGACCGGGGAAGGGAAGAAGGACGAACACGGGAAGGAGGATGCATTGGTGCTGGGTAATTCATTTCCCAAAGGGATCGTGGCCACAGACTTTTGTTTATTTATTACTGAAAACCTAAAGTATATTCACCGCTGATCTATTCTACAAGTGGATTCCATTCTTCTACCTTTTTTAACCCAATAAGTCAATTTGTCCATTTCAGCCAATTCGTATAATTTAGACAGCCAATCTTCTTGCGTCGGTATCTCATTTTTCTTCCATTTCTTAGCATATATTAGCCTTGCAGCTGTCATCATATATAGCATCAGTTTCTCAGAATTTTTCCCCCTTTAAATTTGTTTTGGGGTTCCTCTCATCTTTTAACAGAATCTGGACCTATACAGACTGCCAGAAATAATGCAATTTGAGACCACTTTAACTGTCCTGGCTCAGTGCTAGGGAATCATGGGAATTGTAGTTTTTTTCTGAGACATTGAGCCTTCTCTGTCAGAGAGCTCTGGTGCCACAATAAACTACAGTTCCCATGATTCCTTAGCATTGAACCAGGACAGTTAAAGTGGTCTCAAATTGCATTATTTCTGGCAGTCTGTATAGGTCCAGATTCTGTTAAAAGATGAGAGGAACCCCAAAACAAATTTAAAGGGGGGAAAAATTCTGAGAAACTGATGCTATATATGGTGACAGCTGCAAGGCTAATATATGCTAAGAAATGGAAGAAAAATAAGAAAAAAAATAAAGTGGTCTCAAGCTGGATTATTTCTGGCAGTCTGTATTTTTTTAAACTGTGCTAATTCTTTTTTAAGTGGTGTGTGTGTGTATGTGTGTCAAGATATATGATCATGTATTGTTATTATGTATTGTATTGGTTTGTTTTAACACGTAAGCCACTTTGATTGCCATTATAGCAGAAGAGTGGGATACAAATACGTTTTGTTTATTTATTTATCTTTTCTGCAGATACGAAGAAGGACCTGAAGGCCATCACGGCTCACCTGCTGGACATGCTTCCTAGCAAAAAGGTCTCCGGCCAAGGACGCGACCGGGCTCTCAATTTGCTCAACAAGAACATACCCAGGCGGGACCTGAAAAACCCCGACAATAGCCGCAGCCTATTTGTCATTGACCAAGGTGAGTCCGGCCGTCGGTCCTCCCGGGTCAGTGGAGCGGTGGATCCGGGCCGGGTTTTCATCCAGGCTTTAGAGGAACTATCCAAGGCCCTGAACCGGATTCCTAGGGGTTATCTATACGTTTTGCTTTGCAACGCAGCTATGCACATAATCTCACCCATGCATTTCCGATTTGTTGTTCACGCTATTTTTATAAAATCAGAACACTATAATAATAATTATTATTATTATTATTATTATTATTATTATTATTTATAGCTCATCCAATCACAAGGAATCCGGGCAGGTTACAGCAATAAAAGTGCATGGAATAGAACAAAATGAGTCCCTTCCCAAACGCCCTCCCCCGCCCCCCACAACCCAATACTAAAATTACAATAAACAATCACAATTAAAGAGCAAAGATACAAAAAGTTTAAGTTTACGCACATCTCTGCGTGTTTTGTTGTTTACATGTATAAATAAAGATGGAGTCAAAAGACGTTCAAGGCATGCAAAAGTATTAATCCTGGTTCATCCTGGGTCTGTCTCCATCGGTTATTTACACTGAAGACAATGCAAATCTTTTGGGAAAACTCAGACAAACAAACAAACAAACAAACAAACCCAAGATGGATTATCCCAGGTTTTTGTGATGGTTTTGGCATTTCCCCCCCCCAAAAAAAACCCTTTAATCAGATGCATTCAAAATAAGTTTTGTTTATTTATTTTTATTTTTGTTATTATTATTTTTTTATGTCTATTGTAATTTTAATTATATGTTATTTAATGCTGTTTTAGGGGGCTAGGGTTGGTTTGGATAAAATGTTGTAGGGACTTTTTACTGTAAGCCGCTTGGATTGTTGCCAATAAGCGGGATATAAATAATAATAATAATAATAATTATTATTATTATTATTATTATTATTATTATTATTATTTAAAATTAATGTGAACAACAAAGATTTAACCTACGTTTTACTTGGATTATTTACACCATCTGAATAAACCCCTAAAATAGATTCGACAACTTTGAGAGAGTCCTCCTATTTTTTTAAAAAATACCTTTATTCAACAATTTTTTATCCGTCAATATTTACATAACCTATCATTGTATATTCTTTTACATTGCAAAATTCCATTTCATTCCTCTCTTTTTCCATTTATTTCTTCTTCCTTTTTCCTTCATGTCTTCTTGCCTCCGTCTTTTCCCGTATCCTTTTGCAAATTAGCTTGCTCACTTTTCTATTCATTAATACTAAACCTTGCTTCCTCTCTTATTTCATCTCCTTAATTTTATTTACGCTTTAGCCAAAAGGCCGAGGAGCAATTTCCTTAATTTTTATGTACTTATACTTAATAGTGACTTTTACTCTCCAGTCTTTTTCTACCTTTACTCCCTTGTAGTAATTCTTTTCTTTTTGAGAGAGAGAAAGAGAGAGTCCTTTTAAAGCCAACAAAATCTGGAGAGGATTCACTGCCCTCCTGACATGGGAGACTTTCCAGATGACCCCTCTCTCTCTCTCTTTCCAATAATAGGATTTTACAACTGGGATCAGTATAATGTTTGCAGGCCCTGGGAGGCCCCCATACAAATGTTTCCCCACGCTTGACCTTCGTCTTATTCTGCGTCCTCTGAACCCCGACCCACAGGTCTAAAGAAGATCCTGAAGGTCGCCGGACAGGTCCCTGACTTGCCGAACTGCCTCCCGCTGACGGAGAACACCCAGCTGACCGCTTCGGTCCTCCTGAGCAAACTCTATGATGACCTGCGCTGCGACCCGGAGAGAGACCATTTCAGGCTGCTCTGCGAGGAATACGTCCAGTGAGTCCGGCTTCGGTCCTTCTGGGCTCCTTTGTCTCTTGTCCAGCAAGGTCCTTGCGCCAGCAGCCCCTGCGCTGCGCAAAGCCTCCTTGGCAGGACTGAAGGAAGAGAGCGAGAGAGAGTCATTCTGGCCCATCCGTTACCAGACTGAGTACAAGCCTTCCACATGGATGGATGGATGGCCTTTTTTTTAAGTATATATATATATATTTTAAATTATCTATACAGTAGGTAGGTAGGTAGGTAGGTAGGTAAGTAGACAGTGGGATAGAGAGATAGATGATAGAAAAATAGATGATAGAGAGATAGAAGAGAGAGAGAGAGAGGTGGATGATAGAGAGATAGATAGATGAGAGAGAGAGAGAGAGATAAATAGATGAGATAGATGATAGATAAAGTGATAAAGAGATAGATGAGAGAGAGAGATGATAGAGAGATAGTTAGAAAGATAGATGATAGAGAGAGAGAGATGGATGATAGATAGATAGAGAGATTAGAGAGAGAGATGATAGAGAAAGATGGATGGATGATGGATAGATAGACAGAGAGATAGATGAGATAGATCATAGATAAAGTGATAGAGAGATAGATGAAAGAGAGAGATAATAGAGAGAGAGAAAGAGAATGAGATGGATGATAGAGAGAGAGAGAGAGAGAGAGATGAGAGAGAGAGAGATGATAGAGCAATAGAGAGATAGATGAGAGAGAGAAAGATGCATGGATGCTGGATAGATAGATGAGATAGAGAGATAGATAGATGATAGATAAAGTGATAGAGAGATAGATAGATGAAAGAGAGAGATAATAGATAGAGAGAGAGAGAATGAGATGGATGATAGATAGAGAGATGAGAGAGAGAGAGATGAGAGAGCAATAGAGAGATAGATGAGAGAGAGATGTATGATAGAGAGATAGATGAGAGGGAGAGAGAAAGATGCATGGATGATGGATAGATAGATAGATAGATAGATAGATGAGATAGAGAGATAGATGATAGATAAAGTGACAGAAAGAGAGAGAGAGAGAGAGAGATGATATAGAGATAGATATTGCTGTGTGCCTTCAAGTTGTTTCCAACTTATGGCAACCCTAAGGTGAGCCTATCATGGAATTTTCTTGGCAAGTTTCTTCAGAGTGGGGTTGCCATTGCCATCCTCTGTGGCTGAGAGAGTGTGACCTGCCCAAGGTCACCTAGTGGCTTTCCATGGTCAAGGATTCGACTCCAGAGTCACAGTCCAACACTTAAACTACTACACCATGCTAGGGATTTTATGTGTGTGTGTGTGATTAATTTTATATCATAAAATTGTATTTTATATTTGTAAAACTTTATATTAAACTTAAAAATAATTTTAAAATTAAAAATAATAGTGGAATGGTCACACAGACATACACGTATGTGTGTGTATGTGTGTGGGGGGGTATGTAGATATATGTAGATATGTATGTGTATATGTATATGTAGATGTGTGTGTGTGTGTGTGTGTATCTATCTATCTATAGATATATGCATATACACACACACATATATATGTATATATATATATATATGGCAGAGCTTGGAGAAGTTCCTTCTTGTAATGCAAGTCCCATGCTGCCCATGCTGGGGAGTCTGGGAGTCATAGTCTTCCCAGAAAGCCATTTTTCCAGACTTGAAAGTGTTAGCGTTTGCTTGACCGGTGTCTCTCCTTCCCTCCTTGTGCTTCCTCCGCTTCCAGGAGCAAGATTGACCCTCAGGACATGGACAAGACCCTTGAGGCCATCCAGACGGTCTCCGGGGTCCTCCAGGGGCCCTTTGACCTGGGCAACAAGCTCCTGGGCATGAAGGGGGTGATGGAGATGATGGTGGCCCTCTGCGGCTCAGAGCGGGAGATTGACCAGTTGGTGGCCGTGGAGGCCCTGATCCACGCTTCCACCAAGCTCAGCCGGGCCACCTTCATCATCACCAACGGGATCTCCCTGCTCAAGGAGATCTACAAGAAGACCCAGAACGAGAAGATCAAGATCAGAGCCCTGGTGGTGAGTAGGGTGGGTCCGCTCCGGGTTTCAGTCCGAAATTTAAAGGAGGCATCCAAGATACTGCTCCTGTGGGGAGGAGATACTGCCTTTAGCATCTGGAAGAAGCCACCAGCTGCCATGGCCTGCTCTGCATTTTGATGCTAAAGTACCCCAGAGCTTGGAAAAGTTACTTTTTTGGACCAATGTTCCCAAAACTGGATGTGGGGAGGTTGTTATACAAGTCCCATTCAACCCTTGGGTAACCCTCTACATGCCGCTTTTGGCCTACAGATCTAAGGCTCCCCATCCCAGTTTTAAACTGAGGGTGGGGATTGCGCAGCATGTTCTTGGGACTGCAACTCCCAGAGTCCCTGATCCTTACTGGGGGTCGCTGGGAAAAACTGGTTTAAATGAATATATCTGAGTGAAAAGTGGAGGCTTTCCCAGGACGCTAAGTCTCCCCATCCTGAGCAAAGGTGAATTTTTGGGATGCTGTCCTTGCCCTGGCCATGCTGGCAGGGGGATACTGGGATTTGTAGTCCCCAAAGAGGATGATGGTTCCTTAGAGCTGATACTTGCCTCCCACAAAGTCTCCCCACCAACAAATGCTACTATTTGCAGCAGGAAAACCTCGTGAGACCTAGGTGCGAGGATTGAAGGGTTGGCGTGAGGAGGGTTAAGTTGACTTTGAGGGAGAATTTGGGGAATGGATGCTCCTTTCCTCCGATACGAAGAGGACTAAGAGGACCAGTATCCTCTCGATTCTGCCTCCAGGGTCTTTGCAAGCTGGGATCCGCTGGAGGAACTGACTATGGCCTCAGACAATTTGCAGAAGGATCCACAGAAAAGTTGGCAAGACAGTGCCGGAAGTGAGTGGTCAGCCAGTCTTGGGAGCCTGGGTTGGGGAAAGAGTTTGCACCAGCGGTCAGCCTGCGATGGGGGGGTCTCCTCCTTCGGCGTTGGAGTGACCAACAACTGGGGGGCTTGGGCCACATCTCCCCCCCTCCCTTGTTTTTGTGGTTGTGTGCCTTCAAGTCATGTCTGGCCGATGGTGGCCCTAAGGCAGTTGTTCCCAAACTTTGGTCCTGGACTTAAACTCCCAGAAGCCCCAGCCATCTTAGCCAACAGTCTGGGAACTGGAGTTAGAAACATCTGGAAGACCAAAGTTTGGGGATCACTGCCTTAAGGTGAACCCATCGTGGAGTTTTCTTTGGCAAAATCTGTTCAAAGGAGGTCTACCGCTGCACTCTCTAGGATTATTATTATTATTATTAGTAGTAGTAGTAGTAGTAGTAGTAGCTTTATATATACCCCCGACTTTGCCCCAAGATGGGCAGCGTGCAAATTAAAATACAATATAATGATCAGAAATTATTTGAAGGCACATTTTTGAATAGAAGACAAGCGTGGGTGAAAAAAAATCCCAAAGTGGTTCAACAGGAGAATTAACACATGTGTAAGACATCCACAGGATTCTGGTCACAAGGGCTCTCTCTCTCTTTTGCACAACAGATGGTTGTGCAACCCGGCCATCGACACCCGGACTCGGAAGTGGGCCGTGGAAGGACTGGCTTACCTGACGCTGGACGCTGACGTGAAGGACGACTTTGTGGAAGATGAGCCCGCCATGCAAGCCATGTTTGAACTAGCTAAGGCAGGAGACACATCTGTTATTATTATTATTATTATTAGTAGTAGTAGTAGTAGTAGTATCATCATCATCATCACCTGAGAGCCGATGCTGCATGACTTCATGCATCCTTAGCTAGGTGGTAACAGAGGTGCTATGGCAGCATCTTGGTGAATGGCGGAGATGCATATCAGGGCACCAGAAAGTGTAATCCAAGACTCAACCAAAGCACATCTGCACTCCCTAGTTGGAAATGGGACTTTCCAATGTCCATCAGCACCCATTGCATTTTGGGACCAACGGACATTGGTCTGGATGTGCATTGGTCCCATTGTGCATGGGTCACTTTGCAGGCTCCCTTACATAGCAGAGCACCGTCGTTGCAAAACTCCTCCGTTCCTTTTCCTACAGACATTAAGTCCACTTATGCAGACCAAAGTCCCACACTGAATTCCAACTACAATTATTATGCAATTCCATATATATATATATATATATATATATATGGAATTCCAACTACAATTATTATGCAATTCCATATATGTATGTATATATATATATATATATATATATATATATATATATTACATGAGCTATAAAGAAGCTAGCCATCTACACAAACAAACATGCCATTGAGTTAGCAAGCTACAGATCTCCGGACTCTCAAAGCACAAATATTTAAAACAATAAACAACAAAGGCTTGGCAAACCATTATTTATTTATTATTTATTTAGAGTATTTATATCCCGCTCTTCAGCCACAAAGGCTCTCGGTGCGGCTTACAAATTACAGATGGTTAATTAGACGGTTCTATTAAGCTACAGCTATTTTTAATTTATTTGTCATTTATTGTAGTTTGTTATTTTTAAGTATGTTTTCAAACTTTGATTGTTTAATAGTATTTTAGGAAGGGTGGGCTATTGGGGGTCAGGATTGTTCGTTTTATCATGTAAGCCGCCCCGGTTGTATTTTACAGAGAGGCGGGATACAGATATTTATTATTATTATTATTTGAGTGAGAGAGAGAAAGAAAGAAGTAGGAGGAAAAAAAGAAATCAAAACACTTGGCTATTCCCCCCAAACATGCATAGATAGATAGGTATATTTTGGACCGGGGCCGAAGCAATGGGGCAAAAGGACCATCACATTTTTGCCTCTCGGTCCCTGCAATTTGGCCTTTTGAGAGGCTTTTAAAGCGCTGGAAAATCTCCATGAAAGCTGGGAAACTCCCAAACAGTGGTGTCCTGAGGAAGAGGGTTCTGGCCATCGATAAGAAGGCTTGGTGTGCCAACTTCACCCCTGAAAACGAAATCTGAAATGGCAACACGTCCATGCCTTTAAACATTGCAATGGCACGGTCTCAACGAACGTTGATTTTGCACCGTAGACGAGCGACAAAACCATCCTCTACTCGGTGGCCACCGTCCTGGTGAACTGTACCAACAGCTACGATGTCAAGGAACTGGTCCCCGAACTGGTCCAACTGGCCAAGTTTTCCAAGCAACACGTTCCCGAGGAGCACCCCAAGGTAAGTAAGGTGCCATGGCTGTCCTTTGTGCCGGCAAGGGACTGGTTTGCCAAAATGTTGTGGGCAACTCCAGGGCGCCTAGAAGCTACTTTCCTGCCACCACCACCCTCACAAAAAAAATACGGTAATAATTGGGAAAAGAAACCCAAGCATGGCCAGAGGGAAATCCAGGAGTGGCAATTCACCTTTTAAATAAATTGCAAGCTCCCTCGACATCAAAAATTCCAGTTTTGGCCACTTCTGGTTTTGCAAAATTGGGATTTTCGATGTCGCAAAATACCAGGGGAGTTTGCAACCTATTTAAAAAGGTGAACTCCCACTCTTGGATTTGTCCCTTTCTCTCTCTTTTTTGACCAGAAAGACCAAGCAAGGGCTGTATATTCAGCCTTGTGGGCCACATTTGTCCCCAGGGTCATATTTTGGCTCTCCCTATTATATAAATATTCTATACTGGATGGGGGATTCTGGGAGCTGCAGTCTTCTTTTGAAAAGGGAATGTTCCCAAGTTCCTTTTGCACCACCAAATTCTCTAAATAATGAGGAAAGGTGTTCCCATACTGGCGAGGTTGGGTCGAAAGCAAGGCTAAATCCTTCTCCGTTTCCACCTTTCCAGGACAAGAAGGACTTTGTCACCAAGCGGGTCAAGCGTTTGGTCAAAGCCGGGGTCACCTCGGCCTTGGTTTGCATGGTGAAGGCTGACAGCGCCATCTTGACCGATCAGACCAAAGAGCTCTTGGCCAGGTAAACACGTTTGACCCATGTGTGCGAGTGCAATTGTGGCTCCAAAACTGCGGCCACCGGACGATCAGTGGTCAGCGGGGCAGTGGACCTCTTAAAAGATTCATCCCATGCCTTAATGGAGCTGCCTGAAGTCTTGAAATAGGCTCAGGATTTTGGGTTGCCAAACCCTCTCCTCCAAAATAAATTCAAGTTTGGACTAGAACCCAAAGCAGACTCACCGTCCCACTGACATGGCAGCCACCACAGTCCCAGAGGATATGGGCTATAAATAAATAAATTATTATTATTATTGATTATTAATTATCATTATTATGTTTCTGGTGGAGCTCAGAATGGTGAAGCTGCTATGGTTCCCTTTCCAGAATCTGTCTCCCAGGATCCCCCAGGGAGAAGGATTCTGGAAGCTAGAGTCCCCAAAGGGAACTTTCCCAGACATTTTAGCAAAATGTCAGTGGAGAAAACTTTTGCGACATTTCCTTATGCTAAAGGTACCCCCCAAAAATAAATTCTGATTCAGACGAATATTTTAGGGTGCAAATACCTGACAGAAGATTCTGGTGCTCCCTGCTAAAAGGGAACTTTGTCAAGTTCTGAAGTGGATGCTGGGCTTGATCCAGCAGCCTCTTCTTTTGTTTTGGAGTAAGAATAATATAATCCTAGACGACGTTCCCCTTCTTTTTGGCAGAGTCTTCCTTGCTCTTTGTGAGGACGCCAAGGACCGTGGCACCATCGTGGCACAAGGCGGTGGAAAGGTAGGAAATCCTTGCAGATTCTCAGTTTGCAATGGCCCTCATTTAGGAATTCCTTGGTGCAATAATCCCAGTTTTGCTAAAGCTGTTTAGTGGAACATGGACAGAAAATCTGAGAGCATTCTTTAGCTATGTCTCTGGGGCAGTGAATCCATTCCTGGATTTAAAGGCGCTCTCCGAGGTGCTGAACCCCATTCCTAAATAGCTCCAGCACCTTGGAGAATGCATTTAAGTCCTTTACATTTAAAAGATTCAATTCCCACTGCCCTGGTGTATTTCACACCTTAATAATAGTGCTTTATATCACCTTATCCATCATGGCTTGGCCCCACAGAATCCTGGGATTTTTAGCCTGGAGAGGGGCTGAAAGATCTCTGCTAGAGAGTTCTAGTGTAGCAATTCAGGAGAGTGGACTAGAGGATCTTAAGGAAACTCTGGACCAGAACTCCGTAGGACAGAACCATGGTAGTTAATGGGGAATCAAACTGCCGTAATTGTACAACGTCTGGACATCCCCCCTTTGTCCACTCTGCACCATCTTTAGGCCCTGATCCCTCTGGCCTTAGAAGGCACCGAAGTGGGCAAGATCAAAGCGTCGCATGCGCTGGCCAAGATCGCCGCCATCTCCAATCCAGACATCGCCTTCCCTGGCGAAAGGGTGAGTCGATACGGGTTCTCTTTGGACCATCTTTAGGACGCAGCTTCATCCCATGCATTTCTTTCTTTGTGGACTGAGCTGGGCTTTGCAACCAGGGATGCACTCCCAATGCATAGACCTGAACTGTGTGACCAGTTTAGCCCTGGATGGAGGGACATCGGGCCAAGCTCTGCTTTGCATGCCACTGGGAACGTCCCCATAGAGGAGGATATTTGGACCCGCACCATGCGTCCTTAGCCCATGCGCTCCCACACAAGATGGCCTCCGGGGCCAAGCATGCATCCCTGCCTCTGCCCCAGCCGTGATGTTGGGATGTCTGACCCTCTTGACACAGGTGTATGAAGTTGTGCGGCCGCTGGTCAGTCTGCTGAACACCGAGAGGGATGGCCTCCAGAACTACGAGGCTCTGCTGGGACTCACCAACTTTTCCGGAAGGAGCGACAAACTCAGGTGTGTGACGGAAGCCATTAGGGTGGCCATTTTGTTTGGGCATGTGCGTTGACGGCCGCCATTTTGTTTGGGCAAGTGCGTTGACGGCCGCCATTTTGTTTGGGCAAGTGCATTGACGGCCGCCATTTTGTTTGTCCAGTGCATTCGCCTCTCCCTACCTCCTCTTCCTCTCAGTTGTTTAAGCCACTTCTTTATATAATTAACTTATTTTATTTTATATGCTGCCTTTCTCCCAAAGTGGGACCCAAGGCGCCTTCCAAAAACTTGCCACTTAGGGATAATCTGAGCTGCTCTTGAGTAGCATTTCATTGGCAGAAAAGAAGAGATTTGGTCCTGCCCTTGAGTTTATTGAAAGAAGCAAAACCTCTGGTATCTGGTCAATAGGAAAAATCAAAAGAGGAACTGAACCAATGGGCCAATCCCACTAGAGTAGGCTCAGTTCCTGATGCCGCCATTGTCTTCTCCTGAGGCTGAGAGAGTGGGACTTGCCCAAGGTCACCCAATGGGATTCCATGGACGACCAGAGATTTGAACCCTGGTCACCTGGAGTACTAGTCCAACACTCCAACCACTACACCATTCTGGCTCCTATGTTTGCATGAGATAAGCTCTGAGCTCTCTCTCCTCATGGTTTTTATTGAGTTACGGTTATGTTCCACCATCTCAACCCTTGTGACTCGTAGGGCCAAGATCATCAAGGAGAAAGCCTTGCCAGACATTGAGAACTACATGTTTGAGAACCACGACCAGCTCCGACAGGCGGCCACTGAGTGCATGTGCAACTTGGTGGTCAATAAAGAGGTATGGAGTCCCATCTCCTGATGAAGCCAGGATGCAATTAGTTAAAAGTAACATAGTTATATAGTGCAAGTTATTTTGGGGAGGGCAATAAGGATGATTGCAGGAAGAACACGGCAGCCTGAATCCCATTGGTTAGCCCTAGCTGGAATAGACCCATTGGGTCAATGGGCTTTACCTATTTATCCATCACCATTGGTGATCAATAGGATCCTTGCTACCCACCTCAGCTAGTGGATCCTAGGTCAGTGGGGCAGTGAATCCACTCCAGGTTTTCTCTCAGGCTCTGGACTGGTTTTCCAAGCGCCATTCTTCATTTAGCTCCATGCCAAGTTTGGGCCTCATTTAAAAGAACTCTCCATGCTGCTGAACCTATTTAAGAAATAGGGGTCATTTCGGTTTCTTGAAAGCCAAGGATTCACAGCCCCATTGACATGGGAGCCATTCCTCATTTAGTGCCATGCCAAGTTTGGGCTTCATTTAAAAGAACTCTCAAAGGTACTGGACCTATTTAGGAACAATGGTCAGTCCACCTTGGAGGGTTCCCTGAGAACCAAGACGGAAAACCTGGAGCAGCTTCGCAGCCCCACTGACATAGGAACCATCAGCCATGGGTCAGCGTATAGGTAAATCCCATTGACTCAATGGATCTACTCAATAGGTCTACCGAGGGTAGCAAAGTTGAGTGTTGAGTGTTGGTACTGGATGAATGATTTAATTCATTCTCTGTCCTCCCTTCCCGGCTGTAGGTTCAAGAGCGATTCCTGGCCGAAGGAAATGACCGTCTCAAACTGGTGGTCTTGCTGTGCGGAGAAGACGATGCCAAGGTCCAGAGCGCGGCGGCCGGAGCCCTGGCAATGCTCACGGCTGCCCACAAGAAACTCTGCCATAAGCTCACCCAAGTGGTAAGGCCTCTCACCGGAGATTGGAAAGGGCCCTGGGGAGGGGAACTACACAGCCCAGAATCCCCAGCCATCATGGACCCATTGGGTGGAGGATTCTGGGGCTCATCAACCCCAAAACGATGCCTCTCCTGCCTTACTTTCGCATCACGATGCAGCTCTGAACATTCAATTTAAAACTATTAACATTTTTGAAAAACAAGCAATATTAAAATGCATTAAAACACTAAAAAAAAACCTATATACAGACCCTTTAAAAATGTAAAACATGAAGAACCTCAACAGTTTGTAACGGCCTGGAGAGACAAAGACGTTGCAACTACAGCTCCCAGCATCCCCCGACCACCCTGGCAAGTGTTAAGCTCAGCTATTTTATTATTATTTTATTATTATTTTATTTTAGGAACTTTGCCGGATCCTGTTTCCGTGAACCTTTTGCACGCAATGCCAAAATGCTGGGTTTCTGGAAATCCCTAATGGTCCTGGGCTTTGCTTCTTTTGCAGACCACTCAGTGGCTGGAGATTTTGCAGCGGCTTTGTCTCCATGAGAAGATGGACGTCCAGCACCGTGGGCTGGTCATTGTTTCTAACCTGATCCAGGCTGACCAGGAGCTGGCCAAGAAACTGGTGGAGAGCGAGATGCTGGAGATCTTGACCATCGTCGGCAAACAGGAGGATGACCCCAAGAGGCAGCATGTCCTCAGCGTGGCCAGAGAGTGCCTGGTCAAATGCCTGGACTATGGGCTGATCAAACCCGCCGCCTCTCAGCCCTAAGGGGCCAAAATCCCACAAACAGTGAGGACTGGCCCATGGAAAAGCAGTGGGGGATGTATAGGGCTTGCAGAAGGAAAGGGAAGACTCGGGCTCAAAGCCTCGGAGATGATGAAACACGTAGTCCTTGGGGTTTTCCCCCTTTGCCCAAAGGCCAGAATGACCCCTAAACAGGGCTGCAGAAATAATCCAGTTTGGCGCCGCTTTAACTGCCCATAGAAATCTGAGAAGTGTAGTTCTCTGTGAGAGAAACTACAAATCCCAGATTTCCATAGCATGGAGCCAGGGCAATTAAAGTGGTGTCAAACTGGATTATTTCTGCACTAGTGCCTAGGAGGGGAATATTAGGATTTCATGCCAATGGCTAGCTAACTGGCCATTAAAGTTGTTTTATCTCTCGGCTGTTCAAAGCCAGCCGAAACGTTGTCGTTGTTTTTCTTCTGCAGTTGTTGTGTTTGTTTCCAGGAGTTGTGTTTGAGTGTGTTGATGGGTTTTTTTGGCTGGTTGTCAACACAAAAGTTTTTATACATAGCTTGGTGGATAATGGTGTTGGTGGTATTAGTTGGTGGTGTGATGGGTTTCCTAATAAAAATAGTAGTTGGAGTTGCTCTCTACTTTGGCTGAGTTTCTCCCTTGTGTGACTTTACCAATCCTTAGCCACAACTGAAGGGGAGCAAGGAAAGAAAGCCAATTAGTGGATGGTTTTTAATTAAGAGCCAGCAGAGTTTTTGCAATTGCATTCCCAAAAAAAGTAACTTCCGCATGCATTGAATGCTGCTGCCTATGTCAATGCAGAAAATGGGTGGTTTGAGCCTTGGATGATGACTCTAGAGACCAGAGTTCGAGTCCCGACGCAGCCGAGGAACCCACTAAATTTTATTTAGAATATTTACTATCAGATGACTTATGAATTAGTGCAGTTTTGTGCATCTGCTGTCTATCCCTTTTGCAGGGAAAGTATGATAAACCAGGGATCACCAATCTTGTTGGGATGTGACTCCTCTTTTGCTATTTTTATCTGAATCTATTCTTACCGCAGTGTGAATGAAGTCATTTTAATCTGCTGGAATTGGCAAGTTTTTATTCCCCCTACTCCAGGTTTTGTTTTGTTTTTAATTTGATTAAGCAGAATTAAAAAGTCCAAGATTAAACTTTTGTCCCAGGGTTTGGATTTGAAAATCTGGGCATCCTTTCTTGGCTTGTGTCAAAATAGGTGTTTTGAATCCCTGTCCAGAGCAAGCAAAACACAGGAAGAGGAACCAGCAGAAGCTGGAAAAGTCCATTTTGGACTCCAACAACCATCATCCCCCATCCCTATGTTGGATGGGAAAGTCTTAAGTTTCTTTCTGTAGTCCTGAAAATAACTTTTCCAAGAGGATAACAGCAATTAACGGAGTGGGAGCCGCCTCGCAATTTGATGCCCTTCCAAATGTACTACAACAACTCCTATCATCCCCATCCCCAGCACACATTGGCCAGGCGTTCGCACAGGAACCCGAAGTGCGACTCGCAGGGAGCGCCTCTCCTCCGCCTTTCCTCTTTGTCCTCGGGAGTGTCACGTGGTCCGGATTCGGCGAGCTGCGATTGGCTGGGAGGAAGAGACCGGGCAAGAAGCCTCTCCAGCCGCATTTTCTTTCCCGGGAGAAAGATGGCGGCAAGGTAAGTGCAAAGGGAGGCAATGGGAAAGTGCTTTTGCTTTTGCAGGGAAGCTTAAATCTCATTTTTTGCACCAATTGGACAAGTTACTCCTTTGGATTGCAACTCCCAGCATCCCCCCAGACAGTTTTTGGAATTGCACCCCTCCAAAAAAAAAGTAACTTTCCCCATGCATTGAATGCTGCTGCCTATTTCAATGCAGAAACTGGATTGCAACTCCCATCTCTTGGTCTGATGGGACTTGCAGTCCAAACCCTTCTGGGGGCCACCCTATGGCCCACTTTTAATGCAGGAGGGAGGGTTGAAATCCCAAAAAACTCCTTGCTGGAGCAGGCCCCAAAAGTAATTAACATGGAAGTAAATGTCTTTATTTCATTAATATCTCACTTTTCCCCCAAATAATGGCTTACAAATTTAAAGTATACAAAGGGATGGTAGGCGAGAAGCAGCGTGTTGCAGTGGTTTGAGTGTTGGGACACTGGGGCTGCACCCGCACTGCAGAAATAATCCGGTTTGACACCACTTTAACTGCCATGGCTTAATGCTATGGAATTCTGGGAGCTGTAGTTTGCCAAGCTCTGGTGCCGCAACAAACTACAATTCCCAGAACTTCATGGGCAGTTAAAGTGGTGTCAAACTGGATTATCATTTCTGCAGTGCGGATGTGAAGCTGAATGTGCTGCTGGCCAGGATTGCCCCCAAAGTGGGCTTTTTGGAGAGATTCGGCCATGATGAGCGAAGTATAGTCTGACTTGGTATTGCCTGGACGGCTGTTTTGGCTCTGACCAAGGCATGATCACGCAATCTTCTCTCTGAGCCGCTTTCAGGCGCTTCCCTTCAGGACCCTTTTGGAGCCTTACACAGACGTAAATCCTGTTGCACTTTTAATTGTGCATTTTAAAGACACTGACCAAAGGCAGTTGCGCTACACACAGCCGTGCAAATTTTGGCACAGAGAAGGTATAGGTTTTCGATTCAGATTTTATTTTTTATTTTTCTCTTGGTGGTGCTGTCTATACACCCAATTTACATTGATTTGAAGAGCAACCAGTATCTTAATGTTTGTATTTTGCAGGCTGTCTTTTTTCCTGAAGACTCGGCAGAGGAGTTGCTATAAGACGGCTGGTTTGAACAACAGCCCTGCGGACTGTGACACACGCACACCCCAGAGAGGATTCCTCCCAATTTTCCTTTAACCAGAGGGCTTCAGCAACTTTGCCTAGCAGCTGTGCACTTTCTGCAGGCAAAAACTCCCAGAGTCCTCCAGCAAGCACAGCTATGGGAAATGGTGGGCGAGGGATTCTGAGAAAGTAACTTTCCCACACTTGGGCACAATTTAAAATTCATATACATGCTCAGCAGCAAAAAGGAATGCTTTCTAAAAAGTGTAACACCCTCCTTTTTAGCCCTGTGATAGAAGTTGGAGAACCATTGCCTGCTCAAGATGGTTTGGACTGCACCTTCCACAATCCCTGACATGGTGAGGCTGATGGGAATTGAAAGCCGATACATCTAGAAGGCCAAAGGTTCCCTCCCAGGTGAGGCTGGCTGGGGGATTCTGGGAGCTGGCAGCCCAAAAGAAGGTACTTTTCCAAGTACGAAGACACAGAGGAAGTTATGGAATGCTTGAACTGCCATCAATGTTCAGGAGAAACATGGAAGTGGGTGAAAAGTGGCATTTCACGATAGTGTGGTTCCCAAACTCCAAGATGGCACAAGGCAAAGGTACCCATCAGTTGTCAGGTGTGTACAGTTTGACCAGGTGCTGGAGCTCCGTGGGGTAGCCAGTGACGGGGCACCGCTGATGGGCCTTGACGTAAGTGTAGGCGCAGCGATAGCAGAAGACGAAGCCGGAGGTGGCGAGGGCCGTGTCGTTGGTCCGGACTCTTCGGCAGAGTGGGCAGAGGGCCTTGAGGGTGGGCAGGAGTGCGGAGTCCATCCCGTGATCCAGGTGGATGGGCGGTGGAGGGACTGGCATGGCGGTCAAGGCCTTGATGGTCTCTTGGTTTTCTGAGGAGTACCACCATTCCAGGAACTGGAGGAAAAAGACGCCCACAGAGAGACCGGTGGAGAGGGAGAAGGCCACCCCACCGAGGGCTTTCTTTACGGCTGTGTGCACCTGGTCCATCAGGCTGCAAGGGGGAGAAAAAGCACCATTAATGGAAGGCACACCATGGCCTGAAAATGGAAGGCACACCATGGCAAGCTGTTGTATCAATAAATCAAATTGGTTACGACTGTTTGGCTGGAATCCTATTCCTAATCCCAGTGTGATTTACCCAAACTACTTGTGTGTGCGCGCACGTGCTTTCAAGTTACTTGTCGATTTATGGTGAACCCAAGAATTTCATAGGGTTTTCTTAGGCAAGAGAATCCCAGTTCTCTGTCCCCGAGAGAGGACAGCTAGTGGTTATTCTTTTTTATTCATTTAAATATTGTAGCTTTTCAACTTGGCTGCTGGAAAGAAAGCAACAGCAGTGCCAATGGGGTCTCCAAAGGGCATTTTATAACAGGTGCCACAGCAGAGTAGGCGCTGCTCTCCTGTCCTCATACATGCTACCTCCCAGAGGAGGCCCTCTGTAGCAGATCTCAGTCCTGGGGCTGATATGCCACCATTGGACTAGCCATCTTCCATTCCAACTCACCTGCTGGATGGCTGCGCAATTTCATCCGCGGCTCTGGGTCCCTCGTCCAAGGCTCGCATGTCTTCGGCTGTCAGCCTGACCAACTGCACGCCGGCTAGCCTCAGCAGCGGGGAGTGGTGCCGCGCCTTCCCTAGGAGGTAGCATAGCTGTTGGCCCAAAAACCAGCCTTCCCAAGCCAGGTTCACAAAGGGGTAGGCAGCTAGGAAGGCCCGGTAGAAGCGTTTCCAGGAGGATGAAGGGGGGTGGATGGAGTAGTCATCCTCCTCCCGGAGGCGGGAAACCAGTTTCTCCAGTTTGGCCCTCAGGTATGGTACCAGGACCAGCAAGCAGAGGGATGCATAGTGGTGCCTCTGCGGCAAGCCGGCCGTAGCCAAGGAGCTCTGGGGTTTGCTTCTGCCATGGCTCAGGACAACTCTTCTCAAGCCGTAGAAGTTCTCAGAGAAGGAGGCGCTGCATCGGGAGAGGTAGTGGTGCTGGAGGAGGAGATCCAGGAGGACGTAGACCTCGTCGAACCAGCGCCAGAGGAAGCCGTAACGCCCAGGGTTCGATTCAGCCAGCACCTGCCACAAAAGACACATGAGGTCTGAGTCTATGTGGATACGTGGGTGTGAACCTTGTCCAGTCTGGGGTCCAAATTCCAATTTGGGAAGGATTTTGGGGGGCACCACTGAATGGGACAGATCACCAGCCAGTGTGGTGTAGTGGTCTGAGCATTGACCAAGAACTCTGGGAGAGCAGGGTTTGAATCCCTGCTTGGCCATGGAAACCACTGGGGGACCTTTGGCAAGTCATACTCTCTCAGCCTCAGAGGAAGGCAAAGGCAAACCCCCTCTGAACAAAATCTGCCAATAAAACCCCATGACAGGGTCGCTTTAGGGTTGTTATAAGTCAGAAATGACTTGAAGACACCCCGCAACAAGGGAATGAAGGAAAGCCATGCAGCGGCTTTGAGGCCTGAAGCAACTCACCAATGCAGCAATCTTACCTTGATGACATGCTGAAGCGCTGGCCTCACCGTAGACATCAAGCTATCCTGGGCAACCACCTCGAAGATGGACGGCCGGTCATCTTGGCTGGAGGCCACCGTGAGGTGAGCCCCATGCTCTGCCATGGCTGCGTCTAAGAAATGGATTCCAGATTTTCTGCTAAAGTGGTTGCAGACAAGACAGAACCTCTTAGTAGGAGCCTTTGTTATCGGGGGTCTTTCTAGGCTAAGGGAAGATGGGACGTCTTTGGGTATTATTCCACTGCAACTCCCATCAGCCCCAGCCACTGCAGACGTTGCTTATGGATAACGAAGGCTAAGGGTTCCCAGGCCCTGGCGATGGATGTGTTTGCCACACATTCAGAGTGCGCCATATGAGGCAGTCTGAAAATCTTACCTTTTGGTACCTGGAAAACTGTATGCATGTCCATTTAAATTGATGTGTATTTTAACTGATGTGGTGTGTCTGTTAATTATTATTATTATTATTATTTATATCCCACCCTTCTCCCAGGATTGGGACTCAGGGCAGTTTATGACATTTAAAAAAAAACCCCAATACACTTATTAAAAACATACAAAAATGTTACATTAAGACAGAATTAAATTACTACAATAATTAAAACAAATTACATGATAGAATATCAAATACTAATTGTTGTTAATTGTTAATGTTAATTGTTTTTGTTACCTGCCTTGATCCATGGGGAGAAGCAGGTAAGAAATAAATTAACAGTAATATATTACTATTATTATTATTATAAATAATAATAATAATAATAATAATAATGGTATTTGTTATATTATAATATATTATATATATTATATTATTATATTAAAATAAACTATTATTTTTATTTATTTTTATTATTATATTTATTATATTATATATTATAATTATATTAAAATAACAATTATGTTATGGCCTCAGGGTCTCCCCCTCCATTGGCAGCCCTTTAAGGACCCTTTTCCTTCAGCCCAGCTCTTACCGGAAGCTCTTGGTTTCCCCCCTGCCGCTCTAGGACGCCCGCTCTCTATGGTGCCATTGACGGGGGGGAGACAAAAATGGGGGGGGAAGAAAAACCAAGAAAAATAAAACAAAGATAAGAAAGGGGGGGGGGGGAGAAGAGAAAGTGAGGGAGGGGTCTCCCTGAGGCTCAGAAGGTTGAGTCCTTTTCGTAGAGCGTGGCCTCCCACCGGAAGTGGCCGCTCTAGCCTTCGTCTCGCTGCCAGGGCCGCTCTAGGCAGGCGCTTCCGGTCCGGCTGCCCCGCCCAGGCGGTTCCTCCTCCTGTGGTTCTCGTCGAGCGTTGCAGCCCCCGCCGCCTCCGCCGGTCTCCCTTCTTCTTCTTTCCTTCCTTCCTTCCTCCTACCTTCCCTCAGGTGAGCTTGTGGGAGGGGCCTCGGGCGATGTAGCCACGCCCCCTGGGTGGGTGGGGGTCTGGGGGGGCCTAATTGGGGCTTTTGGGGTCCCCCAGTCTCCATTCACTCTGCTGCTAATTAATGGGGGGCAAGGAGGGAAAGGGAGCCCCCCCAGCCTCATTTGCTTCTCTTTGTGTTTTGGGGTCTCCCTTCTGGGCCTTTCCTCAGCCCCCCCCCCCCCCGAATCCAATTAATAAGGAAATTCATAATTGATTAATCAGCCAGCTCCTATAAGTGGACCCCTTTGAGCCTCTCGGGGGGGGGGCAAAGGGAAGGAAATGAAACCCCCCCCCAATAAAACTAGAGGGAAGGGTCGCCTCATCCCCCCCCTTTTAGGTTTTTCCTCAGCCCCCCCCCATCCAATTAATCAGGAAATCATTAATGAATCAACCAATCAGCCTCTATTTAATGGGGGGCTAGGACCTCTGTTTGTATTTTGAGGGGGGGGCTAGGAAGGGAGAGAGGGCTTCTCCTTATTAACCCCCCCAATAAAAATGGAGAGAGGGGTCCCCTCATTCTCCCCTGCCCCCCCCCCCATTTGCTTCACTGTGTGTTTTGGGGTCTCCCTTCTAGGTCTTTCCTCAGCCCCCCTTCATTTAGTCAGGAAATGTATTAATGAATCAAGCAGCTTGTCTTCTGGGGGGCTAGGAAGGATGGGAAAGCTTTCTTCCCCCCCCCCTTCTTTCCTTTCTTAGGAAATAAGGAGGGGAGGAAGACCCCCCTCAATCCAATTAATCAGGAAATTCATAATTGATTAATCAATCAGCTTCTATAAGTGGACCCCTTTTGGGCTTCTGGGGGGGCAGCTGCTGTTTTTGGGGGTGGCAAAAGGGAAGGAAATGAAGCCCCCCCCCTAAAACTAGAGGGAAGGATCTCCTCCTCCACCACCATAGAAAGGTCTGGGAGACTCTGGAGACAACAGCAGACAGACCCCCAAAGCAGCCTGGGGAAGAAAGAAGAGGGGTGCTTATTAGACAGGACCCCAAATGGTGCCAGGCCAGGATTCAAAAGGGGAATGACGTCTCCTCCTCCCCCTCCGTTGGATCCATCTTTTGGGTTAAGGAAAAGGAGGTGGGGCACCCCCCCCCCTTTTCCCACTGGGTTGTGGAGATGATGGGAGAGTTGAACTGGGGTGGGCATTGCCAAACAGGGAAGGCAGAGGTCTAAGGAATGAGCCCAGCATGGGGTACGGCCAGGGAGAGTCATAGGGAGAGTGGGGTGCAGTTTTGACAAGGTGGTGGATTGTTTTTGCAAAGGAGGATGGTTTGGGGCAGGGGTAGGCAACCTTTTTTCCCCTTTAAGGGCCGAGGAGGGACTTCAGCTCCCAGAAGCCTCAGTCCCATGTTGGCCAATAGCTCCTGGGATTCTGGGAGCTGAAGTCCCTCGGCCCTCAAAGGGGAAAGGTTGCCTACCCCTGGTTTAGGGGGTCACTTTGGGAGGCTGAGATGCTGGAATGAGGAGGAGGAGGAGGAGGAGAAGAGAGAGTCTGCCCACTTCTTTTAATCCATCTGCCCGCTTTGCTTCTCTTTTTTAGGATGCTGGTTTGCCTCTTAGGCAGAGGAAATGTCAATTTCAGGCTTTCCCAATGCTGCTTCTTGCCCTCCTTTGACCAGCGATGCAAACTTTGGGACTTCCCTCTTTAGAGTTCAGATTCCCAGGCAGGACGCATTCAGTGTGTGAAAGGAGACAGGCACAGGCAATCCTGGCACCATTGTTTTTGGAGCAGCCCTGAAAAGGCAGCACAGAGCAGGGATTGTTTCAGGCAGCACTTTCCCTCCTTCCCCCATAAATTTATTCAGAGAAGTATTGGGGCCTTTTGGTTTCTTCAGAAACATGCTGGATTTTTAAACTTGCCCACCAATTGCATCCTCCCACTAGTTCTCGACATATATCTTGATGAAGATGCACTTTGTGCTAGCTCAGAGGTGATGTTGTGCTTTGCAAGTGTTAGGACCAAGATCAGGTACTGGGAAGGCCATTTTGTACCCTTTAAATAAGCATTTTTGGTCCAAAAACCTGGCACTTCTTTGTCTTTTCCACCATGATTTGTATTTGAAATACACTGAAACACATCTTAAAAATTTCTTGGCACCAGTGCCAAATTCTGGCATATCAATGGCACTAAAGTTGTGGTCTACTGAGCTCTGCATAGCTAAGAAAAGTGCTTTTGTTTTTAGCTTTCGGTCTTATAGTCTTCATTTCTTCCTGTAGAGGTTTGTTGGAAATCTGCTTTTGTAAATAAGAAAAAAAAATGTATGGGTGTCTGTCTGTGGCAGCCAGAACCTTGTGCCGCATGCCTCAAAATCCGGCAAACTGTTTTTAGTTTTCATCCAAGTTGCAGTGATGAGTTTCAGGTTGAAATTTCTGATTTGGAACAGGAAAGAAGGCCCAGCCATAACCTGTTGGGAAATTGTGATAGAGACCTCAGAATCTGACAGAATGGGCATTTGGGCATTTTCCAAATTCTAATCACCAATTTCAAACTGAACTCCAAGAAGGGGCTTCCTAAAAGGGGAAAAGAGGGATTCCTATAACTCTTCAGGATTTATTTTATTAATTAAAAAAATGTTTAGGAAATAGGTAAGGTCTCTCTGAGGCACTGAACCACAGCATTTTGTAGCTGAGAAAACAGGAGAGGATTCGGGCAGGGCTTGGTACACTTTGCTGCCTAGCGATATAATACATTTTCCACAGGCTCTTTGTTGTTATTAACCAGAGGCTCCCCTCCTGCAGAGAGGCCAAAAACACACAATAACCCTCCATGGCTGGTTCTCAGGGCCCAGAGGAATAGGTTGCTTTGACACCCTGGCATTTGCTGGCATCACTGTGGCGCCGTTTGTGTTGTCTGAAGCGGTTCAGGAAAGATGAATTGGAGATTAGAAACCACAAGGCTGGGGTATTTCCTGCCTCAGGGGAAATATTCTGAGCTGGGTAGATAGACCTCAAGGCAGATGCTCCAAAGCCTGTGGGTTGAAAGGGCTGTTCTGCTGACGGTACATGTGCACAAGAAAAAGAAAGAGAAGCTGTGTTTGTAGATGTTGCAAGGCCTTTATTCCTCTCCACCTCCTTGGATGAGCAAAGGTCCACTCTGTGGGCTCTGCTGGCTTGTTTTTAAATAACTGCAATTCCCAGAATCCCTCAGCATGGCCTCTGGCCCCATTTATTTGGAGAATTCTAGGTGTTCAGAAGAAGCAGTCTGGCTTCCTAAAGCCTCCCTTCCCAATACACAGGCACTGTAATGATTTTTAATGAGGTTATACCTAAATCAGAGCCAGCTAATTAGATCAGCATCCATCATCCTTCATGTGTGAAGCCATCAGCACAGGGATGTCCCTCTGCTGGCCTATAGAGCAATGAGCCCCCACAAATCCTGGCCTTTTAAATCAAAGGGCAAGAGGTGCAACTAATAATAACCCAGAACTCGGAGATATATTTTTTGGGGGGGGGACTCCAACCCCCAGAATTCCCTAGTCAGCACAGCCCCTGTTTTTTCTAGAGAGAAAGAGCTGGGGAAGGTCCACATCTTATTAATTTACACACTAATTTTATTCATTCCAGAGCATGAAGCAAGTCCCTTTCTAGATTGTTTCTCTTGTTGCTACTTCTGTTTATTAATATTTATTTATTCCCCTCCCCAAATGCTGGGACTCAAAATGGCTCACAGTAGTTAAAAGCAAACACAGTCAAAATGCTTACAAAGCCATCAACAAAAACATACAGAAAGTTATTGTTAAAATGCATTTAAATTACTCGTAGATGTATTGTGTAGCATTGATCTGATGGTATTGTTCTTTTTGCTCAGGCGTGATAAGAAAACGAAGCCATGACGGATTCCAAGTACTTCACCACCAATAAAAAAGGTGAGATTGTATGTGTGTGATGTGAAAGCAGGTCTGTGGTATGCCTGTGTGGTGTGGGGAAACGATGTCTGGTTGATTCTCAGCCCATTTTTCAGTCAACTCTTGCATCAAGTACAAGCAAGTCCGGATGGGAGGAGATGGGGTTCAGAAACCTATGCAGCATGCTAGATCTCATGGAGGTTATTCCTCCCACATCCGATGGTGGCTGTTAGGTTCACAGAGAATCCCTGCACCACTATGATGGTTGTAGAGCTCAGAAGAGAGTAGAAGTCTTGTCCAGGGCCTCACTTATTCATTCAGTTTATATCCCAGCTTTCTCTCAGCACCAGACTCAAGGAGGCTTATGAGAAATTACAGCAAAATGCAGCAAAAAAAGCTATTGTTAGTACCAAAAATGAAATACAACAACAGAGTTAATACAGTTTTCTATCTGAAAGCTGGTAGGGATGTAGGAGAAAGAGGGATACCAGCTTCCTCCACTGATAGACTATGATTCCCATCACTCTGAGCCTGGACCTCATTGAGGGAGAAATAAGCCCACGCACTCTGCACTGCATTTTGAAGCTCTTTTGCAACAGTTTCTGAGCTGATTTCTATGCCTTGCTTAAAACAATGCAATAAAATTGGAAGGCCCCATGTTAGTCCTGAGATGGTTTGCTTCAGATCCAGATTTCTTAGAAGAAGGGATATGCATGTGTGTGTTGCCTAGATATCCTGCTTGTGGGTTGGTAGGAGGCAGCTGCTTTGTCCTCTGCTTTGGCCCTGCGGGTCTCATCCTGCTGGATTTTTCTTTTCCAGGGGAGATCTTTGAGCTGAAAGCAGAGCTCAACAATGAAAAGAAGGAAAAGAGAAAAGAGGCAGTGAAGAAAGTCATTGCAGCCATGACTGTGGGCAAGGATGTCAGGTAATACTTCCCTCCTTGTTGTTATCTGTTTATTCCTGCATTTATTTATATATGTAGCGCATACCCTATCTCTTTCTGCCAACGTGGGACCCAAGGGGGTTCACAGCATAAATTAAATCAAATTTCAGCTAAGTAAATCCCTACCGTAAGTGAGAGTTTTAAAGTTTTAAAAAGTTTAGTAGTTTTTTTAAAAACCTATCTTAATAAAAGCAGCACTGTTTTTCATTTAAAACCATTTAAACCATACCAAGTGAGGGGGAACCTTCAGGAGTGACTGGTGATCCAAGGCTGGTCTGAATGAAAAGACCTTTGCTTGCTGGCAGAAGAAGACCCAGGAGACCCTTTGTGGTCCTTAAAGCCCTCTTCCAGTCCCCCAAAGCCCCACAACACCTCCATTCAATGTGATGTGGGGGAAATTTTACACCTTCAGACCATCCAGAAACTAATGGAAACACACAATAATTTTCTTCCAAACACTATAAAGGTCAGCATGTTAAAAAAACAGAGCATCAGGCTTGAAAAATGTTTCATTCAGTCTCTGATGAACCTTCTGAGAGTGAATGAATTGTAACAATTGTCCTTTGGTTGTTCAGGAGGGGAAAGAAACGGATTTCTTTTCTGGAATGTTATTTGCCATAATGAACTTGGAGTATTTCAGATGAAAATAGAAAGGCAAAGAAAGAGAAAATGACCACCTTGGCAGGGGGATGATGGGAATTATCCCTGTAGAAGTGAGACCAGTTGCATAGATGGTGATTTGTCAGTAAAAGACAATGGGGGTTCATTCCTAGGAAAGGTGTGCATGTCATGGTCTGGGCCAACAGGGCAGAAGAGACCCCATGAGACTCATGGAGCTGTGCTCAGCCTGGATCAAGTGCCCTTCATAGCTCCCAGCATCCCCAGATGTCCTGTTTATTGGGGGGATGTGAATTCTGTTTGAACACATCTGGACAGCAGCAGATTGGGAAGGTTTCTTTAGGAACAAGTCCTTTAGCCCAGCAATTGATCAGCCTCTCTCTATCTCTCTTTTTCTCGGCATGGTCTAGCTCCCTTTTCCCAGACGTGGTGAACTGCATGCAGACAGACAATTTGGAGCTGAAGAAGCTGGTGTACCTGTACCTCATGAACTACGCCAAGAGCCAGCCAGACATGGCCATCATGGCCGTCAACAGCTTTGTCAAGGTAGTCCAGAGTCCATCTCTCCATCTTGATTCTATTCTATTGTATTATTATATTTCCATCTTGATCAGTGGTGGCTGGGGGCTCTCATGTCAGTGGGGTGATGATTCTGTTCCAGATTTTGGCTAGGGTTTTTTTTTAATAGGAGCTGTCCAGGGTGCTGAAGCTGTTTTGTTATGTAGCAGAAAACATGCAAAAACTCACAGTTCAAAGAGTCTTCAGTTGTCTATGGAATTAAAAGCACTTAAAAATCAAAGTAGCTGACCATATTTTAAAAGCCCTATTCTTGTGAATGAGTCAGTTTCCCAAAGCAATAAAAAGTTCTTACCTTGCCAACGGAAAGAGAGCAAGGAGAGAGCCAGCCCAGGAGGAGGGAGGGAGAAAAGCCCTACAGTAACCAACACCCCTGTGCTTCAGTGACAATTATGGCTGCACCATGTGCTGCTCCATGCACACAGATGCTCTGGGCTCCCCTTCAGCAAGAGGGTCCCTTGTTTGATCTTTGCCTGCCTCCAAAAATCCTAGAGCAGCCTGTATGTTGTTTCAGAATTAGACAGTGGGGAGAGTGACTGACCAGCTAGATGTAATCCAGCAAAGCACCTTGACCTCTGGAGTCAGTGGTCTACGTTGTGGGAGGAGGCAACTTTGGCAGGCCAAGGGTTTTACCCTGGGATCTCCACCCTCCAAGAGCTGCACCCAGAAACAAGAAAGCCAAACAGACGTTTGGAAGTCCATTTCTAAAAAAAGGACACTTTTTCACGGTTAACGTTCAGTGTGTGTAGAATTCAAAGACATCACTGTGTGATTCTGGAAAACTGGTACACAAAGGGGTCTTGTATCAACTTGGACTAACTCAAAGAAGTTGGTAGCATGAGCTTTTGTAGACTTTAGTCTTCCTCTTCAGATGCATGTTTACTTGGGATTTTTGGAACCCCTTTCTCCAGCTCTGTGCAAAACCCAACTTCACCAGGACTGCCCCTTTTCCTTCCTCTCTCTCCATCAGGACTGTGAAGACCCCAACCCACTCATCCGCGCCCTGGCAGTGCGCACCATGGGGTGCATCCGGGTGGACAAGATCACTGAGTACCTCTGTGAGCCGCTCCGCAAGTGCTTGAAGGACGAGGACCCTTATGTGCGCAAGACGGCAGCGGTATGCGTGGCCAAGCTGCATGACATCAATGCCCAGATGGTGGAGGACCAGGGCTTCCTGGATTCCCTGCGTGACCTCATCGCTGACTCCAATCCCATGGTAAAAATATCACAGAAGTATCTGCAGAAATAATGCATTTTTACACCGCTTCAACTGCCGCAGCTCAATGCTGTGGAATTTCTGGGATTTGTAGTTTGGTGAGATATTTAGCCTTCTCTGCCAGAGAGCTCTGCTTCCGAAAAAAACTACAGTTCCCAGAATTGCATAGCACTGAGCTATGGCAGTTAAAGCTGTGTCAAACTGCATTATTTTTGCAGTGCAGATGCAGCCATGGTAAACCAGGCATCACATCTCAGCAAAAGTTTACCTGAAATTTATATAATGGTTGATCAAAGTGATCACATCCTTCCTTGGATGCAAACTGCGGGAGAAAAGAGGCTGTAGCCATTTCTTCCCAGCTTTCCCAAGAGAGAGGAAGGTGTTCAGTTTTTCTGACTTCAGGTTTATAGTGTGTTCCCTCCCCGTCCCCAAACACCTTGCTAGAAAAATGAAATGCTTTCCTGGCTGTCGGTTGGCAGCTTTCCAAGACGCCTGCATGCCGCCTTCCTTGCATGAATATTGATGGCTTCTCGGAAACGCTGTGTTCTTGGCAGAGCAACCGTCTCTTGTTGTTAGCGATCATAAGGAGATGGTCCTTTCATATTCCTCTTTTCATTCTCACCAGGGCTGCAGGTAAAAGAAACCCATCTTACTGAGGGAGGTGGGGAGGAAACCAGCTGTCGTATCAAAGCATCAAATACACACCTGTTTTGCTTTTTTAAAGAACTGTTTTGCCCAAAGTTATGGCAAAATTTTAAAAAGGGGTTTAAAGTCAGGATGAGCAAGTGTGTTGTTTCTTAGGATACTGCTGATCTTTGGGGTTAATTTTCCAACCATGTTTTTGCATGTTTTTTTCTTCACATTTTCAAGCCCCCTGTTGATTGACTTGATGGTTTGATGTGGGCATAAATGGAGCACCTGCACTTCCTCAGGTGGCACAGGGATGGTGGTCTCCTGTTCAGACTTATGCACACCCTGTGAACTGTTGTATGTATGGACTCCTGGGATTTTTCTCTCCCCTTGCTAAACCCACCCCTTGCTTTCTCTTTAATTTTGAACACAGAATGATGAAGGCTCCCACATTTGGCTCCTGGCTGCTGGCTTCATTTTTTCCCTCAGAAGTCTTCCTTCCATCCTTTCTCAGCTGCTGTGCAGAAATCTGGAAATGGCTCCCTGCCACTTGCTTCTTGCTGCAAATGAGGAAGCTTAATCAGCCAAGATTTTTTTAATTGGCATTTTTATTTAGTATCTTTCACATTAGATAATTTTGGGAGGATGGAGGGACATGTTACCATATTACTAGTACTAGTAATTATGTTACGAGAGCCAGCATGGCATAGTAGTTTGTGCGTTGAACTAGGACTCTGAACACCAGGGTTCGATATCTTCTTGGCTGTGACACCCACTGGGCGACCTTGGGCAAGTCACACTCTCTCAACCTCAGGGGAAGGCTGTGGCAAACCTCCTCTGAACCAATCTTGCCAAATCTTTGCAACTTTTTATTCCATATATAAATATAGAGCGTCTTTCATGGTATCCTCCAAAATACCATCTGAAGTTTTGGAAACATAGATCATCACTGTGTTTCTGAAAATATCTAAGGAAGCAGTAATAGATATATCTAAGGAAGCAATAATATAATAGGTATGAGATCTGATATTATTTAAACATGGAGTATGAATGATAAGAATTATAACCTTTCTTTCTTGAAACAGAATGGAGGGTTTTTTCTGACTTTGAATGAAATTCTGGAATAAGATTTTTTTGTTCTTGTTGTTCTATATTTCTCAGTTTGTTGTCAGGTTTTGTATATAAAGTAAAAATATACAGGATTCTCCTCGACACTGTTTGGAGAGATCTAAATCATAGCCATCTACCACACTTTCAACCCATAGCCCCTTCTTTCAACCACACTCTGCTCCCCCCGCCTTTGCCACTTGGCACTCAGTTTTTTCATTTGCAAGCTTAAAAAAGACTGGGTTCCAATTCTGAAATGATTCCACTTTTTGACAGTCCCTTGGTCCCTGACAGATAAGCAGGGGCTTCTTGTATTTCTTTCTAAAAGAAGGATGTTTAAAAATTTCAGCCAGGCCTGCTGGCTTAGTCCAAATCGCTATGAATAGGGGCTGCGGTGTGGAGGTCTGAGCTACTTCTACCGCTTGCCTCCTCTGTTTCCTTTCCAGGTTGTGGCCAATGCCGTGGCGGCCTTGTCTGAAATCAGCGAATCTCACCCCAACAGCAACTTGCTTGATCTGAACCCTCAGAACATCAACAAGCTGCTGACTGCTCTGAACGAGTGCACTGAATGGGGCCAGATCTTCATCCTGGATTGCCTCTCCAACTACAACCCAAAAGATGACCGGGAAGCCCAGAGGTAAGTGAGCCTAATTTTGGCTGGCATAGAGGCTCAAGTCCCTTTGCCCTGATTTCTCTCCAAAGGATTGCACAGAGTTAGATAGGTTTCCTGCTGCAGAAGATGGATGAGATACATTTTAGCCTCTGGCCTGTGGAACTCCTTCCCAGAGGGGCATGTGATAAACACAGATTTGGATAGGCTTAGGAAATCATCCCAGAAGAGAGCTCTGTCCACAGTTGCTAGTCCAGATAAAAGGAGGTTTTTGTGTTTTCCTGAGATGAATGTAACATTTTCCTTAAACCAAGTTGGTTGTTGCACCCAGACTAGAGCAGTGCTGCTGAGGAATTGGCCGCTTCAGGCAGGCATTGATTTCATCTCTCCTTTTCTTTTCATTTGTCCCCTTCAGTTACCTTTCTTTCAGTTTCCTCATCTTGGTCATGGTGTGCTTTTCTTTTCCTTTTTGTCTCTGGATGCTGCTACCCCGTAGTTTCCCTCCATGCTGGGACATTTTCCCCTCCCTCCCTCCGTCAGTCCTTAGCAAATGCCCCAAAGCTTTTCCTGTTACATAAACGTGTGCAGTCAAGTGGACAGCTTTCCCTTTTCTCAGAAAGTCTGTGTAAACTTTCTGACTGCTGTATTCACTCATGAGGTGGAATAGTTATGAATGTTCCAAGTCACCATTGTGATGGTTTCACTGATAGATGAAACAGCAATCTCTTTATCTATCTACCACATCCCCTCATTCTGACTTGCATTACTTCTCAGGGGAGCTTAGTTAATTTTCGGAAGTCTAGAGCTTTTTGGGATTGAGCAAAAGACACCCCATAGCCATAGGGAGAGGAGACATTTGCTCATGTGGGAGAAACATGGCAGATATTAAGGCATTCAGGTTCAGAAAACAAAACCAACTTAGAATGGAAGGAGTGGTGCCTTAGGCAGCCAGTCTCTCAGGTATGGCCTTCTCTTCTTCAGTTCTAAACATTTAATATTTTCATATTTATTAGTAAACATTTATATCCCCCACATTTCCTTAGTGCTTAGTGTGGTATGAAGTGATATATAAATGAAGCTGCTATTTCCTCCAAAGAATTAAAATTTTCTATGTATGCATTGCTACCCCCTCTCTGCTTTGTTCTCAGCCTACTTGTGAAGTAGGTCAGGCTGAGGGTGTGAGTAGCTAGATGGAGGTAAAACAGTGGGATTTATGGCTCAACAGGGATTAGTAGTTGGATCTGCCAAGTCCCAATTGAAACCACTCAAAGTTCCATACTAGACACCAAGAGCATCTGCTCTATCACATTTAGCTGTCTGGCATTTGACCAAGTGTGTAATGGTGGGGGGCAGAATTATTCAGTCCTCCAGATGCTGTTGAACTGCAGCTCCCAGCATTGCTCTCTGGTGACACCAAAAGTGGCTACTCTTTCCCTTTCTTTCTCTGGAGAGGTTCTGGGTGACCCCTGCAGAACCTCTTTCCCTCAGAAACCAGTACCTGATCCCTTTCTGGGGTTCCAGATAAACTGTTTCCCAATCTGTAGCAGGAATTAAACCAGAGCAGGGGAGGAACACTGGAACAGACAAACTCAAGCCAGGTTTCGAGGATGCTTCTCCTTCCTCTTTTAGATAAAGATTTCCAGAATCCCTCAGCAGTTGTGGCAGCTGGGGAATTCTGGGAACTGAAAAGACCACGTCCCTTAAGGTCTTGTCTGTACCCAGTTTTGTTGAAAGCAGTGTAATTCTTATCAGTGGCAGCTGGTGGCTCCTGTTCAGTGGGGCAGCGAATCCATGGCAGGCTTTCTTTCAAGCTTGAAAGGAGCACTCCACTGTGCTGAACCTTATTTTCCAGACAGCTTCAGTACCTTGGACAGCTCCTTTAAACCTATGCACAGCTTGAACAGATCCATTTTTCCATTGACATGGGAGCCACTGGCCTCCACTGATTCCAACTTCTAGATCCTGACAGTAAACAAGAGGGGCATTCCCATCATGCACTGCTTCCAGGCATCTCTTTGGTGAGCACCCCCCCCCCCACTGGTCAGGTTTTGGGGTTCTTTTTTCCAGATGCACCCCATTACAGGCTAACCCTCAATTCCTGAATTCTATCCCAAAAGAATTTTCCGAAACCATCCCTAAATCTCCTCCTCCCTCCTCTTTCTCATTCCTACCCTCTTTCTTCCCCCACTGCCCTCCGGCAGCATCTGCGAGCGGGTGACTCCCCGCCTCTCCCACGCCAACTCTGCTGTGGTGCTTTCGGCCGTCAAGGTGCTGATGAAGTTCCTGGAGCTCTTGCCCAAGGATTCGGACTACTACACCATGCTGCTGAAGAAACTGGCCCCTCCCTTGGTCACTCTGCTGTCCGGCGAGCCTGAAGTCCAGTACGTGGCCCTCAGGAATATCAACCTCATCGTGCAGAAAAGGTCAGGAGGGACCAGAAGCTTCTGGTACAATTTCTTTTACTAATCAAAAGCTACTTCACAGAGGAAATGTTTCTTTCTTTCTTTCTTTTGGACTACAGCTCCCAGAAAGCCCCCCATCCCTGTGAAGCGGTAGTAGTAATAATAATAATAATATATTTATTCATTACCTGCATCTCTCCATGGATTGAGGCAGTGAACAAGAGATTAATATACAACATACAACATCAGTTAAAAACACATCAGTGAAAAACAGACATCAAATTAGAAGAATAAGTAAGACAAATAGACATTAAAACTATGAATCCATATTTAAAATTCATAATTTAAAAATTCACAAAACATGCAAATATACCCTACCCTATGTCTCCAAGCATTCTCCAGACCTCTGTGCTGCCTCCCTACCCCAGTACCTGTTTTCCTCTGCAGTCTTTCTCAAAATGGTCTGTGCCTTCCTTTCCCCAGGCCTGAAATCCTGAAGCAGGAGATCAAGGTCTTCTTTGTGAAGTACAACGACCCCATCTATGTCAAACTGGAGAAGCTAGACATCATGATCCGCCTGGCCTCACAGGCCAACATCGCCCAGGTCAGCCGGACCCCCAAACACCCCTCTTCCCTTTCCTTAGTGCCTTCAGAGGAAGGACAAAAATAGGAAGCAGCAAGAAAGAACAATCTGTATATTTTTAAAAAATTAAGGAAATACTTCTCCACATAATCCATAATACAGAGATGGGGAACCCGAGGCCCTGGGGACTAATCTTGTCTTCTTGGGCTTGCTTAGGTGGCTGCATCCCTCTTTCCCCAGCCTCAGAGCTTGGGGATTTTCCATCTTCTTTACATATTTCCCCATCTGTTTTGAAAGGCTGAAATGCCTTTCTCAAAAGTCAATCACAGACAGGAAGAGCCTGATAGCAGAATGTGTTTGACAAAAGAGATGGAGCCAAGTCTTTGACCACAGCCACTCCAGAATGTGGCCTCCTGAGGATTTCTTTGAAATTGAATTCAGACCTCATTCACCTGGGTATAGTGGTTTGAATGTTGGTATAGTGGTTTGAATGTTGCATTACAACTCTGCAGATCAAAGTTTGATTTCAGCTTGGCCATAAAACCCACTGGGTGACTTTGGGCAAGTCACACTCTCTCAGCCTTGGGGAAGGCAGTGACAAACCTCCTCTGAACAAACCTTGCCAGAAGTTGGAAATGACTTGAAAGCACACAAGAACGGCCTCGTTCCCCTCCCATGCCCTACTGTACCCTGTAATGCATTTCAAAGTATATTATTGATATTGTAATTTCTTCCATCATAATGAGGACTAGAAGCTTTTTTAAAGGGAATTAATTCTTTTTTATTGGCTCCAAGCAACTCCAATAGGAGAAGAGGGCATAAATGTCACCACAACCGATTTAACACTTTGCTTGTTTTCTTTATTCTGTGTCCCGGTCCAGGTTCTGGCTGAGCTCAAGGAGTACGCCACAGAAGTGGATGTGGACTTTGTCCGCAAGGCTGTGCGTGCCATCGGGCGATGTGCCATCAAAGTTGAGGTTAGGAACTCCTTCGGTTGCTCTCACCAACCAGCAAAGATCAAGCAATCCAGATCTTGGAAGATCATCCCAAACTGCCAGATACTCTGTGCTCTGTTGGGGACCTGCCTTCTCTCCCACGCTAAATTTACAACCCCACATATACTTCTTCCCCTTTTGCAGACACCCTGCCTCATAAAATTAGTTCTCCAAATTCCAGTGCAGCTTGCTGCTTTTATCCTTTTACATCTAAGCAGCCCCGTAGTGGTGTCTACTGGGAGGAAGAGTGAGGCGGGGAGGCTGTTAATGGGGACCAGGTGCTTTCTGAATAGCCACGCTTCTCTGCGGCTTCCTGCTGTGCTCCATCACAAGGGCTCTTCAGGGCAGGGGACCCTGGGAGAACAGAGAGGCTGCAGCCCTCTTCCTGAATGCCTCTCTGTTTTCTGTTTTCCTGAGCTGAAGTTCATACTTGTGCCAAAAATAAACCTCTCTTTTAGGATGGACATGGGGCATATGTCCTTCCACACCAGTGTGGTGGAGTGGTTTGAGTGTTGGACTAGGACATTGGGAAAACAGGGTTTGAATCTCTGCTTAGCCTTGGAAGCCTTGAGTAAGTCCCACTCTCTCAGCCTCAGAGAAGGACATGCAAGGCTTCTGGGCAGAGGGAAGGCCCATTGCATGCATTCATTCATTGCATGGATTAATCTGTCATTGCACAAGAGAGAGATAAAACAGGCAGCCTGCCCTGCTGCTCGATTCCTGGGATCCTCTCCCTTGATTGAATCAAAGACCGTTAACCCACTTTTCTGGATGGGCCACCCCATCATAGGTGCAGGGAGCCAGCACTCACAGTGTTAAAGCCTAGAGTAGGAACTGCAAATCCCAGTAGCCTTGGTCTGGAATGCTGGGGGTTGCAGTTCAGCTGCCTCTGATTTACCACCCTTGGTTAACACACACTATAAATTAGCTGTGGGCAGAGTTTGGAAGAAAATTAAGTTTCCCAGCCAAGACCCAATGTCATAGTTCAGCATCTGGCAGGGTTTCCTTCCTTGCCTGTGGTGTCGCGAACCTGCTGTGGAAGGTTTTCTAATGTTCTTGAGCAGAGATTTGGGGTGCGTGGGAGAGGGGCAGTTGGAAGATTGTGGCATGGATCCTGATGGGTGCTGGACCTGGTGGAGGGTGCTCAGCTGCTGATTTACAGGCTCTTCTTCTTTTCCTTTGGGGTGTCAGCAATCTGCAGAGCGCTGTGTCAGCACCCTCCTAGACCTCATCCAGACCAAGGTCAACTACGTTGTCCAGGAGGCCATTGTGGTAATCCGGGACATCTTCCGCAAATACCCCAACAAGTAAGTGGCTTTGCTAAAAAGAGGAGGGGCCAAAGGGTCTCCTAGTCATGGGGTTCAGGGCATGGGGGCGGGGGGAAACAGCTTCTTTCCCTCCCACAGTCACAGAAATGTCCCCCCTTTCTTCCTTCTGGATGTTTCAGACAGAGAGTCCCTCTAGCCATCATGGGTGATTGAAATTCCCCAATATCTGGAAGGCCAAAGCTTCCCCCAGTTCTCAGACTGCTGCTCTGAAGCAGTGGAGGGTCAGGATAACAAAGCCATGCTCGTTTGGGGACACTTTTTGTGGGTCTGGAAAGATCAAGGAAGCCTTTTGTGGCATTGCTCCATAAGCTCTCATGTGGGGGACCGACAGGTTTTAACTCCCAGTGTGCCGGCTAAGAGGGAGGGCACCATGTTTGTGCCCCTTGGCTACAGCTCTTTCTTTCTTTCTTTCTTTCTTTCCTGAAGACTCACTGAAAACCAGTTGCCAATAGCTTGTTGACTCACACAGGTCCATGGCCCATCTCTGAATAATACTAGCCTGAGGAGCAGAGTGTCAGGAAGGGAATTGTAGTCCAACCTGGTCCCTACATGGTGGGCGACAAGTACAGTCTAGAAGAAGGAAAGATGAGAGCTGGCAGCCCTTAGTAAGTGAGAGGAGAAGACAGAATTGAATTGAGTTTCAGCTTTGAGTGCTAGACTTTTGAAAGGGCTGTTCAGAGCAACAGGCCAGATGGGTAGGGGCAACCTCTGTGAACTCCGCTTTTTTGGACCTCAGGTATGAGAGCATCATTGCCACCCTGTGTGAAAACTTGGACTCTCTGGATGAGCCAGATGCTCGGGCAGCCATGATATGGATCGTGGGGGAGTATGCCGAGAGAATCGACAACGCGGATGAGCTGCTGGAGAGCTTCCTGGAGGGATTCCACGATGAGAGCACCCAGGTAACCTTCCATTCTTTTCTATTTCACTCTTTTTTGGTTTCCATACTTTCAGAATCCCTTAGCCTGGGGGGCTTCTGGGAGGGAGGCCAAAACCAGAACTATTCCAAGCCCGGCCAAGAACTATCCTCCAGAGGATATGGGCAGGGGGCAGCAGAAGCCTGTTAGCACTGCAGGGCTGGCGTAAACGTTCCTATGGCCCTGTTTCTCTCTCTCTTTGTCTCAGGTCCAGCTCACCTTGTTGACAGCAATTGTGAAACTGTTTTTGAAGAAGCCATCTGAAACGCAGGAACTGGTCCAGCAGGTGCTGAGTCTTGCCACGCAGGTGAGTTGTGGGTTGTTAGAGGGAGTGGTGAGATACCCTCTCCCAATTTTTTTTTTAACAGTATGTTCCTTTTCTCGAAAAATGTCAGAATGATTGCAGAGGCTTTAGGACTGATGAGTTCAAAATATTCTGGGTTCTTGAGACCATAGTGTTGATTAGGATAACGCTAGCAAAGCTTGGAAAAGTTAGATTTGGGGGTTACAGCTCCCAGAGCACCCTAGTCAGCATAGCTTGTCATTTTGTAATCCAGAGAGATAACTTTTCCAAATGGCTCATGAAGCTCACATTTTGCTATACATGTTGCTTGGTGTGGAAACTGTTGCAGCATGGCTGGTTTAATATAAATTATATTTTTTACTCCATTTTTCACCCCATGATAGCTTGCAAATCCTAGCAAGAGCCCCAGCCTTCAGGCTTGCAATTTAGTTATTTGCCCCCAAGTTGATTTCAACTCATGGTGACCCTCTGAATGAGAGACCTCCAAGAGACCCCTTGGTCATCCACTGCCCTACTCAAGTCCTGCAAATTCAGGGCAGCAGCCTTTGTGGCTTCCTCAATTAAATCCATCCACCTGGCATGCAGTCTCCTTTTTTTCCTACTGCCTTCCATTTCCCCCAGCATTACTATCTTTTCCAATGATATCCTGAAAGCCACAGCACAAGAGGAAAAGGGACTGTGGCAGGAGGAGGCTGACAGACAGACTCACACACTCGAATCCTGGTTAGAAATTCCACCAGGTCCAGCAAAATGGTGCAGGACAGAAGCACCGAGAAGCACTGCTGCTTCCTGAGTCCACCACTTCTGGCCACATCCTGTTTTTAAAAAAGACCTCTCTTGGATCTTAATCATAGTAAAAATGCTCACTTGAAGCTGCTGGGGAGTTTTTTGTGACTCATTTTGGTCTTTTTTGTTTTGCGGTGGGCACAACCTTCCAAAGTCCTGTGGGGCGGGGGAGGTGATGCCTCTCCCAATTGGTCTCATTCCCCAATTTAATCCAACCCCTCCCAGTGCAAGAGAATAACAGCTGAAGCAACCTGGATAAATAATATGTGGTCCCTGGAAGGTAAGTTGAAAGGGAAATGGGTCCCTTTGCCTCACTCCTCGCCTCAGAAAACAAAAGCCTTGCTGTTTCCAAGGGGTCTCAGTTCAGCTCCCAGAGGAGAAGCCAAGCCTGCATGAACAAAGATTAAATCTCCCCCCCCCCCCGCCTTTCTCTTTCTCCTTCTCTTTCTTCTTTCCACCTGGAAAACCATTATGAGTTTTGCAGCATCCATAAAAGAAGTCTCAAGCATGCTCTGCACCTGTATACTGCGCATGAGATTAAATGTGTCAGCCGCTCAATATTTAGTGCTAGGCAAAAGCTGAGCTGTTGACATCGCTATAAATCAGTCTTACAAACTGGGAGTGAGGGACTGGGGATTGTTTGCCCCTCCAAATGCCAGCATTCCTGGTCAACTAGACCAGTAGGGAAGGATGCTGGGAATTACCATCCAGGTACTTTGGAGGACCCCACAGTTCTCAAAATCCTGTTATCAAATACAGTATCCCAGCACATGACATGATGACCAGTTGCATAAGAGGCTTTTAAAAAAGGATTATAAAGCTATTAGCCATGAGGGCTGGGAGTGGAATATCTCCTCGGAGGAACCCTATCTTCCGTTACCAGATGCTGCTCTGAGGGTCATGGCCGTTTTTTTCCTGATTGTTGTGGGAATTCTCAGACCAGTGGTTTTTGTATTAAATTACAATGATTGAGCTTCTCATCTGGCTGCTGTGAACGAATGGATGATTTCAAAATAAAAAATTGGTCCTGGAAGCAACGACTGTGCCACAACCGCAAAGCATTACATTTCAGGGTATACTTTTGGGAACCCGTGGCACTTTTATGTCTACTGTGACAAATGAGTGCAGCTCAGTGGTGCAGAATTCGTATGGCGGGTTAATCATGTTGTTTTCCAAACATTATGTGACTGCAACTCCCATCCACCCTTGCTGTTATGGGAATGTTAGGGGTTTGCAGCCCACCAAGATCTGGAGAGTGACAGGATTCCCCACTCCTGATTTTATAGGGAGTTCTAGCCAGGTTAGAGCAAGTTTCCTCTTCTGTATAAGCCTCAAGGTGTGACCATTCCCCTTGAAAACAGGCTGCTGAGGCCCAATGTGCTGCTTAACATTTTTAAAACCAGGACTAGACTTCTCAGCACTTCTACTTCACACACATACCACATTTTGGGGCAATCCTTGTGGTTCCTGGAGAGTCCCTGGGGCCAAACTGAGGCTTTCGGGGCCCTTTCACTCTGCACAGTTACAGCACTATGATTCCACTTGATCTGCCATGTCTGCATCTCCCTGTGGAGTCCTGGGCTTTGTAGTTTGGGGAGTCACGAGTATTGCTCTGCAGCTTCTAAGTACTCCTCCCTAAACTGCACATCCCAGGATTCCATAGTATGAAAGAGCCATGGCAGTTGGAGTGGGTTGCCATAAGTCCAAGTTGACTTGAAGACACACCACAACAACAGCCTTTGCCCCATGAAAAGCTTTGTCTGCTGCAGTGAGTTAAAAACCAAAGGCCTGCCTAGAGAAAAATTATATTTGCCCACTTTTGGAAAGATTACAGGGGCAGGGGGCATTACATTGCCTCTTGTCCCATGGCAGCTGAATACCTGGAAGCCCCAACACCCCTTTATATTTGTTGCTTCTGGATTTCTTTGTTAGTTTTGTTGCTGCATCTGGCACGGGCCCTAATCTCCCTCTCTGGGGAGTTCCAGTCCACCCAGTGTCTGTGATGGCGCTGTGCCAGAACCCCTCATCTGATGGGCCATCTTGTCCTCCTTTCCCTCCAGGATTCGGACAACCCAGACTTGCGGGACCGTGGCTACATCTACTGGCGCCTCCTCTCCACAGACCCAGTCACGGCCAAGGAGGTGGTCTTGTCCGAGAAGCCCTTGATCTCTGAGGAGACTGACCTGATCGAACCCACCCTGCTGGACGAACTCATCTGCCACATTGGCTCACTGGCCTCCGTCTACCACAAGCCGCCCAATGCCTTTGTGGAAGGCAGCCATGGGATCCACCGGAAGCACCTGCCCATCCACCACGGCAGGTGAGTTCACTCCGGGAGCCACCGTCTCATGGCGCCAAGGCTTCAATCCGGTTGCTAGTCCCAACTGTGGAGACTCAGTAAGCTAATGCTAATGCAAGTCCCAAAGCGACTTACAGTGTATGTTAAAAGAAAATAGTTAAAACAGTCTGTAATGCAGAAATGAAGAAAGCATTAAACAACCACCCTCTTAAAAACATTGTTCTAGAATAAAAGTACATTTAATCTCTATTACATATTAATGACAAGCACACGAGTTGCACTGTCCTAGCCAGGTAAAAGCTGAAGGCCTCTTTAAGTAAGAAGGTCTTTGCCTCCCATTCAGAAGAGCACAGAGAAGAGGCCAGTTGAGCCTCCAGTGGGAGGGAGTTCCACAGCCTGGGAGCAGCCACGAAGAAGACCCTTTTTCCTGGGTCCCTCCCAGACATGCCTGGGGTGAGATCGAGAGAAGGCCTTCTTCTGAGATCTTTAAACTGAGGCAGGCTTAGATGGGGAGGTGGTCTTTCAGATAGCCTGGGCTTAGAACTTGTAGGGCTTTAAAGTTCAAAGCCATCACTTTGAATTCTGTCCAGAAAGGGACCAATAGCTAGCAAAGGTGTTTCAGGAAGGTCATTCTGTGCATTTACTCTAATTAGGGCTCCCAATCAGTTGTTGGCCTAAGCAAGCTGCTTGCTTGTAGGATTTAGCCGTGCCTTTTCTGCTGAGTCTCGCTTGTTATTAACATTGATACTCATTTTCGAACAGTGTCCCTGGCTTAACCCTTTCTCTCCTTCCTTCCTCCTGCAGCACCGACGCAGGAGACAGCCCTGTTGGGGCCACGACCACCACAAACCTGGAGCAGCCGCAGGTGATACCCTCCCAGGGAGACCTCTTGGGTGACCTTCTGAACCTCGACCTCGGCCCGCCAGTGAACGTGCCCCAAGTGTCTTCCATGCAGATGGGGGCTGTGGATCTGCTTGGTGGAGGGCTGGACAGCCTGGTGAGTGGACCTCCCTAATCTCTTTTCCTGCAGTGGGGTGGTCTTGAAACACCTTGGGTCTCTCTCAATCCATTCCAGGCTTTAACTCCAGCTCTCAAGGAGCTGCCTAAGGTTCTGGAGCCTGGCTCTAAATAGAGTTGACACCGTATTTATTTATTGGATTTGTACCATGCTTTGCTCCTGGGGTGGATCTCTCCTTGGAGACCTCTCCTCATGCTAGCCAAAACCTGGAGCAGATTCACCATCCCCCTGACATGGGAATCATCCCTGCCTAAGGCTGGTTCCTCTTCCTTCTTCCTTTTTGCATTGAGGTGGAAGCAGGATATGGAGGGCCTGGCCAACCACTGCCGAGAGGAAAGTTGTATGTTCCCTGTCTTTGCTTTCCTTCTGCCTTCCCACCTTACAGTTCAGTCCAGTATGGAGGTTGGAGCCCAGGTTCCAGTGCCAGGTTCTGGTTTCATTGAGCCACAGAAACCTCTCTCTCACAGTGTTTATGGTGGGAATGAAGCAGCAAGTGG
This sequence comes from Phrynosoma blainvillii, assembly GCA_026167975.1. NCBI lineage: Eukaryota > Metazoa > Chordata > Lepidosauria > Squamata > Phrynosomatidae > Phrynosoma > Phrynosoma blainvillii. Next base: position 15,411,608 of record JANUYF010000014.1, read on the forward strand.
TGCAGAGAAGGAGGAGAAAGAAAGACATACAGGCTGCTGAGTTCATGGGAAGAAAGGAAGGGTGCAAACTCAGTGGACCTGGGGCCTCAGTCATTGGACCTGGGGCCTCCTAAGGTGGCTGCGCTTGGAATTCCCTAGACAGAGCGGGCTTCCTCTCTCTCTGTGTGACGACCCTTATTTCTTTTCTCGGTTGGTTCTATGATTGATCTTCAAAATGAGGCTGGACAGTTCCCTGCTGGGGATGCTACAGGTGGAGCTCCAGCTGGGTTGATCTTGATAGTCTCTGGGAGTCCCAAATCTATGCACTCAAGTCACCCATGCACAGGAGTGGGAAGCTTTCTTTCTTGCTAAGTCTTGTACATTTACACCAGCCACAGTTCAAGCCACAGAGCCCTGGACAACAGGCTTGATTGAGATCTGGATTAGCGGTCCTCTTCCCTCCCAATTGTGTGAAGATCTGGGGCAGAGAAATTGTGATGTGTGTGTGTGTGTGTCAGAGAGAGAAAATGCCCACACTAATATCAGAGCCAAGATGCCTGCATTTTGTTCCTTTCAAGGTTGGCTTCCCCGCCCGTGGCTCTTTTAGCGATAAAGACTTAGCGGAGGAGCTGATGAAAGCCGATAAAAACATCTGGCCCTATTATGTAGAATTATTCAGGAGCTGTTTTGATGCTGCTTTACACAAGAGGCCTGCTGTTGGCCTGCCTCTCCCAGCACTAATTTTCTCCCCCTTCCCTGCATTTCTCATTTCGATTCCCACAGCCCAGAGCCTCCTTGCCCCCGATATGGCTGGCGGCGAGGCTGGCCGGGTCTCCTCTTTCCCTTCATAGCGCTGCCCTTTCTCCACTTGGCATGCTGCCCTCCTGGCACAAGAGGCTATAAATCACTCGGTGGCAAATAGCTCTCCGTGATTACTTCTCCATGGAGAAGTCGGAAACCCCAAGTGCTCCAGTATTTCTTTTTTCCCCCTTCTAAAAATGTAGCCTGTGCTTACTAAATCGAAAGAGCAAATGGTCATTATCTGTTCCCCAGTCAGGCAAAACAGGCACTTCCCCAGAAATAAGGCAATCCCAATAACTCAGGTGTGGGAGGCATTAAATCACTCGGTTGCCACATTTCAGTCTATTCCAGAATTAGGCCAGACTGCCTCGAGGGAGGTTTAACCATTACATAGCCTTTTCCTATTTGGTTTTTTTAACTTTCCCAAATTCATACTCCAGAATCGTGATGAAGACCATGTGTTTTGTTGTTCTTTGCCTTCAAATTTGTTTCTAATTTATGGTGATCCTAAGGAGAGCCAGCATGGTGTAGTGGTTTGAGCATTGGACTATGACTCTGGAGACCAGGGTTCGAATCCCAGCTCATCCATGGAAACCCAGTGGGTGACCTGGGGTTCTCTCACTCTCTCAGCCTCGGAGGATGGCAGTGGCAAACCCCTTCTGAATAAACTTTCCAAGAAAACCCCAAAGAAGCACCTTAAGATCACCATAAGTCTGAAATGGCTTGAATGCATATGTCAACAAAAACAACAAAGGAGACCCTGTCATGGGTTTTGTTCAGCAAGACTTCTTCAGAGGAGGTTTGCCACCATGGCCTACCTCCAAGGCTGAGAGAGTGTGACTTGCCCAAGGCCACTGGGTGGGTTTCCCTGGACAAGTGTGAATTCGAATTCTGATCTTCTAAAGTTCTAGCCCAGCACTCAAATGTCTACACAGAGCTGCCTCTTAGCCCTCTGTTCCCTCGGTCCCAAGACTCCAAATTCTCAAAACAAAGATGAGTTTGACACCCAAACAGCCAGATCTCATGTCAATGGGCTGAGAAATTTCATTTATGTACTTAAATACCCCACCCCTCCCTGTGATTTTAACCTTTGGGAAGCTAAAGGCTTTTATATGCCCCTGGAAACTGAAAATGTGTTTGAAAGTGTTTCAGTTTCGTGTTTTTAATAGAACTGCATATTCTATCTATCTATCTATCTATTGACTCATAGGTTTTTTTAGTGTACTTAATCTTAATTGGTTGCAAACCTGTGATGCTGGAAGAAATCTGGGATATTAATTGATCAATTAAATAAAAACCTGGCAGGACTTTGAATTTTAACCCGGCTATGGCCATAAGGCTAATTAACCTGGCATTGGTTAATTAGGAGTATTAATTGCAGATGGGGCTGCCAAATACACTTGCATCATCTCTCTAACTGTGGCTAAGTACCAAGCAAGTAAACTTTCAATTTATTTTTTGACCTTTTCTGTTATGTGACTGAAATCCTCACTTCTGCCTCTGTTGCAAAATTGCCATCGTTCTGTAGAAAAAGAGTCAATTCCTTATCAGTTTATATCTCCGAGTTCCAAGACTTTGTGGAGAACAGCTATTGATTTTCCATCCCCGCGTGTAATTGCTCGGTGTAGCCTGATACTCACACATCTACTGGTGATCAGTTTATTCTGTACACGCTCCATGCTGGAGCTGAGTTTAAATGCAGACCTCACAGCCCATCCAAATGCACCCGGCACCTTTTGCCACTCTTCAACGGCTGCAGCTTCGTGTACACATCTCTAAACTAAACCCAGACAAGGTTCATGAGCTCTGGCAACTTCCTGTCCATAGCGAGTGTGGATGCTAGGTCTTCCATAAGGTAACAGGCCGGTTATGGAGGTGCTGGGAGGGGGGGGGTCACTTGCTTAGGAGCCCTTGGGATGGGGCCAGAAGCGATCAGCCTTTGGGAACAACAGCCTGGGGAAGCCAACTTTCTTCTTGATGAACTAGACCCATTTTGGGAGTGCATAGGGTGTGCATCATTTCCCCCCCCGCCCCTTCTCCTGTGCTGGGTTTTGGGTTTCACAGTGCTCTCTTTCCTTCTCTTCACTGCCCTTCTCTCCTGCTGGTGAAGGGAGGGGATGTTGGGTGTCGTGGTGCCTCCTCCCAGGGGCCGTGTGCTCTTTGTTACCTTGCTGAAGTGAACTCTTCCTCTCTCTCACCCCAACCCCACTCCCCCTTCATCTGTCTGTCTGTCTCTCTGCTCCTTCTGTCTTGCAGCTTGGCAGTGACCTTGGCGGGGGAATTGGTGGCAGCCCTGCAGTAAGTGCCCTCCTTTCATTTTTACAAGTTTGTCTTTTTAAATATGATTCTCTGTGGTCCTCTTCCTGTCCACCCCTTTCCAACACATAGAGCTGAGAAGGAACAGTCTACATGCTTCTCAAACATGGTTCTCCAAGCCATTCAATTGCATCGGAGATGGGTAAGGGCTGGTCCTGCTCATCTCTCCTTTAAGATGGTGCCAGAGATTGGGCAGCCCTTTAAATCCAGGGGAGAGGAAGTTTAGATGGAGGTAGCAAAGGTGATAGCTGTGCAACTGGATAAGGATCTCTTAAGTTGAGCACCAGCGTGGTGTAATGATTTGAGCATTGGGCTAGGACTCTGGTGACCAGGGTTCAAATTCCTCCTCAGCCATGGAAACCCATTGGGTGACCTTGGCTAAGTCACACTCTCTTGGCCCCTGAAGAGGGCAGTGTGTCAAACCCTCTCTGAATAAATCTGGCCAAGGAACTCCCATGATCGAGTTGCCTTAGGACATTAGTTGGAAATGAGTTCAGTGCACACAACAGCAACAACTTGAGTTGCTGCCCAGATGGTTGAATGAGAATTGCAAGCCGAGAGGACTGAGATGGGTTCGAGGCCTAGCGTGAGGTCCAGAGCCAGCCCTACCGTGAGGCAAAGTGTGGCAACCACCTCAGGTGACGGGTGCTTGGGTGGCAACCCTCCTTTCCCAGCTGTTCCTCCTGAATCCCCCTGGCCTTTCCCTTCTTCTGGTGCACAGAGGTGTCATGCTCCAGGCACATTGCACAACCTCTCCTGCTCACCTGAACCAGCCTGCTGCCCTTCTGGTGTGGTGGAGGATGCTCATGCATTGCCTGTCTTTAGGTAAGCTCCATCTTCTAGTCCAGTTGGCTTTTGCAAATACTAGAAGGCGGGTGCTATCTTGTCATTGTTGTGGGCAAGGCCCTGTCTCATTCCCAAAAGCAAGCAGCCTCCTGGGCCAGGCAAGATGAATCCAGGGTGAGAGAGAGAGAGGTTCAGAAGGGACTCATGTCTCCATTGGCTTTTGCTCCTAAGAGGGGAAAGCATTTCAATGACTCTTTCCTGGCATCTTGTTTCACTTGGTCCAAAGCTCAGCATCGTACTGTAGTTCCTGAAAAGGAGAGGTAATGGATACCAGAGCCTCTAGTCTTGTACAGAGTTCCAGGGGGTTTAAACAAGCAGCACTCCTCCATTCCCAGTCTCCCTCCAAAAAAATGAACAAACTACTTTCAGAAGGCAGGAGGACTATATTAGTGGCTGCTGTGATGATCAAAGTGAGAAGGAGATGATTGTGGAAGATTAAGCCACCCAGCCAGCACCTTGGCATGCAAATGGCGTATTTAGTGCTCTTGATAATTTAACAAGATGCCAGGAAAGAGTCATTAAAATATTCAGAATATTGCCAGAGTTCAGGGTTTTTGAAGAAAGCCGTTGACTGTGCATAAAACCTTCAACCATTTTGTCTTTCCATTTCCTCCTTCCCATAACTCCTTCCAGGTGGGACAAACCTTCATCCCCTCCTCAGTGCCTGCGACCTTTGCCCCCTCACCCACTCCGGCTGTGGTCAGCAGTGGACTCAATGACCTCTTTGAGCTCTCTTCCGGCATTGGCATGGCGCCCGGAGGCTTCGTGGCTCCCAAATCGGTATGCGGCAGGAAAGGTCCAGGTTTGCTTCCCCTCAGCATTCCCACACAAGGGAAGTGGAGCAAAAGCAAAGTTATAGGAAAGCTGGCCCACAGGGGAAGTGGTCCCAAACCACTTTCTCCTCCCACAGTCAGATCTGAGGCATGGGTTATCATGATGAACCACAGCATGCCAGGATTTAATTCCAGTGCTGTCAAGGGGCTGCAGGACTTTGCATGCACTGGAAGAAACAATCTCACTGGGACTGCCTTGCCCTTCTTCTCCCAAGGCAGCCTCCGTCATGCCCTGACTGCCTTTTTCTTGTACCCTTCCTTCTAGGTCTGGCTGCCAGCCGTGAAGGCCAAGGGCCTGGAGATCTCTGGGACCTTCAGCCACCGCCAAGGGCACATCTACATGGATATGAGCTTCACCAACAAGGCCCTGCAGCACATGACCGACTTCGCCATCCAGTTCAACAAGAACAGGTAAGATAACCCATGTGGGGAACCAAGAAAATGGACTAGTTTGTCCCCAAATGGATTTGCAGGGTCATGCTCCTGTGGCTCAATCCCTGTGAGTTTTCTTAGGCCTCTTTGCTAAATTTTTCTCTCTTCCTCTGCATCTCTTCTCTACCCCCCAGCTTTGGTGTCATCCCCAGCACCCCCCTGGCCATCCACACACCTCTGATGCCGAACCAGAGCATTGATGTCTCTCTGCCCCTCAACACCCTGGGGCCAGTGATGAAGATGGAGCCCCTCAACAACCTGCAGGTAGGGACCTTGTGGTTGATTATGGGACGGTGAGGAAGGGAGGAAGAGATGGGGTCATTTCAGATGTGCCAGAGATTGGCTGAGATGGTCTGTTGGGGAGAATAGTACCAAATTTGGAAGAACAAGCCCTCCTCTGGACAGTCCTCACAGCCACATTCCCACTTCTAAGCAGTTTTCAGCTCCACTGGCAGCTTTGCATGTTTGCCTTCCATTCTCAGAGGCTGAAACATTTTTTTCCTAAGGCTTTGCTTCTGGTGGCAAGTGCTTTAAACTGAGATACGGCTGGTTATTTTTGGTCCCACTAAAAATACCTTAGTTGTTGCCACTCCTGACATATTTTAATTTTAAGCTCTTCCTGCCAGGAACTAAACACTTCAATCTTTTAGGGGGAAGAAAACCCACTGAAAAGTTGGGAAACTAAAAATTGCTAGTGTGATGAGATGTGGCCATCTAGGGTTGCTCCCAGTGCTGGATTCAGAGCCAAGGCCTGAGATTGCCCACCTGTGCCTAAAGTGCCAAGCTGTTTCTCTGCAGGTGGTACAAGGGGGAGCTTATTATGGAGGGCACACAGATTAAAACCCAGAGCCTCGCATCAGACACTTGCTGGTCAGCATCATTGCCACGTCATTTCCCCACAAACATGGCTGCTCTTTGGCATACAGAGTCCCAAATTGGGCCAACCATCATATGTTTTGTGGTAGAGATTTGTCATTGTATTTTGGAGACGTAGGACAGGGGATTGCCATTACCTCCCTGAGTGGTCTCATTTTTTTACCTATTCTTAAACAGGAAATTTGAGAAATGTATTTTTTTCTCACCAGTTTGACCAAAGGATTCATTTATTTCAGAAGGCCTTTGTGCTCCTGGTCCCCTGTTTATCTGGTTTTGCCATTGAAAGAGATGTTTCCAGCAGAGGAGAGCAGAGAGAGTGTTTCTTTAAAAGGTTTAAATCTTTCATCTGAGGAGCCCTGGTGGCACAGTGGTTAAATGCCTGACTGCAGCCACTCACTCACAAACCGTAAGGTTGCGAGTTCAATACCAGCCAGGGGCTCAGGGTTGACTCAGGCTGGCATCCTTCCGAGGTCGCTAAAATGAGACCCCAGTTTGTTGGGCGCCATTGGCTTACACATTGTAAACCGCTTAGCGAGTGCTTAAGTGCACTGACAAGTGATATAGAAATGTACTTGCTATTGCTATTGCTATTTCATCTGCATATTCTCTGCTGGGAGCTAGAGTTGAGCAACATCTGGAGCAGTGGACATTAAGCTCTGGATGTCCAGACGTTCCGGGCTGTTGGGCCCAGAATCCCTCAGCCAGCCAGCTGCTGGTCAGGGATTTGGGCAAATGAAACCCAAGGCATCCAGAGAGCTAAAGGCTGAGGACTGCTGCTTTAGAGTTGGGGTGGGTGGCCACCTGAGCTCGGGGGGGGGGGGGCAAATGTGCCCCTCCATGGGTTGCAGAGAGCCAGACTCCTGCCCCTCCTCTTCCTCTTCCTTGCACACAAATTTTCTTGTTTTGCTCTGATAAAAGTACAATTGTGCCATGTCTTTGCTCTCAGCCTGTAGAGGCCCTTTATTATCCCAAAGGGACCAGATCTTGTCTGATCTTGGAAGCTAAGCAGGGTCAGCCCTGTAGTATTTGGATGAGAGAGCAGCAGGTAATCCCAGGGAGTGTAGGCTGTATTTCAGAGGAAGGAACCAGCAAAACTACCTCTGATTATTCTTCAAAAACTGAAATTCATGGGTTCACCAAAAGGTGACACACAGAGGCAAGGAAGATTTACCTGTAAGCTTTGTTTCTGGCATTTTCTTTTTAAAAACATGACAGATCTGGTCCCTCATAGGGCATTGGTGGTGGTGGGGGAACGACACTTGAGCTTCAAGAACAACAGCAGTGTGAACTGCCGGAGGGGCTGCGTTGTAGTCGACTGTGGCATGGCTTGGTTTTTAAAAATGCTTGCTGAAATCTCCCTTTTGCATGGCTGAATTTACACCTTTGTTAAAACAGAGCAGCAAGCAGGCTGGGCCCTTGCTTGGACTCATGAGAAATCTTTGCAGTTTTATGCAAAAATTGTGCACAATTTGCACACGATATAGGGAGAAGGTGGGTACAAAGGAAACAGCATTTTCCATGTGCTCCTCGGCAAAAAATGCACACATACACACAGACAAAAGCCCCCATCTGATTTTATGCAGAATAGGCTCCTAATTGTGCAGTTTTCAAAGGCTTTCACACAGCAGGAAGAAAATGGCTTAAACTACTGATGGCTTTCTTTGAGAATGAAACAGAATTGCATTCCTCAGTAACAATCCGGCTGCAAGGTGGACTTGTGGGCGAGGGTGCCTCATTGCTGAGATTCTAGAGCTTAAAACTCTTTGCCGTCCCCTTTGGCCAAGATGCCAAGGAGACCCCCAGGCATTCTTCTTTCCCTGCCGTTGGGCAGCAGACAAAAGCCCCGCGCTTGGAGTGGCCACAAAGGAATGAGTAATTTGGCCACTCAGTCTCATTACGCTTAAGCCCTGAGTTGTTTTTCAGGATGATTGGAAGGGCAGCTGCTCCTCCTCATCATCATCCCCAGCCCTTTTATATTTTAAAAAATCTGATACTTAGAGCACTGCTTCCTGCTGTGTGCCCTCCTGCTGTGTACCAAGTGCTCCCATCAATGGCAGGTGAAGCCAGGGAACGGAGAGCCTCTGATTGCCAAATTTAAACGCCCACCTCTCTTTCCAGAAAGCCTCAGGCCAAAGAGGGTGCAAATTCCCAGTCATTTATCTATCTGTCCATCCATCCATCTCCTGCCTTTCTCTTTGCATGAGTCCTGAGGATTAAATCCATTAAAAACAAGGTACTGCTTAACAAAACAACTCTTATTAATACAAAAGTTAAAAACAATTGAGCAGTTGTATGAAAAATGAAAAAATAAGATAGTTTAAAACTTTATTTTGACTTGTTCCTCCAACAATCATGCTAGGTTTGTATTGCATCTGTTGATAATCACTCTCTGGCCTGATGCACATGTATTCATGCCAGCAATAACACATGCTGGGAGTCGCAGTCCAACAACATCAGAGGGCTGCAGGGTTGTCGTCTTCTTGTTTATTGTTCAGCTGATAAGATGCCTCCTATCTCCTGAGAGTTTTCTCTGTCTCTCTGTTTGGTTTTGGGCCAGGTGGCTGTGAAGAATAACATCGATGTCTTCTACTTCAGTTGCCTCATCCCCCTCAATGTGCTTTTCGTAGAGGATGGGAAGATGGGTGAGTTGCAGGCCCTTTGTTTTGTTTGTCCATGACAGGCCCGGGTGGGCAAAAGCAGTGGAAGTGTCTTCCACTAAAGGGGAAAAGCTGGGGATGAGGCAAAGCTGGGGATGGGGAAAAGCTGATTGAGGGAGAAAAGAGACCAGTTAAGAAGGTGAGATGGGTGACAATATGGAGGATAGGCTGCCCTCTTTTATTTTGCTGTCTGAGGCCAAGTCCAAGATGGCACCCATGCCCCTTTCACTGGCTGGACTCTTCATTGAATTGTACTTGAGTGCCTGGATTCAGAAGGTAAGTGACAGTGGTGTTGGACAGAGACTCCCATGTTAGCCAGATGGTAAATCCTCTCCATGTTGCTGAATCTGTTCAGAAATCTCACAGCAAAACCATGAGTCGGGTGGGAGACTTTGGTTGTTGTGGAAAGAGGAAAAGAATACCAACCTTCACAACAACAACAAGACAATTGCTGGGATAAAGTGGACTCATGTTTACATATATCACCAACAGGATGCAAACCTCTTTGTGCTTTTGTGCCTTCAAGTCGCCTGTCGACTTACGGTGATCTCATGAATTTCATAGAATTTCCTTAGGCAAGGAATCCTCAGTTCCTTCCTCTGAAATAGAGCCAACAGAATCTGGGATTCATTGGAGGTCTCCCATCCAAGGACTAACCAGGGCTGACCAGGCCCCCCAAATTAATCTGACTAGAGATGTCTGGAGACGTTTCAAGGAGGTGTTTAAAAAATTGAGAAATTCATGCTTGCCTTTCCCTATCTCCATAGAGCGCCAGGTCTTCCTTGCGACATGGAAAGACATTCCGAATGAAAATGAACTCCAATTCCAAATCAAAGAGTGTCACCTGAATGCCGGTGAGTAGAGAAACCAAACTGTTCTAAGCAGACCTCTTGGGGTAGTAGTACAGGTTGAGTCTCCCGAATCTGGAATTCCAAAATCTGAAATGTTGCAAAATCCAAAATTGTCCACATGGTGGCTGAAGGAGTGACCGCTTTGCTTTCTGATGGTTCAGTGTATGCCAACTTTGTTCCATGGACAAAATTATTAAAAATATGTATAAAATTACCTTCAGGCTATGTGTATAAGGTGTGCAGGAAATGTAAATGAATTTCCTGTCTAGAGTTGGGTCCCATCTCCCAAGATATCTTATTCTGCATTTGCAAATATTCCCATATCTGAAAAAATCCAAAGTTGAAAACACTTCTGGTCCCAAGCTTTCGGATAAAGGAGACTCAGTCTCTAATCTCTTTTCTCTGCTTCATCCTCAGCTTCCCTTCCTCAGCTGTTCTTGGGTTGTTTAGGGCTAGGGTGGCCCACTTTTTTGTCTCCCCATGAGGTATCCTTGTTCTTAGTGGGTCATACTTGCTTATTTAGATAGACGTGACTAAAGGAAATAACCCACACAGTGCACTTCAGAGGACTTGAACGTTGTTCATTTAACTCTAACAAACTCTTAACAAGATTATAGTTTGGAGAAAACATTAAAGCAAGTGTTCCAGGCAGGCCAGAGAGGAAAGAGAGATATTTTTGTAAAGCTAAGTTTCAACTTTGGGACTTACAAGCACCATGTATCCACCCCCATTTTAAGGGTTCATCTACATTGTGGAAATAATGCAGTCTGACACCCCTTTAACTGCCATGGCTTATCCGACAGACTCCTGGGAATTATAGTTTGCTGAGGCACCAGAGCTCTTGGGCAGAGAATGCTAAAGACCTTGTGAAACTACAAATCCCTGGATTCCATAGTGCTACAGCATTTAAAAGTGGTGTCAAACTGCCTTACTTATACAGTGTAGATGCACCCTATGGGAAAAGTTAGTTTTTTAATCACAGTTTTAAAGAGGGAGAGCTGAGGCTCTGAGCAGTTCTTCCAGGGCCACATTACGAGAGAAGAGATTCTACCTAAATGTTCGGAAGAACTTGACTCTAAGGATTGTTTGATAGTGGAACGGACTGCCTGGGAGGGTGGTGGACTCACCATCTTCAGAGGTCTTTAAACAAAGATTGGATGGGCATATTTCAGGAGTGCTTTAGCTGTGGATTCATTCCAGCCTGAGGATCCTTACCCTTCTCTGCTTCTGAAATCATTTTCATGGCTATCTATCTTTTCTCTCCCTAATGGGAGACCATCTCCTCCTGAACCACCGCGGCCTTTTTTCACTGCCAGTAGGAGACATTTTCTGCTCTTGCCTGAGATACTATAATCTCTATCTTGCCCTGACAAGCCTGATCTCACAACACACACAAGAAAGAAAGGGAGGAGGAGGAGGGAAAGGCTGCCGCTCAAGCAACCTCTCTTAATTGCTGGGGGAGCATGGCACTGTCAGCTCCAGAGGCAAGGGAAGCCGGGGCCGAGCCAATAAAAAGGAAACAGCAATCTTGTTTATCAGGCATGACCCAGTTTCTCCAGCTCCTGGCAAACAGAGTGAGACTAGCAGATTTGTACAGACATGTGGATGCCCTTCCCTGGCGACATCTCGCTCTCAAGACCCCCCCCCCCCAATCCCCAGTATCTTTTCTTGCAGGGAACATCTTATCTGGAAAAAATGGCTGCATTTCAAAGGTTAGAAATCACAAGGCATATAATGACTTAGACTTGGGTGAGGGACACTCAGGAGTGAGCAACTGTGCATGTGTGTGTGTTTGTGCCCGGACTAGAATAATAAAATCAGAAAGTTGGAAGGGACCCCAAGGGAGCATCTAGTCTAATGAAAGCCTTGCAATTAAAGTGCTCCTGAAAGACACTCGCCCAACCCTCTGTTTAAAGATATCCAAAGATGGAGGGCCCCACCTTCTGTTCCAAGGTAGGGATCTGCCATCACACCTCACAGGGTGGATTCTGTCTCATGCTAGACACAGAAAATGGTGTTTTGGTTTTATTTGGGGGGAACAAACCAGGTTTCAAGCCCTTAAGACTGTGAGGATACATCTGAAAGTGTATGAGTGCTGAACGGTTAAATAAAGCCATGAAAAGCTTTCAGCCATTCGAGGAAGCAATAGTGTTGAGAAAGAGAAGCTTTGACTCCAAAACCCATTTGGTATGCAGTCAGGGACTGATGGGGGTGGGAGTCCAACAACATCTGGAGAAGGAGTGCAGGATTCCCACACCAGCGCCAGAATCTGCATCACGGCGAAATTGGTAGCGCAGATTCCTACTTTCCTAGGAAGCAAGGGTAAGCCGGTGTGTTCATACTGACTACAAGCATCTGACTTTTTTTGGAGGACAAAATTAGATTTCGATGACTTAAAGTTCTTGGGTGTGTGTGTGTATCAATTCCTCCTCCCAAGAACTGCTCTCTCCCACCCTTGTCCTTTCTGTCTTTTGTTGGTGAGCCTTCCAGGGCATAATTATTGCTTCTCCCACAACCTCCCCCAAAAACACGCACAGAGAAGGCAGCTTGCTGTTTCCGAAGTGGGCAGGCCCCACCGCAGGGAGCCCCGGAGCCGAGCCCGCAAGGTGTCCAGAGCAACTGTCTCACACCCTCGGGCTTCGCTCGCTGCCTTTTGCCCTACGCAGAGCTCTTGGGCTGATCAATAATTGCAGTCCTGCCTGCTTTTCCCATTCCTCCCACCCCTGTTGTCAATTACAAGGTAACCCTCCAGGGATGACTAATACACACACACACACACCCAAAAAAGCCACAAGTCTAACAATTAGGTCCGCAAGAGCAAGGCAAGGCCTTTCCCGCTGGCAGCCAGGGGGGGCCGCTGGCACATGTCAGGAGAACATCACTGAGCCGGGGGCGAGGGCAGGCAGAGGAGCTATTTAAAGCAGCAAAGAATGCCAGCAGAGGTAGGTGGGCGGGTGGGAGGCTTTCACTGTGTTCCCTTGGAGGCTTTAAACACCATTCTGCAAAAAAGAAGAGGCAAAGAGGTCAAAGCCCCCATTGTACCATCCCCATCTCTGTCTGGGAAAGCTGGAAAGGGAAAGAGCCAGCCCCATGGCAGGGCAGTGGGTCAGTCAGCCTTCCACTCTGGCCTTCTTAAATTCTCTGCTCTGATTGACCCACAAGTCCCCCCTCTCCATACATAGGCCAGGTTCTGGTTCTCTATTTGTGCCACAGTCACATTACAGTGGGCCCTTGGTATCCGCTGGGGTTTGGCTCCAGGACCCCCAGTGGGTACCAAAATCCACGGATACTCAAGTCTCACGATAGATAGACAATGAGGTAGTAAAATGATGTCCCTTATATAAAATGGCAAAATCAAGGTTTGTTTCTTGGAATTTGTTGTTTGGAATATTTTCAAGCCCTCGATGGTTGAAGCCTTGGGTGCAGAATCCGTGGATGCGGAGGACCGACAGTAAAATAAATAGGTGACTGTCAGGATGGAGCGAAGGACCAAACGCCCATGGTCCCTCTCCAGCTCCCACACTTTCCCAGCCTCTCTGTCCCCACAAAAGGTCGGGTGCCATTGGAGCCAGGCTGGTTCTGCAAGCGAGGATGGAGGATGCCCGTTTCCCAAAGTGACGTGGTGCCAGCCTCTCTGTCGGATGTGCTGGTGGTACTGCCGGGCAATGTTGCTTAGCAACTCTGCTCCTTCCCAGCAAAAGGAAAGGAGATGCCATCGGCCTTGGCATGGGGAGGGGGCGATGGGGACCGGAGGGGGGGATGCCCAAAGTGTCCCTGGCCGAATGAAAGGAAGGCAGGGGGTCCCTCTCTCTTCATCTCGCCCTTTGTAGGGTGATTTCAAAGATGCATCTGAGATTAGGGATGGAAGAAATTTTTGCAAATATTTAGAAAATGGTATTTTAAAAACCCAAAACAAAACATGGTTCCCAAGGGAGGAATCCTGGTCTGACAAAAACCTTCTCAGTCCAGGACTTATTTTTTTATTTTTGGCAAAATTGGCCGGTGTTTGTGTATGTGTGCAGGAAACGGCATTTGCCGTGCAGGGAATAGCATTTCTCTGCAGAAATGTTATCTTTGTCATTGAAAATCCCATTTGGGGCGAAAGGCGTACTACTAATCTAATAAAGTGATTAATTAAATGCAAATTTCTGGTAGAGAAAATGCTGTTTTCTGCCAAAAAATAAAATAAATACCTCATGTGAATTTTGTGCAGAGGAAGTCCTGAACTGCAAATAATTTTTGAAAACCATCATTTTCTTAGACTTTTTTTTTTTTTTTTTTTTTTTTGGCAACAGGAAGAAAATGGCCAAAATTACTTGTTGCTTCCTTTGAGAATGAAACGAGCAAAGAATTACACCCCTAATTGAGATACCATTTTCTCTGCCCCAGAGACCTTACGCTGGGTTTTGAATCCAGCTCTTTTGCATGGGAAAGGGCAACTTTCCCCTCCTTCCTAAAAACCTTTATTCTCAATGCCCACGAGTTTTAGATTGCTGTAATATAGTTGAATAAAGCAACTAAACCACATTGCTTTCTGGTAGAATCTGGATCCTGGAAGGATATTGGAAAGAGGTAATAAAATGATTGGAAGCAGGCCTTTATATCAGTATAATATCAGACATTTCAGCTTCTGCCTTCATCAGTGATATGATAGAATAGATAGATAGATAGATAGATAGATAGATAGATAGTCCTTTCCTGCTTTTTGCTCTTCCTTCTGGTGACCTTGTGAGGTCAGTTGTTGCAAAGGCCGTGCTCTTCGATCCCATTTAATTAGTAGCTGAGTCAAGGAAGGCTTTCATCTGATTAGTTTAATGGATTCAGATACAAAGCAGCAGGACGGAAGATTGACCTGTCGGCTTTGCCTGGGTCAGCCAAAATACATTTGCTCAACTAGACTGAATTAGCCACAGTTGTCCTTCAGTTTTTATCATTTCCTGTCTGGTGCAAGTGTAGCCAGAAAGCAATATTCAGACCTTGGCCACTAGGATTTAAAGACAGCAACAACGACTACCTTGCATTATGTGGCTTGTGCTGTATTTCGGGCCCATCCCCTTCCCAAAAAAGGATTCCAGTGTTTTGCAAGGTGCCCAGGGCCAGGCAATCCAATTGAGGAAATAACCCTAGGCCCTGATTTTGTGGCCCCATAGCCCTTCAACTCCCCTGCAGAATTAAAATTAAAAAGTTTCAGCATGATTTTCACATAATTTTCGTATCCAGAGTCATACAGCGAGCCTTCCTCTGGAATGAGGGGAAGCACACACAAAATACCCACATCCCAGAACCCCCCCCCAACCCCCCCCCCCCAATATCTCCATTTTTGTTTGCATGCCCTGTCAAAATGATGACAGGAAGCGTTGCTATTTTGAGAGGGACTGCAAAGGACGATGGGGGTGTTTGGGCTTGCTGTGGATGCGGCATGGTTCCTGAGGGAAATTGGCCCCATGGGAGCCCTCTCTTTTTCTATATAAAATCCATCTCTCTTTTCCTATATAAAATCTAATGATGTTTTTCCATTAGTTGGTGTGACCTAAGTCTGGATATAGCCCAGGCTGTCTTCACGGGCAGGTCCACACAAAGCTTGGAGGCAAACATAACTTTTTGGACTACACAGACCCCCCTGGCCAGGCTGACTGGGGAAGGTACTAGGAGTTAGTCTGAAAGAGTAACTTGGCCAAAGTCTGGGGACCCATGTGCCCACATCCTGTGTGCTCCAGGAAGACTTGGCCAGCCGGCCCAGAAGCCTCCATGACCTAACAAGTTTCCTCTCTTTCCCAACAGACACCGTTTCCAGCAAGCTGCAGAACAACAACGTTTACACTATCGCCAAAAGGAACGTGGAAGGCCAGGACATGCTCTACCAATCCCTGAAGCTCACCAATGGGATCTGGATTCTGGCTGAGCTGCGCATTCAGCCGGGGAACCCCAACTACACGGTAAGGGCCCCGTAGGGGAGAAAAGGGGTTGGTCTGTGTGTGTGGATGATGGGTCAGGGGGCTCTTGCCTTGACCAGACGCTCCCTTTGAGAGAAGGCCGGAGGAAGCCGCCGTTCTTGCTGGCCATCAACACTAATAAACGCAAGTTACTAGTTCGCATGGAGAGGGGGTGCCTTCTGTTGTTCCGTTCACATCTCAGGCTTTGTCCCATTCAAAAGGATGTGCAAAAACAGAACCACAACACCGGATCAGAGGAGCCGTAGCTGTTTAGTCATACCAGTGTTAGCCTGTTTGTTGCGTCAGCCTCCATATAGGCTGTGTGTGAATTTTTTAAAAGAAAACAAACCAGGGATTAGAAAAGTTCCCTTCCTTTTTGTGTGTGTCTGCAACCACTAGATGCCCCTAACTAGCATGGCCATTAAAAACAAATAATTAAATTCTTTTCCCACGCTCCATACTTCTGTTTTCAGATATTTGTGGCCCTTTTACAGGAAGTATCTTCTCAGAAGAAGAGAAATCCCTGCCATCTTTGGGAGGCATATGGGAGAATGGCTGCCATAAGAGGAAACTTTCCACCTTCCATTTGCACAAATACTAGGTCTGCTGAACCGCATAGTTTCTTTTTTAGTCAAAATAAGTTTTGGCAATTTAAAAAAAAAATGTATGTTGTGTCAGTGCAGTGAAGTAAATATAAAATGGCTGGCTCTGCACCTAACTGGGATTTGTAATCCAAACCCTCCCACAAAAAACACCTGTCCAAACTTTGACCACCACCCACCCATAACTTTGAAAAGATGATCAATTTCCAGGTTTCTAGCACATATATGGCCTGCAGACTATATGTAATCCTCCCAAAGACAAATATTTTTTACACCTAGAAATAAAACTAAATAAATAAATTAAATCAGGAAAGAAAAAAAGCAGCAACAGTGAAAACAAAACTCAGTGCTACACTCCGTGTCGATAATAGAAAAGGGAATGAGAATTAGGAATCATTAATCCCAAAGCCCTAATTATTTTTCTTTTTAAAAAACGTTTCTTTCGTAAAAGAATTGGGGGCAGCAGAGGGGGGCCCAAGGTTCCCTGGGAGTCCATTGTGGTCCTCTAAGCCTTGAGAGATGCCCACTCCTGTTCTAGAGCAATAGTCCTTGGCCTTTGACCTTCCAGATGTTCTGGAGTTTAACTCCCAGGCAACCCCAGAAACTAGCATTCCTCCTTTCGGTTGTTTGAAACTCCAGGAAAATACAAAGGGGAGGCTGAAAGGAGACAAGGAGGAGTTTCTGTTTGCAATTTCTCAATCCCCTCCAAGAAACACACACACACACCCTTGAAATAAAATCCCCTTCTCCCCTTATTTCTCTCCCACAGCTCTCCCTGAAATGCCGGGCTCCAGAGGTCTCCCAGTACGTCTACCAGGTCTACGATGGCATTTTAAAGAACTGATGCCTTGAAGCTGCCGCCTCCACGGCCGCCGCTGCACCAGACGGGGCAAACCGGGGCGGGGGCCCAGGACCCGACTCCCCAGGCTCCGCCACCACCTTCTTGTCGGTGCAAGCTGAGACCTCTCTCTCTGTCTCTCTCTTTCTCTTTCTCTCCACGCGGGAAAGGCCACTCTGTCTTGTGTCCGAGGCCTCCGCCCGAGGCGAAACCGAGGTAGCGAATAGTCGTGTCCACGTTCCGGTAACAGTAGTGTGTTTGGGGGGGGGGACACCTCCCGTTTGATACTCCT
The DNA here is from genome assembly GCA_026167975.1 of Phrynosoma blainvillii. Taxonomy (NCBI): domain Eukaryota; kingdom Metazoa; phylum Chordata; class Lepidosauria; order Squamata; family Phrynosomatidae; genus Phrynosoma; species Phrynosoma blainvillii. The sequence goes on from JANUYF010000014.1 coordinate 15,428,864, forward strand.
AGCGTCCGTGGGAAGTTTGCACACACTCCACATCTCCTGTTGTTCTCTCTCAATCCCTCTTTCGCCCCCATCCTTTTCACGGTCTTTGTGCCATGGTGAGCTTGTCTTGGTCCGTTTCTCTCCATTTCGTGCCAACGCTTTGCGTTTTCTAAACCACTCTAGGCCTGCTGTCTCTCTGTCCTTATGCGCACCCTCATTGGAAGGACATTTGTATGCATGTGTACCTAACCCACAACACAAACACACTCCTTTTCTGCCCTGGAGGAAGAAAACACACACACACCCCACACACAGACTGCACTTTATCCTTTCTTTTCTTTTTTTAAAAATACTGTTTGCATCTTTCTGATTTGTTCTTTTGTAATGAACCGGCTTTCTAGCACAGACAGGGATAAAAGAGGAGCATCTAAAACCAACAAGATCTGCAAATTTCATGTTATCCAGGGGGTCCTGCTGAGTTCTCTACCTGGTCTTTCCTTTTGGCTTAAAGTCCACCAAAAAACCCACCAAAAGTCTACCAAAAAACCCACCAAGCCTTCCCAGGCTGAAAAATCCACCCATGTCAGACCCTTTTCAACCAAAGCAGCGTCAAACTATTGGGAAGGAGATATGGGGTTATTGAGAAGCCCCACTGTGGTTGTAGGTTTCCGTGGGAGGGCCATGCACCAGGGTCTGCCACAAACATAACAGCTGCTTTGAGTGGCATTTCCTCAATGCCGCCGTATACAGGTAGACAAAAGTGGCACCTGGTTGGGATGGTAGAGGAAAGATGGTGGGGCAAAGGGGGAACCTCCCCTGGTTCATCATCCTGGCTTCGCAGGGGCCAAAAGGTGACCCTGTGGACAGCGCTTGGACCATTGGCTTCCTTCCCACTTGCCTTAGAGTCCAGACTCCCTAGAGAGGATTACTGAGATGAATTAGCACTCTGTGCCCGCCTTTGCCACCTCTTTCCTGGAGGTTCCCTGGGAAGCTTTCCTTACCAGCAGATGACCCACCTGGGTTTTGACCCCAATGGGATCATGGCTCTGGCCATCCCCTGCCCCCTGTGGCCTTGGGGACGCTTCTCTGGCCCCGTGTCCCTGAGCCGCTTTAAGGGTTAATGGTATCCTGGGTGAGGTTGAAGCAACGTGTCCAAGCCATGGGCAACCAAAGGTGAGCCCATTGCCAAGGCAGTGAATGATGGCCTCCCTTCCTCCTTCTCATTGCTCCTTGCCTGCTGGTGCTTTCCTCCTTGATCCCTCCGTGGGCTGCCTCCTTTTCTTTTTAATGCTGTGCAGGTCCTCTGAGCGCGTGCAGAGTTGAAGCCATGCATCCCTTCCTGGCAGCCCTAGCTAGCTGTTTGGGCTGCCGTTGCCCACTCACACGATGCCCAGATCGAGCGAGGGTTTAAAGAAGGGTTTGGGGGCGATGCCAGATGGGAGGTTCCTGGTCCAAAAGGGTGCTTCTCTTTGATGCGTTTTTGGAGGAGGATGCTGGTAATGCCCCCTTGCCCCTCTTCCTCCTCCCGGTCTGTATTCAAGTGGTTAAGAATTCAAATCAGAGGTGCCAAAGGGTTGCTCGTCCCCTGACGGACTGCAACTCCCATTTTCTCTTGCCATTGGCTGGAACCGATGGGAGTTGCACTCCTGCAAGCTCTGGAGGGCCACTTTCAGAGTCCTTTGAGTCACCTTTCATGGAGATTTGGGGGGGATGCTCTTCTGTCCCCCAAAGTGACGGTTTTGAGGCGGCACGCCCAGCGTCCACAGGAACGCTGTCCCCAAAGGAGCCAAACAAAATGGCGGCCAGAGCTCTCTGCGGGGCCGGCGTTGTGTCTTTTGTCTGCATGCGGTCAAGTGTAATGGGAAGGGAGGGAGGGAGGGAGGAGGGCTTCCGTCTTACTGTTTTTATTTCTCTTTTTTACGCTCACAGTCGTTGTCATTCCATCATTCGGAGCCATTCGACTTTGGGGTAGGGAAGGGGAAACGAAGCTTTGCCTTGTATCCGTCAATAAATGTAATTTACACAGAAAAAGTGCCCCTTCTGTCTTCCTTCAGACCTACGGGCAGAGCGAACCCAAGACCTCGAGGGGCAGGATTTAGGGTTTCCGGGGGGGGGGGGGGGGGTATGGTCCCACTTTGGGGGTCTTCTCAGCTTAGAAATGGATGGTCTTTAAGCTTAGAAACAGTGGAGGAAATGGAAGTGGAGGCGCATGTTTACAGATGGATTGATGGATGGATGTCAGACCTGCGGTCAACTTCTTAGGATGGACAAAAGATTCAAAGCAAGTGTGTTGTAGCAGTCTGAGTGTGGGTTCGAATCCCGTCTCTTCAGTCCTGGAAAGGCCACACACTCTCAGCCTCCAAGGAAGGCAACCTCGGTATGCATCTTGCTTTTTAAAAACTATATTTTAGAGCCAGCATGTGAAGTAATTTGAGTATTGGACTCCGAGGGGCTGGGATTTCTTCCAGCACAGCCATGCAAACCCACTGAGCAACCTTAAGCGAGTCTCACTCTCTCAGCCTCCGAGGAAAGCAAAGGCAAACCTGAGAATACAGCTTGCTTTAAAAGAAACAAAACTGTTTTTGGAGCCACTGTCATGCCATCAGTTTGAGTGTTGGACTCTGGGAAACCAGTTTTGAATTCCCATTCAGCCGTAAAGACCCACTGGGTGACCTTGGGGAAGTCACACTCTCTCAGCCTCTGAGGAAGGCAAGGTCAACCCCTCTGAACAAATCTTGCAGAGAAAACCCTAGGAGAAGGTCTCTGTAGTTTGGATTCAATTGAAGGAACATAACTGTAGTGTAGTGGATTGAGCATTGGACCTCAGGAGACCAGAGTTCGAATCCCTGTCCAGCCTTGGAAAAGCCTCTGGGTGCCCTTGGGTGAGTCATGCCCTCAGAGGAAGGGTCAGCAAACCTCCCCAGAATAAATCTTGCCAAGAGAGCCCTGGCAGAAGGTCAACGCCAATTTGGGAGTCGCTTTCTAGGCAAGTTGAAGAGAAAGTATACTGTCTTGGGTCAGCCCTAGGCTTCAGCCTCCGTTTTCCAGACCCTTAGGTCCAGACTTGGGGGTCTGACTCTTGTGAGTTCTCCTCATGGAAGCAATTGGACACTTTGGTCCACATTCAGTCCAGGGTTCGAGAAGCGGAGATGGACATGCCGTGCCATTGCACAAGGATGCAAATTCCGGATTTGGTTGTGCATTCAGTGCACAATTCATTACGAGAGTGCAGTTGCACAACCGTTGCGTTGCATAGCAAAGTGATACTACGTCTTCTTGGCAAAGTGTGGCTTTGCATGGGGCAAAGGAGAGGTTAATGTCCTTGGAGCCTCACGACAGCCCTCTGAGGTAGGCACACAGGTGGAAAAGTCAAGGCTTGGGTTGATCCAGGTTTGGGCACCTAAAGCAGCCAAACTCAGCCTTTTGGCCCTCTAAATGCTGAAGTCCAGCTCTCCCAGAAGCCCCAGCCAGCATGTCCAAAGGTAAGGCATTCTGGGAATTGCAGTCCTAACTCTCTGGAAGACCCAAGGTTCCTGGATCTGCATTGGTTGGTGTCCTTATCTTGGGAGAAAGGTGGGAGATTGATGATAATGATGATGATGATGATAGGCACTTTCCGAGCCTGAACTTGAAAGGAGTTTTGCAAGGGCCTTGACCTGTGTGGGAGAGAGCTAAAATTGGATTAAAACCCAAAGTGGCTTTATTTTATTTTAATTTTATACAATTGGCCCTTGGTATCTTCTGGGGTTTGGTTCCACCGGGAATAACAAAATCCATGGATGCTCCAAGTCCTGCTATATACAAAGGCCTAGTAAAATGATATATCACTTATACAAAATGGTAGAATCAGTGTTGGAATTTATATATTTTAAAAATATGTTAAAGCAGCGGATGCTTGAATCCGTGGATAAAGACTCCATAGATGCGGAGGGCTGACTCTCCTGCCTCTTTCCCTTGGTTCAGGGCTGAATGCATCTCTCCATGGAGCTTTAAACAGATTTCACCTTAAAGCCAATCCATGTACTGAAGAAGAGTCTTAGAGCCATCAAATAATCTATAATATTAACACCAGCCATGAATTAAAAGCTGTAGGATGATGCCATGGCAGTTAAAATGGTGCCAAACTGCATTATTTCCGCAGTCTAGATGCACCCATGATGGCTCTTAGGAGCATAAGTCTCTGAACAGACAGATTTGCTCCCCATAATCTTGGTCCATGCCTGGGGAACCTCGGCCTCCTCCATCCAAGATGCCCAGTGCTAAGGGGATTATGGGAGCTGTAGTCCTCATCTGGAGCTCCAAAGGCTTCCCATAGCCCTCTTTTCCTCCTTCTTAGTTGCATTAGGAAAGGGAGGCCTCCTTGACTTGCCATCCAAAAGACTGCAAGTCTGCTTCTCTTGATGTGTTCCTGCCATCCCTTGTTTTCTTTTCTTCTTTTCTTCAAGAGTTGTAGTTTGCTGTGGCACCAGAGCATGCTGACAGAGGAGGCCAGGTATCTCACAAAACTACAGATCCCAGGATACCACAGCATTTGAGCCGCGGCAATGAAAGCGGTGTCAAAGCTGCATCGTTTCTGCAGTTTCAGAAATGCACCTTTTCCGGAATGCAAGGATGCACCCTGAGCATCTTTTCATCCATCCATCCTTCCCTCTTGAACCAAGGGATAATGGCAGGAACACGTCAGGCTTTGTGACCCTGAAGGTTTCCTGCAATCCATGGCAAGAGATGTTCTTCCTCTCATCCATCCCTCCCTCCTTCTTCCCCATCATCCCCATCCACACATACACCCCCTCTTCTCTCTATTCCAGCGTACTTCTTCTCTGCATTGCAAAAGGAAGACCAGAAAAACGCAGGCTGCTTCCAGGGAGAGAGAGCCAAGAGAGAAAGAGAGAGAGAGAGGCCTTGCATAAATCTGTTTCCCAAAATAAAACCAAGAACAACAACAGTAACAACAACAACAACAACAATCATAGATTTGGAAAGCCCTCCTTATTGATAAAGGCACCCTGCTCCTTTCCCTTTCTTTGCAAGGGAGCTGTCCATCCAGCTTGCCTTCCTCCAGCCCATCTGATCTCAGTCTCACCCCTCCAACCTCATTGCTGCACATCCTCTGCACCCCCCAAAAAACCAGAAGACCAGCCTTCCAAGATTTGGGTGGGCTTACTGAATGGAAGATCCCCCTTCTTCCTCTGCAGCCAGCTGGCACGGGCGACCCTTGCGAGGCTTTGGGGTCTTCTTCTTCGCTTTGGCAAGACGGTGGTCCCCTTGGCGTATTCAGCACTGCAAGGTAAACATGGCAGGGGGGCAACCGGGGGGGCTTGGGGAGGTGTGGTTTTTTTTGGGAGGGGGGTTGGGGTCAAGGATGGGGGGCAATACTTGGTGGAAGGGAGACTTTTCCACCCCAGGACCCCAGGGAGAGAAGGGCTCTTTGGTTATGGGGAGAGGGAGCGATGCATCCGCTGCAGTTGCAAGGAATGGTCAAACTTCACATTGCATGCCTGGAAGGGAGACATTGGATGGGGACTCAGGCCCTTTTTGGTGAGGGGCACAGGGCCATGGGGGCAAAGCTGGGTGGGCCACAAGGCCTACTACCTTCGGGCATCTTCCCCGTTGTTGCAACCCGACAGAGACCTGACACCCTTTCTACATGGAAGAGGGTTGGTTTGGGGTCAAATCTGCACCCTGGCCTCTGGCGGCAGAGTTTCTGGGGCCTACCTGGCCTACCAAGGCCACTCAGACCCCAGGGAACTGGGAATACAAAGCCAATGCAAGCCGGAGATGAGGTTTGGGAGCCGCTGGTGGAGGAATGGCTTGGTGTGTGTGTTTGTGTTGGAAGGGCACTGATTGTGGTTTGTGGATGCCTCTTCCATAGCCAGCAAGGGCAACTGGGACCTCAGGCGGTTTCCCCTTCCGGTCCTCCCCTTTGCCCTCCAAAATGGAAAGAGACGGAGAAAGAGGGTGCGGGAAAGGGATGGTACCCATGCCATGCGAAGGATGCTCACATCTCAACCTTTGCATGGATCCAGGTGGAGGGGGACCACTCGGTTTTTCCAAGAAAGGCCCAGGGAATATTTTGACCTCCATCCTTCTGGGACCCTGGAGTTGCCCAAGCATCTCCCAAAGGGGCAATTTGGGCCAAGGGGTTTCTCCCTCCAGGCCTAAGCGGAGCTATTGCACCGGCGCAACCACTGTCTGGGCCACGTGGTACCTGGTGTCCACCCCAAAGGACTATTTTTGCATACTTGTGCATGTGTGCCTTCCTCTTTGTCAAGCACAGGTGTGCACACATGGCTGTGCGCTGTTTGAGAAAGGGAACACATGTGGATGTGCGCTCACGGCAGGTGCACTTCGGCGCTTAGAAAGGGGTTAGGGTCCTTGAGGGGTGCTCCATTAGCATCCCAGCATATGATGAGTTATATTATAAGGTGGTTGAATCTGTCTGAGATCGGTGGCTACCAAAAGCTCCACAGTCGCATGCAGCTTGGCTCACTGACTCGAGCGGTTGGCTATGCGCGCACATTTTGGCGCTGCATCTTCCGTTTTGTGTCTGAGCAGATTGTTTAAAATGTGGGTTCATGGATCAGCAGTTGGTATTGCCTTTGGGGTATTTTGATGGGATTTAGGAACTTAAGGAGTTGCCTTATGGGTTCATTGATCAGCATCGTCTTGGGTATTTTGATGCATTTAGGAACTTACAGAATTGTCTTTTGGGTTCATTGGTCAGTAGTTGGCATCGTCATTTGGGTAGTTTGGTGGATTTTAGGAACTTAAGGAGTTGCCTTTTGGGTTCATTAGTCAGTAGCTGGCATCGTCCTTTGGGTTGTTTGATGGAAATTTAGGAACTTAAAGTGATTTTGACCGTTGGTTGTCCATCTAGGGCTGGCAGGATTTATTCCCAGCTCTACCAGGAGATGCTGATGGTTCAACTCCGGCCAGTCAAACCATTGTTGGTCCATGTAGGCCACCATTTTGACTCTGACTTTTGACCCCACTGGTCTCTCTGGGTTTTGGGGCATGATTCTCTCCTGGAGCTCCCTGGTGTCCTTCTTCCTGGTGATCTCCCATCCAAGACCCAACCAGGCCCAAGCTTGCTTAGCTTCCAAAGTCAGATTGTGTGTATTTACACTGGAATGAATGGGTTTAATGGCTCTTTTGATCTAGTCTGGAGATGTACTTTCTCATCCGACTGGGAATGCACACTTTGAAGCAAAACCTTCCATGCAACGAGGGGTTTATGCACAAAATTAAACTACAGAGTTAAGGCAACAAAGGAAGAGGGGATGCATGCTTTTGCAAAGGCAAAAGAACACAGTAAAAATTTAACAATCAGATTTTCAAATTTGACATAATTAAGGGGTTAAAAACGAAAGGAAGAAAGGGAGACGGGCTCCGAAACAGAAAATGTTGTTCCGCTAAGGCAGAGAAATACACTAAATGTCTGCGACATGATTTGTCATATTGTACTTGGAAATGTGTGCTCAGGGATAGCGGCAAGTTCTGTTGAAATGTCATTAAGCGAGGCATTCGTCAGCCGTCAAAACAGCACCGGCAGCACATATAAAGCTTAATATTTTTTCCGTTTTAATTGCCCTTTTTGCTTAGAACGGTGCATCCGTTTGGCTTACGCTGCGCATTATAAAGGCTCCGGGGAAGCATGTGGCCTTCGAGGCTCCCTTTTGGGGCCAGGGATTTTTTGCAAATGCTTTGCCAACATGCCACGGCTTAGAGACCCCGCATGCCTGTCTTTAATGCCACCCGGTCCTCCTGCAGCACCCAACTTCAGGCGGCTGCGAGTGCGAGGCTCGGCTGGAGGAGCGTTGGCAGTCTGCGCATGCCGGCTGCGCACATGCGGCTCCTCTCCGTCAGCTGACCCATGTCGGATGTCTCCGTTTGCGAGCGGCGCGCGCGGATGTGCCTCCTTCTTCCCCATGCGCTCCCCTTGCCATCTCTCCAGAAACGTGACGCTCACAAACTTTGCACCGTTAAATATTCCTTAAGTTATAAGCAAAAGGGGGGGAAATAATAATCAGGCTTTGCCATTTTACATACATTAGCTCGCAATCAAAATGTTCTTTAAATAACTCTTGATCTGATCTCTTCGTCATATTTACCTTCGCCAAAATTCCCCGGTTATTATTATTATTATTATTATTATTATTATTATTATTATTATTATTATTTTGAGGATGGAGCAAGCTTGTTTTCTGCTGCTCCAGAGAATAAGACATGGAGCAATGGATTTAAGCTACAGGGAAAGAGATTCCACCTAAATATTAGGAGGGACTTCTTGGTAACAAGAGTGGAAGGCATTCCCTTGGAGAGTGGTGGAGTCTCCTTCGTTGGAGGTTTTTAAGCAGAGGACGGATGGCCATCGGCCACAAGGAGGGCTTGGGTTGGGTATTCCTGCATGGCAGAATGGGGTTGGACTGGGTGACCTTTGGGGGTCTCCTCCAACTCTAGGATTGTGTGATTCTCTCTCTCTCTCATACACACACTGGTTTATTTTGCCTGGAGGGCAGGAAGAAACCACACACCTCCCCAAAGGAAGAAGAAATGACCCGGGTTGCATTTCTCAGGGAAAAGGAGCAGGGTTTGCTGGAGGATCCCATGTCAGTGGGGCAATGACTCCGTCCCAGACTTTAGGGGGAACATTAGCACAGCTTTCCTTTAATACTTTGATCCCTGGTCCCAAAATAGCAGCGTTGTGTATGTGTGATGAGGAAGAAGTAGTGATGCTCCGCTTCCAAAATGAGGCAGTGAATGGGAATTGAGTTACAGAGCAAATTATTCTGAGAGTGACTAATGTTTTCGGTTTACTTATCGAAATTACTTTTCAAGGGCATTTTGGCGTGAACTTTTCAAATACGAGGCCATCCTCTTCTTGGATCCTAAGGGCTCCCTCTCCTCTTGCAAAACGCCACGAACGACAGACGGAATAACTTACTTAGCTAATGATGAACAACAATCCAGGTCCTGGTTATGAAGGCCAAAATGGAGAGCCTCCTTGGCCAGTGGCAGTCTACCTCCTGTTGGCCATTGCATTAGGGACCTAGATGTCCTTTTTTGGCTGGGCTCTTGTTGTTATTGAAGCGGGGAGAGAGGGGCAGTTTGTATGTAAATAGCATCCATCCAAGAAATGCAGTGGGCCAAGGACTCCTGTGTTTGGCCTACCATGGGAGGCAGAACTAGGTGAGAGCTTGGGGAAGTTACTTTTTTGGACTACAACTCCCAGTATCCCATGGGCAACAACAGGATGATGAAGTAGACCAGAGCTTGGAAAGGTGACATTTGCAGACTACAGGACTATCAGAATATTTTGTCAAAAGAATAGTTTGGAAAAAAGGGTCACTCTTCCAGACTATGGGATACTGGATCAGACCAGAGCTGGCTGGGGGATTCTGGGAAATGCAGTCCCCCTAAGGTCACTTCCTCAAGCGATCTCCCTTTCTTAGCAGTGCTAGAACATCCATGCGCAGGAGTAGTATATCTGAATATATCCAAGAAGTGAGGTTGGTAGGGGAAGATTATTGTGTTTTAGATACTAGTGGAGATGAGATGGGAAACTAGATCAGAGCGGAGCTGGCTGGGGGATTCTGGGAAATGCAGTCCCCCTAAGGTCACTTCCTCAAGCTATGACTAAGGTGTGTTTTCCCTCCGGGAATTGGGCGATCTCCCTTTCCTGGCAGTGCTAGAACATCCATGCGCAGGAGTAGTATATCTGAATACATCCAAGAAGTGAGGTTGGAAGGGGAAGATTTCTGTGTTTTGGATACTAGTGGAGATGAGATGGGAAACTAGATCAGAGCGGAGCTGGCTGGGGGATTCTGGGAACTGCAGTCCCCCAACGGTCACTTTCTGTAGCAATGGCTAAGGTGCATTCTCCCTCCCTTGGTCCTGGTGGTCTCCCCTTCTGACCCCTCTCTGCTTGGTCTTCCAGTGACCGGCCTACCTTGCAAGGAGATGGTTCCAGACTCTGGCTGAGCCCACCGCTGCCGGAATATGCAGCCCGGGGGCCTTCTTGGCAGCGGAAAGGCAGCGGTCCGGGCCGAGGAGGAAGAGGAGGAAGAGGAGGAAGAGGAGGCCGGGGAGTCGATCGCCAGGAGGGGCACGAGGGCCAGGGCCGGGAGGCATGGTGACAACGTTCAAGGTTGCCGTCCTGGGTGCTCAAGGGGTCGGGAAGACGGCCATTGTCCGGCAGTTCCTCTACAACGAGTTCAGCGAGGTCTGTGTGCCCACCAAGGCCCGGAGGGTCTTCCTGCCGGCCGTGGTCATGAACGGCCACGTCCACGACCTTCAGATCATGGACTTTCCGCCCATCACCTCCTTCCCGGTCAACACCCTCCAGGTAGGTCCCCTGCGCCCAACTTTCTTCCGGCTGGAAAACTGGACCTAAAATGGGGCCGGAGAGACCCAGAAGAGGAGAGACCTTTGTCCATTCACAGGGGTCATTGGGGTCAAGAGACAACTGGAAGGAGTTTTGGAAAAGTGCGGAAGGAAGGGCAGAAGCAGAAGCGTAGTGGTGCAACTGCATTACATGAAAGGAGCCCTGGTCCATAAGTCTGTGGACCCCAATCCCCTAATGGGCACCCCTCAACTGCTTAGGGGCCCTCATCCTTTGGACCCCTAACCCCTGGGTCTTTGGGCCCCTGGTCCCTTGGCCCCCAAGACCCATACGCTTTAGGGATGCCTTTAGCACCTTTACATCCATGGGGGGACCCTTACAGCCATGGACCACCGGGGCCCCTAAACCCATAGACCACCCAGACCCCAGGACATGGGGTCTGCTTATTTGTGGTATCACCAATAGAAATGCAAAATCATAGAATCACAGAGCCATCCAGTCCAGTCTTTTAAAAGAGTACTAAGTTAAAAATATAAAAACACTTCTAGTGTTGCAAGAAAGTATATAAACGTCTAGCAACAGTCAGTCTGGTTTGTTTGTTTTTGGAATTGCAAAATATTCCCATTAACGCCTCATATACAGGTTTCGTTTGAATGCGAGTTCTAGTAATATCCCCCAGTTTTGCAAGACTAAAAAATCATGATTATTATATTTTTCTTGGACCAGTTTTAAAGTATGAAATGATTGCATTTGTATTGTACATACAGCATACAAGCAAATGCCTCAATAAGAAGTACAGCTATGCATTATTATTAAAGGGCTGCTTGGAAAGAAAAGGAGTAAGGAGCGCAGAGAAGGGACCAGGAGGGCCTCCTGTGGAAGGGAGTGCAAATGGTGGGAGCAAATTTCATGTTTGCACCTTCCTTGGAGGGAACTGGAGGCGATGGGGATGGGGATGGGGATGGGGCCGGAGGAATGGGGTCGTGCCGTCCATCCTGCTCCCTGACCCTTCCCTCCGTGTCTGCCTTTGTGTCTCTCTTTCTGTCTTGCAGGAGTGGGCAGACGTATGCTGCAGAGGCCTCCGGAGCGTTCATGCCTACATCTTGGTTTATGACATCTGTTGTTTTGACAGCTTTGAGTATGTCAAAACCATTAGGCAGCAGATCCTGGAGACAAGGTACAAATGAATGCACATGCTCCCCTCATGCGTCCCTTTAGTCCCCCGGGGGGGGGGGGAGGAAACGTGGCACACATTGTGGCCCCGGGGCCATTTTTGGATGGAGTCACTGCCCCACTGAAATGGGACCCACCACTGGCTCTGAGATGTTCTTGCCAACTATTCACTGGACCCACCCTTTCCTTTGTTTTTCTCACTCTCTCTCTCTCTCTGTCCATCGGCAGGGTCATCGGCACCTCGGACACTCCCATCATCATCGTGGGGAACAAGCGGGACCTCCAAAAAGGCCGGGTCATCCCCCGGTGGAACGTCTCCAACCTGGTGAAGAAGACCTGGAAGTGCGGCTACATCGAGTGCTCGGCCAAGTACAACTGGCACATCCTGTTGCTCTTCAGCGAACTCCTCAAGAGCGTGGGTTGCGCCCGGTGTAAGCACGTCCACACCACCATCCGCTTCCAGGGGGCCCTGCGAAGGAACCGGTGCACCATTATGTGAGACCTTACAGACAGCAGCTGCAGCAGCAACAACAACAACAGTAACAACAACAATGACCCCTCCTTCTCCGTTGTTGCCCCCTGCATCTCCGAGGGGATCTTTCCTCCACCCACAACCCACAACCGATCCCCTACACTGTAATGAATAAGAGCCCTTCAGTTTGGAAGGGGTAAGATCAGGAGAACGCAAGAGGTGCCCAGTCTTCGAAGGAAGTGGTCCCACGGATGGTCCGCCATTTTGTTTTGCTTTGGTTTCACTTCTCGCTTTGTTCGTTCTGCTTGGTTTGTTGCTGCTTCTGCAGAGCAGATGCTTGAGAGGGGTGGATGAAGTGCAAGAGGCTTTCTTTCCCCACCCTAACACACACACAGACACACATCGACACACACAACTTGGTTTGCATCCTGAATTGCAAGAACGCCACTCACTCCTGATGGTCATCACTGCAAGGAGCTCTCCAAGAGAGATCTTGAAAAATGGGAATGCTGTCCAGTTGCCTCATGGGGCTGGTCTGAGGATCTGCAAAGTGTGGAATGAACAAATGGTTGGTGAATAATAGCAGAAACATAGCCAGTGCAGTTCAGGGTGAAAAGGGGCCCTCTTGGCGCATAGGAGGGGAATCCTGGTCAATGGAGGAAAAGATCTTGTGCTGATAATCACTTACATCCCAGCTCAGAGTTGTTGGCAACAGGGCTGGCTCTATCGTAAGGCAAAGGAGGGCTCCTGCCTCAGGCGGCAAGCATGGTTTTGGAAAAAAAGTCATGGGCCCCATAGCCTGCTTCCTGTGACCCCAAAGCCAGTCTCCTGCCTTATGTGGGATAGATGTGGTGCCCCATTGCTTGTGCTAAAGAAAGATTTGGTTGACAGTCCAGCTGGCTTTTGTGCATGGAAAGCAGTGCCAGATTGATCCACCAGCTGCATAAAATATAGCTCAGAGCTTCAGATTGTAGACTTCTGGGTATATTAAAAGAAACTCCACCAAGTCCCCAAAATTTCAAATTTCATATCATACCCATTTTGGGCAATCTAAAACCGGGCACCACTCAGCTCATCGTAATCCCTACCAGGAGGACAGGACAGGGTTCAGCACCTTGGAAAGCTCCTTCAAGAGCCAAGGATGGGTTCTTTGCCCCACTGACCTGGGGCCTGGTCTTTGTCCAGAGTTGGTGGCAAAGGCAAAGGTCTGTCCTTCCTGTGCCTCTTGCAGCAGCATGCCATGGATTGGCCTGGATCAGAGGGACGTTTGGGGAGGAGGAAGGACCGAGGGTGGAAAGGAGAAAAGGAGGCATGGGGAGGAAAAGGTATGGAGGTGGCCACTGGAAAGGAAAGAGGGAGACTAGGGACTGGGCAAGGAAGGACCCCAGGGTAAGAGAAGCATGATGCACCTGGTGGCATGAGCGCAGAGGTTAGGAGGAAATCTCCATGCGTGGCCATAGCCATTCTCCATGGAGCTGCACCAAGGAACTCTGGGCTGTTTCAATGGAGAGGTGCACAGAACTGGGGTTGCCACCAAGCCTGTGCTCCCAGCCGGTTCCATCAAAATGGTAAACTTACATGTATGAAGTGACAGCTATGTGCATGTGTCCTATTGACAAAATTTCTTGGGTACACAGGGGTGTGTGTGTCAGAGCTGGGATGATGCAGAAAAACATCTGTAGGGACACATGAAAAGGCCCACTAAAGTCTTTTGTGTGGCCCCCGTCACTTGGAAAAATAAATTATGGGAGAGGAGATGTGCAATTCCATGGGAACATCCGGTGCCATTCTTACTACCTCCAAACAGGGTTTTGTTTTGCAAAAAGCAGAAGGCACCTGCACCCATTGGAGCTGCCTGTGCCTCCGCTAGGGATTAATCCCATTTTACAAGCCATGGGCAACCACAGAGGGTCGTAGGTCACCATCACCCCCATCCCTATTTTCCACCACCTCCACTGACCTCCTGTTTTATTTCATAGTCTCTTTCCAATGGTAGTTGAATCGGTTTTCTCTTCTCAATGGTCCTGCTTGTGAGTTGCAGCCAAAACCAACAACAAATCCTGCAGCAATTTAAAGATGAATATGATTTTTTTGGCCTCAAACTGGCATGAATCGCTGCCCGCTCTTGACCCACGCATGGAGCATTATCCAAAATTCCACATATATTGGCCGACATTATGACAGTGACATGTGCAAGCGTTAAATCCACCTTATGGCTGCAAATGTCATTTTAGGGTCATTGCAGAGGTCAGTATTTACCTCCCGCTTCTGCAGCATCCAAAGTGCCATGCAATTGCACCATTGCTGGTGGAGAATGGAGGTGGGATGAGAGGAGTATTTGGCTACGTTCCCATAGGCAGATGCAGACAGAGGACCCTATAAGGCCTTGGCAGAAGACATCCTTGGTTTGTGTCTGCCTATGGGAACAGCTCTCCATGGCCATTCAGTAGCTGGTGGAGAGTGAAATGTCTGGCTATAACCCAGACAATTCTCTGATCTCCCACACTTTCCACCCACCATTGAATGGCCGTGAAGAAGGGGGCTATTGCAAAGTCCAGGTGAGTCCAGGTGGAGGTGACAATGGAGCCGTAACAGAGTTCCTTGCACACAACTCTTTTGCTCCATTCAACCAGGAAGGATCTTAGCATGCAGCTGAGGATGGAGAGGACGCTAAGTGCTGAGATCAGAGGGAAATGAAGCCAGAGTCCTGCTAGTGACATATGTTCATATCACCTGGGATTATATGATCGTTGTTGCTTTTCGGCTAGTTGTACAAGGAGGCATTCGGTACCTCCTTGTGCAACAGAGCTTTGCAGGAGGAAAGCAGAGGAAGGAGAGAGGAAAGAGCAGTTCTCATGCTCCTAGATTTCTAGCCCATTGCTGGAGAGTCAGGAGGGTGAGCTCTGAAGCCAAAGGCAATCTAAATCCCCAATCTTCCCCAGCTGTTCAATGGCTTTAGGGGTCAGATCCAGCACCGAGAAGCTGTTTTCCACATGTGATAGAAGTGATATCCTCATGGAAATGCACAGGCAGAGGGCTATGCTCCACTCACATAGTGTAGGGTTTTGGCCAGCGTAACATTTCCCAGTAGGTAAGTTGTGCATTTTGACAATCCTGCCCCCCTCTCCTACAGCCATGTGCATTCTAGCCAAGATCCTGCCCAACATCAGCCAAGTGTAAAGCTTTGCCAAGATATTTATGCTACCTCTGTGTTCCAACCAATTTGGTTGGAACATGAGAATGAAATACACATGGGAATGAAATACGCCAGGATTTACATTCCTACCTACTAGGAGAGACCAACCTGCTTGGGCATCTCCTCTCCTTTGCCACTGAATGTGCCAGCAAGGCTTAACCCTCCCCCAGAAGCTAAGAGGGTCCCCATGGCATGGCAAAGCACTTCCAGAGAAAGGGAGAAAAGCAGAACATGGGACAATTCTTCCTTGTGGCTGTTCTGACTGAAGGATCCTAGGAGTCAAAGGATGGAGTCCTCTTGTGACTATATTCTGGGCCGATGGCGTGGTTGTTTCCAGGTCAGCAGGGCAGTGAATCCACTCCAAGTTTTGGATAGCTTTTCAGGAGCTGTCCAAGGTGCTGAAGCGACCTAGGAACATGTTCATTACCTTGGAGAGCACCTTGGAACCTGGATTAGAGCCTGGAGTGGATTCACCATCCCACTGACATGGGAAACGCTGCCATCCACTGCTCTGGGGTTGGTGCTTTCTTGTGCAAGGCTATTCGGGGTGGGGACATCTTTGGGACACCAGCCATTGTGAAAGCCTAGGGGTGCCACCTCAAAGCTGCCATGGAGTGGTCCTTCAGTGAATGGTCAGTGTGTGATGAGAAAGTGCACGTCCATACCACTGAATTCACAATTAGTTGTGCAACGGTGTGATTCCAATATCTCCAATGCAGCTCCCTTGGCATTCTTGCACACTATGCAAGAGGTGAACAGGGTCTGGGCCTAGCTTCCCTTTGCTTTGGTTTCTGCCTTCCACCGCTAGGCTCAGTTTTGTGCAATGCCCCCAATGAGTAGGATCTTGGTGGTACTCCAAAAACGAAGTAACTTTCTCAAGCTCCGAAACTTCTAGACCCCTCTCTAAGCAAACTTGCAGTCCTCCCTTGGAGCCTAGGTGGCCAAATCGAAGAAGGAAACCTCTGTTGACCTCAAAGGAAGATTGGCATGGAGAGGACATCCTTGGCCTCTTTCTCCAGGTCAGGGTCACACCATGATAGATGCCAAGGGAGAGGGTTTCTCAATACACATATAACTCCCTCTACCTAGAAAACTAGCTCATAAGGGGTTTCAGCCTAGCTTCCCCCCCATGAGATACTAGCTTTCTATGTGTGGGGATTGTTTTCTTTTTAAATGAAGGACTTCCATCCAATGAGTCTCCATTACTTGCAGTTCAACACAATGTGGTCTGGGCACCCAGGTCTGCCAAGAGAAGGTAGACCTTCCTGTCTCATACCTCTTAAAAGAATGCAGCATTCGAAGGATCCTGACTGGTCTTGTACTAATTCATAGATGAATTATTTTCTGGTGATTCCAAATAAAGCAAGTGACTAGTTTTGCTCTTGGCTTCCTGTTTCTGCATTCCAGAATTGGGGCACCGGGGATTTTAAGACGGCATCCAAATCCTCTTTGGGCATCTAAACCACTGTGATTCCTACCCAACCTCCTGGTCTTTCTCCCATGCTCTTTAGGATTGTAATGGCTCATCTAATATTTCATACTGATGCTTTCTTGAAAATATGCTCAAAATACACATTGCTGAAGTTATGGTTTTTATAAAGGACAAACAGACAAGTCCTCTTTGAATCTCCAAGGGGAGAAAAAGCAAAATGGGGCATGCCATCCCTCAAATAAGCATCCTGGGCCCATGAATGGGATTTTCCTTTAGTGCCCAGTTTTCTAGCATTGCAATAACTTAAAACTCCACTGTTTTATGGTGTCCTTAGTGCAGTGCCACTGCATTTTGGAGTTTGCAGTGCATTATAGGCTCCTTAGTGCAATGGTCCTGCATTGCAATGTCCTTAGTGTAGTGCCACTGCATTATGGATTTTGCAGTGCAGTTCCACTGACTTGAGAAGTCCTTAGTGCATTGCCACAGCATTGTGGTGTCCTTCATGCAGGGCTACTGCATTGTTTGGTCCTTAGTGCAGTGCCACTGGATTGTGGTGTCGCTGCATTAGGGCACTGCACTGAGGACCCCCCAACGCAGTGGCACTGCACTACAGATAGACAGCGGATGGGACAAATCAGGGCTGGACAGGCATAAAAAGACTTTGTACAAAGGAGCTTCTTTGCCAGAGGCTTTATTAACTGAGATAGGCCTGTACTGTATTGTAAGGCTCTTGTTTATTCCATGTACAAACTTTTTTTCTTTTTTTACTGACAAATATAGAAAGTCCATTGCAGGAGGTTATGTTTCTCCTTGATCATGGGACAGTAAATTTCCAGAGTTCATGGTTGCAAAATCATTACCTGACCTCAAATCAATTTTTTCTCAGGGTTTTGCACAGCCAGTACTTCCATGGAGCTCTCCAGGCTTCTGAATGCTCTCTCCAAAATACGCTCAGGACCTGAGACTGCTTTGCTATAGTTCCAGCCCAAACCCAAAACAGAGTGGGTTCACTGTCCCTCTGATATGACAGCCACCATCCATCTCTGGATAGACCTCCCTATCCCAAATATTCTCACATGGCTTCCGTTTCTCCCAAGGAACTCAAGACCAGGAAGATTGCCAAAAGAGAGGCCTCCATCTTTTCTACCTTTGCTGCTGGCACAAATTCCAAGCAGTTTGGAGATCCTCAGAACCACAGTGGTAAGGTAAGCCAAATGGGACCTGGACACCCTGAGCTTTTAATTCCTGAAAGGCTTCTAGTCCTCACAATTGTAAGCAAAGCACTTGCAATTCATTCTTGCTCAGTGTTTCAGAATATGAGGGAGGAAAAAGGAGATGCATCCATCTCCACACCCGTTTTCAACATATCACGAAGTCGGCACACTGCTGGGAACATAAACAGTGCCAATATCCTTAGCATCTCCATCTTGCAGAAATGTAAGGTTACTGGTCCAAAGCAGTCAAAGAAGCTAGTCCAAATATCAGATTATAATGGCACCTTCGGGGATTGTCATACCCAGGTTTCCTTGTCGCCTGGGACCCCCATTTCCTTTTGCACAGGGGTCCCTTCCCCATCTTGCTTGGAAAGCACAGGCTCTTCTATGGCTCCGATGTTTCCCGAACTGTTTAGCCTCACTTTTGCCAAGATGGCTTGGCCCGGTCCTTTGGGGCTGCGGGCCTTCCCCCGACCTTTGACGCTGGACGCTTTGGGGGCACAGCAGTAGGACACTGGCCTGGGGATCCTGGAAGGCCTCTTCTCCGGCCGGTTGTCTCTACGCGGCCGGATCTTGGGACGCAGCTTGAGCTTGTAAATGGATGGCACACGCTCTGGTTTCTTCAGCGACCTTTTGGGCTTATTTGGGGGCAACTTGGCCTCCTCTGGAGAGGCAAGACTCTCTGACGAATTGGTGGCCACTTGAGAGGTGTCTCCATTCACTTCTTCGCATACTTTGTGAGTTGAGGGTTCAATGTCTTTTGTTTCATGGGTGATACTCTTCTCCTCTTGCGGGACTTTGCTTTCCAGATCCTTCTTTTCAACTTGGGTGCCATTCACCAGAGAAGACCTCAATGGAGGCGAACATCTCACAGCCTCCATCTCTTCCCGTTGGAGTGCCATGGAGAGCTCTCGGATCACGTCTTCGTAGCTCACTCCCTCGGGGCGCCATCTTGTTTCTCTCTCTGGCACGTAGACCCCACTCCGAGGCACTCCTTCCCCGTAACCCAAGACCCCTTTGTCCTTCTCCAGAAAGGCTGAGGTTGGCATGGACAACTTGGGGCCATTGTGTCCCAAAACTGGGCCGTCTTTCCCTCGCTCGCTGCTCATCCTAAACCCTTCTGACTGGACCTCACTTGGAAGGTCCTTGTCATCAAAATCAGCCTCTAGTTCCTTGACGTTGGCCATAATTTCTTCCTCTAGAGTCTGGTACAGAGCTCGTTCCTCAGCCAAGTTAAGAGGCAGAGGGGTGTAGACACGTTCTTTCTCCATCGTTCGTGCCTTCGTGTCCCCACAACTCTTTTGAGTGTCTTTACAAGGTCCGTGTGGGATTTCCCTCGCCCTCAAGCAAGGCTGCCCACTCTTTCTTTCCCACCCTGAATCCATTTGGTCAGTGCCAACCCCAGAGGGACCAGGAAACCTCCATCTGCAAGCTTCCCCAGGACCTATTTTCCCTGGTTCCTTCTGAGGAGCAGCCTCTCCCTTCGGCCCTTGGTCTCTGGCCATGGCATCTCCTCCGTTCCTAAAACAAGGTCCCCATCGAGGGCTTTTACTCGGGGTTGGTGGCCTACAGGAGGGCCAGCCAACTTTGCCAGGGGCCTCAATGTCCATTTTGTGAACCTGGGATGTGTTTTTTACTGGGGATGCTGACCGCTGTGCTGCATAGTCCTTTCTGCAGCCAGGAATAACTCTTTCTTGACCAGAGGGGGCTATGGTGGTCTGCTGGTAGGAGGAGGGCCGGAGTGGCTTAGCAGAGCTGGACGGACGGGTCAGCAGGCATCCATCCCCCTCTGGCCGGCTCTTCCCCGGCGGTTGAGGTGTTCCAGCCCTCTGTCCGGCTGCCCCAGATGGCATTGGACCCTTGCCCTTTTCTCTTGGGGCCACTGTGGCCATCGGGAGGCTACCAGCTCTGGATCTGTTTTCTGGCCCAGGAAGACATTTTGGGATGGACAAGTCCTTCCTTGTGTTTCCTTTTGGCTGGCAGGAGATGGAGCCATGGAAGGTCTGACTTCTGCCACGCGTGAAGATCGTCTGGTCCGAACTGGGCCTTTCCTCAGTAGTTGTCCACCTTCCTGATGGAGTGGCCGACCGTTCCCTCATCCTGAAAGAGATCATAGCAGATTAAATAAATATGAAAGTTGAAGAAACACCCCACCTCTAAAGCCATTGTTGTTAAGTGCCTTCATGCTGACCCCAGCTTTTGGTGACCCTCTCCTAAGGTTTTATTGGCAAGAAAAGGTATGCCCTTGCCTTCCTCTGAGGCTGAGAGAGTGCCTTCCATGTCAGAGCAGCGATTTGAACTCTGGTCTCCAAGAGCCCTGGTATAACACTCAACCCCGCTTTGAACAAATCCTGCCAAGAAAATCTTGTCATAGATTCACTTTAGGAGCCAGTGTGGCATAGTGGTTTGAGTGTTGGACCATGACTCTGGAGACCAGGGTTCAAATCCCCAGTCGGTTGTAAAACCCACCGGGTGACCTTGGGCATGTCACACTCTCTCAGCCTCAGAGGAAGGCAATGAATGGCAACCCCCCTCTGAAGAAACTTGCCAAGAAAACCCCATGATAAAGGTCGCCATAAGTCGGAAAGGGCACACAACAGTAACAAAGGGTCACCCTAAGTTTGGAAATGACTTGAAGATACTCGGCAACAACCAAGAAGAGAGGCTTTTTCCCGACTCTGGGACATTGCTATGGGGAAACACAGTCCACCCATCCCTCCTTCAGTCAGTCCCTTTCCTCACCTCAAGGATGAAGGAGCCCTCCTGGGTTCAGACTGGTCTTGGGAGATGGACATGGCTGCCACCTTCCTGTGGCCATCGGTGCCAATGCTGTCCAATGATGGCATGGCGGACGCCTTCCGTCCAGCTCCAAGGGCATGGGGCACATAGGTCCTCCACTCCACCGGGGCCAGCGGACTTTGAGACCTGCTGACGATTAAGGCAGGCTGGGGCTTATGGGGATTATCTGTCCTGGGCGTTAAGCGGGCCATGATCTCATGCTGGACCTGTGTGGCTTGTGTCCGCTGAGGACTGGCCATCCTCATGGCCTGCTTGTGAGCTGCAGAAATAATAATAATAATAATAATAATAATAATAAGTGATGATGATGATGATGATTTCTTACCCGCCTCTCCCCATGGATCGACAGGACGGCAAACAACAATTAACAAATAAACAACCTTCCAGGGTTTTTGTCTGGAGGATCGAGGGGAGAGGAGGAGTTGATTCATCTGTATAGACCCCCTATATGGACCCCTTAAATCCCCCCCCCATATTGACTCCTATATTGGCACCTCATATAGACCCCTGTATGGACCCCCTATTTTGGCCCCCTGTATTGACCCCTTCATTGACCCCATAAAGCGACCCCTATATGGACCCCATATATTAACCCCCTACATTAACCCACTCTATTGACCAGTATATTGACCCATATTTTGACCCCCTACATTGACCCCCTATATGGACCCCTATATTGATTCTCTACATTCACTATAAAACTGACCCCCTATATTGAACCCTGTATTGATCCTCTATATTTCCCCAAAGTATCAGGGGACATACATAGGGAGGTGCAGCGGCAGGGGTCGTGCTTATCCAGATAGTGCTCCAACGTATCCCATCCTCCACCAACTCGGACCATCACATGTTTCCGCAGGATCTAAAGCAAAGAGAGAAAACCACAAGGAAGCATGAAATGGGCTTTTTAAAAAACCCTTCGGCACAGGGAGGGTGGCCCGGTCCCATTATTATTATTATTATTATTATTATTATTATTATTATGAAATTAAATAAAATGAAATGTAAAATGAAATAAAATATGAAATGAAATGAAATTAGATAAAATAAAAAATAAAATAATAAATGAATAAATAATAAATACATTATTTATTATTGAAATGAAATTACATTAACTAATAAATAAAATAAAAATAATAGGATTAAAATGAATTAAAATATAAAAGAAAAGAATATATATATATATATATATATATAAGAAATATATATATATTCTTCTTGGCTGCTATGCGACAATAATCCAATGACATAAGATGGGATTTGTACAATATATCTTTAGAAATGAGAATGGTTGGAGGGTATTGATAAAGCACTAAGCATCACTAGCATAGAAATCAGCCTTGTATGTTTCGAGTATTATGTTATTTCTTTCTTTTTGCTTGCTCTTTTTGGTTTTTGTTGTTGGTTGGTTGGTTGGTTGGTTGATATATATATATATATATATATATATATATATATATATATATGAGAGAAATCACTATCCAAAGGCCCTGTAGTGAAACCTGGGGTGGATTTCCTGTCCCGCTGACATGGGTCCGGCTGCCAGAAGGTGAACCTTTTCAGCAAAAGTTGCATTTTTCACAATTGGAGGGACTCACCCTGACGAAGATGAGGGTGCTGGACTCTCCCACGCGGTATTTTCCTTCTGACACTTTGACCATGGAGAACTGGACAGGGCAGGTGCAACGGCTGACCAGGTGCTGGACCTTGAGGAAAAGCAGAACAACAACAACAACAACAACAGGGATGGTTACATCGATTGATCGTATAGATTGGGGTGAAAATTCCCCCTCCTCTCTGGAATGCAACTTCCAGCACCATCATCCACAAATCTTTCCAAGCTCTGCTTAACCCATCTCCTCCTCTGCGCACCCAAAAAGCCATCATCCAAGAATGGGAATGCATTGACCAGGAGTAGAAAGAAGTGAGCTCTGTACCATCTGGTCCAGGTTCCTGAAGTGGGTGGGCTCCCTCTTGGGTTTGGGGAGAGGGGTTTCGTCCGGTGGGAGGTTCAAATCCTGACGGATCTCCTCCTCGATCTCCTCCTCCATCCGGACCAAAGTAGGGGCCTTCATGCCGAAGCGGGAGGCCCTCCTGGCCACCTCCAAGAGGCAGAGGATGAAGTTCTTCTCGTTCTTACGCAAGACCAGGTCCTCCGTCTCAAACATCAGGACTTCTGAAACACAAATGGAGAGGGAACGGAAGGGGAACCAAGAACCAAGAAGGGAAAGCAGCGGATGTGGGTTGGGTAAGACAATCCAGACCATCTCTTCTCTGCCTGTTAAAAAGATGCCACTCCAGGTTTTGAACCCAGGTTTACAAGGAGTTGGAAATAGGGATCCCTATGTGCAAAAAAGTTCTGAAACTTGGAGACACTACAATCTTTCCAGAAGTGTTGGTGGCACCCATCAATGCCAGCAGGGAAGTGAATCAATGCCAGGCCTTCCAAAAGCTATCTGAGGTGCTGAAAAGCCATTCCTAAATAGGTTCGGAGCCTTGGACAGCTCCTTGAAAGCCAGCCCAAGCCTGGCATGGAGTTTCTTTCTTTCTTTCTTTCTTTCTTTCTTTCTTTCTTTCTTTCTTTCTTTCTTTCTTCATTTCTTTCTTTCTTTCTTCCTTCCTTTCTGACATGGCCCTGACAATCCTGGGCAGGATTGATATGCCTCCTGACTCCAACCCTGGACTAAGATTAGTTGCCCATGGAGTACCAGCAATATGATTTTAAAACGTTTGTGAGACTGAACAAGAAAAGGAAGATAGGAGGACAGAAGGAAGGAAGGAAGGAAGGAAGGAAGGAAGGAAGGAAGGAAGGAAGGAAGGAAGGGGATGACTTAAAAATGTTTATGAGACTGAAAGAGAAAAGGAATATAGGAAGGAAGGAAGGAAGGAAGGAAGGAGGGAGGGAAGGAAAGAGGAAGGAAGGGGATGATTTAAAAATGTTGATGAGACTGAAAGAGAAAAGGAAGGGGATGATTAAAAAAATGTTTGTGAGACTGAATGAGAAAAGGAAGATAGGAGAACAAGGAAGGAAGGAAGGAGGAAGGAAGGAAGGAAGGAGAAAAGAAGGAAGGAAGCAAGGGAGGAGGGAAGGAAAGAGGAAGGAAGGAAGGAAGGAAGGAAGGAAGGGGGCTTCCTTCCTCTACATGGGGCTACCCTTGTGCCTAACCCGGAAACTTCAACTGGTACAGAATATGGCAGCCAGGTTAATTACAGGAACATCAAGGAGGGAGCACATAACACCTGTGCTGAAATCCCTCCACTGGCTGCCAATTAGTTTCCGGGCACAGTACAAGGTGTTGGTTTTGACCTTTAAAGCCCTACATGGCTTGGGTCCATCCTATCTTAGGGACCGCCTTTCCCCATATGAACCCCCCCGCGCCCTTCGGTCCTCTGGGAGGAATCTGCTACAGCCACTAAAAACTAGGCTGTCTCAGACCTCCCAGAGAGCCTTTTCTGCGACCGCTCCCAGATTATGGAATGGCCTGCCGGATGAGATCCGTCTAATTACCACTCTTGCTGCTTTTAAGAAAGCAGTAAAGACGGATCTCTTCCGGCAGGCCTTCCCGGAATAACTCTCAGCCTAGGGATGGGTCCCTGACTTGTAAATTATTGTCATTATGTTTTTAATATTGTATTTTAATTGGTCATTTGTTTAATTCTGTTTTAAGGGGATGGGAGGGTGGGACTATGGGATGATGGAATGTTTTTAACTTTGTTCTATTTTAATATTGCTGTACCCCGCCCCGATTGCCGCGCAGAGGGGCGGGTTATAAATAAAAATTTATTATTATTATATTATTATAAGGAAGGAAGGAAGGGGATGATTTAAAAATGTTGATGAGACTGAAAGAGAAAAGGAAGATAGGAAGGAAGGAAGGAAGGAAGGAAGGAAGGAAGGAAGGAAGGAAGGAAGGGGATGATTAAAAAAAATGTTTGTGAGACTGTATGAGAAAAGGAAGATAGGAGAACAAGGAAGGAAGGAAGGAAAGAGACAGTCGTTCAGTAAACCAGAAAAACACAGGGTTCTGATTCTGATTCTGCCCCACCATATTATCAGCTTGCAGCGTATTTACCTTTAATGCCCATCTCCTTCCGGCACCATTGGATAAAGTTGGAGACGTTATCTCTGGCCTGGAAAGTCCCCGGTTGGGCCAAGTCGTTGCAGACCACTCCGTGGTTCGGCATCTGGATCCTAGAGCTCAGGTATGGATACCTTTGGGCGAAGTCTCTTGCCACCTGGGCAATGCAGTTGGCATGCTGGCAGAGCCAAACGCCCGTCTCCAGGACCTCCAGGAAGGAGCCCACGCCGATGTCCACATCGTAGAGGTCCTGCAGCCATTCTGCCAGGTCCTCCTTCATGGCATAGAGGTACTGCTCACTCGTCTTGTATGGCCGGATGCTTTTCATGCGGGCCTCTGGGATCCTTGACATCATCCTGGTTGGGGGGTCCGAGTTCGAAAGCTACTGAGAGACCTTTAGAAATCCATCTTCCACTTTGATTTTATATCAACCCATCTCCAGAGAGCAGCTGCCAACGATTTCCAGCAGCAAAGCAAAAATCACACCGCCTTAATATTTGCAATAAAATAAAATTTTAAGAAATGGAGTGCTTTATCACCTTGTCTTATCTACATCCCATTCTTTGTTATTTCTCAGAGAATTTTTTTTTTTGGGGGGGGGAAGAGATTTGGAGACAATTTCCCAATGGGTCGGCAACGACTTCTGATCGTTCAACAATTGGGAACCGACTTCTGAAATTGTATCCTGGAATTGGAAGAGCGCTTTAGGAGTTACCTGTGTAAGGAATGGATGTGAATGCTGTCCAATTCTTGACCTCTGGATTCCCAAATTGAAAGGCGTTCAGTGTGTTGATAGATGCTATTTTCCTATATATATATATATATATATATATATATATACATATATTATCCCGAAATGGTGCCCACAAGCCTGAGATCTGTGCAAGGATCTTCGGCGTCAAGCATCCACGATCCTGAAAGCAGGAGCATTGTTGGAGAGGTCTTCTCAAGATGGTCTCCACATTTTGGCCATGTTGACCTCCTCCGTCTTCCTCTGGGCTACTTGATGGAATGGGTCCTTTGGAGTGGGATTCATAGTGCTTTTATTTCCTCTGTTTTGTGCGTCTGTCTGTCCGGGGAGAACTCGCTCTCCCCCATACCCTGAAATGGACCCTTTGGGAAATGGTCAAGAGGACCCTCTGGCCAGGAGATCCAGGGACAGGAAAGGAGGACAACCCCTCTTCCTTCCTCCTTGCAGGCTTCCTTCATCTGGTGTGTGTTTTGTTGTGTTTCCTTCTTCCAAGTCCGGCTCCTTCTCCTTGGCGACCGGCCGACCAACACTTGCTACAAAACACTCCCTTCTTCTCTGGCCTGGATCGGATGTCGCTGGAGCACAAATATGACCAGAGATGCTGCAAAGACAAATGCGCCGGAACAAAGCAAAGCAATAGGAGCAGCCCAGGCCACAGGTGTGCATCCATTGCTCCGGACGGTTCCGGGTCCAGTTCTCCGGAGCATTTATATCAAATAAATATAGAATAAAAATTTAAAATAAAATTTAATTTTTATATTATATTATATTATATTTTACTATACTTCTACTCTAGCTTATATAAATATAAAATAAATATAAAATAAAAAATTAAAATAAAATTTAATTTTTATATTATATTATATTATATTATATTATATTTTACTATACTTCTACTCTAGCTTATATAAATATAAAATAAATATAAATATAAAATAAAAATTTAAAATAATATTTAATTTTTATATTATATTATATTATATTTTACTATAATTCTACTCTAGCTTATATAAATATAAAATAAATATAAAATAAAAATTTAAAATAAAACTTAATTTTTATATTATATTATATTATATTATATTATATTTTACTATAATTCTACTCTAGCTTACATAAATATAAAATAAATATAAATATAAAATAAAAATTTAAAATAAAATTTATTTTTTATATTATATTATATTATATTTTACTATAATTCTACTCTAGCTTATATAAATATAAAATAAATATAAAATAAAAATTTAAAATAAAATTTAATTTTTATATTATATTATATTATATTTTACTATAATTCTACTCTAGCTTACATAAATATAAAATAAATATAAATATAAAATAAAAATTTAAAATAAAATTTAATTTTTATATTATATTATATTTCTACTCTAGTTTATATAAATATAAAATAAATATAAATATAAAATAAAAATTTAAAATAAAATTTAATTTTTATATTATATTTATATTATATTTTACTATAATTCTACTCTAGTTTATATAAATATAAAATAAATATAAATATAAAATAAAAATTTAAAATAAAATTTAATTTTTATATTATATTTATATTATATTTTACTATAATTCTACTCTAGTTTATATAAATATAAAATAAATATAAATATAAAATAAAAAATTAAAATAAAATTTAATTTTTATATTATATTATTTTATACTATAATTCTACTCTAGTTTATATAAAAGAAAAGAAAATATAAATTGAAATTGAAATAAAATAAAATAAAATATAAAATGTAATATAAAATAAAAAATGGAATTAAAATAAAATAAAATAAAATAAAAGTTAAACTAAATATAAAATAAAATATAAAATAAAATAAAAATTAATAAATGAAATGAAATAGACTTTAAATAAAATGAAATTAAAATAAAATAACATAAAAACAAAATAAAATATGATGTAAAAGAAAATATAAAATAAAATAGAACATAATATATAATATAAAACAAAACAAAATATAAAAAATAAAATATCTATCTATATATATATATATATATATATATATAAAATTAAAATTAAAATATAAAATATTTTATATAAATTAAAAATATATAAAAATTAAAATATAAAATGTATTGTAATTATTTAAATTTAAAATATAAGAAATAAAAAATATAAAAATATGAATATATTATAAAATATAAAATTGAAAATATGAAAAATAAAATATGTAAAAATATAAATTAAAATATAAAACAATTAAAATATAAAAAACTATATTTAAAAAATTGGCATGCAGTAGCAGAATATCTCCACAAGGCGGCGCATGTCACTTTTCCCTGTATACATAAGGAGAAGCATGCCATCTGGTGGAATCAATGTGGTACTGCATGGCAATTCTTTACATATATGTATATATATATATATATATATCTGCTTTTATATTTTATTTTAACTTTTTGTTTTCTACATTTACTTTATATTTTATTTTTAGTTGCTATTTCATATTTTTTCTTATTTTATATTTAATTTTATTTCATTTTATGTTTATTGTATATTTCATTTAATTGCATTTTTATTTTAGATTATATTTTATTTTTATTAAAGTCAGTGATGTACGGGAATTATGATTTGTGAGTAACATTAGATTCAGGCCTGAAGATGTCCAGATCGGAACTAATAACAATAAGAACAACAATAATAATAATCGGAACCTCTTGTGCGAGAAATCCTCGTGAGGTCACAATGGCCGAGTCACTTTGAATCCTTGGAGCCAGACAAAGCACCTGGGGAATCCATCAGGTGAGTTGGTGAGATCAAAATAGGGGTCAATATAGGGATGAATATAGGGGTGAACATACAGGGTCCATAGAGGGGGGTTATATGGGGGTCTATATAGGGAGTCAATATAGGGTGACAAAATAGGCTCAATATAGTGGTCAATATAGGGGCCAATATAAGTGGTCCAAATAGGGATCAATATAGAGGTCAATATAGGGGGGCAATTTAGGGGTCCATATAAGGGGTCTATATGGCTGGTCTATATAGGGAGTCAATATAGAGTGTCAATATACAGGTCTATTATTGGGGTCAATATAGCGGATCAATATAGCGGATCAATATAGCGGATCAATATAGGGGTCGAAATAGGGGCTAAAATTTTTGGCCCTATATATAGTATCAATATAGGGGTCACATTATGGGGTCTATATAGAGGGTGTCATATGGGGGTCTATATAGGTCAATGTAGGTCACCAGTATAAGTGGTCAAAATAGGGGGTAATATATGGGTTTTGATATAGGGGGATATAGTGGTCAATATAGGGTCCAATATGAGGGTCAATGTAGGGGTCAATATAGGAGGTCCATATAGTGGCCAATATAAGGGGTCAATATAAGGATTCAATATATGGATCTATATTGAGGGTCAATATATGAGTCAATGTACAGGGTAAATATAGGGGGTCAAGTTAGTGGTCAGTATATGGAGTCAATATAGGGGTCAATATAGGGGTCATAACCTGCCTATGTTGGCTGGGAGATTCAGAAAGTTATAGTCCAAAGAAGCAGCTCTTCTGAGCTCTGATCTTGGCCATGCTGGCAGGGGATTCTGGGAGGTATAGTCCAAAGCAGGGGTTTCCCTAAGCTGCCATCTAGTTCAGTGCCTTGGCCATGTTGGTTGGGGGATACTGGGAGCTGTAGTGCCAGGGGAATCTCTGTGACTTCTTTGATATGTATGATGCCACACTCCTAAAAAGTAACTTCCCCAAATGCTAAGTTTAGTGTTTAGTTAGTTGAACCTGCGGGATCCAGAAACGCAATATAAAACGGTCTCTTGATACTCAGGTTTTATTTTATTTTCTAAATTTTGGCGCAGGTGTTCCATCCCTCCCAATG
The DNA here is from genome assembly GCA_026167975.1 of Phrynosoma blainvillii. NCBI lineage: Eukaryota > Metazoa > Chordata > Lepidosauria > Squamata > Phrynosomatidae > Phrynosoma > Phrynosoma blainvillii. The sequence goes on from JANUYF010000014.1 coordinate 15,458,166, forward strand.
TCCCAAAGCAGACAAGAAGAGGAACAGGCTGAACAGGAGGAGGAGAAATACCAGCAAGGAACAGAAGAGGAGGAGAAAGGGCTGGAAGCCCAGGCAGAAGAATCCAGTTGTAGCGCTTCAGCCTGTCCCTCGCAGAATTCGAACACAGAGCCGGCACCAAAACAAGACAGCTGGCTCTGGAACTGGTTACCTTTCCCTCTTCTCTCTGGACTGACCTGGCTTGGAGACAGGTGAGGGCCAGGAGGCCTTCCCTAAAGTGGAGGTGTTTGTGTTCAAAATGGACTGCAAGTGCCAGCATCCCCAGGGAATAATTCATTCTCTAGTCTAAAGAGTTCTTTTGCTAACTAGAACAGTTACTTTTATGGCCTCTATAAGAAAAAACCTAGAGTCCTCTTCCATGGGGGGGGGGGGGTAGATGAACTCTCATTATTATTATTATTATTATTATTATTAAAAATATAAAATAAAATATGAAATGAAATAAAATGATATAAAAATTAAAATAAAAGAAAAAGAAAAAATAGAAAATAAAATAAAATATAAATATAAATAAGTAATTAATTATTATTACTGTCATGGCCTCTATAAGAAGCCTCTATAAGCACAGCTCAGTTTATATTCAATAATTTTGCATGCTGCAAAGCACAGCTCCATTATATTTTATTTCACATTTTATTTTAATTATATTTTATTTTTATTTTTTTGTTTTAAATTTTATTTCATAGTTTATATTTTATTTTTATTTTAGAATTAATATTATATCATTTTAATTCATTTATACATTGTGTTTATATTTTATTTTATTTTAAATGTAATTTAATTCTATTTTATTTCATATTTTATTTTATTTTATAATTATTTATATTATTATTATTTTATTTATTATTATTATTATTATTATTATTATTATTATTATTATTATTATTTATCCATTCCAAAGAACAGTCTTCTGGGTGGCAAAGCATTGGCAACCATTTCATCCGGTAGGTCTCCAGTCCGCAAAGCACAGTTACATTTCATTTAATAGATGCCCAGGCAAAGCACAGCTCAGATCCTGAGCTTTAAATTGCCCATTCATTATTCCTTGTGGGCCACTTGTGGGGACCTATGGGCCGGATTTGGCCCGCCGGCCAAACGTTCCCCATCTTTGGTCCATCTTCCTTTTTCCTGCCAGGAACAAGCTTCCGCAGGAGCCGGTCTGCTGCCAGCTGGAGAGAAAGAAATCTTCGGGGACGATGTGTCCAGAGTGCGAGATCACCTTCTGCAAAAAGTGTGAGAAGTTGCATTACAGCCAGGGCTTCATCGAACACGGGCTCCTGGGCCACGGGGTCAACGTCCGGCCGGAGATCCTGAGCCCGGCCGTGAGCACAGGCAAGGAGGCACCATTAGGACTGGGGACATGGATGGATGGGTCACAAGCGGCCGCCTTCCCTTAAACCGGACAGTTAAGCCAGGTCCCGAGTTAGAGTCTTGGCGTGTTTTGGGAGGCATCGGGTTCTTGGGCTTTCATGGTGGGAACAGGAGAGGGACGGTGCTCTCCCCAAAAAGCCTTGCCATACAGCAGGGGTAGGCAACCTTTTTTCCCCTTTAAGGGCCAAGGAGGGACTTCAGCTCCCAGCAGCCTCAGCCATGTTGGCCTATAATAGTCCCATGTTGGCCAATAGCTCCTGGGATTCTGGGAGCTGAAGTCCCTCCTTGGCCCTTAAAGGGGAAAAAAGGTTGCCTACCCCTGGTCTAGAGTGAACTAAGCAAATTTCAAATCACTCCAAACTTTACAGAAACTGCCTTGCTTTCACCTCCCTGGCAGGGTTGATCGAGTCGGACCTTTGGTTTTTTGATGCTCCAGCTGCTGGGCTGTTGGGGGATTCTGGGAACTACCATCTCAAAAAAAGTGTCCAGAGTCGTACCTTGCACAAGGTTACTCCATAACCCACCACCCATCCTCACATACAGGCAGATACGGGGGGCTGGAGCTCCCATCGTCCCCAGACCTGTCCAGCTGAAAGCAAGAAAATGGAGGTGACGCAGCCAAGATGGCGACTACTGAGTAGCCTTGCGTCCTGCTTCTTCCTTCCCAGGTTCCTTGGACTTGGCCGCCGCTCCGGAGGAAACGGAGGAGGAAGAGGAGGAGGAAATGAAGAGGCAATGAAAGGAAGGGAAGGAGGGCATGCTTCCTCGCTTGAGACGTCAGGCACCAGATCACCTTGACTGCCGCAGGTGTACATGAAGGTCTTCAACGGAAGGGGTTTCCCATGTTTCACTCCAAATAAAATGCATACAGCCCCCATAATTCCCCCCTGGAGAGATTTCTTTGTCTGGACATACCATAATGCAGAACGACACAACTGCCTCAGGCAGCAGATGAAGAGAGGTGGGCATCACTCATTCCTCCCATTTGATTCCCCCCAGAACAGAACAGGCCAAATCACGGCAACCTCAAATCAACCATGCACCAAAAGAAGCTTTATTTCACTGTATAGCCCTCCCCCAAAAAAGAGAAGAGAAAGACCCCAAAGATGGCCAAAAAACAAAGCAAACAGAAAGTTGAAAAGATATTTTAATTTTTATTTTTGGCATCACTGTGGCCCTGAAAGCAGAACAAGAGTGGGCAACCTCTTTCGACCTGGGAGCCAAATTTCATTTTAGAAACTCGGCTGCATAATTTGGGGCAGCAAATTAATCAATACCACATTGATTCCACAAGATGGCGACCTTCTCCTTCCAATATATATATATATATATATATATATATATATGAAAAGGAGATGTGCGCCGCCTTGTGGACACATTCAGGTGCTGCATGCTAATTTTTAATATATATATATATATATATATATATATATATATATATATATAAATTTGTATTGTTAAGATAGATAGATGTCTTAAATATATAGCCAATTTATAAATATTTTATAAATATCTATCTATATATGTTTGTGTGTGTGTCTGTAAATATATATATATATATATATATAGGCAAAGAATTGGCTTGCAGTGCGGCACCAATAAAAAATTCTGCTACTACAAGCCAATTTTTTAAAAAATATTTTTCATATTTTAATTTTTTATACTTTCATTTATAATTTTACATATTTTATTTTTCATATTTTAAATTTTATATTTATAAATGTATATATTTATTAAATTGAAAATGTAAAATTTAAAATAAGAAAATTTTCTTACATCTAGTGGAATCAATGTGGAACTGCAAGAAATTTCTTAGCATATATATAAGTCCCACTTTATTTTTTTACATATATATATATATATATATATATATATTATAAAATATAAATTTAAAATATGAAATATAAAATATGTAAAAATATAAAAAGATAAAATATTTTTATTAATTTAAGTTGAAAATATAAAATTTAAAATATAAAAAAATATGTAAAACTATAAATTAAAATATAAAAAATTTAAAATATTTAAAAATATTTAAAAAATTGGATTGCAGTAGCAGAATATCTCCACAAGATGGCACAGGTGTATTATTCATATATATATCTCTGAAGGATAAGCCTGCCATCTGGTGGAAGCAGTATGGTACTGCAAGCAAATTTTAAAATATATTTAATAAATATATAAATATGTAAAAATAAAATTAAAAATATGAAAAATAAAATAAATAAAAAATACAAATATAATATATATTATTAATTTAAATTGAAAATATAAAATTTAAAATACAAAAAATAATATATGTAAAATTATACATTAATTATAAATAATTAAAATATTCAAAATATTTTAAAAATTGGCTTGCAGTAGCAGAATATTTCCACGAGGAAATATTCTAAAAATGGGCTTGCAGTAGCAAAATAATATTGGAAATATGAAAAATGGAATATGTTTAAAGGTACGAATGTTTTAAATATATTATTAAGTTAAACTAAAAATATAAATTTTTCGACCTGAAAAATACCCTGATGTATAGTACAGGTGAAAATGTCAAAAAATTAAAATATTTTTAAAATTCTAAAAATGGACTTGCAGTAGCAGAATAAAATTGGAAATATGAAAAATGGAATATGTTTAAAGGTACGAATGTAATAAATATATTATTAACTTAAACTAAAAATATAAAATTTTCGACCTGAAAAATACCCTGATGTATAGTACAGGTGAAAATGTCAAAAAACTTAAAATATTTTTAAAATTCTAAAAATGAGCTTGCAGTAGCAGAAAAAAATTGGAAATATGAAAAATGGAATATGTTTAAAGGTACGAATGTAATAAATATATTATGAACTTAAACTAAAAATATAAAATTTTCGACCTGAAAAATACCCTGATGTATAGTACAGGTGAAAATGTCAAAAAATTGAAATATTTTTAAAATTCTAAAAATGACCTTGCAGAAGCAGAAGAAAATTGGGAATATGAAAAATGGAATATGTTTAAAGGTACAAATGTAATAAATATATTATTAACTTAAACTAAAAATATAAATTTTTCGACCTGAAAAATACCCTGATGTATATAGTAGAGGTGAAAATGTCAAAAAATTAAAATATTTTTAAAATTCTAAAAATGAGCTTGCAGTAGCAGAAAAAAATTGGAAATATGAAAAATGGAATATGTTTAAAGGTACGAATGTAATAAATATATTATTAAGTTAAACTAAAAATATAAAATTTTCGACCTGAAAAATACCCTGATGTATAGTACAGGTGAAAATGTCAAAAAATTAAAATATTTTTAAAATTCTAAAAACGGACATGCAGTAGCAGAATAAAATTGGAAATATGAAAAATGGAATATGTTTAAAGGTACGAATGTTTTAAATATATTATTAAGTTAAACTAAAAATATAAAATTTTCGACCTGAAAAATACCCTGATGTATAGTACAGGTGAAAATGTCAAAAAATTACAATATTTTTAAAATTCTAAAAATGGGCTTGGAGTAGCAGAATAAAATTGGAAATATGAAAAATGGAATATGTTTAAAGGTGCGAATGTAATAAATATATTATGAACTTAAACTAAAAATATAAAATTTTCGACCTGAAAAATACCCTGATGTATAGTACAGGTGAAAATGTCAAAAAATTAAAATATTTTTAAAATTCTAAAAATGGGCTTGCAGTAGCAAAATAAAATTGGAAATATGAAAAATGGAATATGTTTAAAGGTACGAATGTTTTAAATATATTATTAATTTAAACTAAAAATATAAAATTTTCGACCTGAAAAATACCCTGATGTATAGTACAGGTGAAAATGTAAAAAAATTAAAATATTTTTAAAATTCTAAAAATGGACTTGCAGTAGCAGAATAAAATTGGAAATATGAAAAATGGAATATGTTTAAATGTGCAAATGTAATAAATATATTATGAACTTAAACTGAAAATATAAAATTTTCGACCTGAAAAATACCCTGATGTATAGTACAGGAAAAAATGTCAAAAAATTTAATATTTTTAAAATTCTAAAAATGGGCTTGCAGTAGCAGAATAAAATTGGAAATATGAAAAATGGAATATGTTTAAAGGTGCGAATGTAATAAATATATTATGAACTTAAACTGAAAATATAAAATTTTCGACCTGAAAAATACCCTGATGTATAGTACAGGTGAAAATGTAAAAAAATTAAAATATTTTTAAAATTCTAAAAATGGGCTTGCAGTAGCAGAATAAAATTGGAAATATGAAAAATGGAATATGTTTAAAGGTAAGAATGTAATAAATATATTATGAACTTAAACTAAAAATATAAAATTTTCGACCTGAAAAATACCCTGATGTATAGTACAGGTGAAAATGTAAAAAAATTAAAATATTTTTAAAATTCTAAAAATGGGCTTGCAGTAGCAGAATAAAATTGGAAATATGAAAAATGGAATATGTTTAAAGGTGCGAATGTAATAAATATATTATTAATTTAAACTAAAAATATAAAATTTTCGACCTGAAAAATACCCTGATGTATAGTACAGGTGAAAATGTAAAAAAATTAAAAAAATTTGAAATTCTAAAAATTGGCTTGCAGTAGCAGAATAAAATTGGAAATATGAAAAATGGAATATGTTTAAAGGTGCGAATGTAATAAATATATTATTAACTTAAACTAAAAATATAAAATTTTCGACCTGAAAAATACCCTGATGTATAGTACAGGTGAAAATGTCAAAAAATTAAAATATTTTTAAAATTCTAAAAATGGGCTTGCAGTAGCAGAATAAAATTGGAAATATGAAAAATGGAATATGTTTAAAGGTACGAATGTAATAAATATATTATTAAGTTAAACTAAAAATATAAAATTTTCGACCTGAAAAATACCCTGATGTATAGTACAGGTGAAAATGTCAAAAAATTAAAATATTTTTAAAATTCTAAAAACGGGCTTGCAATAGCAGAATAAAATTGGAAATATGAAAAATGGAATAAGTTTAAAGGTACGAATGTAATAAATATATTATGAACTTAAACAAAAATATAAAATTTTCGACCTGAAAAATACCCTGATATATAGTACAGGTGAAAATGTCAAAAAATTAAAATATTTTTAAAATTCTAAAAATGGACTTGCAGTACAGAATAAAATTGGAAATATGAAAAATGGAATATGTTTAAAGGTGCGAATGTAATAAATATATTATTAACTTAAACTAAAAATATAAAATTTTTGACCTGAAAAATACCCTGATGTATAGTACAGGTGAAAATGTCAAAAAATTAAAATATTTTTAAAATTCTAAAAACGGGCTTGCAGTAGCAGAATAAAATTGGAAATATGAAAAATGGAATCGGTTTAAAGGTACGAATGTAATAAATATATTATGAACTTAAACTAAAAATATAAAATTTTTGACCTGAAAAATACCCTGATGTATAGTACAGGTGAAAATGTCAAAAAATTAAAATATTTTTAAAATTCTAAAAACGGGCTTGCAGTAGCAGAATAAAATTGGAAATATGAAAAATGGAATCGGTTTAAAGGTACGAATGTAATAAATATATTATGAACTTAAACTAAAAATATAAAATTTTTGACCTGAAAAATACCCTGATGTATAGTACAGGTGAAAATGTCAAAAAATTAAAATATTTTTAAAATTCTAAAAATGGACTTGCAGTAGCAGAATAAAATTGGAAATATGAAAAATGGAATATGTTTAAAGGTGCGAATGTAATAAATATATTATTAACTTAAACTAAAAATATAAAATTTTCGACCTGAAAAATACCCTGATGTATAGTACAGGTGAAAATGTCAAAAAATTAAAATATTTTTAAAATTCTAAAAATGGGCTTGCAGTAGCAAAATAAAATTGGAAATATGAAAAATGGAATATGTTTAAAGGTACGAATGTTTTAAATATATTATTAAGTTAAACTAAAAATATAAAATTTTCGACCTGAAAAATACCCTGATGTATAGTACAGGTGAAAATGTAAAAAAATTAAAATATTTTTAAAATTCTAAAAATGGACTTGCAGTAGCAGAATAAAATTGGAAATATGAAAAATGGAATATGTTTAAAGGTGCGAATGTAATAAATATATTATGAACTTAAACTAAAAATATAAAATTTTCGACCTGAAAAATACCCTGATGTATAGTACAGGTGAAAATGTCAAAAAATTAAAATATTTTTAAAATTCTAAAAATGGGCTTGCAGTAGCAAAATAAAATTGGAAATATGAAAAATGGAATATGTTTAAAGGTACGAATGTTTTAAATATATTATTAATTTAAACTAAAAATATAAAATTTTCGACCTGAAAAATACCCTGATGTATAGTACAGGTGAAAATGTAAAAAAATTAAAATATTTTTAAAATTCTAAAAATGGACTTGCAGTAGCAGAATAAAATTGGAAATATGAAAAATTGAATATGTTTAAATGTGCAAATGTAATAAATATATTATGAACTTAAACTAAAAATATAAAATTTTCGACCTGAAAAATACCCTGATGTATAGTACAGGAAAAAATGTCAAAAAATTTAATATTTTTAAAATTCTAAAAATGGGCTTGCAGTAGCAGAATAAAATTGGAAATATGAAAAATGGAATATGTTTAAAGGTGCGAATGTAATAAATATATTATGAACTTAAACTGAAAATCTAAAATTTTCGACCTGAAAAATACCCTGATGTATAGTACAGGTGAAAATGTAAAAAAAATTAAAATATTTTTAAAATTCTAAAAATTGGCTTGCAGTAGCAGAATAATATTGGAAATATGAAAAATGGAATATGTTTAAAGGTGCGAATGTAATAAATATATTATTAACTTAAACTAAAAATATAAAATTTTCGACCTGAAAAATACCCTGATGTATAGTACAGGTGAAAATGTAAAAAAATTAAAATATTTTTAAAATTCTAAAAATGGGCTTGTAGTAGCAGAATAAAATTGGAAATATGAAAAATGGAATATGTTTAAAGGTACGAATGTAATAAATATATTATTAACTTAAACTAAAAATATAAAATTTTCGACCTGAAAAATACCCTGATGTATAGTACAGGTGAAAATGTAAAAAAATTAAAATATTTTTAAAATTCTAAAAATGGGCTTGCAGTAGCAGAATAAAATTGGAAATATGAAAAATGGAATATGTTTAAAGGTGCGAATGTAATAAATATATTATTAATTTAAACTAAAAATATAAAATTTTCGACCTGAAAAATACCCTGATGTATAGTACAGGAAAAAATGTCAAAAAATTAAAAAAATTTGAAATTCTAAAAATTGGCTTGCAGTAGCAGAATAAAATTGGAAATATGAAAAATGGAATATGTTTAAAGGTGCGAATGTAATAAATATATTATTAACTTAAACTAAAAATATAAAATTTTCGAGCTGAAAAATACCATGATGTATAGTACAGGTGAAAATGTCAAAAAATTAAAATATTTTTAAACTTCTAAAAATGGGCTTGCAGTAGCAGAATAAAATTGGAAATATGAAAAATGGAATATGTTTAAAGGTGCGAATGTAATAAATATATTATTAACTTAAACTAAAAATATAAAATTTTCGACCTGAAAAATACCCTGATGTATAGTACAGGTGAAAATGTAAAAAAATTAAAATATTTTTAAAATTCTAAAAATGGACTTGCAGTAGCAGAATAAAATTGGAAATATGAAAAATTGAATATGTTTAAATGTGCAAATGTAATAAATATATTATGAACTTAAACTGAAAATCTAAAATTTTCATCCTGAAAAATACCCTGATGTATAGTACAGGTGAAAATGTCAAAAAATGACAATATTTTTAAAATTCTAAAAATGGGCTTGCAGTAGCAGAATAATATTGGAAATATGAAAAATGGAATATGTTTAAAGGTGCGAATGTAATAAATATATTATTAACTTAAACTAAAAATATAAAATTTTCGACCTGAAAAATACCCTGATGTATAGTACAGGTGAAAATGTCAAAAAATTAAAATATTTTTAAAATTCTAAAAATGGGCTTGTAGTAGCAGAATAAAATTGGAAATATGAAAAATGGAATATGTTTAAAGGTACGAATGTAATAAATATATTATTAACTTAAACTAAAAATATAAAATTTTCGACCTGAAAAATACCCTGATGTATAGTACAGGTGAAAATGTAAAAAAATTAAAATATTTTTAAAATTCTAAAAATGGGCTTGCAGTAGCAGAATAAAATTGGAAATAGGAAAAATGGAATCGGTTGAAAGGTACGAATGTAATAAATATATTATGAACTTAAACTAAAAATATAAAATTTTCGAGCTGAAAAATACCATGATGTATAGTACAGGTGAAAATGTCAAAAAATTAAAATATTTTTAAAATTCTAAAAATGGGCTTGCAGTAGCAGAATAAAATTGGAAATATGAAAAATGGAATATGTTTAAAGGTGCGAATGTAATAAATATATTATTAACTTAAACTAAAAATATAAAATTTTCGACCTGAAAAATACCCTGATGTATAGTACAGGTGAAAATGTAAAAAAATTAAAATATTTTTAAAATTCTAAAAATGGACTTGCAGTAGCAGAATAAAATTGGAAATATGAAAAATGGAATATGTTTAAAGGTGCGAATGTAATAAATATATTATTAACTTAAACTAAAAATATAAAATTTTCGACCTGAAAAATACCCTGATGTATAGTACAGGTGAAAATGTCAAAAAATTAAAATATTTTTAAAATTCTAAAAATGGGCTTGTAGTAGCAGAATAAAATTGGAAATAGGAAAAATGGAATCGGTTGAAAGGTACGAATGTAATAAATATATTATTAACTTAAACTAAAAATATAAAATTTTCGACCTGAAAAATACCCTGATGTATAGTACAGGTGAAAATGTAAAAAAATTAAAATATTTTTAAAATTCTAAAAATGGGCTTGCAGTAGCAGAATAAAATTGGAAATAGGAAAAATGGAATCGGTTGAAAGGTACGAATGTAATAAATATATTATGAACTTAAACTAAAAATATAAAATTTTCGAGCTGAAAAATACCATGATGTATAGTACAGGTGAAAATGTCAAAAAATTAAAATATTTTTAAAATTCTAAAAATGGGCTTGCAGTAGCAGAATAAAATTGGAAATATGAAAAATGGAATATGTTTAAAGGTGCGAATGTAATAAATATATTATGAACTTAAACTGAAAATCTAAAATTTTCGACCTGAAAAATACCCTGATGTATAGTACAGGTGAAAATGTCAAAAAATTACAATATTTTTAAAATTCTAAAAATGGGCTTGCAGTAGCAGAATAAAATTGGAAATAGGAAAAATGGAATCGGTTGAAAGGTACGAATGTAATAAATATATTATTAACTTAAACTAAAAATATAAAATTTTCGACCTGAAAAATACCCTGATGTATAGTACAGGTGAAAATGTAAAAAAATTAAAATATTTTTAAAATTCTAAAAATGGGCTTGCAGTAGCAGAATAAAATTGGAAATATGAAAAATGGAATATGTTTAAAGGTGCGAATGTAATAAATATATTATGAACTTAAACTAAAAATATAAAATTTTCGACCTGAAAAATACCCTGATGTATAGTACAGGTGAAAATGTAAAAAAATTAAAATATTTTTAAAATTCTAAAAATGGACTTGCAGTAGCAGAATAAAATTGGAAATATGAAAAATTGAATATGTTTAAATGTGCAAATGTAATAAATATATTATGAACTTAAACTAAAAATATAAAATTTTCGACCTGAAAAATACCCTGATGTATAGTACAGGAAAAAATGTCAAAAAATTTAATATTTTTAAAATTCTAAAAATGGGCTTGCAGTAGCAGAATAAAATTGGAAATATGAAAAATGGAATAGGTTTAAAGGTGCGAATGTAATAAATATATTATGAACTTAAACTGAAAATCTAAAATTTTCGACCTGAAAAATACCCTGATGTATAGTACAGGTGAAAATGTAAAAAAAATTAAAATATTTTTAAAATTCTAAAAATTGGCTTGCAGTAGCAGAATAATATTGGAAATATCAAAAATGGAATATGTTTAAAGGTGCGAATGTAATAAATATATTATTAACTTAAACTAAAAATATAAAATTTTCGACCTGAAAAATACCCTGATGTATAGTACAGGTGAAAATGTCAAAAAATTAAAATATTTTTAAAATTCTAAAAATGGGCTTGTAGTAGCAGAATAAAATTGGAAATATGAAAAATGGAATATGTTTAAAGGTACGAATGTAATAAATATATTATTAACTTAAACTAAAAATATAAAATTTTCGACCTGAAAAATACCCTGATGTATAGTACAGGTGAAAATGTAAAAAAATTAAAATATTTTTAAAATTCTAAATATGGGCTTGCAGTAGCAGAATAAAATTGGAAATAGGAAAAATGGAATCGGTTGAAAGGTACGAATGTAATAAATATATTATGAACTTAAACTAAAAATATAAAATTTTCGAGCTGAAAAATACCATGATGTATAGTACAGGTGAAAATGTCAAAAAATTAAAATATTTTTAAAATTCTAAAAATGGGCTTGCAGTAGCAGAATAAAATTGGAAATATGAAAAATGGAATATGTTTAAAGGTGCGAATGTAATAAATATATTATTAACTTAAACTAAAAATATAAAATTTTCGACCTGAAAAATACCCTGATGTATAGTACAGGTGAAAATGTAAAAAAATTAAAATATTTTTAAAATTCTAAAAATGGACTTGCAGTAGCAGAATAAAATTGGAAATATGAAAAATGGAATATGTTTAAATGTGCAAATGTAATAAATATATTATGAACTTAAACTAAAAATATAAAATTTTTGACCTGAAAAATACCCTGATGTATAGTACAGGAAAAAATGTCAAAAAATTTAATATTTTTAAAATTCTAAAAATGGGCTTGCAGTAGCAGAATAAAATTGGAAATATGAAAAATGGAATATGTTTAAAGGTGCGAATGTAATAAATATATTATGAACTTAAACTGAAAATCTAAAATTTTCGACCTGAAAAATACCCTGATGTATAGTACAGGTGAAAATGTCAAAAAATTACAATATTTTTAAAATTCTAAAAATGGGCTTGCAGTAGCAGAATAAAATTGGAAATAGGAAAAATGGAATCGGTTGAAAGGTACGAATGTAATAAATATATTATTAACTTAAACTAAAAATATAAAATTTTCGACCTGAAAAATACCCTGATGTATAGTACAGGTGAAAATGTCAAAAAATTACAATATTTTTAAAATTCTAAAAATGGGCTTGCAGTAGCAGAATAAAATTGGAAATAGGAAAAATGGAATCGGTTGAAAGGTACGAATGTAATAAATATATTATTAACTTAAACTAAAAATATAAAATTTTTGACCTGAAAAATACCCTGATGTATAGTACAGGTGAAAATGTCAAAAAATTAAAATATTTTTAAAATTCTAAAAATGGGCTTGCAGTAGCAGAATAAAATTGGAAATATGAAAAATGGAATATGTTTAAAGGTAAGAATGTAATAAATATATTATGAACTTAAACTAAAAATATAAAATTTTCGACCTGAAAAATACCCTGATGTATAGTACAGGTGAAAATGTAAAAAAATTAAAATATTTTTAAAATTCTAAAAATGGGCTTGCAGTAGCAGAATAAAATTGGAAATATGAAAAATGGAATATGTTTAAAGGTGCGAATGTAATAAATATATTATTAATTTAAACTAAAAATATAAAATTTTCGACCTGAAAAATACCCTGATGTATAGTACAGGTGAAAATGTCAAAAAATTAAAATATTTTTAAAATTCTAAAAATGGACTTGCAGTAGCAGAATAAAATTGGAAATATGAAAAATGGAATATGTTTAAAGGTGCGAATGTAATAAATATATTATGAACTTAAACTAAAAATATAAAATTTTCGACCTGAAAAATACCCTGATGTATAGTACAGGTGAAAATGTAAAAAAATTAAAATATTTTTAAAATTCTAAAAATGGGCTTGCAGTAGCAAAATAAAATTGGAAATATGAAAAATGGCATATGTTTAAAGGTACGAATGTTTTAAATATATTATTAAGTTAAACTAAAAATATAAAATTTTCGACCTGAAAAATACCCTGATGTATAGTACAGGTGAAAATGTAAAAAAATTAAAATATTTTTAAAATTCTAAAAATGGACTTGCAGTAGCAGAATAAAATTGGAAATATGAAAAATGGAATATGTTTAAATGTGCAAATGTAATAAATATATTATGAACTTAAACTAAAAATATAAAATTTTCGACCTGAAAAATACCCTGATGTATAGTACAGGAAAAAATGTCAAAAAATTTAATATTTTTAAAATTCTAAAAATGGGCTTGCAGTAGCAGAATAAAATTGGAAATATGAAAAATGGAATATGTTTAAAGGTGCGAATGTAATAAATATATTATTAATTTAAACTAAAAATATAAAATTTTCGACCTGAAAAATACCCTGATGTATAGTACAGGTGAAAATGTAAAAAAATTAAAATATTTTTAAAATTCTAAAAATGGGCTTGCAGTAGCAAAATAAAATTGGAAATATGAAAAATGGAATATGTTTAAAGGTACGAATGTTTTAAATATATTATTAAGTTAAACTAAAAATATAAAATTTTCGACCTGAAAAATACCCTGATGTATAGTACAGGTGAAAATGTAAAAAAATTAAAATATTTTTAAAATTCTGAAAATGGACTTGCAGTAGCAGAATAAAATTGGAAATATGAAAAATGGAATATGTTTAAAGGTGCGAATGTAATAAATATATTATGAACTTAAACTAAAAATATAAAATTTTCAACCTGAAAAATACCCTGATGTATAGTACAGGTGAAAATGTAAAAAAATTAAAATATTTTTAAAATTCTAAAAATGGGCTTGCAGTAGCAAAATAAAATTGGAAATATGAAAAATGGAATAGGTTTAAAGGTACGAATGTTTTAAATATATTATTAATTTAAACTAAAAATATAAAATTTTCGACCTGAAAAATACCCTGATGTATAGTACAGGTGAAAATGTCAAAAAATTAAAATATTTTTAAAATTCTAAAAATGGGCTTGCAGTAGCAGAATAAAATTGGAGATATGAAAAATGGAATATGTTTAAAGGTACGAATGTAATAAATATATTATTAAGTTAAACTAAAAATATGGAATTTTCGACCTGAAAAATACCCTGATGTATAGTACAGGTAAAAATGTCAAAAAATTAAAATAATTTTAAAATTCTAAAAACGGGCTTGCAGTAGCAGAATAAAATTGGAAATATGAAAAATGGAATATGTTTAAAGGTACGAATGTAATAAATATATTATGAACTTAAACTAAAAATATAAAATTTTCGACCTGAAAAATACCCTGATGCCGGGTACAGGTGAAAATGTCAAAAAATTACAATATTTTTAAAATTCTGAAAATGGGCTTGCAGTAGCAGAATAAAATTGGAAATATGAAAAATGGAATAGGTTTAAAGGTACGAATGTAATAAATATACTATTAACTTAAACTAAAAATATAAATTTTTCGACCTGAAAAATACACTGATGCCGGGTACAGGTGAAAATGTCAAAAAATTACAATATTTTTAAAATTCTGAAAATGGGCTTGCAGTAGCAGAATAAAATTGGAAATATGAAAAATGGAATAGGTTTAAAGTTACGAATGTAATAAATATATTATTAACTTAAACTAAAAATATAAATTTTTCGACCTGAAAAATACCCTGATGCCGGGTACAGGTGAAAATGTCAAAAAATTACAATATTTTTAAAATTCCGAAAATGGGCTTGCAGTAGCAGAATAAAATTGGAAATATGAAAAATGGAATAGGTTTAAAGTTACGAATGTAATAAATATATTATTAACTTAAACTAAAAATATAAATTTTTCGACCTGAAAAATACCCTGATGCCGGGTACAGGTGAAAATGTCAAAAAATGACAATATTTTTAAAATTCCGAATATGGGCTTGCAGTAGCAGAATAAAATTGGAAATATGAAAAATGGAATAGGTTTAAAGGTACGAATGTAATAAATATACTATTAACTTAAACTAAAAATATAAATTTTTCGACCTGAAAAATACACTGATGCCGGGTACAGGTGAAAATGTCAAAAAATGACAATATTTTTAAAATTCCGAAAATGGGCTTGCAGTAGCAGAATAAAATTGGAAATATGAAAAATGGAATAGGTTTAAAGGTACGAATGTAATAAATATATTATTAACTTAAACTAAAAATATAAATTTTTCGACCTGAAAAATACCCTGATGCCGGGTACAGGTGAAAATGTCAAAAAATTACAATATTTTTAAAATTCCGAAAATGGGCTTGCAGTAGCAGAATAAAATTGGAAATATGAAAAATGGAATAGGTTTAAAGGTACGAATGTAATAAATATATTATTAACTTAAACTAAAAATATAAATTTTTCGACCTGAAAAATACCCTGATGTATAGTACAGGTGAAAATGTCAAAAAATGACAATATTTTTAAAATTCCAAAAATGGGCTTGCAGTAGCAGAATAAAATTGGAAATATGAAAAATGGAATAGGTTTAAAGGTACGAATGTAATAAATATATTATTAATTTAAACTACAAAAATAAATTTTTCGACCTGAAAAATACCATGATGCCGGGTACAGGTGAAAATGTCAAAAAATTACAATATATTTAAAATTCTGAAAATGGGCTTGCAGTAGCAGAATAAAATTGGAAATATGAAAAATGGAATAGGTTTAAAGGTACGAATGTAATAAATATATTATTAACTTAAACTAAAAATATAAATTTTTCGACCTGAAAAATACCCTGATGTATAGTACAGGTGAAAATGTCAAAAAATTACAATATTTTTAAAATTCTGAAAATGGGCTTGCAGTAGCAGAATAAAATTGGAAATATGAAAAATGGAATAGGTTTAAAGGTACGAATGTAATAAATATACTATTAACTTAAACTAAAAATATAGATTTTTCGACCTGAAAAATACACTGATGCCGGGTACAGGTGAAAATGTCAAAAAATGACAATATTTTTAAAATTCCAAAAATGGGCTTGCAGTAGCAGAATAAAATTGGAAATATGAAAAATGGAATAGGTGTAAAGGTACGAATGTAATAAATATATTATTAACTTAAACTAAAAATATAAAATTTTCGACCTGAAAAATACCCTGATGTATAGTACAGGTGAAAATGTCAAAAAATTAAAATATTTTTAAAATTCCGAAAATGGGCTTGCAGTAGCAGAATAAAATTGGAAATATGAAAAATGGAATAGGTTTAAAGGTACGAATGTAATAAATATATTATTAACTTAAACTAAAAATATAAATTTTTCGACCTGAAAAATACCCTGATGTATAGTACAGGTGAAAATGTAAAAAAATTAAAATATTTTTAAAATTCTAAATATGGGCTTGCAGTAGCAGAATAAAATTGGAAATAGGAAAAATGGAATCGGTTGAAAGGTACGAATGTAATAAATATATTATGAACTTAAACTAAAAATATAAAATTTTCGAGCTGTAAAATACCATGATGTATAGTACAGGTGAAAATGTCAAAAAATTAAAATATTTTTAAAATTCTAAAAATGGGCTTGCAGTAGCAGAATAAAATTGGAAATATGAAAAATGGAATATGTTTAAAGGTGCGAATGTAATAAATATATTATTAACTTAAACTAAAAATATAAAATTTTCGACCTGAAAAATACCCTGATGTATAGTACAGGTGAAAATGTAAAAAAATTAAAATATTTTTAAAATTCTAAAAATGGACTTGCAGTAGCAGAATAAAATTGGAAATATGAAAAATGGAATATGTTTAAATGTGCAAATGTAATAAATATATTATGAACTTAAACTAAAAATATAAAATTTTTGACCTGAAAAATACCCTGATGTATAGTACAGGAAAAAATGTCAAAAAATTTAATATTTTTAAAATTCTAAAAATGGGCTTGCAGTAGCAGAATAAAATTGGAAATATGAAAAATGGAATATGTTTAAAGGTGCGAATGTAATAAATATATTATGAACTTAAACTGAAAATCTAAAATTTTCGACCTGAAAAATACCCTGATGTATAGTACAGGTGAAAATGTCAAAAAATTACAATATTTTTAAAATTCTAAAAATGGGCTTGCAGTAGCAGAATAAAATTGGAAATAGGAAAAATGGAATCGGTTGAAAGGTACGAATGTAATAAATATATTATTAACTTAAACTAAAAATATAAAATTTTCGACCTGAAAAATACCCTGATGTATAGTACAGGTGAAAATGTCAAAAAATTACAATATTTTTAAAATTCTAAAAATGGGCTTGCAGTAGCAGAATAAAATTGGAAATAGGAAAAATGGAATCGGTTGAAAGGTACGAATGTAATAAATATATTATTAACTTAAACTAAAAATATAAAATTTTTGACCTGAAAAATACCCTGATGTATAGTACAGGTGAAAATGTAAAAAAATTAAAATATTTTTAAAATTCTAAAAATGGGCTTGCAGTAGCAGAATAAAATTGGAAATATGAAAAATGGAATATGTTTAAAGGTGCGAATGTAATAAATATATTATTAATTTAAACTAAAAATATAAAATTTTCGACCTGAAAAATACCCTGATGTATAGTACAGGTGAAAATGTCAAAAAATTAAAATATTTTTAAAATTCTAAAAATGGACTTGCAGTAGCAGAATAAAATTGGAAATATGAAAAATGGAATATGTTTAAAGGTGCGAATGTAATAAATATATTATGAACTTAAACTAAAAATATAAAATTTTCGACCTGAAAAATACCCTGATGTATAGTACAGGTGAAAATGTAAAAAAATTAAAATATTTTTAAAATTCTAAAAATGGGCTTGC
The DNA here is from genome assembly GCA_026167975.1 of Phrynosoma blainvillii. NCBI lineage: Eukaryota > Metazoa > Chordata > Lepidosauria > Squamata > Phrynosomatidae > Phrynosoma > Phrynosoma blainvillii. The sequence goes on from JANUYF010000014.1 coordinate 15,476,539, forward strand.
AGTAGCAAAATAAAATTGGAAATATGAAAAATGGCATATGTTTAAAGGTACGAATGTTTTAAATATATTATTAAGTTAAACTAAAAATATAAAATTTTCGACCTGAAAAATACCCTGATGTATAGTACAGGTGAAAATGTAAAAAAATTAAAATATTTTTAAAATTCTAAAAATGGACTTGCAGTAGCAGAATAAAATTGGAAATATGAAAAATGGAATATGTTTAAATGTGCAAATGTAATAAATATATTATGAACTTAAACTAAAAATATAAAATTTTCGACCTGAAAAATACCCTGATGTATAGTACAGGAAAAAATGTCAAAAAATTTAATATTTTTAAAATTCTAAAAATGGGCTTGCAGTAGCAGAATAAAATTGGAAATATGAAAAATGGAATATGTTTAAAGGTGCGAATGTAATAAATATATTATTAATTTAAACTAAAAATATAAAATTTTCAACCTGAAAAATACCCTGATGTATAGTACAGGTGAAAATGTCAAAAAATTAAAATATTTTTAAAATTCTAAAAATGGGCTTGCAGTAGCAGAATAAAATTGGAAATATGAAAAATGGAATATGTTTAAAGGTACGAATGTAATAAATATATTATGAACTTAAACTAAAAATATAAAATTTTCAACCTGAAAAATACCCTGATGTATAGTACAGGAAAAAATGTCAAAAAATTTAATATTTTTAAAATTCTAAAAATGGGCTTGCAGTAGCAGAATAAAATTGGAAATATGAAAAATCGAATATGTTTAAAGGTGCGAATGTAATAAATATATTATGAACTTAAACTGAAAATATAAAATTTTCGACCTGAAAAATACCCTGATGTATAGTACAGGTGAAAATGTAAAAAAAATTAAAATATTTTTAAAATTCTAAAAATTGGCTTGCAGTAGCAGAATGAAATTGGAAATATGAAAAATGGAATATGTTTAAAGGTGCGAATGTAATAAATATATTATTAACTTAAACTAAAAATATAAAATTTTCGACCTGAAAAATACCCTGATGCCGGGTACAGGTGAAAATGTCAAAAAATTACAATATTTTTAAAATTCTGAAAATGGGCTTGCAGTAGCAGAATAAAATTGGAAATATGAAAAATGGAATAGGTTTAAAGTTACGAATGTAATAAATATATTATTAACTTAAACTAAAAATATAAATTTTTCGACCTGAAAAATACCCTGATGCCGGGTACAGGTGAAAATGTCAAAAAATTACAATATTTTTAAAATTCCGAAAATGGGCTTGCAGTAGCAGAATAAAATTGGAAATATGAAAAATGGAATAGGTTTAAAGGTACGAATGTAATAAATATACTATTAACTTAAACTAAAAATATAAATTTTTCGACCTGAAAAATACACTGATGCCGGGTACAGGTGAAAATGTCAAAAAATGACAATATTTTTAAAATTCCGAAAATGGGCTTGCAGTAGCAGAATAAAATTGGAAATATGAAAAATGGAATAGGTTTAAAGGTACGAATGTAATAAATATATTATTAACTTAAACTAAAAATATAAATTTTTCGACCTGAAAAATACCCTGATGCCGGGTACAGGTGAAAATGTCAAAAAATTACAATATTTTTAAAATTCCGAAAATGGGCTTGCAGTAGCAGAATAAAATTGGAAATATGAAAAATGGAATAGGTTTAAAGGTCCGAATGTAATAAATATATTATTAACTTAAACTAAAAATATAAATTTTTCGACCTGAAAAATACCCTGATGTATAGTACAGGTGAAAATGTCAAAAAATGACAATATTTTTAAAATTCCAAAAATGGGCTTGCAGTAGCAGAATAAAATTGGAAATATGAAAAATGGAATAGGTTTAAAGGTACGAATGTAATAAATATATTATTAATTTAAACTACAAAAATAAATTTTTCGACCTGAAAAATACCATGATGCCGGGTACAGGTGAAAATGTCAAAAAATGACAATATTTTTAAAATTCCAAAAATGGGCTTGCAGTAGCAGAATAAAATTGGAAATATGAAAAATGGAATAGGTGTAAAGGTACGAATGTAATAAATATATTATTAACTTAAACTAAAAATATAAAATTTTCGACCTGAAAAATACCCTGATGTATAGTACAGGTGAAAATGTCAAAAAATTAAAATATTTTTAAAATTCCGAAAATGGGCTTGCAGTAGCAGAATAAAATTGGAAATATGAAAAATGGAATAGGTTTAAAGGTACGAATGTAATAAATATATTATTAACTTAAACTAAAAATATAAATTTTTCGACCTGAAAAATACCCTGATGTATAGTACAGGTGAAAATGTCAAAAAATGACAATATTTTTAAAATTCCGAAAATGGGCTTGCAGTAGCAGAATAAAATTGGAAATATGAAAAATGGAATAGGTTTAAAGGTACGAATGTAATAAATATATTATTAACTAAAACTAAAAATATAAATTTTTCGACCTGAAAAATACCCTGATGTATAGTACAGGTGAAAATGTCAAAAAATGACAATATTTTTAAAATTCTGAAAATGGGCTTGCAGTAGCAGAATAAAATTGGAAATATGGAAAATGGAATAGGTTTAAAGGTACGAATGTAATAAATATACTATTAACTTAAACTAAAAATATAGATTTTTCGACCTGAAAAATACACTGATGCCGGGTACAGGTGAAAATGTCAAAAAATGACAATATTTTTAAAATTCCAAAAATGGGCTTGCAGTAGCAGAATAAAATTGGAAATATGAAAAATGGAATAGGTGTAAAGGTACGAATGTAATAAATATATTATTAACTTAAACTAAAAATATAAATTTTTCGACCTGAAAAATACCCTGATGTATAGTACAGGTGAAAATGTTAAAAAATGACAATATTTTTAAAATTCCGAAAATGGGCTTGCAGTAGCAGAATAAAATTGGAAATATGAAAAATGGAATAGGTTTAAAGGTACAAATGTAATAAATATATTATTAACTTAAACTAAAAATATAAATTTTTTGACCTGAAAAATACCCTGATGCCGGGTACAGGTGAAAATGTCAAAAAATTACAATATTTTTAAAATTCCAAAAATGGGCTTGCAGTAGCAGAATAAAATTGGAACTATGAAAAATGGAATAGGTTTAAAGGTACGAATGTAATAAATATACTATTAACTTAAACTAAAAATATAGATTTTTCGACCTGAAAAATACACTGATGCCGGGTACAGGTGAAAATGTCAAAAAATGACAATATTTTTAAAATTCCAAAAATGGGCTTGCAGTAGCAGAATAAAATTGGAAATATGAAAAATGGAATAGGTGTAAAGGTACGAATGTAATAAATATATTATTAACTTAAACTAAAAATATAAAATTTTCGACCTGAAAAATACCCTGATGTATAGTACAGGTGAAAATGTCAAAAAATGACAATATTTTTAAAATTCCGAAAATGGGCTTGCAGTAGCAGAATAAAATTGGAAATATGAAAAATGGAATAGGTTTAAAGGTACGAATGTAATAAATATATTATTAACTTAAACTAAAAATATAAATTTTTCGACCTGAAAAATGCCATGATGCCGGGTACAGGTGAAAATGGCAAAAAATTACAATATTTTTAAAATTCCGAAAATGGGCTTGCAGTAGCAGAATAAAATTGGAAATATGAAAAATGGAATAGGTTTAAAGGTACGAATGTAATAAGTATATTATTAACTTAAACTAAAAATATAAAATTTTCGACCTGAAAAATACCCTGATGTATAGTACAGGTGAAAATGTCAAAAAATTAAAATATTTTTAAAATTCCGAAAATGGGCTTGCAGTAGCAGAATAAAATTGGAAATATGAAAAATGGAATAGGTTTAAAGGTACGAATGTAATAAATATATTATTAACTTAAACTAAAAATATAATTTTTTCGACTTGAAAAATACCATGATGCCGGGTACAGGTGAAAATGTCAAAAAATGACAATATTTTTAAAATTCCGAAAATGGGCTTGCAGTAGCAGAATAAAATTGGAAATATGAAAAATGGAATAGGTTTAAAGGTACAAATGTAATAAATATATTATTAACTTAAACTAAAAATATAAAATTTTCGACCTGAAAAATACCCTGATGTATAGTACAGGTGAAAATGTAAAAAAATTAAAATATTTTTAAAATTCTAAAAATGGGCTTGCAGTAGCAAAATAAAATTGGAAATATGAAAAATGGAATACGTTTAAAGGTACGAATGTTTTAAATATATTATTAATTTAAACTAAAAATATAAAATTTTCGACCTGAAAAATACCCTGATGTATAGTACAGGTGAAAATGTCAAAAAATTAAAATATTTTTAAAATTCTAAAAATGGGCTTGCAGTAGCAGAATAAAATTGGAGATATGAAAAATGGAATATGTTGAAAGGTACGAATGTAATAAATATATTATTAAGTTAAACTAAAAATATGGAATTTTCGACCTGAAAAATACCCTGATGTATAGTACAGGTAAAAATGTCAAAAAATTAAAATAATTTTAAAATTCTAAAAACGGGCTTGCAGTAGCAGAATAAAATTGGAAATATGAAAAATGGAATATGTTTAAAGGTACGAATGTAATAAATATATTATGAACTTAAACTAAAAATATAAAATTTTCAACCTGAAAAATACCCTGATGTATAGTACAGGTGAAAATGTCAAAAAATTAAAATGGTCTTAAAATTCTAAAAATGAGCTTGCAGTAGCAGAAAAAAACTGGAAATATGAAAAATGGAATATGTTTAAAGGTACGAATGTAATACATATATTATTAACTTAAATTAAAAGTATAAATTTTTCGACCTGAAAAATACCCTGATGTATAGTACAGGAAAAAATGTCAAAAAATTTAATATTTTTAAAATTCTAAAAATGGGCTTGCAGTAGCAGAATAAAATTGGAAATATGAAAAATGGAATATGTTTAAAGGTGCGAATGTAATAAATATATTATGAACTTAAACTGAAAATATAAAATTTTCGACCTGAAAAATACCCTGATGTATAGTACAGGTGAAAATGTAAAAAAAATTAAAATATTTTTAAAATTCTGAAAATGGGCTTGCAGTAGCAGAATAAAATTGGAAATATGAAAAATGGAATAGGTTTAAAGGTACGAATGTAATAAATATACTATTAACTTAAACTAAAAATATAAAATTTTCGACCTGAAAAATACCCTGATGTATAGTACAGGTGAAAATGTAAAAAAATTAAAATATTTTTAAAATTCTAAAAATGGGCTTGCAGTAGCAAAATAAAATTGGAAATATGAAAAATGGAATACGTTTAAAGGTACGAATGTTTTAAATATATTATTAATTTAAACTAAAAATATAAAATTTTCGACCTGAAAAATACCCTGATGTATAGTACAGGTGAAAATGTCAAAAAATTAAAATATTTTTAAAATTCTAAAAATGGGCTTGCAGTAGCAGAATAAAATTGGAGATATGAAATATGGAATATGTTTAAAGGTACGAATGTAATAAATATATTATTAAGTTAAACTAAAAATATGGAATTTTCGACCTGAAAAATACCCTGATGTATAGTACAGGTAAAAATGTCAAAAAATTAAAATAATTTTAAAATTCTAAAAACGGGCTTGCAGTAGCAGAATAAAATTGGAAATATGAAAAATGGAATATGTTTAAAGGTACGAATGTAATAAATATATTATGAACTTAAACTAAAAATATAAAATTTTCAACCTGAAAAATACCCTGATGTATAGTACAGGAAAAAATGTCAAAAAATTTAATATTTTTAAAATTCTAAAAATGGGCTTGCAGTAGCAGAATAAAATTGGAAATATGAAAAATGGAATATGTTTAAAGGTGCGAATGTAATAAATATATTATGAACTTAAACTGAAAATATAAAATTTTCGACCTGAAAAATACCCTGATGTATAGTACAGGTGAAAATGTAAAAAAAATTAAAATATTTTTAAAATTCTAAAAATTGGCTTGCAGTAGCAGAATGAAATTGGAAATATGAAAAATGGAATATGTTTAAAGGTGCGAATGTAATAAATATATTATTAACTTAAACTAAAAATATAAAATTTTCGACCTGAAAAATACCCTGATGCCGGGTACAGGTGAAAATGTCAAAAAATTACAATATTTTTAAAATTCTGAAAATGGGCTTGCAGTAGCAGAATAAAATTGGAAATATGAAAAATGGAATAGGTTTAAAGGTACGAATGTAATAAATATACTATTAACTTAAACTAAAAATATAAATTTTTCGACCTGAAAAATACACTGATGCCGGGTACAGGTGAAAATGTCAAAAAATTACAATATTTTTAAAATTCTGAAAATGGGCTTGCAGTAGCAGAATAAAATTGGAAATATGAAAAATGGAATAGGTTTAAAGTTACGAATGTAATAAATATATTATTAACTTAAACTAAAAATATAAATTTTTCGACCTGAAAAATACCCTGATGCCGGGTACAGGTGAAAATGTCAAAAAATTACAATATTTTTAAAATTCCGAAAATGGGCTTGCAGTAGCAGAATAAAATTGGAAATATGAAAAATGGAATAGGTTTAAAGTTACGAATGTAATAAATATATTATTAACTTAAACTAAAAATATAAATTTTTCGACCTGAAAAATACCCTGATGCCGGGTACAGGTGAAAATGTCAAAAAATTACAATATTTTTAAAATTCTGAAAATGGGCTTGCAGTAGCAGAATAAAATTGGAAATATGAAAAATGGAATAGGTTTAAAGGTACGAATGTAATAAATATACTATTAACTTAAACTAAAAATATAAATTTTTCGACCTGAAAAATACACTGATGCCGGGTACAGGTGAAAATGTCAAAAAATGACAATATTTTTAAAATTCCGAAAATGGGCTTGCAGTAGCAGAATAAAATTGGAAATATGAAAAATGGAATAGGTTTAAAGGTACGAATGTAATAAATATATTATTAACTTAAACTAAAAATATAAATTTTTCGACCTGAAAAATACCCTGATGCCGGGTACAGGTGAAAATGTCAAAAAATTACAATATTTTTAAAATTCCGAAAATGGGCTTGCAGTAGCAGAATAAAATTGGAAATATGAAAAATGGAATAGGTTTAAAGGTACGAATGTAATAAATATATTATTAACTTAAACTAAAAATATAAATTTTTCGACCTGAAAAATACCCTGATGTATAGTACAGGTGAAAATGTCAAAAAATGACAATATTTTTAAAATTCCAAAAATGGGCTTGCAGTAGCAGAATAAAATTGGAAATATGAAAAATGGAATAGGTTTAAAGGTACGAATGTAATAAATATATTATTAATTTAAACTACAAAAATAAATTTTTCGACCTGAAAAATACCATGATGCCGGGTACAGGTGAAAATGTCAAAAAATTACAATATATTTAAAATTCTGAAAATGGGCTTGCAGTAGCAGAATAAAATTGGAAATATGAAAAATGGAATAGGTTTAAAGGTACGAATGTAATAAATATATTATTAACTTAAACTAAAAATATAAATTTTTCGACCTGAAAAATACCCTGATGTATAGTACAGGTGAAAATGTCAAAAAATTACAATATTTTTAAAATTCTGAAAATGGGCTTGCAGTAGCAGAATAAAATTGGAAATATGAAAAATGGAATAGGTTTAAAGGTACGAATGTAATAAATATACTATTAACTTAAACTAAAAATATAGATTTTTCGACCTGAAAAATACACTGATGCCGGGTACAGGTGAAAATGTCAAAAAATGACAATATTTTTAAAATTCCAAAAATGGGCTTGCAGTAGCAGAATAAAATTGGAAATATGAAAAATGGAATAGGTGTAAAGGTACGAATGTAATAAATATATTATTAACTTAAACTAAAAATATAAAATTTTCGACCTGAAAAATACCCTGATGTATAGTACAGGTGAAAATGTCAAAAAATTAAAATATTTTTAAAATTCCGAAAATGGGCTTGCAGTAGCAGAATAAAATTGGAAATATGAAAAATGGAATAGGTTTAAAGGTACGAATGTAATAAATATATTATTAACTAAAACTAAAAATATAAATTTTTCGACCTGAAAAATACCCTGATGTATAGTACAGGTGAAAATGTCAAAAAATGACAATATTTTTAAAATTCTGAAAATGGGCTTGCAGTAGCAGAATAAAATTGGAAATATGAAAAATGGAATAGGTTTAAAGGTACGAATGTAATAAATATACTATTAACTTAAACTAAAAATATAGATTTTTCGACCTGAAAAATACACTTATGCCGGGTACAGGTGAAAATGTCAAAAAATGACAATATTTTTAAAATTCCAAAAATGGGCTTGCAGTAGCAGAATAAAATTGGAAATATGAAAAATGGAATAGGTGTAAAGGTACGAATGTAATAAATATATTATTAACTTAAACTAAAAATATAAAATTTTCGACCTGAAAAATACCCTGATGTATAGTACAGGTGAAAATGTCAAAAAATGACAATATTTTTAAAATTCCGAAAATGGGCTTGCAGTAGCAGAATAAAATTGGAAATATGAAAAATGGAATAGGTTTAAAGGTACAAATGTAATAAATATATTATTAACTTAAACTAAAAATATAAAATTTTCGACCTGAAAAATACCCTGATGCCGGGTACAGGTGAAAATGTCAAAAAATGACAATATTTTTAAAATTCCGAAAATGGGCTTGCAGTAGCTGAATAAAATTGGAAATATGAAAAATGGAATAGGTTTAAAGGTACGAATGTAATAAATATATTATTAACTTAAACTAAAAATATAAAATTTTCGACCTGAAAAATACCCTGATGTATAGTACAGGTGAAAATGTCAAAAAATGACAATATTTTTAAAATTCCAAAAATGGGCTTGCAGTAGCAGAATAAAATTGGAAATATGAAAAATGGAATAGGTTTAAAGGTACGAATGTAATAAATATATTATTAACTTAAACTAAAAATATAAAATTTTCGACCTGAAAAATACCCTGATGTATATATAGTACAGGTGAAAATGTCAAAAAATGACAATATTTTTAAAATTCCGAAAATGGGCTTGCAGTAGCAGAATAAAATTGGAAATATGAAAAATGGAATAGGTTTAAAGGTACAAATGTAATAAATATATTATTAACTTAAACTAAAAATATAAATTTTTCGACCTGAAAAATACCCTGATGTATAGTACAGGTGAAAATGTCAAAAAATGACAATATTTTTAAAATTCCGAAAATGGGCTTGCAGTAGCAGAATAAAATTGGAAATATGAAAAATGGAATAGGTTTAAAGGTACGAATGTAATAAATATACTATTAACTTAAACTAAAAATATAGATTTTTCGACCTGAAAAATACACTGATGCCGGGTACAGGTGAAAATGTCAAAAAATTAAAATATTTTTAAAATTCCGAAAATGGGCTTGCAGTAGCAGAATAAAATTGGAAATATGAAAAATGGAATAGGTTTAAAGTTACAAATGTAATAAATATATTATTAACTTAAACTAAAAATATAAATTTTTCGACCTGAAAAATACCCTGATGCCGGGTACAGGTGAAAATGTCAAAAAATTACAATTTTTTTAAAATTCTGAAAATGGGCTTGCAGTAGCAGAATAAAATTGGAAATATGAAAAATGGAATAGGTTTAAAGTTACGAATGTAATAAATATATTATTAACTTAAACTAAAAATATAAATTTTTCGACCTGAAAAATACCCTGATGTATAGTACAGGTGAAAATGTCAAAAAATTACAATATTTTTAAAATTCTGAAAATGGGCTTGCAGTAGCAGAATAAAATTGGAAATATGAAAAATGGAATAGGTTTAAAGGTACGAATGTAATAAATATACTATTAACTTAAACTAAAAATATAAATTTTTCGACCTGAAAAATACCCTGATGTATAGTACAGGTGAAAATGTCAAAAAATGACAATATTTTTAAAATTCCAAAAATGGGCTTGCAGTAGCAGAATAAAATTGGAAATATGAAAAATGGAATAGGTTTAAAGGTACGAATGTAATAAATATATTATTAACTTAAACTAAAAATATAAAATTTTCGACCTGAAAAATACCCTGATGTATAGTACAGGTGAAAATGTCAAAAAATGACAATATTTTTAAAATTCCGAAAATGGGCTTGCAGTAGCAGAATAAAATTGGAAATATGAAAAATGGAATAGGTTTAAAGTTACGAATGTAATAAATATATTATTAACTTAAACTAAAAATATAAATTTTTCGACCTGAAAAATACCCTGATGTATAGTACAGGTGAAAATGTCAAAAAATGACAATATTTTTAAAATTCTGAAAATGGGCTTGCAGTAGCAGAATAAAATTGGAAATATGAAAAATGGAATAGGTTTAAAGGTACAAATGTAATAAATATATTATTAACTTAAACTAAAAATATAAATTTTTCAACCTGAAAAATACCCTGATGTATAGTACAGGTGAAAATGTCAAAAAATGACAATATTTTTAAAATTCCGAAAATGGGCTTGCAGTAGCAGAATAAAATTGGAAATATGAAAAATGGAATAGGTTTAAAGGTACGAATGTAATAAATATATTATTAACTAAAACTAAAAATATAAATTTTTCGACCTGAAAAATACCCTGATGTATAGTACAGGTGAAAATGTCAAAAAATTACAATATTTTTAAAATTCTGAAAATGGGCTTGCAGTAGCAGAATAAAATTGGAAATATGAAAAATGGAATAGGTTTAAAGGTACGAATGTAATAAATATACTATTAACTTAAACTAAAAATATAAATTTTTCGACCTGAAAAATACACTGATGCCGGGTACAGGTGAAAATGTCAAAAAATTACAATATTTTTAAAATTCTGAAAATGGGCTTGCAGTAGCAGAATAAAATTGGAAATATGAAAAATGGAATAGGTTTAAAGTTACGAATGTAATAAATATATTATTAACTTAAACTAAAAATATAAATTTTTCAACCTGAAAAATACCCTGATGTATACTACAGGTGAAAATGTCAAAAAATGACAATATTTTTACAATTCCGAAAATGGGCTTGCAGTAGCAGAATAAAATTGGAAATATGAAAAATGGAATAGGTTTAAAGGTACGAATGTAATAAATGTATTATTAACTAAAACTAAAAATATAAATTTTTCGACCTGAAAAATACCCTGATGTATAGTACAGGTGAAAATGTCAAAAAATGACAATATTTTTAAAATTCTGAAAATGGGCTTGCAGTAGCAGAATAAAATTGGAAATATGAAAAATGGAATAGGTTTAAAGGTACAAATGTAATAAATATATTATTAACTTAAACTAAAAATATAAATTTTTTGACCTGAAAAATACCCTGATGTATAGTACAGGTGAAAATGTCAAAAAATGACAATATTTTTAAAATTCCGAAAATGGGCTTGCAGTAGCAGAATAAAATTGGAAATATGAAAAATGGAATAGGTTTAAAGGTACGAATGTAATAAATATATTATTAACTAAAACTAAAAATATAAATTTTTCGGCCTGAAAAATACCCTGATGTATAGTACAGGTGAAAATGTCAAAAAATTACAATATTTTTAAAATTCTGAAAATGGGCTTGCAGTAGCAGAATAAAATTGGAAATATGAAAAATGGAATAGGTTTAAAGGTACGAATGTAATAAATATACTATTAACTTAAACTAAAAATATAAATTTTTCGACCTGAAAAATACACTGATGCCGGGTACAGGTGAAAATGTCAAAAAATGACAATATTTTTAAAATTCCAAAAATGGGCTTGCAGTAGCAGAATAAAATTGGAAATATGAAAAATGGAATAGGTGTAAAGGTACGAATGTAATAAATATATTATTAACTTAAACTAAAAATATAAAATTTTCGACCTGAAAAATACCCTGATGTATAGTACAGGTGAAAATGTCAAAAAATTAAAATATTTTTAAAATTCCGAAAATGGGCTTGCAGTAGCAGAATAAAATTGGAAATATGAAAAATGGAATAGGTTTAAAGGTACGAATGTAATAAATATATTATTAACTTAAACTAAAAATATAAATTTTTCAACCTGAAAAATACCCTGATGTATGTACAGGTGAAAATGTCAAAAAATTACAATATTTTTAAAATTCCGAAAATGGGCTTGCAGTAGCAGAATAAAATTGGAAATATGAAAAATGGAATAGGTTTAAAGGTACGAATGTAATAAATATATTATTAACTAAAACTAAAAATATAAATTTTTCGACCTGAAAAATACCCTGATGTATAGTACAGGTGAAAATGTCAAAAAATTACAATATTTTTAAAATTCTGAAAATGGGCTTGCAGTAGCAGAATAAAATTGGAAATATGAAAAATGGAATAGGTTTAAAGGTACGAATGTAATAAATATACTATTAACTTAAACTAAAAATATAAATTTTTCGACCTGAAAAATACACTGTTGCCGGGTACAGGTGAAAATGTCAAAAAATTACAATATTTTTAAAATTCTGAAAATGGGCTTGCAGTAGCAGAATAAAATTGGAAATATGAAAAATGGAATAGGTTTAAAGTTACGAATGTAATAAATATATTATTAACTTAAACTAAAAATATAAATTTTTCGACCTGAAAAATACCCTGATGCCGGGTACAGGTGAAAATGTCAAAAAATTACAATATTTTTAAAATTCCGAAAATGGGCTTGCAGTAGCAGAATAAAATTGGAAATATGAAAAATGGAATAGGTTTAAAGGTACAAATGTAATAAATATATTATTAACTTAAACTAAAAATATAAATTTTTCGACCTGAAAAATACACTGATGCCGGGTACAGGTGAAAATGTCAAAAAATGACAATATTTTTAAAATTCCAAAAATGGGCTTGCAGTAGCAGAATAAAATTGGAAATATGAAAAATGGAATAGGTGTAAAGGTACGAATGTAATAAATATATTATTAACTTAAACTAAAAATATAAATTTTTCGACCTGAAAAATACCCTGATGCCGGGTACAGGTGAAAATGTCAAAAAATTACAATATTTTTAAAATTCCGAAAATGGGCTTGCAGTAGCAGAATAAAATTGGAAATATGAAAAATGGAATAGGTTTAAAGGTACAAATGTAATAAATATATTATTAACTTAAACTAAAAATATAAATTTTTCGACCTGAAAAATACCCTGATGTATAGTACAGGTGAAAATGTCAAAAAATGTCAATATTTTTAAAATTCCGAAAATGGGCTTGCAGTAGCAGAATAAAATTGGAAATATGAAAAATGGAATAGGTTTAAAGGTACGAATGTATTAAATATATTATTAACTAAAACTAAAAATATAAATTTTTCGACCTGAAAAATACCCTGATGTATAGTACAGGTGAAAATGTCAAAAAATGACAATATTTTTAAAATTCTGAAAATGGGCTTGCAGTAGCAGAATAAAATTGGAAATATGAAAAATGGAATAGGTTTAAAGGTACGAATGTAATAAATATACTATTAACTTAAACTAAAAATATAGATTTTTCGACCTGAAAAATACACTTATGCCGGGTACAGGTGAAAATTTCAAAAAATGACAATATTTTTAAAATTCCAAAAATGGGCTTGCAGTAGCAGAATAAAATTGGAAATATGAAAAATGGAATAGGTGTAAAGGTACGAATGTAATAAATATATTATTAACTAAAACTAAAAATATAAATTTTTCGACCTGAAAAATACCCTGATGTATAGTACAGGTGAAAATGTCAAAAAATGACAATATTTTTAAAATTCTGAAAATGGGCTTGCAGTAGCAGAATAAAATTGGAAATATGAAAAATGGAATAGGTTTAAAGGTACAAATGTAATAAATATATTATTAACTTAAACTAAAAATATAAATTTTTTGACCTGAAAAATACCCTGATGTATAGTACAGGTGAAAATGTCAAAAAATGACAATATTTTTAAAATTCCGAAAATGGGCTTGCAGTAGCAGAATAAAATTGGAAATATGAAAAATGGAATAGGTTTAAAGGTACGAATGTAATAAATATATTATTAACTAAAACTAAAAATATAAATTTTTTGACCTGAAAAATACCCTGATGTATAGTACAGGTGAAAATGTCAAAAAATTACAATATTTTTAAAATTCTGAAAATGGGCTTGCAGTAGCAGAATAAAATTGGAAATATGAAAAATGGAATAGGTTTAAAGGTACAAATGTAATAAATATATTATTAACTAAAACTAAAAATATAAATTTTTCGACCTGAAAAATACCCTGATGTATGTACAGGTGAAAATGTCAAAAAATGACAATATTTTTAAAATTCTGAAAATGGGCTTGCAGTAGCAGAATAAAATTGGAAATATGAAAAATGGAATAGGTTTAAAGGTACAAATGTAATAAATATATTATTAACTTAAACTAAAAATATAAATTTTTCGACCTGAAAAATACCCTGATGTATGTACAGGTGAAAATGTCAAAAAATTACAATATTTTTAAAATTCTGAAAATGGGCTTGCAGTAGCAGAATAAAATTGGAAATATGAAAAATGGAATAGGTTTAAAGGTACAAATGTAATAAATATATTATTAACTAAAACTAAAAATATAAATTTTTCGACCTGAAAAATACCCTGATGTATGTACAGGTGAAAATGTCAAAAAATGACAATATTTTTAAAATTCTGAAAATGGGCTTGCAGTAGCAGAATAAAATTGGAAATATAAAAATTGAATAGGTTTAAAGGTACAAATGTAATAAATATATTATTAACTAAAACTAAAAATATAAATTTTTCGACCTGAAAAATACCCTGATGTATGTACAGGTGAAAATGTCAAAAAATGACAATATTTTTAAAATTCTGAAAATGGGCTTGCAGTAGCAGAATAAAATTGGAAATATGAAAAATGGAATAGGTTTAAAGGTACAAATGTAATAAATATATTATTAACTTAAACTAAAAATATAAATTTTTCGACCTGAAAAATACCCTGATGTATGTACAGGTGAAAATGTCAAAAAATTACAATATTTTTAAAATTCTGAAAATGGGCTTGCAGTAGCAGAATAAAATTGGAAATATGAAAAATGGAATAGGTTTAAAGGTACAAATGTAATAAATATATTATTAACTAAAACTAAAAATATAAATTTTTCGACCTGAAAAATACCCTGATGTATGTACAGGTGAAAATGTCAAAAAATGACAATATTTTTAAAATTCTGAAAATGGGCTTGCAGTAGCAGAATAAAATTGGAAATATAAAAATTGAATAGGTTTAAAGGTACAAATGTAATAAATATATTATTAACTAAAACTAAAAATATAAATTTTTCGACCTGAAAAATACCCTGATGTATGTACAGGTGAAAATGTCAAAAAATGACAATATTTTTAAAATTCTGAAAATGGGCTTGCAGTAGCAGAATAAAATTGGAAATATGAAAAATGGAATAGGTTTAAAGGTACAAATGTAATAAATATATTATTAACTTAAACTAAAAATATAAATTTTTTGACCTGAAAAATACCCTGATGTATAGTACAGGTGAAAATGTCAAAAAATGACAATATTTTTAAAATTCCGAAAATGGGCTTGCAGTAGCAGAATAAAATTGGAAATATGAAAAATGGAATAGGTTTAAAGGTACGAATGTAATAAATATATTATTAACTAAAACTAAAAATATAAATTTTTTGACCTGAAAAATACCCTGATGTATAGTACAGGTGAAAATGTCAAAAAATTACAATATTTTTAAAATTCTGAAAATGGGCTTGCAGTAGCAGAATAAAATTGGAAATATGAAAAATGGAATAGGTTTAAAGGTACGAATGTAATAAATATACTATTAACTTAAACTAAAAATATAAATTTTTCGACCTGAAAAATACACTGATGCCGGGTACAGGTGAAAATGTCAAAAAATGACAATATTTTTAAAATTCCAAAAATGGGCTTGCAGTAGCAGAATAAAATTGGAAATATGAAAAATGGAATAGGTTTAAAGGTACAAATGTAATAAATATATTATTAACTTAAACTAAAAATATAAATTTTTCAACCTGAAAAATACCCTGATGTATAGTACAGGTGAAAATGTCAAAAAATGACAATATTTTTAAAATTCCGAAAATGGGCTTGTAGTAGCAGAATAAAATTGGAAATATGAAAAATGGAATAGGTTTAAAGGTACGAATGTAATAAATATATTATTAACTAAAACTAAAAATATAAATTTTTCGACCTGAAAAATACCCTGATGTATAGTACAGGTGAAAATGTCAAAAAATTACAATATTTTTAAAATTCTGAAAATGGGCTTGCAGTAGCAGAATAAAATTGGAAATATGAAAAATGGAATAGGTTTAAAGGTACGAATGTAATAAATATACTATTAACTTAAACTAAAAATATAAATTTTTCGACCTGAAAAATACACTGATGCCGGGTACAGGTGAAAATGTCAAAAAATTACAATATTTTTAAAATTCCGAAAATGGGCTTGCAGTAGCCGAATAAAATTGGAAATATGAAAAATGGAATAGGTTTAAAGGTACGAATGTAATAAATATATTATTAACTTAAACTAAAAATATAAATTTTTCAACCTGAAAAATACCCTGATGTATAGTACAGGTGAAAATGTCAAAAAATGACAATATTTTTAAAATTCCGAAAATGGGCTTGCAGTAGCAGAATAAAATTGGAAATATGAAAAATGGAATAGGTTTAAAGGTACGAATGTAATAAATATATTATTAACTAAAACTAAAAATATAAATTTTTCGACCTGAAAAATACCCTGATGTATAGTACAGGTGAAAATGTCAAAAAATTACAATATTTTTAAAATTCTGAAAATGGGCTTGCAGTAGCAGAATAAAATTGGAAATATGAAAAATGGAATAGGTTTAAAGGTACAAATGTAATAAATATATTATTAACTTAAACTAAAAATATAAATTTTTTGACCTGAAAAATACCCTGATGTATAGTACAGGTGAAAATGTCAAAAAATGACAATATTTTTAAAATTCCGAAAATGGGCTTGCAGTAGCAGAATAAAATTGGAAATATGAAAAATGGAATAGGTTTAAAGGTACGAATGTAATAAATATATTATTAACTAAAACTAAAAATATAAATTTTTCGACCTGAAAAATACCCTGATGTATAGTACAGGTGAAAATGTCAAAAAATTACAATATTTTTAAAATTCTGAAAATGGGCTTGCAGTAGCAGAATAAAATTGGAAATATGAAAAATGGAATAGGTTTAAAGGTACGAATGTAATAAATATACTATTAACTTAAACTAAAAATATAAATTTTTCGACCTGAAAAATACACTGATGCCGGGTACAGGTGAAAATGTCAAAAAATGACAATATTTTTAAAATTCCAAAAATGGGCTTGCAGTAGCAGAATAAAATTGGAAATATGAAAAATGGAATAGGTTTAAAGGTACGAATGTAATAAATATATTATTAACTTAAACTAAAAATATAAATTTTTCAACCTGAAAAATACCCTGATGTATAGTACAGGTGAAAATGTCAAAAAATGACAATATTTTTAAAATTCCGAAAATGGGCTTGCAGTAGCAGAATAAAATTGGAAATATGAAAAATGGAATAGGTTTAAAGGTACGAATGTAATAAATATATTATTAACTAAAACTAAAAATATAAATTTTTCGACCTGAAAAATACCCTGATGTATAGTACAGGTGAAAATGTCAAAAAATGACAATATTTTTAAAATTCTGAAAATGGGCTTGCAGTAGCAGAATAAAATTGGAAATATGAAAAATGGAATAGGTTTAAAGGTACAAATGTAATAAATATATTATTAACTTAAACTAAAAATATAAATTTTTCAACCTGAAAAATACCCTGATGTATAGTACAGGTGAAAATGTCAAAAAATGACAATATTTTTAAAATTCCGAAAATGGGCTTGCAGTAGCCGAATAAAATTGGAAATATGAAAAATGGAATAGGTTTAAAGGTACGAATGTAATAAATATATTATTAACTAAAACTAAAAATATAAATTTTTCGACCTGAAAAATACCCTGATGTATAGTACAGGTGAAAATGTCAAAAAATTACAATATTTTTAAAATTCCGAAAATGGGCTTGCAGTAGCAGAATAAAATTGGAAATATGAAAAATGGAATAGGTTTAAAGGTACGAATGTAATAAATATACTATTAACTTAAACTAAAAATATAAATTTTTCGACCTGAAAAATACACTGATGCCGGGTACAGGTGAAAATGTCAAAAAATGACAATATTTTTAAAATTCCAAAAATGGGCTTGCAGTAGCAGAATAAAATTGGAAATATGAAAAATGGAATAGGTGTAAAGGTACGAATGTAATAAATATATTATTAACTTAAACTAAAAATATAAAATTTTCGACCTGAAAAATACCCTGATGTATAGTACAGGTGAAAATGTCAAAAAATTACAATATTTTTAAAATTCCGAAAATGGGCTTGCAGTAGCAGAATAAAATTGGAAATATGAAAAATGGAATAGGTTTAAAGGTACGAATGTAATAAATATATTATTAACTAAAACTAAAAATATAAATTTTTCGACCTGAAAAATACCCTGATGTATAGTACAGGTGAAAATGTCAAAAAATGACAATATTTTTAAAATTCTGAACATGGGCTTGCAGTAGCAGAATAAAATTGGAAATATGAAAAATGGAATAGGTTTAAAGGTACAAATGTAATAAATATATTATTAACTTAAACTAAAAATATAAATTTTTCGACCTGAAAAATACCCTGATGTATAGTACAGGTGAAAATGTCAAAAAATGTCAATATTTTTAAAATTCCGAAAATGGGCTTGCAGTAGCAGAATAAAATTGGAAATATGAAAAATGGAATAGGTTTAAAGGTACGAATGTATTAAATATATTATTAACTAAAACTAAAAATATAAATTTTTCGACCTGAAAAATACCCTGATGTATAGTACAGGTGAAAATGTCAAAAAATGACAATATTTTTAAAATTCTGAAAATGGGCTTGCAGTAGCAGAATAAAATTGGAAATATGAAAAATGGAATAGGTTTAAAGGTACGAATGTAATAAATATACTATTAACTTAAACTAAAAATATAGATTTTTCGACCTGAAAAATACACTTATGCCGGGTACAGGTGAAAATTTCAAAAAATGACAATATTTTTAAAATTCCAAAAATGGGCTTGCAGTAGCAGAATAAAATTGGAAATATGAAAAATGGAATAGGTGTAAAGGTACGAATGTAATAAATATATTATTAACTAAAACTAAAAATATAAATTTTTCGACCTGAAAAATACCCTGATGTATAGTACAGGTGAAAATGTCAAAAAATGACAATATTTTTAAAATTCTGAAAATGGGCTTGCAGTAGCAGAATAAAATTGGAAATATGAAAAATGGAATAGGTTTAAAGGTACAAATGTAATAAATATATTATTAACTTAAACTAAAAATATAAATTTTTTGACCTGAAAAATACCCTGATGTATAGTACAGGTGAAAATGTCAAAAAATGACAATATTTTTAAAATTCCGAAAATGGGCTTGCAGTAGCAGAATAAAATTGGAAATATGAAAAATGGAATAGGTTTAAAGGTACGAATGTAATAAATATATTATTAACTAAAACTAAAAATATAAATTTTTTGACCTGAAAAATACCCTGATGTATAGTACAGGTGAAAATGTCAAAAAATTACAATATTTTTAAAATTCTGAAAATGGGCTTGCAGTAGCAGAATAAAATTGGAAATATGAAAAATGGAATAGGTTTAAAGGTACGAATGTAATAAATATACTATTAACTTAAACTAAAAATATAAATTTTTCGACCTGAAAAATACACTGATGCCGGGTACAGGTGAAAATGTCAAAAAATGACAATATTTTTAAAATTCCAAAAATGGGCTTGCAGTAGCAGAATAAAATTGGAAATATGAAAAATGGAATAGGTTTAAAGGTACAAATGTAATAAATATATTATTAACTTAAACTAAAAATATAAATTTTTCAACCTGAAAAATACCCTGATGTATAGTACAGGTGAAAATGTCAAAAAATGACAATATTTTTAAAATTCCGAAAATGGGCTTGTAGTAGCAGAATAAAATTGGAAATATGAAAAATGGAATAGGTTTAAAGGTACGAATGTAATAAATATATTATTAACTAAAACTAAAAATATAAATTTTTCAACCTGAAAAATACCCTGATGTATAGTACAGGTGAAAATGTCAAAAAATTACAATATTTTTAAAATTCTGAAAATGGGCTTGCAGTAGCAGAATAAAATTGGAAATATGAAAAATGGAATAGGTTTAAAGGTACGAATGTAATAAATATACTATTAACTTAAACTAAAAATATAAATTTTTCGACCTGAAAAATACACTGATGCCGGGTACAGGTGAAAATGTCAAAAAATTACAATATTTTTAAAATTCCGAAAATGGGCTTGCAGTAGCCGAATAAAATTGGAAATATGAAAAATGGAATAGGTTTAAAGGTACGAATGTAATAAATATATTATTAACTTAAACTAAAAATATAAATTTTTCAACCTGAAAAATACCCTGATGTATAGTACAGGTGAAAATGTCAAAAAATGACAATATTTTTAAAATTCCGAAAATGGGCTTGCAGTAGCAGAATAAAATTGGAAATATGAAAAATGGAATAGGTTTAAAGGTACGAATGTAATAAATATATTATTAACTAAAACTAAAAATATAAATTTTTCGACCTGAAAAATACCCTGATGTATAGTACAGGTGAAAATGTCAAAAAATGACAATATTTTTAAAATTCTGAAAATGGGCTTGCAGTAGCAGAATAAAATTGGAAATATGAAAAATGGAATAGGTTTAAAGGTACAAATGTAATAAATATATTATTAACTTAAACTAAAAATATAAATTTTTTGACCTGAAAAATACCCTGATGTATAGTACAGGTGAAAATGTCAAAAAATGACAATATTTTTAAAATTCCGAAAATGGGCTTGCAGTAGCAGAATAAAATTGGAAATATGAAAAATGGAATAGGTTTAAAGGTACGAATGTAATAAATATATTATTAACTAAAACTAAAAATATAAATTTTTCGACCTGAAAAATACCCTGATGTATAGTACAGGTGAAAATGTCAAAAAATTACAATATTTTTAAAATTCTGAAAATGGGCTTGCAGTAGCAGAATAAAATTGGAAATATGAAAAATGGAATAGGTTTAAAGGTACGAATGTAATAAATATACTATTAACTTAAACTAAAAATATAAATTTTTCGACCTGAAAAATACACTGATGCCGGGTACAGGTGAAAATGTCAAAAAATGACAATATTTTTAAAATTCCAAAAATGGGCTTGCAGTAGCAGAATAAAATTGGAAATATGAAAAATGGAATAGGTTTAAAGGTACGAATGTAATAAATATATTATTAACTTAAACTAAAAATATAAATTTTTCAACCTGAAAAATACCCTGATGTATAGTACAGGTGAAAATGTCAAAAAATGACAATATTTTTAAAATTCCGAAAATGGGCTTGCAGTAGCAGAATAAAATTGGAAATATGAAAAATGGAATAGGTTTAAAGGTACGAATGTAATAAATATATTATTAACTAAAACTAAAAATATAAATTTTTCGACCTGAAAAATACCCTGATGTATAGTACAGGTGAAAATGTCAAAAAATGACAATATTTTTAAAATTCTGAAAATGGGCTTGCAGTAGCAGAATAAAATTGGAAATATGAAAAATGGAATAGGTTTAAAGGTACAAATGTAATAAATATATTATTAACTTAAACTAAAAATATAAATTTTTCAACCTGAAAAATACCCTGATGTATAGTACAGGTGAAAATGTCAAAAAATGACAATATTTTTAAAATTCCGAAAATGGGCTTGCAGTAGCCGAATAAAATTGGAAATATGAAAAATGGAATAGGTTTAAAGGTACGAATGTAATAAATATATTATTAACTAAAACTAAAAATATAAATTTTTCGACCTGAAAAATACCCTGATGTATAGTACAGGTGAAAATGTCAAAAAATTACAATATTTTTAAAATTCCGAAAATGGGCTTGCAGTAGCAGAATAAAATTGGAAATATGAAAAATGGAATAGGTTTAAAGGTACGAATGTAATAAATATACTATTAACTTAAACTAAAAATATAAATTTTTCGACCTGAAAAATACACTGATGCCGGGTACAGGTGAAAATGTCAAAAAATGACAATATTTTTAAAATTCCAAAAATGGGCTTGCAGTAGCAGAATAAAATTGGAAATATGAAAAATGGAATAGGTGTAAAGGTACGAATGTAATAAATATATTATTAACTTAAACTAAAAATATAAAATTTTCGACCTGAAAAATACCCTGATGTATAGTACAGGTGAAAATGTCAAAAAATGACAATATTTTTAAAATTCTGAACATGGGCTTGCAGTAGCAGAATAAAATTGGAAATATGAAAAATGGAATAGGTTTAAAGGTACAAATGTAATAAATATATTATTAACTTAAACTAAAAATATAAATTTTTCGACCTGAAAAATACCCTGATGTATAGTACAGGTGAAAATGTCAAAAAATGTCAATATTTTTAAAATTCCGAAAATGGGCTTGCAGTAGCAGAATAAAATTGGAAATATGAAAAATGGAATAGGTTTAAAGGTACGAATGTATTAAATATATTATTAACTAAAACTAAAAATATAAATTTTTCGACCTGAAAAATACCCTGATGTATAGTACAGGTGAAAATGTCAAAAAATGACAATATTTTTAAAATTCTGAAAATGGGCTTGCAGTAGCAGAATAAAATTGGAAATATGAAAAATGGAATAGGTTTAAAGGTACGAATGTAATAAATATACTATTAACTTAAACTAAAAATATAGATTTTTCGACCTGAAAAATACACTTATGCCGGGTACAGGTGAAAATTTCAAAAAATGACAATATTTTTAAAATTCCAAAAATGGGCTTGCAGTAGCAGAATAAAATTGGAAATATGAAAAATGGAATAGGTGTAAAGGTACGAATGTAATAAATATATTATTAACTAAAACTAAAAATATAAATTTTTCGACCTGAAAAATACCCTGATGTATAGTACAGGTGAAAATGTCAAAAAATGACAATATTTTTAAAATTCTGAAAATGGGCTTGCAGTAGCAGAATAAAATTGGAAATATGAAAAATGGAATAGGTTTAAAGGTACAAATGTAATAAATATATTATTAACTTAAACTAAAAATATAAATTTTTTGACCTGAAAAATACCCTGATGTATAGTACAGGTGAAAATGTCAAAAAATGACAATATTTTTAAAATTCCGAAAATGGGCTTGCAGTAGCAGAATAAAATTGGAAATATGAAAAATGGAATAGGTTTAAAGGTACGAATGTAATAAATATATTATTAACTAAAACTAAAAATATAAATTTTTTGACCTGAAAAATACCCTGATGTATAGTACAGGTGAAAATGTCAAAAAATTACAATATTTTTAAAATTCTGAAAATGGGCTTGCAGTAGCAGAATAAAATTGGAAATATGAAAAATGGAATAGGTTTAAAGGTACGAATGTAATAAATATACTATTAACTTAAACTAAAAATATAAATTTTTCGACCTGAAAAATACACTGATGCCGGGTACAGGTGAAAATGTCAAAAAATGACAATATTTTTAAAATTCCAAAAATGGGCTTGCAGTAGCAGAATAAAATTGGAAATATGAAAAATGGAATAGGTTTAAAGGTACAAATGTAATAAATATATTATTAACTTAAACTAAAAATATAAATTTTTCAACCTGAAAAATACCCTGATGTATAGTACAGGTGAAAATGTCAAAAAATGACAATATTTTTAAAATTCCGAAAATGGGCTTGTAGTAGCAGAATAAAATTGGAAATATGAAAAATGGAATAGGTTTAAAGGTACGAATGTAATAAATATATTATTAACTAAAACTAAAAATATAAATTTTTCGACCTCAAAAATACCCTGATGTATAGTACAGGTGAAAATGTCAAAAAATTACAATATTTTTAAAATTCTGAAAATGGGCTTGCAGTAGCAGAATAAAATTGGAAATATGAAAAATGGAATAGGTTTAAAGGTACGAATGTAATAAATATACTATTAACTTAAACTAAAAATATAAATTTTTCGACCTGAAAAATACACTGATGCCGGGTACAGGTGAAAATGTCAAAAAATTACAATATTTTTAAAATTCCGAAAATGGGCTTGCAGTAGCCGAATAAAATTGGAAATATGAAAAATGGAATAGGTTTAAAGGTACGAATGTAATAAATATATTATTAACTTAAACTAAAAATATAAATTTTTCAACCTGAAAAATACCCTGATGTATAGTACAGGTGAAAATGTCAAAAAATGTCAATATTTTTAAAATTCCGAAAATGGGCTTGCAGTAGCAGAATAAAATTGGAAATATGAAAAATGGAATAGGTTTAAAGGTACGAATGTATTAAATATATTATTAACTAAAACTAAAAATATAAATTTTTCGACCTGAAAAATACCCTGATGTATAGTACAGGTGAAAATGTCAAAAAATGACAATATTTTTAAAATTCTGAAAATGGGCTTGCAGTAGCAGAATAAAATTGGAAATATGAAAAATGGAATAGGTTTAAAGGTACGAATGTAATAAATATACTATTAACTTAAACTAAAAATATAGATTTTTCGACCTGAAAAATACACTTATGCCGGGTACAGGTGAAAATTTCAAAAAATGACAATATTTTTAAAATTCCAAAAATGGGCTTGCAGTAGCAGAATAAAATTGGAAATATGAAAAATGGAATAGGTGTAAAGGTACGAATGTAATAAATATATTATTAACTAAAACTAAAAATATAAATTTTTCGACCTGAAAAATACCCTGATGTATAGTACAGGTGAAAATGTCAAAAAATGACAATATTTTTAAAATTCTGAAAATGGGCTTGCAGTAGCAGAATAAAATTGGAAATATGAAAAATGGAATAGGTTTAAAGGTACAAATGTAATAAATATATTATTAACTTAAACTAAAAATATAAATTTTTTGACCTGAAAAATACCCTGATGTATAGTACAGGTGAAAATGTCAAAAAATGACAATATTTTTAAAATTCCGAAAATGGGCTTGCAGTAGCAGAATAAAATTGGAAATATGAAAAATGGAATAGGTTTAAAGGTACGAATGTAATAAATATATTATTAACTAAAACTAAAAATATAAATTTTTTGACCTGAAAAATACCCTGATGTATAGTACAGGTGAAAATGTCAAAAAATTACAATATTTTTAAAATTCTGAAAATGGGCTTGCAGTAGCAGAATAAAATTGGAAATATGAAAAATGGAATAGGTTTAAAGGTACGAATGTAATAAATATACTATTAACTTAAACTAAAAATATAAATTTTTCGACCTGAAAAATACACTGATGCCGGGTACAGGTGAAAATGTCAAAAAATTACAATATTTTTAAAATTCCGAAAATGGGCTTGCAGTAGCCGAATAAAATTGGAAATATGAAAAATGGAATAGGTTTAAAGGTACGAATGTAATAAATATATTATTAACTTAAACTAAAAATATAAATTTTTCAACCTGAAAAATACCCTGATGTATAGTACAGGTGAAAATGTCAAAAAATGACAATATTTTTAAAATTCCGAAAATGGGCTTGCAGTAGCAGAATAAAATTGGAAATATGAAAAATGGAATAGGTTTAAAGGTACGAATGTAATAAATATATTATTAACTAAAACTAAAAATATAAATTTTTCGACCTGAAAAATACCCTGATGTATAGTACAGGTGAAAATGTCAAAAAATGACAATATTTTTAAAATTCTGAAAATGGGCTTGCAGT
Source organism: Phrynosoma blainvillii (assembly GCA_026167975.1). Classification (NCBI taxonomy): domain Eukaryota; kingdom Metazoa; phylum Chordata; class Lepidosauria; order Squamata; family Phrynosomatidae; genus Phrynosoma; species Phrynosoma blainvillii. The sequence goes on from JANUYF010000014.1 coordinate 15,502,561, forward strand.
AGCAGAATAAAATTGGAAATATGAAAATGGAATAGGTTTAAAGGTACAAATGTAATAAATATATTATTAACTTAAACTAAAAATATATATTTTTTGACCTGAAAAATACCCTGATGTATAGTACAGGTGAAAATGTCAAAAAATGACAATATTTTTAAAATTCCGAAAATGGGCTTGCAGTAGCAGAATAAAATTGGAAATATGAAAAATGGAATAGGTTTAAAGGTACGAATGTAATAAATATATTATTAACTAAAACTAAAAATATAAATTTTTCGACCTGAAAAATACCCTGATGTATAGTACAGGTGAAAATGTCAAAAAATTACAATATTTTTAAAATTCTGAAAATGGGCTTGCAGTAGCAGAATAAAATTGGAAATATGAAAAATGGAATAGGTTTAAAGGTACGAATGTAATAAATATACTATTAACTTAAACTAAAAATATAAATTTTTCGACCTGAAAAATACACTGATGCCGGGTACAGGTGAAAATGTCAAAAAATGACAATATTTTTAAAATTCCAAAAATGGGCTTGCAGTAGCAGAATAAAATTGGAAATATGAAAAATGGAATAGGTTTAAAGGTACGAATGTAATAAATATATTATTAACTTAAACTAAAAATATAAATTTTTCAACCTGAAAAATACCCTGATGTATAGTACAGGTGAAAATGTCAAAAAATGACAATATTTTTAAAATTCCGAAAATGGGCTTGCAGTAGCAGAATAAAATTGGAAATATGAAAAATGGAATAGGTTTAAAGGTACGAATGTAATAAATATATTATTAACTAAAACTAAAAATATAAATTTTTCGACCTGAAAAATACCCTGATGTATAGTACAGGTGAAAATGTCAAAAAATGACAATATTTTTAAAATTCTGAAAATGGGCTTGCAGTAGCAGAATAAAATTGGAAATATGAAAAATGGAATAGGTTTAAAGGTACAAATGTAATAAATATATTATTAACTTAAACTAAAAATATAAATTTTTCAACCTGAAAAATACCCTGATGTATAGTACAGGTGAAAATGTCAAAAAATGACAATATTTTTAAAATTCCGAAAATGGGCTTGCAGTAGCCGAATAAAATTGGAAATATGAAAAATGGAATAGGTTTAAAGGTACGAATGTAATAAATATATTATTAACTAAAACTAAAAATATAAATTTTTCGACCTGAAAAATACCCTGATGTATAGTACAGGTGAAAATGTCAAAAAATTACAATATTTTTAAAATTCCGAAAATGGGCTTGCAGTAGCAGAATAAAATTGGAAATATGAAAAATGGAATAGGTTTAAAGGTACGAATGTAATAAATATACTATTAACTTAAACTAAAAATATAAATTTTTCGACCTGAAAAATACACTGATGCCGGGTACAGGTGAAAATGTCAAAAAATGACAATATTTTTAAAATTCCAAAAATGGGCTTGCAGTAGCAGAATAAAATTGGAAATATGAAAAATGGAATAGGTGTAAAGGTACGAATGTAATAAATATATTATTAACTTAAACTAAAAATATAAAATTTTCGACCTGAAAAATACCCTGATGTATAGTACAGGTGAAAATGTCAAAAAATTACAATATTTTTAAAATTCCGAAAATGGGCTTGCAGTAGCAGAATAAAATTGGAAATATGAAAAATGGAATAGGTTTAAAGGTACGAATGTAATAAATATATTATTAACTTAAACTAAAAATATAAATTTTTCAACCTGAAAAATACCCTGATGTATAGTACAGGTGAAAATGTCAAAAAATGACAATATTTTTAAAATTCCGAAAATGGGCTTGCAGTAGCAGAATAAAATTGGAAATATGAAAAATGGAATAGGTTTAAAGGTACGAATGTAATAAATATATTATTAACTAAAACTAAAAATATAAATTTTTCGACCTGAAAAATACCCTGATGTATAGTACAGGTGAAAATGTCAAAAAATGACAATATTTTTAAAATTCCGAAAATGGGCTTGCAGTAGCAGAATAAAATTGGAAATATGAAAAATGGAATAGGTTTAAAGGTACGAATGTAATAAATATATTATTAACTAAAACTAAAAATATAAATTTTTCGACCTGAAAAATACCCTGATGTATAGTACAGGTGAAAATGTCAAAAAATGACAATATTTTTAAAATTCTGAAAATGGGCTTGCAGTAGCAGAATAAAATTGGAAATATGAAAAATGGAATAGGTTTAAAGGTGCGAATGTAATAAATATATTATTAACTTAAACTAAAAATATAAATTTTTCGACCTGAAAAATACCCTGATGCCGGGTACAGGTGAAAATGTCAAAAAATTACAATATTTTTAAAATTCCGAAAATGGGCTTGCAGTAGCAGAATAAAATTGGAAATATGAAAAATGGAATAGGTTTAAAGGTACGAATGTAATAAATATATTATTAACTAAAACTAAAAATATAAATTTTTCGACCTGAAAAATACCCTGATGTATAGTACAGGTGAAAATGTCAAAAAATTACAATATTTTTAAAATTCTGAAAATGGGCTTGCAGTAGCAGAATAAAATTGGAAATATGAAAAATGGAATAGGTTTAAAGGTACGAATGTAATAAATATATTATTAACTTAAACTAAAAATATAAATTTTTCGACCTGAAAAATACCCTGATGCCGGGTACAGGTGAAAATGTCAAAAAATTACAATATTTTTAAAATTCCGAAAATGGGCTTGCAGTAGCAGAATAAAATTGGAAATATGAAAAATGGAATAGGTTTAAAGGTACAAATGTAATAAATATATTATTAACTTAAACTAAAAATATAAATTTTTCGACCTGAAAAATACACTGATGCCGGGTACAGGTGAAAATGTCAAAAAATTACAATATTTTTAAAATTCCGAAAATGGGCTTGCAGTAGCAGAATAAAATTGGAAATATGAAAAATGGAATAGGTTTAAAGTTACGAATGTAATAAATATATTATTAACTTAAACTAAAAATATAAATTTTTCGACCTGAAAAATACCCTGATGCCGGGTACAGGTGAAAATGTCAAAAAATTACAATATTTTTAAAATTCCGAAAATGGGCTTGCAGTAGCAGAATAAAATTGGAAATATGAAAAATGGAATAGGTTTAAAGGTACGAATGTAATAAATATATTATTAACTAAAACTAAAAATATAAATTTTTCGACCTGAAAAATACCCTGATGTATAGTACAGGTGAAAATGTCAAAAAATTACAATATTTTTAAAATTCCAAAAATGGGCTTGCAGTAGCAGAATAAAATTGGAAATATGAAAAATGGAATAGGTTTAAAGGTACGAATGTAATAAATATACTATTAACTTAAACTAAAAATATAATTTTTTCGACCTGAAAAATACACTGATGCCGGGTACAGGTGAAAATGTCAAAAAATGACAATATTTTTAAAATTCCAAAAATGGGCTTGCAGTAGCAGAATAAAATTGGAAATATGAAAAATGGAATAGGTTTAAAGGTACGAATGTAATAAATATATTATTAACTTAAACTAAAAATATAAAATTTTCGACCTGAAAAATACCCTGATGTATAGTACAGGTGAAAATGTCAAAAAATTAAAATATTTTTAAAATTCCGAAAATGGGCTTGCAGTAGCAGAATAAAATTGGAAATATGAAAAATGGAATAGGTTTAAAGGTACGAATGTAATAAATATATTATTAACTAAAACTAAAAATATAAATTTTTCGACCTGAAAAATACCCTGATGTATAGTACAGGTGAAAATGTCAAAAAATGACAATATTTTTAAAATTCTGAAAATGGGCTTGCAGTAGCAGAATAAAATTGGAAATATGAAAAATGGAATAGGTTTAAAGGTACAAATGTAATAAATATATTATTAACTTAAACTAAAAATATAAATTTTTCAACCTGAAAAATACCCTGATGTATAGTACAGGTGAAAATGTCAAAAAATGACAATATTTTTAAAATTCCGAAAATGGGCTTGCAGTAGCAGAATAAAATTGGAAATATGAAAAATGGAATAGGTTTAAAGGTACGAATGTAATAAATATATTATTAACTAAAACTAAAAATATAAATTTTTCGACCTGAAAAATACCCTGATGTATAGTACAGGTGAAAATGTCAAAAAATGACAATATTTTTAAAATTCCGAAAATGGGCTTGCAGTAGCAGAATAAAATTGGAAATATGAAAAATGGAATAGGTTTAAAGGTACGAATGTAATAAATATATTATTAACTTAAACTAAAAATATAAAATTTTCGACCTGAAAAATACCCTGATGTATAGTACAGGTGAAAATGTCAAAAAATTACAATATTTTTAAAATTCCAAAAATGGGCTTGCAGTAGCAGAATAAAATTGGAAATATGAAAAATGGAATAGGTTTAAAGGTACGAATGTAATAAATATATTATTAACTTAAACTAAAAATATAAATTTTTCGACCTGAAAAATACCCTGATGTATAGTACAGGTGAAAATGTCAAAAAATGACAATATTTTTAAAATACCGAAAATGGGCTTGCAGTAGCAGAATAAAATTGGAAATATGAAAAATGGAATAGGTTTAAAGGTACGAATGTAATAAATATATTATTAACTTAAACTAAAAATATAAATTTTTCGACCTGAAAAATACCATGATGCCGGGTACAGGTGAAAATGTCAAAAAATTACATTATTTTTAAAATTCCGAAAATGGGCTTGCAGTAGCAGAATAAACTTGGAAATATGAAAAATGGAATAGGTTTAAAGGTACGAATGTAATAAATATATTATTAACTTAAACTAAAAATATAAAATTTTCGACCTGAAAAATACCCTGATGTATAGTACAGGTGAAAATGTCAAAAAATGACAATATTTTTAAAATTCCGAAAATGGGCTTGCAGTAGCAGAATAAAATTGGAAATATGAAAAATGGAATAGGTTTAAAGTTACGAATGTAATAAATATATTATTAACTTAAACTAAAAATATAAATTTTTCGACCTGAAAAATACCCTGATGTATAGTACAGGTGAAAATGTCAAAAAATGACAATATTTTTAAAATTCTGAAAATGGGCTTGCAGTAGCAGAATAAAATTGGAAATATGAAAAATGGAATAGGTTTAAAGGTACGAATGAAATAAATATATTATTAACTTAAACTAAAAATATAAATTTTTCAACCTGAAAAATACCCTGATGTATAGTACAGGTGAAAATGTCAAAAAATGACAATATTTTTAAAATTCCGAAAATGGGCTTGCAGTAGCAGAATAAAATTGGAAATATGAAAAATGGAATAGGTTTAAAGGTACGAATGTAATAAATATATTATTAACTAAAACTAAAAATATAAATTTTTCGACCTGAAAAATACCCTGATGTATAGTACAGGTGAAAATGTCAAAAAATGACAATATTTTTAAAATTCCGAAAATGGGCTTGCAGTAGCAGAATAAAATTGGAAATATGAAAAATGGAATAGGTTTAAAGGTACGAATGTAATAAATATATTATTAACTAAAACTAAAAATATAAATTTTTCGACCTGAAAAATACCCTGATGTATAGTACAGGTGAAAATGTCAAAAAATGACAATATTTTTAAAATTCTGAAAATGGGCTTGCAGTAGCAGAATAAAATTGGAAATATGAAAAATGGAATAGGTTTAAAGGTACGAATGTAATAAATATATTATTAACTTAAACTAAAAATATAAATTTTTCGACCTGAAAAATACCCTGATGCCGGGTACAGGTGAAAATGTCAAAAAATTACAATATTTTTAAAATTCCGAAAATGGGCTTGCAGTAGCAGAATAAAATTGGAAATATGAAAAATGGAATAGGTTTAAAGGTACGAATGTAATAAATATATTATTAACTAAAACTAAAAATATAAATTTTTCGACCTGAAAAATACCCTGATGTATAGTACAGGTGAAAATGTCAAAAAATTACAATATTTTTAAAATTCTGAAAATGGGCTTGCAGTAGCAGAATAAAATTGGAAATATGAAAAATGGAATAGGTTTAAAGGTACGAATGTAATAAATATATTATTAACTTAAACTAAAAATATAAATTTTTCGACCTGAAAAATACCCTGATGCCGGGTACAGGTGAAAATGTCAAAAAATTACAATATTTTTAAAATTCCGAAAATGGGCTTGCAGTAGCAGAATAAAATTGGAAATATGAAAAATGGAATAGGTTTAAAGGTACAAATGTAATAAATATATTATTAACTTAAACTAAAAATATAAATTTTTCGACCTGAAAAATACACTGATGCCGGGTACAGGTGAAAATGTCAAAAAATTACAATATTTTTAAAATTCCGAAAATGGGCTTGCAGTAGCAGAATAAAATTGGAAATATGAAAAATGGAATAGGTTTAAAGTTACGAATGTAATAAATATATTATTAACTTAAACTAAAAATATAAATTTTTCGACCTGAAAAATACCCTGATGCCGGGTACAGGTGAAAATGTCAAAAAATTACAATATTTTTAAAATTCCGAAAATGGGCTTGCAGTAGCAGAATAAAATTGGAAATATGAAAAATGGAATAGGTTTAAAGGTACGAATGTAATAAATATATTATTAACTAAAACTAAAAATATAAATTTTTCGACCTGAAAAATACCCTGATGTATAGTACAGGTGAAAATGTCAAAAAATTACAATATTTTTAAAATTCCAAAAATGGGCTTGCAGTAGCAGAATAAAATTGGAAATATGAAAAATGGAATAGGTTTAAAGGTACGAATGTAATAAATATACTATTAACTTAAACTAAAAATATAAATTTTTCGACCTGAAAAATACACTGATGCCGGGTACAGGTGAAAATGTCAAAAAATGACAATATTTTTAAAATTCCAAAAATGGGCTTGCAGTAGCAGAATAAAATTGGAAATATGAAAAATGGAATAGGTGTAAAGGTACGAATGTAATAAATATATTATTAACTTAAACTAAAAATATAAAATTTTCGACCTGAAAAATACCCTGATGTATAGTACAGGTGAAAATGTCAAAAAATTAAAATATTTTTAAAATTCCGAAAATGGGCTTGCAGTAGCAGAATAAAATTGGAAATATGAAAAATGGAATAGGTTTAAAGGTACGAATGTAATAAATATATTATTAACTAAAACTAAAAATATAAATTTTTCGACCTGAAAAATACCCTGATGTATAGTACAGGTGAAAATGTCAAAAAATGACAATATTTTTAAAATTCTGAAAATGGGCTTGCAGTAGCAGAATAAAATTGGAAATATGAAAAATGGAATAGGTTTAAAGGTACAAATGTAATAAATATATTATTAAATTAAACTAAAAATATAAATTTTTCAACCTGAAAAATACCCTGATGTATAGTACAGGTGAAAATGTCAAAAAATGACAATATTTTTAAAATTCCGAAAATGGGCTTGCAGTAGCAGAATAAAATTGGAAATATGAAAAATGGAATAGGTTTAAAGGTACGAATGTAATAAATATATTATTAACTAAAACTAAAAATATAAATTTTTCGACCTGAAAAATACCCTGATGTATAGTACAGGTGAAAATGTCAAAAAATGACAATATTTTTAAAATTCCGAAAATGGGCTTGCAGTAGCAGAATAAAATTGGAAATATGAAAAATGGAATAGGTTTAAAGGTACGAATGTAATAAATATATTATTAACTTAAACTAAAAATATAAAATTTTCGACCTGAAAAATACCCTGATGTATAGTACAGGTGAAAATGTCAAAAAATTACAATATTTTTAAAATTCCAAAAATGGGCTTGCAGTAGCAGAATAAAATTGGAAATATGAAAAATGGAATAGGTTTAAAGGTACGAATGTAATAAATATATTATTAACTTAAACTAAAAATATAAATTTTTCGACCTGAAAAATACCCTGATGTATAGTACAGGTGAAAATGTCAAAAAATGACAATATTTTTAAAATTCCGAAAATGGGCTTGCAGTAGCAGAATAAAATTGGAAATATGAAAAATGGAATAGGTTTAAAGGTACGAATGTAATAAATATATTATTAACTTAAACTAAAAATATAAATTTTTCGACCTGAAAAATACCATGATGCCGGGTACAGGTGAAAATGTCAAAAAATTACATTATTTTTAAAATTCCGAAAATGGGCTTGCAGTAGCAGAATAAACTTGGAAATATGAAAAATGGAATAGGTTTAAAGGTACGAATGTAATAAATATATTATTAACTTAAACTAAAAATATAAAATTTTCGACCTGAAAAATACCCTGATGTATAGTACAGGTGAAAATGTCAAAAAATGACAATATTTTTAAAATTCCGAAAATGGGCTTGCAGTAGCAGAATAAAATTGGAAATATGAAAAATGGAATAGGTTTAAAGTTACGAATGTAATAAATATATTATTAACTTAAACTAAAAATATAAATTTTTCGACCTGAAAAATACCCTGATGTATAGTACAGGTGAAAATGTCAAAAAATGACAATATTTTTAAAATTCTGAAAATGGGCTTGCAGTAGCAGAATAAAATTGGAAATATGAAAAATGGAATAGGTTTAAAGGTACGAATGAAATAAATATATTATTAACTTAAACTAAAAATATAAATTTTTCGACCTGAAAAATACCCTGATGTATAGTACAGGTGAAAATGTCAAAAAATTACAATATTTTTAAAATTCTGAAAATGGGCTTGCAGTAGCAGAATAAAATTGGAAATATGAAAAATGGAATAGGTTTAAAGGTACGAATGTAATAAATATATTATTAACTTAAACTAAAAATATAAATTTTTCGACCTGAAAAGTACCCTGATGTATAGTACAGGTGAGAATGTCAAAAAATTACAATATTTTTAAAATTACGAAAATGGGCTTGCAGTAGCAGAATAAAATTGGAAATATGAAAAATGGAATAGGTTTAAAGGTACGAATGTAATAAATATACTATTAACTTAAACTAAAAATATAAATTTTTCGACCTGAAAAATACACTGATGCCGGGTACAGGTGAAAATGTCAAAAAATGACAATATTTTTAAAATTCCAAAAATGGGCTTGCAGTAGCAGAATAAAATTGGAAATATGAAAAATGGAATAGGTGTAAAGGTACGAATGTAATAAATATATTATTAACTTAAACTAAAAATATAAATTTTTCGACCTGAAAAATACCCTGATGTATAGTACAGGTGAAAATGTCAAAAAATGACAATATTTTTAAAATTCCGAAAATGGGCTTGCAGTAGCAGAATAAAATTGGAAATATGAAAAATGGAATAGGTTTAAAGGTACGAATGTAATAAATATATTATTAACTTAAACTAAAAATATAAATTTTTCGACCTGAAAAATACCATGATGCCGGGTACAGGTGAAAATGTCAAAAAATTACATTATTTTTAAAATTCCGAAAATGGGCTTGCAGTAGCAGAATAAACTTGGAAATATGAAAAATGGAATAGGTTTAAAGGTACGAATGTAATAAATATATTATTAACTTAAACTAAAAATATAAAATTTTCGACCTGAAAAATACCCTGATGTATAGTACAGGTGAAAATGTCAAAAAATGACAATATTTTTAAAATTCCGAAAATGGGCTTGCAGTAGCAGAATAAAATTGGAAATATGAAAAATGGAATAGGTTTAAAGTTACGAATGTAATAAATATATTATTAACTTAAACTAAAAATATAAATTTTTCGACCTGAAAAATACCCTGATGTATAGTACAGGTGAAAATGTCAAAAAATGACAATATTTTTAAAATTCTGAAAATGGGCTTGCAGTAGCAGAATAAAATTGGAAATATGAAAAATGGAATAGGTTTAAAGGTACGAATGAAATAAATATATTATTAACTTAAACTAAAAATATAAATTTTTCGACCTGAAAAATACCCTGATGTATAGTACAGGTGAAAATGTCAAAAAATTACAATATTTTTAAAATTCTGAAAATGGGCTTGCAGTAGCAGAATAAAATTGGAAATATGAAAAATGGAATAGGTTTAAAGGTACGAATGTAATAAATATATTATTAACTTAAACTAAAAATATAAATTTTTCGACCTGAAAAGTACCCTGATGTATAGTACAGGTGAAAATGTCAAAAAATTACAATATTTTTAAAATTACGAAAATGGGCTTGCAGTAGCAGAATAAAATTGGAAATATGAAAAATGGAATAGGTTTAAAGGTACGAATGTAATAAATATACTATTAACTTAAACTAAAAATATAAATTTTTCGACCTGAAAAATACACTGATGCCGGGTACAGGTGAAAATGTCAAAAAATGACAATATTTTTAAAATTCCAAAAATGGGCTTGCAGTAGCAGAATAAAATTGGAAATATGAAAAATGGAATAGGTGTAAAGGTACGAATGTAATAAATATATTATTAACTTAAACTAAAAATATAAAATTTTGGACCTGAAAAATACCCTGATGTATAGTACAGGTGAAAATGTCAAAAAATTAAAATATTTTTAAAATTCCGAAAATGGGCTTGCAGTAGCCGAATAAAATTGGAAATATGAAAAATGGAATAGGTTTAAAGGTACGAATGTAATAAATATATTATTAACTAAAACTAAAAATATAAATTTTTCGACCTGAAAAATACCCTGATGTATAGTACAGGTGAAAATGTCAAAAAATTACAATATTTTTAAAATTCCGAAAATGGGCTTGCAGTAGCAGAATAAAATTGGAAATATGAAAAATGGAATAGGTTTAAAGGTACGAATGTAATAAATATACTATTAACTTAAACTAAAAATATAAATTTTTCGACCTGAAAAATACACTGATGCCGGGTACAGGTGAAAATGTCAAAAAATGACAATATTTTTCAAATTCCAAAAATGGGCTTGCAGTAGCAGAATAAAATTGGAAATATGAAAAATGGAATAGGTGTAAAGGTACGAATGTAATAAATATATTATTAACTTAAACTAAAAATATAAAATTTTCGACTTGAAAAATACCCTGATGTATAGTACAGGTGAAAATGTCAAAAAATTACAATATTTTTAAAATTCCGAAAATGGGCTTGCAGTAGCAGAATAAAATTGGAAATATGAAAAATGGAATAGGTTTAAAGGTACGAATGTAATAAATATATTATTAACTTAAACTAAAAATATAAATTTTTCAACCTGAAAAATACCCTGATGTATAGTACAGGTGAAAATGTCAAAAAATGACAATATTTTTAAAATTCCGAAAATGGGCTTGCAGTAGCAGAATAAAATTGGAAATATGAAAAATGGAATAGGTTTAAAGGTACGAATGTAATAAATATATTATTAACTAAAACTAAAAATATAAATTTTTCGACCTGAAAAATACCCTGATGTATAGTACAGGTGAAAATGTCAAAAAATGACAATATTTTTAAAATTCTGAAAATGGGCTTGCAGTAGCAGAATAAAATTGGAAATATGAAAAATGGAATAGGTTTAAAGGTACAAATGTAATAAATATATTATTAACTTAAACTAAAAATATAAATTTTTCAACCTGAAAAATACCCTGATGTATAGTACAGGTGAAAATGTCAAAAAATGACAATATTTTTAAAATTCCGAAAATGGGCTTGCAGTAGCAGAATAAAATTGGAAATATGAAAAATGGAATAGGTTTAAAGGTACGAATGTAATAAATATATTATTAACTAAAACTAAAAATATAAATTTTTCGACCTGAAAAATACCCTGATGTATAGTACAGGTGAAAATGTCAAAAAATTACAATATTTTTAAAATTCTGAAAATGGGCTTGCAGTAGCAGAATAAAATTGGAAATATGAAAAATGGAATAGGTTTAAAGGTACGAATGTAATAAATATATTATTAACTTAAACTAAAAATATAAATTTTTCGACCTGAAAAATACCCTGATGCCGGGTACAGGTGAAAATGTCAAAAAATTACAATATTTTTAAAATTCCGAAAATGGGCTTGCAGTAGCAGAATAAAATTGGAAATATGAAAAATGGAATAGGTTTAAAGGTACAAATGTAATAAATATATTATTAACTTAAACTAAAAATATAAATTTTTCGACCTGAAAAATACACTGATGCCGGGTACAGGTGAAAATGTCAAAAAATTACAATATTTTTAAAATTCCGAAAATGGGCTTGCAGTAGCTGAATAAAATTGGAAATATGAAAAATGGAATAGGTTTAAAGTTACGAATGTAATAAATATATTATTAACTTAAACTAAAAATATAAATTTTTCGACCTGAAAAATACCCTGATGCCGGGTACAGGTGAAAATGTCAAAAAATTACAATATTTTTAAAATTCCGAAAATGGGCTTGCAGTAGCAGAATAAAATTGGAAATATGAAAAATGGAATAGGTTTAAAGGTACGAATGTAATAAATATATTATTAACTAAAACTAAAAATATAAATTTTTCGACCTGAAAAATACCCTGATGTATAGTACAGGTGAAAATGTCAAAAAATTACAATATTTTTAAAATTCCAAAAATGGGCTTGCAGTAGCAGAATAAAATTGGAAATATGAAAAATGGAATAGGTTTAAAGGTACGAATGTAATAAATATACTATTAACTTAAACTAAAAATATAAATTTTTCGACCTGAAAAATACACTGATGCCGGGTACAGGTGAAAATGTCAAAAAATGACAATATTTTTAAAATTCCAAAAATGGGCTTGCAGTAGCAGAATAAAATTGGAAATATGAAAAATGGAATAGGTGTAAAGGTACGAATGTAATAAATATATTATTAACTTAAACTAAAAATATAAAATTTTCGACCTGAAAAATACCCTGATGTATAGTACAGGTGAAAATGTCAAAAAATGACAATATTTTTAAAATTCTGAAAATGGGCTGGCAGTAGCAGAATAAAATTGGAAATATGAAAAATGGAATAGGTTTAAAGGTACAAATGTAATAAATATATTATTAACTTAAACTAAAAATATAAATTTTTCAACCTGAAAAATACCCTGATGTATAGTACAGGTGAAAATGTCAAAAAATGACAATATTTTTAAAATTCCGAAAATGGGCTTGCAGTAGCAGAATAAAATTGGAAATATGAAAAAATGGAATAGGTTTAAAGGTACGAATGTAATAAATATATTATTAACTAAAACTAAAAATATAAATTTTTCGACCTGAAAAATACCCTGATGTATAGTACAGGTGAAAATGTCAAAAAATGACAATATTTTTAAAATTCCGAAAATGGGCTTGCAGTAGCAGAATAAAATTGGAAATATGAAAAATGGAATAGGTTTAAAGGTACGAATGTAATAAATATATTATTAACTTAAACTAAAAATATAAAATTTTCGACCTGAAAAATACCCTGATGTATAGTACAGGTGAAAATGTCAAAAAATTACAATATTTTTAAAATTCCAAAAATGGGCTTGCAGTAGCAGAATAAAATTGGAAATATGAAAAATGGAATAGGTTTAAAGGTACGAATGTAATAAATATATTATTAACTTAAACTAAAAATATAAATTTTTCGACCTGAAAAATACCATGATGCCGGGTACAGGTGAAAATGTCAAAAAATTACATTATTTTTAAAATTCCGAAAATGGGCTTGCAGTAGCAGAATAAACTTGGAAATATGAAAAATGGAATAGGTTTAAAGGTACGAATGAAATAAATATATTATTAACTTAAACTAAAAATATAAAATTTTCGACCTGAAAAATACCCTGATGATAGTACAGGTGAAAATGTCAAAAAATGACAATATTTTTAAAATTCTGAAAATGGGCTTGCAGTAGCAGAATAAAATTGGAAATATGAAAAATGGAATAGGTTTAAAGGTACGAATGTAATAAATATATTATTAACTTAAACTAAAAATATAAATTTTTCGACCTGAAAAGTACCCTGATGTATAGTACAGGTGAAAATGTCAAAAAATGACAATATTTTTAAAATTCCAAAAATGGGCTTGCAGTAGCAGAATAAAATTGGAAATATGAAAAATGGAATAGGTGTAAAGGTACGAATGTAATAAATATATTATTAACTTAAACTAAAAATATAAAATTTTGGACCTGAAAAATACCCTGATGTATAGTACAGGTGAAAATGTCAAAAAATTAAAATATTTTTAAAATTCCGAAAATGGGCTTGCAGTAGCAGAATAAAATTGGAAATATGAAAAATGGAATAGGTTTAAAGGTACGAATGTAATAAATATATTATTAACTAAAACTAAAAATATAAATTTTTCGACCTGAAAAATACCCTGATGTATAGTACAGGTGAAAATGTCAAAAAATGACAATATTTTTAAAATTCTGAAAATGGGCTTGCAGTAGCAGAATAAAATTGGAAATATGAAAAATGGAATAGGTTTAAAGTTACGAATGTAATAAATATATTATTAACTTAAACTAAAAATATAAATTTTTCGACCTGAAAAATACCCTGATGCCGGGTACAGGTGAAAATGTCAAAAAATTACAATATTTTTAAAATTCCGAAAATGGGCTTGCAGTAGCAGAATAAAATTGGAAATATGAAAAATGGAATAGGTTTAAAGGTACGAATGTAATAAATATACTATTAACTTAAACTAAAAATATAAATTTTTCGACCTGAAAAATACCCTGATGCCGGGTACAGGTGAAAATGTCAAAAAATGACAATATTTTTAAAATTCCGAAAATGGGCTTGCAGTAGCAGAATAAAATTGGAAATATGAAAAATGGAATAGGTTTAAAGGTACGAATGTAATAAATATATTATTAACTAAAACTAAAAATATAAATTTTTCGACCTGAAAAATACCCTGATGTATAGTACAGGTGAAAATGTCAAAAAATGACAATATTTTTAAAATTCCGAAAATGGGCTTGCAGTAGCAGAATAAAATTGGAAATATGAAAAATGGAATAGGTTTAAAGGTACGTTTGTAATAAATATATTATTAACTAAAACTAAAAATATAAATTTTTCGACCTGAAAAATACCCTGATGTATAGTACAGGTGAAAATGTCAAAAAATTACAATATTTTTAAAATTCTGAAAATGGGCTTGCAGTAGCAGAATAAAATTGGAAATATGAAAAATGGAATAGGTTTAAAGGTACGAATGTAATAAATATACTATTAACTTAAACTAAAAATATAAATTTTTCGACCTGAAAAATACACTGATGCCGGGTACAGGTGAAAATGTCAAAAAATGACAATATTTTTAAAATTCCAAAAATGGGCTTGCAGTAGCAGAATAAAATTGGAAATATGAAAAATGGAATAGGTGTAAAGGTACGAATGTAATAAATATATTATTAACTTAAACTAAAAATATAAATTTTTCGACCTGAAAAATACCCTGATGCCGGGTACAGGTGAAAATGTCAAAAAATTACAATATTTTTAAAATTCCGAAAATGGGCTTGCAGTAGCAGAATAAAATTGGAAATATGAAAAATGGAATAGGTTTAAAGGTACGAATGTAATAAATATATTATTAACTAAAACTAAAAATATAAATTTTTCGACCTGAAAAATACCCTGATGTATAGTACAGGTGAAAATGTCAAAAAATTACAATATTTTTAAAATTCCAAAAATGGGCTTGCAGTAGCAGAATAAAATTGGAAATATGAAAAATGGAATAGGTTTAAAGGTACGAATGTAATAAATATACTATTAACTTAAACTAAAAATATAAATTTTTCGACCTGAAAAATACACTGATGCCGGGTACAGGTGAAAATGTCAAAAAATGACAATATTTTTAAAATTCCAAAAATGGGCTTGCAGTAGCAGAATAAAATTGGAAATATGAAAAATGGAATAGGTGTAAAGGTACGAATGTAATAAATATATTATTAACTTAAACTAAAAATATAAAATTTTCGACCTGAAAAATACCCTGATGTATAGTACAGGTGAAAATGTCAAAAAATGACAATATTTTTAAAATTCTGAAAATGGGCTGGCAGTAGCAGAATAAAATTGGAAATATGAAAAATGGAATAGGTTTAAAGGTACAAATGTAATAAATATATTATTAACTTAAACTAAAAATATAAATTTTTCAACCTGAAAAATACCCTGATGTATAGTACAGGTGAAAATGTCAAAAAATGACAATATTTTTAAAATTCCGAAAATGGGCTTGCAGTAGCAGAATAAAATTGGAAATATGAAAAAATGGAATAGGTTTAAAGGTACGAATGTAATAAATATATTATTAACTAAAACTAAAAATATAAATTTTTCGACCTGAAAAATACCCTGATGTATAGTACAGGTGAAAATGTCAAAAAATGACAATATTTTTAAAATTCCGAAAATGGGCTTGCAGTAGCAGAATAAAATTGGAAATATGAAAAATGGAATAGGTTTAAAGGTACGAATGTAATAAATATATTATTAACTTAAACTAAAAATATAAAATTTTCGACCTGAAAAATACCCTGATGTATAGTACAGGTGAAAATGTCAAAAAATTACAATATTTTTAAAATTCCAAAAATGGGCTTGCAGTAGCAGAATAAAATTGGAAATATGAAAAATGGAATAGGTTTAAAGGTACGAATGTAATAAATATATTATTAACTTAAACTAAAAATATAAATTTTTCGACCTGAAAAATACCATGATGCCGGGTACAGGTGAAAATGTCAAAAAATTACATTATTTTTAAAATTCCGAAAATGGGCTTGCAGTAGCAGAATAAACTTGGAAATATGAAAAATGGAATAGGTTTAAAGGTACGAATGAAATAAATATATTATTAACTTAAACTAAAAATATAAAATTTTCGACCTGAAAAATACCCTGATGATAGTACAGGTGAAAATGTCAAAAAATGACAATATTTTTAAAATTCTGAAAATGGGCTTGCAGTAGCAGAATAAAATTGGAAATATGAAAAATGGAATAGGTTTAAAGGTACGAATGTAATAAATATATTATTAACTTAAACTAAAAATATAAATTTTTCGACCTGAAAAGTACCCTGATGTATAGTACAGGTGAAAATGTCAAAAAATGACAATATTTTTAAAATTCCAAAAATGGGCTTGCAGTAGCAGAATAAAATTGGAAATATGAAAAATGGAATAGGTGTAAAGGTACGAATGTAATAAATATATTATTAACTTAAACTAAAAATATAAAATTTTGGACCTGAAAAATACCCTGATGTATAGTACAGGTGAAAATGTCAAAAAATTAAAATATTTTTAAAATTCCGAAAATGGGCTTGCAGTAGCAGAATAAAATTGGAAATATGAAAAATGGAATAGGTTTAAAGGTACGAATGTAATAAATATATTATTAACTAAAACTAAAAATATAAATTTTTCGACCTGAAAAATACCCTGATGTATAGTACAGGTGAAAATGTCAAAAAATGACAATATTTTTAAAATTCTGAAAATGGGCTTGCAGTAGCAGAATAAAATTGGAAATATGAAAAATGGAATAGGTTTAAAGTTACGAATGTAATAAATATATTATTAACTTAAACTAAAAATATAAATTTTTCGACCTGAAAAATACCCTGATGCCGGGTACAGGTGAAAATGTCAAAAAATTACAATATTTTTAAAATTCCGAAAATGGGCTTGCAGTAGCAGAATAAAATTGGAAATATGAAAAATGGAATAGGTTTAAAGGTACGAATGTAATAAATATACTATTAACTTAAACTAAAAATATAAATTTTTCGACCTGAAAAATACCCTGATGCCGGGTACAGGTGAAAATGTCAAAAAATGACAATATTTTTAAAATTCCGAAAATGGGCTTGCAGTAGCAGAATAAAATTGGAAATATGAAAAATGGAATAGGTTTAAAGGTACGAATGTAATAAATATATTATTAACTAAAACTAAAAATATAAATTTTTCGACCTGAAAAATACCCTGATGTATAGTACAGGTGAAAATGTCAAAAAATGACAATATTTTTAAAATTCCGAAAATGGGCTTGCAGTAGCAGAATAAAATTGGAAATATGAAAAATGGAATAGGTTTAAAGGTACGTTTGTAATAAATATATTATTAACTAAAACTAAAAATATAAATTTTTCGACCTGAAAAATACCCTGATGTATAGTACAGGTGAAAATGTCAAAAAATTACAATATTTTTAAAATTCTGAAAATGGGCTTGCAGTAGCAGAATAAAATTGGAAATATGAAAAATGGAATAGGTTTAAAGGTACGAATGTAATAAATATACTATTAACTTAAACTAAAAATATAAATTTTTCGACCTGAAAAATACACTGATGCCGGGTACAGGTGAAAATGTCAAAAAATGACAATATTTTTAAAATTCCAAAAATGGGCTTGCAGTAGCAGAATAAAATTGGAAATATGAAAAATGGAATAGGTGTAAAGGTACGAATGTAATAAATATATTATTAACTTAAACTAAAAATATAAATTTTTCGACCTGAAAAATACCCTGATGCCGGGTACAGGTGAAAATGTCAAAAAATTACAATATTTTTAAAATTCCGAAAATGGGCTTGCAGTAGCAGAATAAAATTGGAAATATGAAAAATGGAATAGGTTTAAAGGTACAAATGTAATAAATATATTATTAACTTAAAC
Organism: Phrynosoma blainvillii; assembly: GCA_026167975.1. Lineage (NCBI taxonomy): Eukaryota > Metazoa > Chordata > Lepidosauria > Squamata > Phrynosomatidae > Phrynosoma > Phrynosoma blainvillii. The sequence goes on from JANUYF010000014.1 coordinate 15,521,202, forward strand.
TAAAAATATAAATTTTTCGACCTGAAAAATACACTGATGCCGGGTACAGGTGAAAATGTCAAAAAATTACAATATCTTTAAAATTCCGAAAATGGGCTTGCAGTAGCAGAATAAAATTGGAAATATGAAAAATGGAATAGGTTTAAAGTTACGAATGTAATAAATATATTATTAACTTAAACTAAAAATATAAATTTTTCGACCTGAAAAATACCCTGATGCCGGGTACAGGTGAAAATGTCAAAAAATTACAATATTTTTAAAATTCCGAAAATGGGCTTGCAGTAGCAGAATAAAATTGGAAATATGAAAAATGGAATAGGTTTAAAGGTACAAATGTAATAAATATATTATTAACTTAAACTAAAAATATAAATTTTTTGACCTGAAAAATACCCTGATGTATAGTACAGGTGAAAATGTCAAAAAATGACAATATTTTTAAAATTCCGAAAATGGGCTTGCAGTAGCAGAATAAAATTGGAAATATGAAAAATGGAATAGGTTTAAAGGTACGAATGTAATAAATATATTATTAACTAAAACTAAAAATATAAATTTTTCGACCTGAAAAATACCCTGATGTATAGTACAGGTGAAAATGTCAAAAAATTACAATATTTTTAAAATTCCAAAAATGGGCTTGCAGTAGCAGAATAAAATTGGAAATATGAAAAATGGAATAGGTTTAAAGGTACGAATGTAATAAATATACTATTAACTTAAACTAAAAATATAAATTTTTCGACCTGAAAAATACACTGATGCCGGGTACAGGTGAAAATGTCAAAAAATGACAATATTTTTAAAATTCCAAAAATGGGCTTGCAGTAGCAGAATAAAATTGGAAATATGAAAAATGGAATAGGTGTAAAGGTACGAATGTAATAAATATATTATTAACTTAAACTAAAAATATAAAATTTTCGACCTGAAAAATACCCTGATGTATAGTACAGGTGAAAATGTCAAAAAATTACAATATTTTTAAAATTCCGAAAATGGGCTTGCAGTAGCAGAATAAAATTGGAAATATGAAAAATGGAATAGGTTTAAAGGTACGAATGTAATAAATATACTATTAACTTAAACTAAAAATATAAATTTTTCGACCTGAAAAATACCCTGATGCCGGGTACAGGTGAAAATGTCAAAAAATTAAAATATTTTTAAAATTCCGAAAATGGGCTTGCAGTAGCAGAATAAAATTGGAAATATGAAAAATGGAATAGGTTTAAAGGTACGAATGTAATAAATATATTATTAACTTAAACTAAAAATATAAATTTTTCGACCTGAAAAATACCCTGATGTATAGAACAGGTGAAAATGTCAAAAAATGACAATATTTTTAAAATTCTGAAAATGGGCTTGCAGTAGCAGAATAAAATTGGAAATATGAAAAATGGAATAGGTTTAAAGTTACGAATGTAATAAATATATTATTAACTTAAACTAAAAATATAAATTTTTCGACCTGAAAAATACCCTGATGTATAGTACAGGTGAAAATGTCAAAAAATGACAATATTTTTAAAATTCCGAAAATGGGCTTGCAGTAGCAGAATAAAATTGGAAATATGAAAAATGGAATAGGTTTAAAGGTACGAATGTAATAAATATATTATTAACTTAAACTAAAAATATAAATTTTTCGACCTGAAAAATACCCTGATGTATAGTACAGGTGAAAATGTCAAAAAATGACAATATTTTTAAAATTCTGAAAATGGGCTTGCAGTAGCAGAATAAAATTGGAAATATGAAAAATGGAATAGGTTTAAAGTTACGAATGTAATAAATATATTATTAACTTAAACTAAAAATATAAATTTTTCGACCTGAAAAATACCCTGATGCCGGGTACAGGTGAAAATGTCAAAAAATCACAATATTTTTAAAATTCCGAAAATGGGCTTGCAGTAGCAGAATAAAATTGGAAATATGAAAAATGGAATAGGTTTAAAGGTACGAATGTAATAAATATACTATTAACTTAAACTAAAAATATAAATTTTTCGACCTGAAAAATACACTGATGCCGGGTACAGGTGAAAATGTCAAAAAATTACAATATTTTTAAAATTCCGAAAATGGGCTTGCAGTAGCAGAATAAAATTGGAAATATGAAAAATGGAATAGGTTTAAAGGTACGAATGTAATAAATATATTATTAACTTAAACTAAAAATATAAATTTTTCAACCTGAAAAATACCCTGATGTATAGTACAGGTGAAAATGTCAAAAAATGACAATATTTTTAAAATTCCGAAAATGGGCTTGCAGTAGCAGAATAAAATTGGAAATATGAAAAATGGAATAGGTTTAAAGGTACGAATGTAATAAATATATTATTAACTAAAACTAAAAATATAAATTTTTCGACCTGAAAAATACCCTGATGTATAGTACAGGTGAAAATGTCAAAAAATGACAATATTTTTAAAATTCCGAAAATGGGCTTGCAGTAGCAGAATAAAATTGGAAATATGAAAAATGGAATAGGTTTAAAGGTACGTTTGTAATAAATATATTATTAACTAAAACTAAAAATATAAATTTTTCGACCTGAAAAATACCCTGATGTATAGTACAGGTGAAAATGTCAAAAAATTACAATATTTTTAAAATTCTGAAAATGGGCTTGCAGTAGCAGAATAAAATTGGAAATATGAAAAATGGAATAGGTTTAAAGGTACGAATGTAATAAATATACTATTAACTTAAACTAAAAATATAAATTTTTCGACCTGAAAAATACACTGATGCCGGGTACAGGTGAAAATGTCAAAAAATGACAATATTTTTAAAATTCCAAAAATGGGCTTGCAGTAGCAGAATAAAATTGGAAATATGAAAAATGGAATAGGTGTAAAGGTACGAATGTAATAAATATATTATTAACTTAAACTAAAAATATAAAATTTTCGACCTGAAAAATACCCTGATGGATAGTACAGGTGAAAATGTCAAAAAATTAAAATATTTTTAAAATTCCGAAAATGGGCTTGCAGTAGCAGAATAAAATTGGAAATATGAAAAATGGAATAGGTTTAAAGGTACGAATGTAATAAATATATTATTAACTTAAACTAAAAATATAAATTTTTCGACCTGAAAAATACCCTGATGCCGGGTACAGGTGAAAATGTCAAAAAATTACAATATTTTTAAAATTCCGAAAATGGGCTTGCAGTAGCAGAATAAAATTGGAAATATGAAAAATGGAATAGGTTTAAAGGTACAAATGTAATAAATATATTATTAACTTAAACTAAAAATATAAATTTTTCGACCTGAAAAATACACTGATGCCGGGTACAGGTGAAAATGTCAAAAAATTACAATATCTTTAAAATTCCGAAAATGGGCTTGCAGTAGCAGAATAAAATTGGAAATATGAAAAATGGAATAGGTTTAAAGGTACAAATGTAATAAATATATTATTAACTTAAACTAAAAATATAAATTTTTTGACCTGAAAAATACCCTGATGTATAGTACAGGTGAAAATGTCAAAAAATGACAATATTTTTAAAATTCCGAAAATGGGCTTGCAGTAGCAGAATAAAATTGGAAATATGAAAAATGGAATAGGTTTAAAGGTACGAATGTAATAAATATATTATTAACTAAAACTAAAAATATAAATTTTTCGACCTGAAAAATACCCTGATGTATAGTACAGGTGAAAATGTCAAAAAATTACAATATTTTTAAAATTCCAAAAATGGGCTTGCAGTAGCAGAATAAAATTGGAAATATGAAAAATGGAATAGGTTTAAAGGTACGAATGTAATAAATATACTATTAACTTAAACTAAAAATATAAATTTTTCGACCTGAAAAATACACTGATGCCGGGTACAGGTGAAAATGTCAAAAAATGACAATATTTTTAAAATTCCAAAAATGGGCTTGCAGTAGCAGAATAAAATTGGAAATATGAAAAATGGAATAGGTGTAAAGGTACGAATGTAATAAATATATTATTAACTTAAACTAAAAATATAAAATTTTCGACCTGAAAAATACCCTGATGTATAGTACAGGTGAAAATGTCAAAAAATTACAATATTTTTAAAATTCCGAAAATGGGCTTGCAGTAGCAGAATAAAATTGGAAATATGAAAAATGGAATAGGTTTAAAGGTACGAATGTAATAAATATACTATTAACTTAAACTAAAAATATAAATTTTTCGACCTGAAAAATACCCTGATGCCGGGTACAGGTGAAAATGTCAAAAAATTAAAATATTTTTAAAATTCCGAAAATGGGCTTGCAGTAGCAGAATAAAATTGGAAATATGAAAAATGGAATAGGTTTAAAGGTACGAATGTAATAAATATATTATTAACTTAAACTAAAAATATAAATTTTTCGACCTGAAAAATACCCTGATGTATAGTACAGGTGAAAATGTCAAAAAATGACAATATTTTTAAAATTCCGAAAATGGGCTTGCAGTAGCAGAATAAAATTGGAAATATGAAAAATGGAATAGGTTTAAAGGTACGTTTGTAATAAATATATTATTAACTAAAACTAAAAATATAAATTTTTCGACCTGAAAAATACCCTGATGTATAGTACAGGTGAAAATGTCAAAAAATTACAATATTTTTAAAATTCTGAAAATGGGCTTGCAGTAGCAGAATAAAATTGGAAATATGAAAAATGGAATAGGTTTAAAGGTACGAATGTAATAAATATACTATTAACTTAAACTAAAAATATAAATTTTTCGACCTGAAAAATACACTGATGCCGGGTACAGGTGAAAATGTCAAAAAATGACAATATTTTTAAAATTCCAAAAATGGGCTTGCAGTAGCAGAATAAAATTGGAAATATGAAAAATGGAATAGGTGTAAAGGTACGAATGTAATAAATATATTATTAACTTAAACTAAAAATATAAAATTTTCGACCTGAAAAATACCCTGATGGATAGTACAGGTGAAAATGTCAAAAAATTAAAATATTTTTAAAATTCCGAAAATGGGCTTGCAGTAGCAGAATAAAATTGGAAATATGAAAAATGGAATAGGTTTAAAGGTACGAATGTAATAAATATATTATTAACTTAAACTAAAAATATAAATTTTTCGACCTGAAAAATACCCTGATGCCGGGTACAGGTGAAAATGTCAAAAAATTACAATATTTTTAAAATTCCGAAAATGGGCTTGCAGTAGCAGAATAAAATTGGAAATATGAAAAATGGAATAGGTTTAAAGGTACAAATGTAATAAATATATTATTAACTTAAACTAAAAATATAAATTTTTCGACCTGAAAAATACACTGATGCCGGGTACAGGTGAAAATGTCAAAAAATTACAATATCTTTAAAATTCCGAAAATGGGCTTGCAGTAGCAGAATAAAATTGGAAATATGAAAAATGGAATAGGTTTAAAGTTACGAATGTAATAAATATATTATTAACTTAAACTAAAAATATAAATTTTTCGACCTGAAAAATACCCTGATGCCGGGTACAGGTGAAAATGTCAAAAAATTACAATATTTTTAAAATTCCGAAAATGGGCTTGCAGTAGCAGAATAAAATTGGAAATATGAAAAATGGAATAGGTTTAAAGGTACAAATGTAATAAATATATTATTAACTTAAACTAAAAATATAAATTTTTTGACCTGAAAAATACCCTGATGTATAGTACAGGTGAAAATGTCAAAAAATGACAATATTTTTAAAATTCCGAAAATGGGCTTGCAGTAGCAGAATAAAATTGGAAATATGAAAAATGGAATAGGTTTAAAGGTACGAATGTAATAAATATATTATTAACTAAAACTAAAAATATAAATTTTTCGACCTGAAAAATACCCTGATGTATAGAAAATGTCAAAAAATTACAATATTTTTAAAATTCCAAAAATGGGCTTGCAGTAGCAGAATAAAATTGGAAATATGAAAAATGGAATAGGTTTAAAGGTACGAATGTAATAAATATACTATTAACTTAAACTAAAAATATAAATTTTTCGACCTGAAAAATACACTGATGCCGGGTACAGGTGAAAATGTCAAAAAATGACAATATTTTTAAAATTCCAAAAATGGGCTTGCAGTAGCAGAATAAAATTGGAAATATGAAAAATGGAATAGGTGTAAAGGTACGAATGTAATAAATATATTATTAACTTAAACTAAAAATATAAAATTTTCGACCTGAAAAATACCCTGATGTATAGTACAGGTGAAAATGTCAAAAAATTACAATATTTTTAAAATTCCGAAAATGGGCTTGCAGTAGCAGAATAAAATTGGAAATATGAAAAATGGAATAGGTTTAAAGGTACGAATGTAATAAATATACTATTAACTTAAACTAAAAATATAAATTTTTCGACCTGAAAAATACCCTGATGCCGGGTACAGGTGAAAATGTCAAAAAATTAAAATATTTTTAAAATTCCGAAAATGGGCTTGCAGTAGCAGAATAAAATTGGAAATATGAAAAATGGAATAGGTTTAAAGGTACGAATGTAATAAATATATTATTAACTTAAACTAAAAATATAAATTTTTCGACCTGAAAAATACCCTGATGTATAGTACAGGTGAAAATGTCAAAAAATGACAATATTTTTAAAATTCCGAAAATGGGCTTGCAGTAGCAGAATAAAATTGGAAATATGAAAAATGGAATAGGTTTAAAGGTACGAATGTAATAAATATATTATTAACTTAAACTAAAAATATAAATTTTTCGACCTGAAAAATACCCTGATGTATAGTACAGGTGAAAATGTCAAAAAATTACAATATTTTTAAAATTCCGAAAATGGGCTTGCAGTAGCAGAATAAAATTGGAAATATGAAAAATGGAATAGGTTTAAAGGTACGAATGTAATAAATATATTATTAACTTAAACTAAAAATATAAATTTTTCAACCTGAAAAATACCCTGATGTATAGTACAGGTGAAAATGTCAAAAAATGACAATATTTTTAAAATTCCGAAAATGGGCTTGCAGTAGCAGAATAAAATTGGAAATATGAAAAATGGAATAGGTTTAAAGGTACGAATGTAATAAATATATTATTAGCTAAAACTAAAAATATAAATTTTTCGACCTGAAAAATACCCTGATGTATAGTACAGGTGAAAATGTCAAAAAATTACAATATTTTTAAAATTCTGAAAATGGGCTTGCAGTAGCAGAATAAAATTGGAAATATGAAAAATGGAATAGGTTTAAAGGTACAAATGTAATAAATATATTATTAACTAAAACTAAAAATATAAATTTTTTGACCTGAAAAATACCCTGATGTATAGTACAGGTGAAAATGTCAAAAAATTACAATATTTTTAAAATTCTGAAAATGGGCTTGCAGTAGCAGAATAAAATTGGAAATATGAAAAATGGAATAGGTTTAAAGGTACGAATGTAATAAATATATTATTAACTTAAACTAAAATTATAAATTTTTCGACCTGAAAAATACCCTGATGTATAGTACAGGTGAAAATGTCAAAAAATGACAATATTTTTAAAATTCCGAAAATGGGCTTGCAGTAGCAGAATAAAATTGGAAATATGAAAAATGGAATAGGTTTAAAGGTACGAATGTAATAAATATACTATTAACTTAAACTAAAAATATAAATTTTTCGACCTGAAAAATACACTGATGCCGGGTACAGGTGAAAATGTCAAAAAATGACAATATTTTTAAAATTCCAAAAATGGGCTTGCAGTAGCAGAATAAAATTGGAAATATGAAAAATGGAATAGGTGTAAAGGTACGAATGTAATAAATATATTATTAACTTAAACTAAAAATATAAAATTTTCGACCTGAAAAATACCCTGATGTATAGTACAGGTGAAAATGTCAAAAAATTACAATATTTTTAAAATTCCGAAAATGGGCTTGCAGTAGCAGAATAAAATTGGAAATATGAAAAATGGAATAGGTTTAAAGGTACGAATGTAATAAATATACTATTAACTTAAACTAAAAATATAAATTTTTCGACCTGAAAAATACACTGATGCCGGGTACAGGTGAAAATGTCAAAAAATGACAATATTTTTAAAATTCCAAAAATGGGCTTGCAGTAGCAGAATAAAATTGGAAATATGAAAAATGGAATAGGTGTAAAGGTACGAATGTAATAAATATATTATTAACTTAAACTAAAAATATAAAATTTTCGACCTGAAAAATACCCTGATGTATAGTACAGGTGAAAATGTCAAAAAATTAAAATATTTTTAAAATTCCGAAAATGGGCTTGCAGTAGCAGAATAAAATTGGAAATATGAAAAATGGAATAGGTTTAAAGGTACGAATGTAATAAATATATTATTAACTTAAACTAAAAATATAAATTTTTCGACCTGAAAAATACCCTGATGTATAGTACAGGTGAAAATGTCAAAAAATGACAATATTTTTAAAATTCTGAAAATGGGCTTGCAGTAGCAGAATAAAATTGGAAATATGAAAAATGGAATAGGTTTAAAGTTACGAATGTAATAAATATATTATTAACTTAAACTAAAAATATAAATTTTTCGACCTGAAAAATACCCTGATGTATAGTACAGGTGAAAATGTCAAAAAATGACAATATTTTTAAAATTCCGAAAATGGGCTTGCAGTAGCAGAATAAAATTGGAAATATGAAAAATGGAATAGGTTTAAAGGTACGAATGTAATAAATATATTATTAACTTAAACTAAAAATATAAATTTTTCGACCTGAAAAATACCCTGATGTATAGTACAGGTGAAAATGTCAAAAAATGACAATATTTTTAAAATTCTGAAAATGGGCTTGCAGTAGCAGAATAAAATTGGAAATATGAAAAATGGAATAGGTTTAAAGTTACGAATGTAATAAATATATTATTAACTTAAACTAAAAATATAAATTTTTCGACCTGAAAAATACCCTGATGCCGGGTACAGGTGAAAATGTAAAAAATTACAATATTTTTAAAATTCCAAAAATGGGCTTGCAGTAGCAGAATAAAATTGGAAATATGAAAAATGGAATAGGTGTAAAGGTACGAATGTAATAAATATATTATTAACTTAAACTAAAAATATAAAATTTTCGACCTGAAAAATACCCTGATGTATAGTACAGGTGAAAATGTCAAAAAATTAAAATATTTTTAAAATTCCGAAAATGGGCTTGCAGTAGCAGAATAAAATTGGAAATATGAAAAATGGAATAGGTTTAAAGGTACGAATGTAATAAATATATTATTAACTTAAACTAAAAATATAAATTTTTCGACCTGAAAAATACCCTGATGCCGGGTACAGGTGAAAATGTCAAAAAATTACAATATTTTTAAAATTCCGAAAATGGGCTTGCAGTAGCAGAATAAAATTGGAAATATGAAAAATGGAATAGGTTTAAAGGTACAAATGTAATAAATATATTATTAACTTAAACTAAAAATATAAATTTTTCGACCTGAAAAATACACTGATGCCGGGTACAGGTGAAAATGTCAAAAAATTACAATATCTTTAAAATTCCGAAAATGGGCTTGCAGTAGCAGAATAAAATTGGAAATATGAAAAATGGAATAGGTTTAAAGTTACGAATGTAATAAATATATTATTAACTTAAACTAAAAATATAAATTTTTCGACCTGAAAAATACCCTGATGCCGGGTACAGGTGAAAATGTCAAAAAATTACAATATTTTTAAAATTCCGAAAATGGGCTTGCAGTAGCAGAATAAAATTGGAAATATGAAAAATGGAATAGGTTTAAAGGTACAAATGTAATAAATATATTATTAACTTAAACTAAAAATATAAATTTTTTGACCTGAAAAATACCCTGATGTATAGTACAGGTGAAAATGTCAAAAAATTACAATATTTTTAAAATTCCGAAAATGGGCTTGCAGTAGCAGAATAAAATTGGAAATATGAAAAATGGAATAGGTTTAAAGGTACGAATGTAATAAATATATTATTAACTAAAACTAAAAATATAAATTTTTCGACCTGAAAAATACCCTGATGTATAGTACAGGTGAAAATGTCAAAAAATTACAATATTTTTAAAATTCCAAAAATGGGCTTGCAGTAGCAGAATAAAATTGGAAATATGAAAAATGGAATAGGTTTAAAGGTACGAATGTAATAAATATACTATTAACTTAAACTAAAAATATAAATTTTTCGACCTGAAAAATACACTGATGCCGGGTACAGGTGAAAATGTCAAAAAATGACAATATTTTTAAAATTCTGAAAATGGGCTTGCAGTAGCAGAATAAAATTGGAAATATGAAAAATGGAATAGGTTTAAAGTTACGAATGTAATAAATATATTATTAACTTAAACTAAAAATATAAATTTTTCGACCTGAAAAATACCCTGATGTATAGTACAGGTGAAAATGTCAAAAAATGACAATATTTTTAAAATTCCGAAAATGGGCTTGCAGTAGCAGAATAAAATTGGAAATATGAAAAATGGAATAGGTTTAAAGGTACGAATGTAATAAATATATTATTAACTTAAACTAAAAATATAAATTTTTCGACCTGAAAAATACCCTGATGTATAGTACAGGTGAAAATGTCAAAAAATGACAATATTTTTAAAATTCTGAAAATGGGCTTGCAGTAGCAGAATAAAATTGGAAATATGAAAAATGGAATAGGTTTAAAGTTACGAATGTAATAAATATATTATTAACTTAAACTAAAAATATAAATTTTTCGACCTGAAAAATACCCTGATGCCGGGTACAGGTGAAAATGTCAAAAAATTACAATATTTTTAAAATTCCGAAAATGGGCTTGCAGTAGCAGAATAAAATTGGAAATATGAAAAATGGAATAGGTTTAAAGGTACGAATGTAATAAATATACTATTAACTTAAACTAAAAATATAAATTTTTCGACCTGAAAAATACACTGATGCCGGGTACAGGTGAAAATGTCAAAAAATTACAATATTTTTAAAATTCCGAAAATGGGCTTGCAGTAGCAGAATAAAATTGGAAATATGAAAAATGGAATAGGTTTAAAGGTACGAATGTAATAAATATATTATTAACTTAAACTAAAAATATAAATTTTTCAACCTGAAAAATACCCTGATGTATAGTACAGGTGAAAATGTCAAAAAATGACAATATTTTTAAAATTCCGAAAATGGGCTTGCAGTAGCAGAATAAAATTGGAAATATGAAAAATGGAATAGGTTTAAAGGTACGAATGTAATAAATATATTATTAGCTAAAACTAAAAATATAAATTTTTCGACCTGAAAAATACCCTGATGTATAGTACAGGTGAAAATGTCAAAAAATTACAATATTTTTAAAATTCTGAAAATGGGCTTGCAGTAGCAGAATAAAATTGGAAATATGAAAAATGGAATAGGTTTAAAGGTACAAATGTAATAAATATATTATTAACTAAAACTAAAAATATAAATTTTTTGACCTGAAAAATACCCTGATGTATAGTACAGGTGAAAATGTCAAAAAATTACAATATTTTTAAAATTCTGAAAATGGGCTTGCAGTAGCAGAATAAAATTGGAAATATGAAAAATGGAATAGGTTTAAAGGTACGAATGTAATAAATATATTATTAACTTAAACTAAAATTATAAATTTTTCGACCTGAAAAATACCCTGATGTATAGTACAGGTGAAAATGTCAAAAAATGACAATATTTTTAAAATTCCGAAAATGGGCTTGCAGTAGCAGAATAAAATTGGAAATATGAAAAATGGAATAGGTTTAAAGGTACGAATGTAATAAATATATTATTAACTAAAACTAAAAATATAAATTTTTCGACCTGAAAAATACCCTGATGTATAGTACAGGTGAAAATGTCAAAAAATTACAATATTTTTAAAATTCCAAAAATGGGCTTGCAGTAGCAGAATAAAATTGGAAATATGAAAAATGGAATAGGTTTAAAGGTACGAATGTAATAAATATACTATTAACTTAAACTAAAAATATAAATTTTTCGACCTGAAAAATACACTGATGCCGGGTACAGGTGAAAATGTCAAAAAATGACAATATTTTTAAAATTCCAAAAATGGGCTTGCAGTAGCAGAATAAAATTGGAAATATGAAAAATGGAATAGGTGTAAAGGTACGAATGTAATAAATATATTATTAACTTAAACTAAAAATATAAAATTTTCGACCTGAAAAATACCCTGATGTATAGTACAGGTGAAAATGTCAAAAAATTACAATATTTTTAAAATTCCGAAAATGGGCTTGCAGTAGCAGAATAAAATTGGAAATATGAAAAATGGAATAGGTTTAAAGGTACGAATGTAATAAATATACTATTAACTTAAACTAAAAATATAAATTTTTCGACCTGAAAAATACACTGATGCCGGGTACAGGTGAAAATGTCAAAAAATGACAATATTTTTAAAATTCCAAAAATGGGCTTGCAGTAGCAGAATAAAATTGGAAATATGAAAAATGGAATAGGTGTAAAGGTACGAATGTAATAAATATATTATTAACTTAAACTAAAAATATAAAATTTTCGACCTGAAAAATACCCTGATGTATAGTACAGGTGAAAATGTCAAAAAATTAAAATATTTTTAAAATTCCGAAAATGGGCTTGCAGTAGCAGAATAAAATTGGAAATATGAAAAATGGAATAGGTTTAAAGGTACGAATGTAATAAATATATTATTAACTTAAACTAAAAATATAAATTTTTCGACCTGAAAAATACCCTGATGTATAGTACAGGTGAAAATGTCAAAAAATGACAATATTTTTAAAATTCTGAAAATGGGCTTGCAGTAGCAGAATAAATTGGAAATATGAAAAATGGAATAGGTTTAAAGTTACGAATGTAATAAATATATTATTAACTTAAACTAAAAATATAAATTTTTCGACCTGAAAAATACCCTGATGTATAGTACAGGTGAAAATGTCAAAAAATGACAATATTTTTAAAATTCCGAAAATGGGCTTGCAGTAGCAGAATAAAATTGGAAATATGAAAAATGGAATAGGTTTAAAGGTACGAATGTAATAAATATATTATTAACTTAAACTAAAAATATAAATTTTTCGACCTGAAAAATACCCTGATGTATAGTACAGGTGAAAATGTCAAAAAATGACAATATTTTTAAAATTCTGAAAATGGGCTTGCAGTAGCAGAATAAAATTGGAAATATGAAAAATGGAATAGGTTTAAAGTTACGAATGTAATAAATATATTATTAACTTAAACTAAAAATATAAATTTTTCGACCTGAAAAATACCCTGATGCCGGGTACAGGTGAAAATGTAAAAAATTACAATATTTTTAAAATTCCAAAAATGGGCTTGCAGTAGCAGAATAAAATTGGAAATATGAAAAATGGAATAGGTGTAAAGGTACGAATGTAATAAATATATTATTAACTTAAACTAAAAATATAAAATTTTCGACCTGAAAAATACCCTGATGTATAGTACAGGTGAAAATGTCAAAAAATTAAAATATTTTTAAAATTCCGAAAATGGGCTTGCAGTAGCAGAATAAAATTGGAAATATGAAAAATGGAATAGGTTTAAAGGTACGAATGTAATAAATATATTATTAACTTAAACTAAAAATATAAATTTTTCGACCTGAAAAATACCCTGATGCCGGGTACAGGTGAAAATGTCAAAAAATTACAATATTTTTAAAATTCCGAAAATGGGCTTGCAGTAGCAGAATAAAATTGGAAATATGAAAAATGGAATAGGTTTAAAGGTACAAATGTAATAAATATATTATTAACTTAAACTAAAAATATAAATTTTTCGACCTGAAAAATACACTGATGCCGGGTACAGGTGAAAATGTCAAAAAATTACAATATCTTTAAAATTCCGAAAATGGGCTTGCAGTAGCAGAATAAAATTGGAAATATGAAAAATGGAATAGGTTTAAAGTTACGAATGTAATAAATATATTATTAACTTAAACTAAAAATATAAATTTTTCGACCTGAAAAATACCCTGATGCCGGGTACAGGTGAAAATGTCAAAAAATTACAATATTTTTAAAATTCCGAAAATGGGCTTGCAGTAGCAGAATAAAATTGGAAATATGAAAAATGGAATAGGTTTAAAGGTACAAATGTAATAAATATATTATTAACTTAAACTAAAAATATAAATTTTTTGACCTGAAAAATACCCTGATGTATAGTACAGGTGAAAATGTCAAAAAATGACAATATTTTTAAAATTCCGAAAATGGGCTTGCAGTAGCAGAATAAAATTGGAAATATGAAAAATGGAATAGGTTTAAAGGTACAAATGTAATAAATATATTATTAACTAAAACTAAAAATATAAATTTTTCGACCTGAAAAATACCCTGATGTATAGTACAGGTGAAAATGTCAAAAAATTACAATATTTTTAAAATTCCAAAAATGGGCTTGCAGTAGCAGAATAAAATTGGAAATATGAAAAATGGAATAGGTTTAAAGGTACGAATGTAATAAATATACTATTAACTTAAACTAAAAATATAAATTTTTCGACCTGAAAAATACACTGATGCCGGGTACAGGTGAAAATGTCAAAAAATGACAATATTTTTAAAATTCCAAAAATGGGCTTGCAGTAGCAGAATAAAATTGGAAATATGAAAAATGGAATAGGTGTAAAGGTACGAATGTAATAAATATATTATTAACTTAAACTAAAAATATAAAATTTTCGACCTGAAAAATACCCTGATTATAGTACAGGTGAAAATGTCAAAAAATTACAATATTTTTAAAATTCCGAAAATGGGCTTGCAGTAGCAGAATAAAATTGGAAATATGAAAAATGGAATAGGTTTAAAGGTACGAATGTAATAAATATACTATTAACTTAAACTAAAAATATAAATTTTTCGACCTGAAAAATACACTGATGCCGGGTACAGGTGAAAATGTCAAAAAATGACAATATTTTTAAAATTCCAAAAATGGGCTTGCAGTAGCAGAATAAAATTGGAAATATGAAAAATGGAATAGGTGTAAAGGTACGAATGTAATAAATATATTATTAACTTAAACTAAAAATATAAAATTTTCGACCTGAAAAATACCCTGATGTATAGTACAGGTGAAAATGTCAAAAAATTAAAATATTTTTAAAATTCCGAAAATGGGCTTGCAGTAGCAGAATAAAATTGGAAATATGAAAAATGGAATAGGTTTAAAGGTACGAATGTAATAAATATATTATTAACTTAAACTAAAAATATAAATTTTTCGACCTGAAAAATACCCTGATGTATAGTACAGGTGAAAATGTCAAAAAATGACAATATTTTTAAAATTCTGAAAATGGGCTTGCAGTAGCAGAATAAAATTGGAAATATGAAAAATGGAATAGGTTTAAAGTTACGAATGTAATAAATATATTATTAACTTAAACTAAAAATATAAATTTTTCGACCTGAAAAATACCCTGATGTATAGTACAGGTGAAAATGTCAAAAAATGACAATATTTTTAAAATTCCGAAAATGGGCTTGCAGTAGCAGAATAAAATTGGAAATATGAAAAATGGAATAGGTTTAAAGGTACGAATGTAATAAATATATTATTAACTTAAACTAAAAATATAAATTTTTCGACCTGAAAAATACCCTGATGTATAGTACAGGTGAAAATGTCAAAAAATGACAATATTTTTAAAATTCTGAAAATGGGCTTGCAGTAGCAGAATAAAATTGGAAATATGAAAAATGGAATAGGTTTAAAGGTACGAATGTAATAAATATATTATTAGCTAAAACTAAAAATATAAATTTTTCGACCTGAAAAATACACTGATGCCGGGTACAGGTGAAAATGTCAAAAAATGACAATATTTTTAAAATTCCAAAAATGGGCTTGCAGTAGCAGAATAAAATTGGAAATATGAAAAATGGAATAGGTGTAAAGGTACGAATGTAATAAATATATTATTAACTTAAACTAAAAATATAAAATTTTCGACCTGAAAAATACCCTGATGTATAGTACAGGTGAAAATGTCAAAAAATGACAATATTTTTAAAATTCCGAAAATGGGCTTGCAGTAGCAGAATAAAATTGGAAATATGAAAAATGGAATAGGTTTAAAGGTACGAATGTAATAAATATATTATTAACTAAAACTAAAAATATAAATTTTTCGACCTGAAAAATACCCTGATGTATAGTACAGGTGAAAATGTCAAAAAATTACAATATTTTTAAAATTCTGAAAATGGGCTTGCAGTAGCAGAATAAAATTGGAAATATAAAAAATGGAATAGGTTTAAAGGTACAAATGTAATAAATATATTATTAACTTAAACTAAAAATATAAATTTTTCGACCTGAAAAATACACTGATGCCGGGTACAGGTGAAAATGTCAAAAAATTACAATATTTTTAAAATTCCGAAAATGGGCTTGCAGTAGCAGAATAAAATTGGAAATATGAAAAATGGAATAGGTTTAAAGTTACGAATGTAATAAATATATTATTAACTTAAACTAAAAATATAAATTTTTCGACCTGAAAAATACCCTGATGCCGGGTACAGGTGAAAATGTCAAAAAATTACAATATTTTTAAAATTCCGAAAATGGGCTTGCAGTAGCAGAATAAAATTGGAAATATGAAAAATGGAATAGGTTTAAAGGTACAAATGTAATAAATATACTATTAACTTAAACTAAAAATATAAATTTTTCGACCTGAAAAATACACTGATGCCGGGTACAGGTGAAAATGTCAAAAAATGACAATATTTTTAAAATTCCAAAAATGGGCTTGCAGTAGCAGAATAAAATTGGAAATATGAAAAATGGAATAGGTGTAAAGGTACGAATGTAATAAATATATTATTAACTTAAACTAAAAATATAAAATTTTCGACCTGAAAAATACCCTGATGTATAGTACAGGTGAAAATGTCAAAAAATTAAAATATTTTTAAAATTCCGAAAATGGGCTTGCAGTAGCAGAATAAAATTGGAAATATGAAAAATGGAATAGGTTTAAAGGTACGAATGTAATAAATATATTATTAACTAAAACTAAAAATATAAATTTTTCGACCTGAAAAATACCCTGATGTATAGTACAGGTGAAAATGTCAAAAAATGACAATATTTTTAAAATTCTGAAAATGGGCTTGCAGTAGCAGAATAAAATTGGAAATATGAAAAATGGAATAGGTTTAAAGGTACAAATGTAATAAATATATTATTAACTTAAACTAAAAATATAAATTTTTCAACCTGAAAAATACCCTGATGTATAGTACAGGTGAAAATGTCAAAAAATGACAATATTTTTAAAATTCCGAAAATGGGCTTGCAGTAGCAGAATAAAATTGGAAATATGAAAAATGGAATAGGTTTAAAGGTACAAATGTAATAAATATATTATTAACTAAAACTAAAAATATAAATTTTTCGACCTGAAAAATACCCTGATGTATAGTACAGGTGAAAATGTCAAAAAATGACAATATTTTTAAAATTCCAAAAATGGGCTTGCAGTAGCAGAATAAAATTGGAAATATGAAAAATGGAATAGGTTTAAAGGTACGAATGTAATAAATATACTATTAACTTAAACTAAAAATATAAATTTTTCGACCTGAAAAATACACTGATGCCGGGTACAGGTGAAAATGTCAAAAAATGACAATATTTTTAAAATTCCAAAAATGGGCTTGCAGTAGCAGAATAAAATTGGAAATATGAAAAATGGAATAGGTGTAAAGGTACGAATGTAATAAATATATTATTAACTTAAACTAAAAATATAAAATTTTCGACCTGAAAAATACCCTGATTATAGTACAGGTGAAAATGTCAAAAAATTACAATATTTTTAAAATTCCGAAAATGGGCTTGCAGTAGCAGAATAAAATTGGAAATATGAAAAATGGAATAGGTTTAAAGGTACGAATGTAATAAATATACTATTAACTTAAACTAAAAATATAAATTTTTCGACCTGAAAAATACCCTGATGTATAGTACAGGTGAAAATGTCAAAAAATGACAATATTTTTAAAATTCCGAAAATGGGCTTGCAGTAGCAGAATAAAATTGGAAATATGAAAAATGGAATAGGTTTAAAGGTACGAATGTAATAAATATACTATTAACTTAAACTAAAAATATAAATTTTTCGACCTGAAAAATACACTGATGCCGGGTACAGGTGAAAATGTCAAAAAATGACAATATTTTTAAAATTCCAAAAATGGGCTTGCAGTAGCAGAATAAAATTGGAAATATGAAAAATGGAATAGGTGTAAAGGTACGAATGTAATAAATATATTATTAACTTAAACTAAAAATATAAAATTTTCGACCTGAAAAATACCCTGATGTATAGTACAGGTGAAAATGTCAAAAAATTAAAATATTTTTAAAATTCCGAAAATGGGCTTGCAGTAGCAGAATAAAATTGGAAATATGAAAAATGGAATAGGTTTAAAGGTACGAATGTAATAAATATATTATTAACTAAAACTAAAAATATAAATTTTTCGACCTGAAAAATACCCTGATGTATAGTACAGGTGAAAATGTCAAAAAATGACAATATTTTTAAAATTCTGAAAATGGGCTTGCAGTAGCAGAATAAAATTGGAAATATGAAAAATGGAATAGGTTTAAAGGTACAAATGTAATAAATATATTATTAACTTAAACTAAAAATATAAATTTTTCAACCTGAAAAATACCCTGATGTATAGTACAGGTGAAAATGTCAAAAAATGACAATATTTTTAAAATTCCGAAAATGGGCTTGCAGTAGCAGAATAAAATTGGAAATATGAAAAATGGAATAGGTTTAAAGGTACGAATGTAATAAATATATTATTAACTAAAACTAAAAATATAAATTTTTCGACCTGAAAAATACCCTGATGTATAGTACAGGTGAAAATGTCAAAAAATGACAATATTTTTAAAATTCCGAAAATGGGCTTGCAGTAGCAGAATAAAATTGGAAATATGAAAAATGGAATAGGTTTAAAGGTACGAATGTAATAAATATATTATTAACTTAAACTAAAAATATAAATTTTTCGACCTGAAAAATACCCTGATGTATAGTACAGGTGAAAATGTCAAAAAATTACAATATTTTTAAAATTCCGAAAATGGACTTGCAGTAGCAGAATAAAATTGGAAATATGAAAAATGGAATAGGTTTAAAGGTACGAATGTAATAAGTATATTATTAACTTAAACTAAAAATATAAATTTTTCGACTTGAAAAATACCATGATGCCGGGTACAGGTGAAAATGTCAAAAAATGACAATATTTTTAAAATTCCGAAAATGGGCTTGCAGTAGCAGAATAAAATTGGAAATATGAAAAATGGAATAGGTTTAAAGGTACGAATGTAATAAATATATTATTAACTTAAACTAAAAATATAAATTTTTCGACCTGAAAAATACCCTGATGTATAGTACAGGTGAAAATGTCAAAAAATGACAATATTTTTAAAATTCCAAAAATGGGCTTGCAGTAGCAGAATAAAATTGGAAATATGAAAAATGGAATAGGTTTAAAGGTACGAATGTAATAAATATACTATTAACTTAAACTAAAAATATAAATTTTTCGACTTGAAAAATACCATGATGCCGGGTACAGGTGAAAATGTCAAAAAATGACAATATTTTTAAAATTCCGAAAATGGGCTTGCAGTAGCAGAATAAAATTGGAAATATGAAAAATGGAATAGGTTTAAAGGTACGAATGTAATAAATATATTATTAACTAAAACTAAAAATATAAATTTTTCGACCTGAAAAATACCCTGATGTATAGTACAGGTGAAAATGTCAAAAAATGACAATATTTTTAAAATTCCGAAAATGGGCTTGCAGTAGCAGAATAAAATTGGAAATATGAAAAATGGAATAGGTTTAAAGGTACGAATGTAATAAATATATTATTAACTTAAACTAAAAATATAAATTTTTCGACCTGAAAAATACCATGATGCCGGGTACAGGTGAAAATGTCAAAAAATTACATTATTTTTAAAATTCCGAAAATGGGCTTGCAGTAGCAGAATAAAATTGGAAATATGAAAAATGGAATAGGTTTAAAGGTACGAATGTAATAAATATATTATTAACTAAAACTAAAAATATAAATTTTTCGACCTGAAAAATACCCTGATGTATAGTACAGGTGAAAATGTCAAAAAATTACAATATTTTTAAAATTCTGAAAATGGGCTTGCAGTAGCAGAATAAAATTGGAAATATGAAAAATGGAATAGGTTTAAAGGTACGAATGTAATAAATATATTATTAACTAAAACTAAAAATATAAATTTTTCGACCTGAAAAATACCCTGATGTATAGTACAGGTGAAAATGTCAAAAAATTACAATATTTTTAAAATTCTGAAAATGGGCTTGCAGTAGCAGAATAAAATTGGAAATATGAAAAATGGAATAGGTTTAAAGGTACGAATGTAATAAATATATTATTAACTAAAACTAAAAATATAAATTTTTCGACCTGAAAAATACCCTGATGTATAGTACAGGTGAAAATGTCAAAAAATGACAATATTTTTAAAATTCTGAAAATGGGCTTGCAGTAGCAGAATAAAATTGGAAATATGAAAAATGGAATAGGTTTAAAGGTACAAATGTAATAAATATATTATTAACTTAAACTAAAAATATAAATTTTTCAACCTGAAAAATACCCTGATGTATAGTACAGGTGAAAATGTCAAAAAATGACAATATTTTTAAAATTCCGAAAATGGGCTTGCAGTAGCAGAATAAAATTGGAAATATGAAAAATGGAATAGGTTTAAAGGTACGAATGTAATAAATATATTATTAACTAAAACTAAAAATATAAATTTTTCGACCTGAAAAATACCCTGATGTATAGTACAGGTGAAAATGTCAAAAAATTACAATATTTTTAAAATTCTGAAAATGGGCTTGCAGTAGCAGAATAAAATTGGAAATATGAAAAATGGAATAGGTTTAAAGGTACGAATGTAATAAATATATTATTAACTTAAACTAAAAATATAAATTTTTCGACCTGAAAAATACCCTGATGCCGGGTACAGGTGAAAATGTCAAAAAATTACAATATTTTTAAAATTCCGAAAATGGGCTTGCAGTAGCAGAATAAAATTGGAAATATGAAAAATGGAATAGGTTTAAAGGTACAAATGTAATAAATATATTATTAACTTAAACTAAAAATATAAATTTTTCGACCTGAAAAATACACTGATGCCGGGTACAGGTGAAAATGTCAAAAAATTACAATATTTTTAAAATTCCGAAAATGGGCTTGCAGTAGCAGAATAAAATTGGAAATATGAAAAATGGAATAGGTTTAAAGTTACGAATGTAATAAATATATTATTAACTTAAACTAAAAATATAAATTTTTCGACCTGAAAAATACCCTGATGCCGGGTACAGGTGAAAATGTCAAAAAATTACAATATTTTTAAAATTCCAAAAATGGGCTTGCAGTAGCAGAATAAAATTGGAAATATGAAAAATGGAATAGGTTTAAAGGTACGAATGTAATAAATATATTATTAACTAAAACTAAAAATATAAATTTTTCGACCTGAAAAATACCCTGATGTATAGTACAGGTGAAAATGTCAAAAAATTACAATATTTTTAAAATTCCAAAAATGGGCTTGCAGTAGCAGAATAAAATTGGAAATATGAAAAATGGAATAGGTTTAAAGGTACGAATGTAATAAATATACTATTAACTTAAACTAAAAATATAAATTTTTCGACCTGAAAAATACACTGATGCCGGGTACAGGTGAAAATGTCAAAAAATGACAATATTTTTAAAATTCCGAAAATGGGCTTGCAGTAGCAGAATAAAATTGGAAATATGAAAAATGGAATAGGTGTAAAGGTACGAATGTAATAAATATATTATTAACTTAAACTAAAAATATAAAATTTTCGACCTGAAAAATACCCTGATGTATAGTACAGGTGAAAATGTCAAAAAATTAAAATATTTTTAAAATTCCGAAAATGGGCTTGCAGTAGCAGAATAAAATTGGAAATATGAAAAATGGAATAGGTTTAAAGGTACGAATGTAATAAATATATTATTAACTAAAACTAAAAATATAAATTTTTCGACCTGAAAAATACCCTGATGTATAGTACAGGTGAAAATGTCAAAAAATGACAATATTTTTAAAATTCTGAAAATGGGCTTGCAGTAGCAGAATAAAATTGGAAATATGAAAAATGGAATAGGTTTAAAGGTACAAATGTAATAAATATATTATTAACTTAAACTAAAAATATAAATTTTTCAACCTGAAAAATACCCTGATGTATAGTACAGGTGAAAATGTCAAAAAATGACAATATT
Source organism: Phrynosoma blainvillii (assembly GCA_026167975.1). NCBI lineage: Eukaryota > Metazoa > Chordata > Lepidosauria > Squamata > Phrynosomatidae > Phrynosoma > Phrynosoma blainvillii. Next base: position 15,543,651 of record JANUYF010000014.1, read on the forward strand.
TTTAAAATTCCGAAAATGGGCTTGCAGTAGCAGAATAAAATTGGAAATATGAAAAATGGAATAGGTTTAAAGGTACGAATGTAATAAATATATTATTAACTAAAACTAAAAATATAAATTTTTCGACCTGAAAAATACCCTGATGTATAGTACAGGTGAAAATGTCAAAAAATGACAATATTTTTAAAATTCCGAAAATGGGCTTGCAGTAGCAGAATAAAATTGGAAATATGAAAAATGGAATAGGTTTAAAGGTACGAATGTAATAAATATATTATTAACTTAAACTAAAAATATAAAATTTTCGACCTGAAAAATACCCTGATGTATAGTACAGGTGAAAATGTCAAAAAATTACAATATTTTTAAAATTCCAAAAATGGGCTTGCAGTAGCAGAATAAAATTGGAAATATGAAAAATGGAATAGGTTTAAAGGTACGAATGTAATAAATATATTATTAACTTAAACTAAAAATATAAATTTTTCGACCTGAAAAATACCCTGATGTATAGTACAGGTGAAAATGTCAAAAAATGACAATATTTTTAAAATTCCAAAAATGGGCTTGCAGTAGCAGAATAAAATTGGAAATTTGAAAAATGGAATAGGTTTAAAGGTACGAATGTAATAAATATATTATTAACTTAAACTAAAAATATAAATTTTTCGACCTGAAAAATACCCTGATGTATAGTACAGGTGAAAATGTCAAAAAATGACAATATTTTTAAAATTCCAAAAATGGGCTTGCAGTAGCAGAATAAAATTGGAAATATGAAAAATGGAATAGGTTTAAAGGTACGAATGTAATAAATATACTATTAACTTAAACTAAAAATATAAATTTTTCGACTTGAAAAATACCATGATGCCGGGTACAGGTGAAAATGTCAAAAAATGACAATATTTTTAAAATTCCGAAAATGGGCTTGCAGTAGCAGAATAAAATTGGAAATATGAAAAATGGAATAGGTTTAAAGGTACGAATGTAATAAATATATTATTAACTAAAACTAAAAATATAAATTTTTCGACCTGAAAAATACCCTGATGTATAGTACAGGTGAAAATGTCAAAAAATGACAATATTTTTAAAATTCCGAAAATGGGCTTGCAGTAGCAGAATAAAATTGGAAATATGAAAAATGGAATAGGTTTAAAGGTACGAATGTAATAAATATATTATTAACTTAAACTAAAAATATAAATTTTTCGACCTGAAAAATACCATGATGCCGGGTACAGGTGAAAATGTCAAAAAATTACATTATTTTTAAAATTCCGAAAATGGGCTTGCAGTAGCAGAATAAAATTGGAAATATGAAAAATGGAATAGGTTTAAAGGTACGAATGTAATAAATATATTATTAACTAAAACTAAAAATATAAATTTTTCGACCTGAAAAATACCCTGATGTATAGTACAGGTGAAAATGTCAAAAAATTACAATATTTTTAAAATTCTGAAAATGGGCTTGCAGTAGCAGAATAAAATTGGAAATATGAAAAATGGAATAGGTTTAAAGGTACGAATGTAATAAATATATTATTAACTAAAACTAAAAATATAAATTTTTCGACCTGAAAAATACCCTGATGTATAGTACAGGTGAAAATGTCAAAAAATTACAATATTTTTAAAATTCTGAAAATGGGCTTGCAGTAGCAGAATAAAATTGGAAATATGAAAAATGGAATAGGTTTAAAGGTACGAATGTAATAAATATATTATTAACTAAAACTAAAAATATAAATTTTTCGACCTGAAAAATACCCTGATGTATAGTACAGGTGAAAATGTCAAAAAATGACAATATTTTTAAAATTCTGAAAATGGGCTTGCAGTAGCAGAATAAAATTGGAAATATGAAAAATGGAATAGGTTTAAAGGTACAAATGTAATAAATATATTATTAACTTAAACTAAAAATATAAATTTTTCAACCTGAAAAATACCCTGATGTATAGTACAGGTGAAAATGTCAAAAAATGACAATATTTTTAAAATTCCGAAAATGGGCTTGCAGTAGCAGAATAAAATTGGAAATATGAAAAATGGAATAGGTTTAAAGGTACGAATGTAATAAATATATTATTAACTAAAACTAAAAATATAAATTTTTCGACCTGAAAAATACCCTGATGTATAGTACAGGTGAAAATGTCAAAAAATTACAATATTTTTAAAATTCTGAAAATGGGCTTGCAGTAGCAGAATAAAATTGGAAATATGAAAAATGGAATAGGTTTAAAGGTACGAATGTAATAAATATATTATTAACTTAAACTAAAAATATAAATTTTTCGACCTGAAAAATACCCTGATGCCGGGTACAGGTGAAAATGTCAAAAAATTACAATATTTTTAAAATTCCGAAAATGGGCTTGCAGTAGCAGAATAAAATTGGAAATATGAAAAATGGAATAGGTTTAAAGGTACAAATGTAATAAATATATTATTAACTTAAACTAAAAATATAAATTTTTCGACCTGAAAAATACACTGATGCCGGGTACAGGTGAAAATGTCAAAAAATTACAATATTTTTAAAATTCCGAAAATGGGCTTGCAGTAGCAGAATAAAATTGGAAATATGAAAAATGGAATAGGTTTAAAGTTACGAATGTAATAAATATATTATTAACTTAAACTAAAAATATAAATTTTTCGACCTGAAAAATACCCTGATGCCGGGTACAGGTGAAAATGTCAAAAAATTACAATATTTTTAAAATTCCAAAAATGGGCTTGCAGTAGCAGAATAAAATTGGAAATATGAAAAATGGAATAGGTTTAAAGGTACGAATGTAATAAATATATTATTAACTAAAACTAAAAATATAAATTTTTCGACCTGAAAAATACCCTGATGTATAGTACAGGTGAAAATGTCAAAAAATTACAATATTTTTAAAATTCCAAAAATGGGCTTGCAGTAGCAGAATAAAATTGGAAATATGAAAAATGGAATAGGTTTAAAGGTACGAATGTAATAAATATACTATTAACTTAAACTAAAAATATAAATTTTTCGACCTGAAAAATACACTGATGCCGGGTACAGGTGAAAATGTCAAAAAATGACAATATTTTTAAAATTCCGAAAATGGGCTTGCAGTAGCAGAATAAAATTGGAAATATGAAAAATGGAATAGGTGTAAAGGTACGAATGTAATAAATATATTATTAACTTAAACTAAAAATATAAAATTTTCGACCTGAAAAATACCCTGATGTATAGTACAGGTGAAAATGTCAAAAAATTAAAATATTTTTAAAATTCCGAAAATGGGCTTGCAGTAGCAGAATAAAATTGGAAATATGAAAAATGGAATAGGTTTAAAGGTACGAATGTAATAAATATATTATTAACTAAAACTAAAAATATAAATTTTTCGACCTGAAAAATACCCTGATGTATAGTACAGGTGAAAATGTCAAAAAATGACAATATTTTTAAAATTCTGAAAATGGGCTTGCAGTAGCAGAATAAAATTGGAAATATGAAAAATGGAATAGGTTTAAAGGTACAAATGTAATAAATATATTATTAACTTAAACTAAAAATATAAATTTTTCAACCTGAAAAATACCCTGATGTATAGTACAGGTGAAAATGTCAAAAAATGACAATATTTTTAAAATTCCGAAAATGGGCTTGCAGTAGCAGAATAAAATTGGAAATATGAAAAATGGAATAGGTTTAAAGGTACGAATGTAATAAATATATTATTAACTAAAACTAAAAATATAAATTTTTCGACCTGAAAAATACCCTGATGTATAGTACAGGTGAAAATGTCAAAAAATGACAATATTTTTAAAATTCCGAAAATGGGCTTGCAGTAGCAGAATAAAATTGGAAATATGAAAAATGGAATAGGTTTAAAGGTACGAATGTAATAAATATATTATTAACTTAAACTAAAAATATAAAATTTTCGACCTGAAAAATACCCTGATGTATAGTACAGGTGAAAATGTCAAAAAATTACAATATTTTTAAAATTCCAAAAATGGGCTTGCAGTAGCAGAATAAAATTGGAAATATGAAAAATGGAATAGGTTTAAAGGTACGAATGTAATAAATATATTATTAACTTAAACTAAAAATATAAATTTTTCGACCTGAAAAATACCCTGATGTATAGTACAGGTGAAAATGTCAAAAAATGACAATATTTTTAAAATTCCGAAAATGGGCTTGCAGTAGCAGAATAAAATTGGAAATTTGAAAAATGGAATAGGTTTAAAGGTACGAATGTAATAAATATATTATTAACTTAAACTAAAAATATAAATTTTTCGACCTGAAAAATACCATGATGCCGGGTACAGGTGAAAATGTCAAAAAATTACATTATTTTTAAAATTCCGAAAATGGGCTTGCAGTAGCAGAATAAACTTGGAAATATGAAAAATGGAATAGGTTTAAAGGTACGAATGTAATAAATATATTATTAACTTAAACTAAAAATATAAATTTTTCGACCTGAAAAGTACCCTGATGTATAGTACAGGTGAAAATGTCAAAAAATTACAATATTTTTAAAATTCTGAAAATGGGCTTGCAGTAGCAGAATAAAATTGGAAATATGAAAAATGGAATAGGTTTAAAGGTACGAATGTAATAAATATACTATTAACTTAAACTAAAAATATAAATTTTTCGACCTGAAAAATACACTGATGCCGGGTACAGGTGAAAATGTCAAAAAATGACAATATTTTTAAAATTCCAAAAATGGGCTTGCAGTAGCAGAATAAAATTGGAAATATGAAAAATGGAATAGGTTTAAAGGTACGAATGTAATAAATATATTATTAACTAAAACTAAAAATATAAATTTTTCGACCTGAAAAATACCCTGATGTATAGTACAGGTGAAAATGTCAAAAAATGACAATATTTTTAAAATTCTGAAAATGGGCTTGCAGTAGCAGAATAAAATTGGAAATATGAAAAATGGAATAGGTTTAAAGTTACGAATGTAATAAATATATTATTAACTTAAACTAAAAATATAAATTTTTCGACCTGAAAAATACCCTGATGTATAGTACAGGTGAAAATGTCAAAAAATTACAATATTTTTAAAATTCCGAAAATGGGCTTGCAGTAGCAGAATAAAATTGGAAATATGAAAAATGGAATAGGTTTAAAGGTACGAATGTAATAAATATACTATTAACTTAAACTAAAAATATAAATTTTTCGACCTGAAAAATACCCTGATGCCGGGTACAGGTGAAAATGTCAAAAAATTACAATATTTTTAAAATTCCGAAAATGGGCTTGCAGTAGCAGAATAAAATTGGAAATATGAAAAATGGAATAGGTTTAAAGGTACGAATGTAATAAATATATTATTAACTAAAACTAAAAATATAAATTTTTCGACCTGAAAAATACCCTGATGTATAGTACAGGTGAAAATGTCAAAAAATTACAATATTTTTAAAATTCCAAAAATGGGCTTGCAGTAGCACAATAAAATTGGAAATATGAAAAATGGAACAGGTTTAAAGGTACGAATGTAATAAATATACTATTAACTTAAACTAAAAATATAAATTTTTCGACCTGAAAAATACCCTGATGTATAGTACAGGTGAAAATGTCAAAAAATGACAATATTTTTAAAATTCCGAAAATGGGCTTGCAGTAGCAGAATAAAATTGGAAATATGAAAAATGGAATAGGTTTAAAGGTACGAATGTAATAAATATACTATTAACTTAAACTAAAAATATAAATTTTTCGACCTGAAAAATACCCTGATGCCGGGTACAGGTGAAAATGTCAAAAAATTACAATATTTTTAAAATTCCGAAAATGGGCTTGCAGTAGCAGAATAAAATTGGAAATATGAAAAATGGAATAGGTTTAAAGGTACGAATGTAATAAATATATTATTAACTTAAACTAAAAATATAAATTTTTCAACCTGAAAAATACCCTGATGTATAGTACAGGTGAAAATGTCAAAAAATGACAATATTTTTAAAATTCCGAAAATGGGCTTGCAGTAGCAGAATAAAATTGGAAATATGAAAAATGGAATAGGTTTAAAGGTACGAATGTAATAAATATACTATTAACTAAAACTAAAAATATAAATTTTTCGACCTGAAAAATACCCTGATGTATAGTACAGGTGAAAATGTCAAAAAATGACAATATTTTTAAAATTCTGAAAATGGGCTTGCAGTAGCAGAATAAAATTGGAAATATGAAAAATGGAATAGGTTTAAAGGTACAAATGTAATAAATATATTATTAACTTAAACTAAAAATATAAATTTTTCAACCTGAAAAATACCCTGATGTATAGTACAGGTGAAAATGTCAAAAAATGACAATATTTTTAAAATTCCGAAAATGGGCTTGCAGTAGCAGAATAAAATTGGAAATATGAAAAATGGAATAGGTTTAAAGGTACGAATGTAATAAATATATTATTAACTAAAACTAAAAATATAAATTTTTCGACCTGAAAAATACCCTGATGTATAGTACAGGTGAAAATGTCAAAAAATTACAATATTTTTAAAATTCTGAAAATGGGCTTGCAGTAGCAGAATAAAATTGGAAATATGAAAAATGGAATAGGTTTAAAGGTACGAATGTAATAAATATATTATTAACTTAAACTAAAAATATAAATTTTTCGACCTGAAAAATACCCTGATGCCGGGTACAGGTGAAAATGTCAAAAAATTACAATATTTTTAAAATTCCGAAAATGGGCTTGCAGTAGCAGAATAAAATTGGAAATATGAAAAATGGAATAGGTTTAAAGGTACAAATGTAATAAATATATTATTAACTTAAACTAAAAATATAAATTTTTCGACCTGAAAAATACACTGATGCCGGGTACAGGTGAAAATGTCAAAAAATTACAATATTTTTAAAATTCCGAAAATGGGCTTGCAGTAGCAGAATAAAATTGGAAATATGAAAAATGGAATAGGTTTAAAGTTACGAATGTAATAAATATATTATTAACTTAAACTAAAAATATAAATTTTTCGACCTGAAAAATACCCTGATGCCGGGTACAGGTGAAAATGTCAAAAAATTACAATATTTTTAAAATTCCAAAAATGGGCTTGCAGTAGCAGAATAAAATTGGAAATATGAAAAATGGAATAGGTTTAAAGGTACGAATGTAATAAATATATTATTAACTAAAACTAAAAATATAAATTTTTCGACCTGAAAAATACCCTGATGTATAGTACAGGTGAAAATGTCAAAAAATTACAATATTTTTAAAATTCCAAAAATGGGCTTGCAGTAGCAGAATAAAATTGGAAATATGAAAAATGGAATAGGTTTAAAGGTACGAATGTAATAAATATACTATTAACTTAAACTAAAAATATAAATTTTTCGACCTGAAAAATACACTGATGCCGGGTACAGGTGAAAATGTCAAAAAATGACAATATTTTTAAAATTCCGAAAATGGGCTTGCAGTAGCAGAATAAAATTGGAAATATGAAAAATGGAATAGGTGTAAAGGTACGAATGTAATAAATATATTATTAACTTAAACTAAAAATATAAAATTTTCGACCTGAAAAATACCCTGATGTATAGTACAGGTGAAAATGTCAAAAAATTACAATATTTTTAAAATTCTGAAAATGGGCTTGCAGTAGCAGAATAAAATTGGAAATATGAAAAATGGAATAGGTTTAAAGGTACGAATGTAATAAATATATTATTAACTAAAACTAAAAATATAAATTTTTCGACCTGAAAAATACCCTGATGTATAGTACAGGTGAAAATGTCAAAAAATTAAAATATTTTTAAAATTCCGAAAATGGGCTTGCAGTAGCAGAATAAAATTGGAAATATGAAAAATGGAATAGGTTTAAAGGTACGAATGTAATAAATATATTATTAACTAAAACTAAAAATATAAATTTTTCGACCTGAAAAATACCCTGATGTATAGTACAGGTGAAAATGTCAAAAAATGACAATATTTTTAAAATTCTGAAAATGGGCTTGCAGTAGCAGAATAAAATTGGAAATATGAAAAATGGAATAGGTTTAAAGGTACAAATGTAATAAATATATTATTAACTTAAACTAAAAATATAAATTTTTCAACCTGAAAAATACCCTGATGTATAGTACAGGTGAAAATGTCAAAAAATGACAATATTTTTAAAATTCCGAAAATGGGCTTGCAGTAGCAGAATAAAATTGGAAATATGAAAAATGGAATAGGTTTAAAGGTACGAATGTAATAAATATATTATTAACTAAAACTAAAAATATAAATTTTTCGACCTGAAAAATACCCTGATGTATAGTACAGGTGAAAATGTCAAAAAATGACAATATTTTTAAAATTCCGAAAATGGGCTTGCAGTAGCAGAATAAAATTGGAAATATGAAAAATGGAATAGGTTTAAAGGTACGAATGTAATAAATATATTATTAACTTAAACTAAAAATATAAAATTTTCGACCTGAAAAATACCCTGATGTATAGTACAGGTGAAAATGTCAAAAAATTACAATATTTTTAAAATTCCAAAAATGGGCTTGCAGTAGCAGAATAAAATTGGAAATATGAAAAATGGAATAGGTTTAAAGGTACGAATGTAATAAATATATTATTAACTTAAACTAAAAATATAAATTTTTCGACCTGAAAAATACCCTGATGTATAGTACAGGTGAAAATGTCAAAAAATGACAATATTTTTAAAATTCCGAAAATGGGCTTGCAGTAGCAGAATAAAATTGGAAATATGAAAAATGGAATAGGTTTAAAGGTACGAATGTAATAAATATATTATTAACTTAAACTAAAAATATAAATTTTTCGACCTGAAAAATACCATGATGCCGGGTACAGGTGAAAATGTCAAAAAATTACATTATTTTTAAAATTCCGAAAATGGGCTTGCAGTAGCAGAATAAACTTGGAAATATGAAAAATGGAATAGGTTTAAAGGTACGAATGTAATAAATATATTATTAACTTAAACTAAAAATATAAATTTTTCGACCTGAAAAGTACCCTGATGTATAGTACAGGTGAAAATGTCAAAAAATTACAATATTTTTAAAATTCTGAAAATGGGCTTGCAGTAGCAGAATAAAATTGGAAATATGAAAAATGGAATAGGTTTAAAGGTACGAATGTAATAAATATACTATTAACTTAAACTAAAAATATAAATTTTTCGACCTGAAAAATACACTGATGCCGGGTACAGGTGAAAATGTCAAAAAATGACAATATTTTTAAAATTCCAAAAATGGGCTTGCAGTAGCAGAATAAAATTGGAAATATGAAAAATGGAATAGGTGTAAAGGTACGAATGTAATAAATATATTATTAACTTAAACTAAAAATATAAAATTTTGGACCTGAAAAATACCCTGATGTATAGTACAGGTGAAAATGTCAAAAAATTAAAATATTTTTAAAATTCCGAAAATGGGCTTGCAGTAGCAGAATAAAATTGGAAATATGAAAAATGGAATAGGTTTAAAGGTACGAATGTAATAAATATATTATTAACTAAAACTAAAAATATAAATTTTTCGACCTGAAAAATACCCTGATGTATAGTACAGGTGAAAATGTCAAAAAATGACAATATTTTTAAAATTCTGAAAATGGGCTTGCAGTAGCAGAATAAAATTGGAAATATGAAAAATGGAATAGGTTTAAAGTTACGAATGTAATAAATATATTATTAACTTAAACTAAAAATATAAATTTTTCGACCTGAAAAATACCCTGATGTATAGTACAGGTGAAAATGTCAAAAAATTACAATATTTTTAAAATTCCGAAAATGGGCTTGCAGTAGCAGAATAAAATTGGAAATATGAAAAATGGAATAGGTTTAAAGGTACGAATGTAATAAATATACTATTAACTTAAACTAAAAATATAAATTTTTCGACCTGAAAAATACCCTGATGCCGGGTACAGGTGAAAATGTCAAAAAATTACAATATTTTTAAAATTCCGAAAATGGGCTTGCAGTAGCAGAATAAAATTGGAAATATGAAAAATGGAATAGGTTTAAAGGTACGAATGTAATAAATATATTATTAACTTAAACTAAAAATATAAATTTTTCAACCTGAAAAATACCCTGATGTATAGTACAGGTGAAAATGTCAAAAAATGACAATATTTTTAAAATTCCGAAAATGGGCTTGCAGTAGCAGAATAAAATTGGAAATATGAAAAATGGAATAGGTTTAAAGGTACGAATGTAATAAATATACTATTAACTTAAACTAAAAATATAAATTTTTCGACCTGAAAAATACCCTGATGTATAGTACAGGTGAAAATGTCAAAAAATTACAATATTTTTAAAATTCCAAAAATGGGCTTGCAGTAGCACAATAAAATTGGAAATATGAAAAATGGAACAGGTTTAAAGGTACGAATGTAATAAATATACTATTAACTTAAACTAAAAATATAAATTTTTCGACCTGAAAAATACACTGATGCCGGGTACAGGTGAAAATGTCAAAAAATGACAATATTTTTAAAATTCCAAAAATGGGCTTGCAGTAGCAGAATAAAATTGGAAATATGAAAAATGGAATAGGTGTAAAGGTACGAATGTAATAAATATATTATTAACTTAAACTAAAAATATAAAATTTTCGACCTGAAAAATACCCTGATGTATAGTACAGGTGAAAATGTCAAAAAATTACAATATTTTTAAAATTCCGAAAATGGGCTTGCAGTAGCAGAATAAAATTGGAAATATGAAAAATGGAATAGGTTTAAAGGTACGAATGTAATAAATATACTATTAACTTAAACTAAAAATATAAATTTTTCGACCTGAAAAATACACTGATGCCGGGTACAGGTGAAAATGTCAAAAAATGACAATATTTTTAAAATTCCAAAAATGGGCTTGCAGTAGCAGAATAAAATTGGAAATATGAAAAATGGAATAGGTGTAAAGGTACGAATGTAATAAATATATTATTAACTTAAACTAAAAATATAAAATTTTCGACCTGAAAAATACCCTGATGTATAGTACAGGTGAAAATGTCAAAAAATTAAAATATTTTTAAAATTCCGAAAATGGGCTTGCAGTAGCAGAATAAAATTGGAAATATGAAAAATGGAATAGGTTTAAAGGTACGAATGTAATAAATATATTATTAACTTAAACTAAAAATATAAATTTTTCGACCTGAAAAATACCCTGATGTATAGTACAGGTGAAAATGTCAAAAAATGACAATATTTTTAAAATTCTGAAAATGGGCTTGCAGTAGCAGAATAAAATTGGAAATATGAAAAATGGAATAGGTTTAAAGTTACGAATGTAATAAATATATTATTAACTTAAACTAAAAATATAAATTTTTCGACCTGAAAAATACCCTGATGTATAGTACAGGTGAAAATGTCAAAAAATGACAATATTTTTAAAATTCCGAAAATGGGCTTGCAGTAGCAGAATAAAATTGGAAATATGAAAAATGGAATAGGTTTAAAGGTACGAATGTAATAAATATATTATTAACTTAAACTAAAAATATAAAATTTTCGACCTGAAAAATACCCTGATGTATAGTACAGGTGAAAATGTCAAAAAATGACAATATTTTTAAAATTCTGAAAATGGGCTTGCAGTAGCAGAATAAAATTGGAAATATGAAAAATGGAATAGGTTTAAAGTTACGAATGTAATAAATATATTATTAACTTAAACTAAAAATATAAATTTTTCGACCTGAAAAATACCCTGATGCCGGGTACAGGTGAAAATGTCAAAAAATTACAATATTTTTAAAATTCCGAAAATGGGCTTGCAGTAGCAGAATAAAATTGGAAATATGAAAAATGGAATAGGTTTAAAGGTACGAATGTAATAAATATACTATTAACTTAAACTAAAAATATAAATTTTTCGACCTGAAAAATACACTGATGCCGGGTACAGGTGAAAATGTCAAAAAATTACAATATTTTTAAAATTCCGAAAATGGGCTTGCAGTAGCAGAATAAAATTGGAAATATGAAAAATGGAATAGGTTTAAAGGTACGAATGTAATAAATATATTATTAACTTAAACTAAAAATATAAATTTTTCAACCTGAAAAATACCCTGATGTATAGTACAGGTGAAAATGTCAAAAAATGACAATATTTTTAAAATTCCGAAAATGGGCTTGCAGTAGCAGAATAAAATTGGAAATATGAAAAATGGAATAGGTTTAAAGGTACGAATGTAATAAATATATTATTAGCTAAAACTAAAAATATAAATTTTTCGACCTGAAAAATACCCTGATGTATAGTACAGGTGAAAATGTCAAAAAATTACAATATTTTTAAAATTCTGAAAATGGGCTTGCAGTAGCAGAATAAAATTGGAAATATGAAAAATGGAATAGGTTTAAAGGTACAAATGTAATAAATATATTATTAACTAAAACTAAAAATATAAATTTTTCGACCTGAAAAATACCCTGATGTATAGTACAGGTGAAAATGTCAAAAAATTACAATATTTTTAAAATTCTGAAAATGGGCTTGCAGTAGCAGAATAAAATTGGAAATATGAAAAATGGAATAGGTTTAAAGGTACGAATGTAATAAATATACTATTAACTTAAACTAAAAATATAAATTTTTCGACCTGAAAAATACACTGATGCCGGGTACAGGTGAAAATGTCAAAAAATGACAATATTTTTAAAATTCCAAAAATGGGCTTGCAGTAGCAGAATAAAATTGGAAATATGAAAAATGGAATAGGTGTAAAGGTACGAATGTAATAAATATATTATTAACTTAAACTAAAAATATAAAATTTTCGACCTGAAAAATACCCTGATGCCGGGTACAGGTGAAAATGTCAAAAAATTACAATATTTTTAAAATTCCGAAAATGGGCTTACAGTAGCAGAATAAAATTGGAAATATGAAAAATGGAATAGGTTTAAAGGTACAAATGTAATAAATATATTATTAACTTAAACTAAAAATATAAATTTTTCGACCTGAAAAATACACTGATGCCGGGTACAGGTGAAAATGTCAAAAAATTACAATATCTTTAAAATTCCGAAAATGGGCTTGCAGTAGCAGAATAAAATTGGAAATATGAAAAATGGAATAGGTTTAAAGTTACGAATGTAATAAATATATTATTAACTTAAACTAAAAATATAAATTTTTCGACCTGAAAAATACCCTGATGCCGGGTACAGGTGAAAATGTCAAAAAATTACAATATTTTTAAAATTCCGAAAATGGGCTTGCAGTAGCAGAATAAAATTGGAAATATGAAAAATGGAATAGGTTTAAAGGTACAAATGTAATAAATATATTATTAACTTAAACTAAAAATATAAATTTTTTGACCTGAAAAATACCCTGATGTATAGTACAGGTGAAAATGTCAAAAAATGACAATATTTTTAAAATTCCGAAAATGGGCTTGCAGTAGCAGAATAAAATTGGAAATATGAAAAATGGAATAGGTTTAAAGGTACGAATGTAATAAATATATTATTAACTAAAACTAAAAATATAAATTTTTCGACCTGAAAAATACCCTGATGTATAGTACAGGTGAAAATGTCAAAAAATTACAATATTTTTAAAATTCCAAAAATGGGCTTGCAGTAGCAGAATAAAATTGGAAATATGAAAAATGGAATAGGTTTAAAGGTACGAATGTAATAAATATACTATTAACTTAAACTAAAAATATAAATTTTTCGACCTGAAAAATACACTGATGCCGGGTACAGGTGAAAATGTCAAAAAATGACAATATTTTTAAAATTCCAAAAATGGGCTTGCAGTAGCAGAATAAAATTGGAAATATGAAAAATGGAATAGGTGTAAAGGTACGAATGTAATAAATATATTATTAACTTAAACTAAAAATATAAAATTTTCGACCTGAAAAATACCCTGATGTATAGTACAGGTGAAAATGTCAAAAAATTACAATATTTTTAAAATTCCGAAAATGGGCTTGCAGTAGCAGAATAAAATTGGAAATATGAAAAATGGAATAGGTTTAAAGGTACGAATGTAATAAATATACTATTAACTTAAACTAAAAATATAAATTTTTCGACCTGAAAAATACACTGATGCCGGGTACAGGTGAAAATGTCAAAAAATGACAATATTTTTAAAATTCCAAAAATGGGCTTGCAGTAGCAGAATAAAATTGGAAATATGAAAAATGGAATAGGTGTAAAGGTACGAATGTAATAAATATATTATTAACTTAAACTAAAAATATAAAATTTTCGACCTGAAAAATACCCTGATGTATAGTACAGGTGAAAATGTCAAAAAATTAAAATATTTTTAAAATTCCGAAAATGGGCTTGCAGTAGCAGAATAAAATTGGAAATATGAAAAATGGAATAGGTTTAAAGGTACGAATGTAATAAATATATTATTAACTTAAACTAAAAATATAAATTTTTCGACCTGAAAAATACCCTGATGTATAGTACAGGTGAAAATGTCAAAAAATGACAATATTTTTAAAATTCTGAAAATGGGCTTGCAGTAGCAGAATAAAATTGGAAATATGAAAAATGGAATAGGTTTAAAGTTACGAATGTAATAAATATATTATTAACTTAAACTAAAAATATAAATTTTTCGACCTGAAAAATACCCTGATGCCGGGTACAGGTGAAAATGTCAAAAAATTACAATATTTTTAAAATTCCGAAAATGGGCTTGCAGTAGCAGAATAAAATTGGAAATATGAAAAATGGAATAGGTTTAAAGGTACGAATGTAATAAATATACTATTAACTTAAACTAAAAATATAAATTTTTCGACCTGAAAAATACACTGATGCCGGGTACAGGTGAAAATGTCAAAAAATTACAATATTTTTAAAATTCCGAAAATGGGCTTGCAGTAGCAGAATAAAATTGGAAATATGAAAAATGGAATAGGTTTAAAGGTACGAATGTAATAAATATATTATTAACTTAAACTAAAAATATAAATTTTTCAACCTGAAAAATACCCTGATGTATAGTACAGGTGAAAATGTCAAAAAATGACAATATTTTTAAAATTCCGAAAATGGGCTTGCAGTAGCAGAATAAAATTGGAAATATGAAAAATGGAATAGGTTTAAAGGTACGAATGTAATAAATATATTATTAGCTAAAACTAAAAATATAAATTTTTCGACCTGAAAAATACCCTGATGTATAGTACAGGTGAAAATGTCAAAAAATTACAATATTTTTAAAATTCTGAAAATGGGCTTGCAGTAGCAGAATAAAATTGGAAATATGAAAAATGGAATAGGTTTAAAGGTACAAATGTAATAAATATATTATTAACTAAAACTAAAAATATAAATTTTTCGACCTGAAAAATACCCTGATGTATAGTACAGGTGAAAATGTCAAAAAATTACAATATCTTTAAAATTCCGAAAATGGGCTTGCAGTAGCAGAATAAAATTGGAAATATGAAAAATGGAATAGGTTTAAAGTTACGAATGTAATAAATATATTATTAACTTAAACTAAAAATATAAATTTTTCGACCTGAAAAATACCCTGATGCCGGGTACAGGTGAAAATGTCAAAAAATTACAATATTTTTAAAATTCCGAAAATGGGCTTGCAGTAGCAGAATAAAATTGGAAATATGAAAAATGGAATAGGTTTAAAGGTACAAATGTAATAAATATATTATTAACTTAAACTAAAAATATAAATTTTTTGACCTGAAAAATACCCTGATGTATAGTACAGGTGAAAATGTCAAAAAATGACAATATTTTTAAAATTCCGAAAATGGGCTTGCAGTAGCAGAATAAAATTGGAAATATGAAAAATGGAATAGGTTTAAAGGTACGAATGTAATAAATATATTATTAACTAAAACTAAAAATATAAATTTTTCGACCTGAAAAATACCCTGATGTATAGTACAGGTGAAAATGTCAAAAAATTACAATATTTTTAAAATTCCAAAAATGGGCTTGCAGTAGCAGAATAAAATTGGAAATATGAAAAATGGAATAGGTTTAAAGGTACGAATGTAATAAATATACTATTAACTTAAACTAAAAATATAAATTTTTCGACCTGAAAAATACACTGATGCCGGGTACAGGTGAAAATGTCAAAAAATGACAATATTTTTAAAATTCCAAAAATGGGCTTGCAGTAGCAGAATAAAATTGGAAATATGAAAAATGGAATAGGTGTAAAGGTACGAATGTAATAAATATATTATTAACTTAAACTAAAAATATAAAATTTTCGACCTGAAAAATACCCTGATGTATAGTACAGGTGAAAATGTCAAAAAATTACAATATTTTTAAAATTCCGAAAATGGGCTTGCAGTAGCAGAATAAAATTGGAAATATGAAAAATGGAATAGGTTTAAAGGTACGAATGTAATAAATATACTATTAACTTAAACTAAAAATATAAATTTTTCGACCTGAAAAATACACTGATGCCGGGTACAGGTGAAAATGTCAAAAAATGACAATATTTTTAAAATTCCAAAAATGGGCTTGCAGTAGCAGAATAAAATTGGAAATATGAAAAATGGAATAGGTGTAAAGGTACGAATGTAATAAATATATTATTAACTTAAACTAAAAATATAAAATTTTCGACCTGAAAAATACCCTGATGTATAGTACAGGTGAAAATGTCAAAAAATTAAAATATTTTTAAAATTCCGAAAATGGGCTTGCAGTAGCAGAATAAAATTGGAAATATGAAAAATGGAATAGGTTTAAAGGTACGAATGTAATAAATATATTATTAACTTAAACTAAAAATATAAATTTTTCGACCTGAAAAATACCCTGATGTATAGTACAGGTGAAAATGTCAAAAAATGACAATATTTTTAAAATTCTGAAAATGGGCTTGCAGTAGCAGAATAAAATTGGAAATATGAAAAATGGAATAGGTTTAAAGTTACGAATGTAATAAATATATTATTAACTTAAACTAAAAATATAAATTTTTCGACCTGAAAAATACCCTGATGCCGGGTACAGGTGAAAATGTCAAAAAATTACAATATTTTTAAAATTCCGAAAATGGGCTTGCAGTAGCAGAATAAAATTGGAAATATGAAAAATGGAATAGGTTTAAAGGTACGAATGTAATAAATATACTATTAACTTAAACTAAAAATATAAATTTTTCGACCTGAAAAATACACTGATGCCGGGTACAGGTGAAAATGTCAAAAAATTACAATATTTTTAAAATTCCGAAAATGGGCTTGCAGTAGCAGAATAAAATTGGAAATATGAAAAATGGAATAGGTTTAAAGGTACGAATGTAATAAATATATTATTAACTTAAACTAAAAATATAAATTTTTCAACCTGAAAAATACCCTGATGTATAGTACAGGTGAAAATGTCAAAAAATGACAATATTTTTAAAATTCCGAAAATGGGCTTGCAGTAGCAGAATAAAATTGGAAATATGAAAAATGGAATAGGTTTAAAGGTACGAATGTAATAAATATATTATTAGCTAAAACTAAAAATATAAATTTTTCGACCTGAAAAATACCCTGATGTATAGTACAGGTGAAAATGTCAAAAAATTACAATATTTTTAAAATTCCAAAAATGGGCTTGCAGTAGCAGAATAAAATTGGAAATATGAAAAATGGAATAGGTGTAAAGGTACGAATGTAATAAATATATTATTAACTTAAACTAAAAATATAAAATTTTCGACCTGAAAAATACCCTGATGTATAGTACAGGTGAAAATGTCAAAAAATTAAAATATTTTTAAAATTCCGAAAATGGGCTTGCAGTAGCAGAATAAAATTGGAAATATGAAAAATGGAATAGGTTTAAAGGTACGAATGTAATAAATATATTATTAACTTAAACTAAAAATATAAATTTTTCGACCTGAAAAATACCCTGATGCCGGGTACAGGTGAAAATGTCAAAAAATTACAATATTTTTAAAATTCCGAAAATGGGCTTGCAGTAGCAGAATAAAATTGGAAATATGAAAAATGGAATAGGTTTAAAGGTACAAATGTAATAAATATATTATTAACTTAAACTAAAAATATAAATTTTTCGACCTGAAAAATACACTGATGCCGGGTACAGGTGAAAATGTCAAAAAATTACAATATCTTTAAAATTCCGAAAATGGGCTTGCAGTAGCAGAATAAAATTGGAAATATGAAAAATGGAATAGGTTTAAAGTTACGAATGTAATAAATATATTATTAACTTAAACTAAAAATATAAATTTTTCGACCTGAAAAATACCCTGATGCCGGGTACAGGTGAAAATGTCAAAAAATTACAATATTTTTAAAATTCCGAAAATGGGCTTGCAGTAGCAGAATAAAATTGGAAATATGAAAAATGGAATAGGTTTAAAGGTACAAATGTAATAAATATATTATTAACTTAAACTAAAAATATAAATTTTTTGACCTGAAAAATACCCTGATGTATAGTACAGGTGAAAATGTCAAAAAATGACAATATTTTTAAAATTCCGAAAATGGGCTTGCAGTAGCAGAATAAAATTGGAAATATGAAAAATGGAATAGGTTTAAAGGTACGAATGTAATAAATATATTATTAACTAAAACTAAAAATATAAATTTTTCGACCTGAAAAATACCCTGATGTATAGTACAGGTGAAAATGTCAAAAAATTACAATATTTTTAAAATTCCAAAAATGGGCTTGCAGTAGCAGAATAAAATTGGAAATATGAAAAATGGAATAGGTTTAAAGGTACGAATGTAATAAATATACTATTAACTTAAACTAAAAATATAAATTTTTCGACCTGAAAAATACACTGATGCCGGGTACAGGTGAAAATGTCAAAAAATGACAATATTTTTAAAATTCCAAAAATGGGCTTGCAGTAGCAGAATAAAATTGGAAATATGAAAAATGGAATAGGTGTAAAGGTACGAATGTAATAAATATATTATTAACTTAAACTAAAAATATAAAATTTTCGACCTGAAAAATACCCTGATGTATAGTACAGGTGAAAATGTCAAAAAATTACAATATTTTTAAAATTCCGAAAATGGGCTTGCAGTAGCAGAATAAAATTGGAAATATGAAAAATGGAATAGGTTTAAAGGTACGAATGTAATAAATATACTATTAACTTAAACTAAAAATATAAATTTTTCGACCTGAAAAATACACTGATGCCGGGTACAGGTGAAAATGTCAAAAAATGACAATATTTTTAAAATTCCAAAAATGGGCTTGCAGTAGCAGAATAAAATTGGAAATATGAAAAATGGAATAGGTGTAAAGGTACGAATGTAATAAATATATTATTAACTTAAACTAAAAATATAAAATTTTCGACCTGAAAAATACCCTGATGTATAGTACAGGTGAAAATGTCAAAAAATTAAAATATTTTTAAAATTCCGAAAATGGGCTTGCAGTAGCAGAATAAAATTGGAAATATGAAAAATGGAATAGGTTTAAAGGTACGAATGTAATAAATATATTATTAACTTAAACTAAAAATATAAATTTTTCGACCTGAAAAATACCCTGATGTATAGTACAGGTGAAAATGTCAAAAAATGACAATATTTTTAAAATTCTGAAAATGGGCTTGCAGTAGCAGAATAAAATTGGAAATATGAAAAATGGAATAGGTTTAAAGTTACGAATGTAATAAATATATTATTAACTTAAACTAAAAATATAAATTTTTCGACCTGAAAAATACCCTGATGTATAGTACAGGTGAAAATGTCAAAAAATGACAATATTTTTAAAATTCCGAAAATGGGCTTGCAGTAGCAGAATAAAATTGGAAATATGAAAAATGGAATAGGTTTAAAGGTACGAATGTAATAAATATATTATTAACTTAAACTAAAAATATAAATTTTTCGACCTGAAAAATACCCTGATGTATAGTACAGGTGAAAATGTCAAAAAATGACAATATTTTTAAAATTCTGAAAATGGGCTTGCAGTAGCAGAATAAAATTGGAAATATGAAAAATGGAATAGGTTTAAAGTTACGAATGTAATAAATATATTATTAACTTAAACTAAAAATATAAATTTTTCGACCTGAAAAATACCCTGATGCCGGGTACAGGTGAAAATGTCAAAAAATTACAATATTTTTAAAATTCCGAAAATGGGCTTGCAGTAGCAGAATAAAATTGGAAATATGAAAAATGGAATAGGTTTAAAGGTACGAATGTAATAAATATACTATTAACTTAAACTAAAAATATAAATTTTTCGACCTGAAAAATACACTGATGCCGGGTACAGGTGAAAATGTCAAAAAATTACAATATTTTTAAAATTCCGAAAATGGGCTTGCAGTAGCAGAATAAAATTGGAAATATGAAAAATGGAATAGGTTTAAAGGTACGAATGTAATAAATATATTATTAACTTAAACTAAAAATATAAATTTTTCAACCTGAAAAATACCCTGATGTATAGTACAGGTGAAAATGTCAAAAAATGACAATATTTTTAAAATTCCGAAAATGGGCTTGCAGTAGCAGAATAAAATTGGAAATATGAAAAATGGAATAGGTTTAAAGGTACAAATGTAATAAATATATTATTAACTTAAACTAAAAATATAAATTTTTCAACCTGAAAAATACCCTGATGTATAGTACAGGTGAAAATGTCAAAAAATTACAATATTTTTAAAATTCCGAAAATGGGCTTGCAGTAGCAGAATAAAATTGGAAATATGAAAAATGGAATAGGTTTAAAGGTACGTTTGTAATAAATATATTATTAACTAAAACTAAAAATATAAATTTTTCGACCTGAAAAATACCCTGATGTATAGTACAGGTGAAAATGTCAAAAAATTACAATATTTTTAAAATTCTGAAAATGGGCTTGCAGTAGCAGAATAAAATTGGAAATATGAAAAATGGAATAGGTTTAAAGGTACGAATGTAATAAATATACTATTAACTTAAACTAAAAATATAAATTTTTCGACCTGAAAAATACACTGATGCCGGGTACAGGTGAAAATGTCAAAAAATTACAATATTTTTAAAATTCTGAAAATTGGCTTGCAGTAGCAGAATAAAATTGGAAATATGAAAAATGGAATAGGTTTAAAGTTACGAATGTAATAAATATATTATTAACTTAAACTAAAAATATAAATTTTTCGACCTGAAAAATACCCTGATGCCGGGTACAGGTGAAAATGTCAAAAAATGACAATATTTTTAAAATTCCGAAAATGGGCTTGCAGTAGCAGAATAAAATTGGAAATATGAAAAATGGAATAGGTTTAAAGGTACGAATGTAATAAATATACTATTAACTTAAACTAAAAATATAAATTTTTCGACCTGAAAAATACACTGATGCCGGGTACAGGTGAAAATGTCAAAAAATGACAATATTTTTAAAATTCCAAAAATGGGCTTGCAGTAGCAGAATAAAATTGGAAATATGAAAAATGGAATAGGTGTAAAGGTACGAATGTAATAAATATATTATTAACTTAAACTAAAAATATAAAATTTTCGACCTGAAAAATACCCTGATGTATAGTACAGGTGAAAATGTCAAAAAATTAAAATATTTTTAAAATTCCGAAAATGGGCTTGCAGTAGCAGAATAAAATTGGAAATATGAAAAATGGAATAGGTTTAAAGGTACGAATGTAATAAATATATTATTAACTTAAACTAAAAATATAAATTTTTCGACCTGAAAAATACCATGATGCCGGGTACAGGTGAAAATGTCAAAAAATGACAATATTTTTAAAATTCCGAAAATGGGCTTGCAGTAGCAGAATAAAATTGGAAATATGAAAAATGGAATAGGTTTAAAGGTACGAATGTAATAAATATATTATTAACTAAAACTAAAAATATAAATTTTTCGACCTGAAAAATACCCTGATGTATAGTACAGGTGAAAATGTCAAAAAATTACAATATTTTTAAAATTCTGAAAATGGGCTTGCAGTAGCAGAATAAAATTGGAAATATGAAAAATGGAATAGGTTTAAAGGTACGAATGTAATAAATATACTATTACCTTAAACTAAAAATATAAATTTTTCGACCTGAAAAATACCCTGATGCCGGGTACAGGTGAAAATGTCAAAAAATTACAATATTTTTAAAATTCTGAAAATGGGCTTGCAGTAGCAGAATAAAATTGGAAATATGAAAAATGGAATAGGTTTAAAGGTACGAATGTAATAAATATATTATTAACTAAAACTAAAAATATAAATTTTTCGACCTGAAAAATACCCTGATGTATAGTACAGGTGAAAATGTCAAAAAATTACAATATTTTTAAAATTCTGAAAATGGGCTTGCAGTAGCAGAATAAAATTGGAAATATGAAAAATGGAATAGGTTTAAAGGTACAAATGTAATAAATATATTATTAACTTAAACTAAAAATATAAATTTTTTGACCTGAAAAATACCCTGATGTATAGTACAGGTGAAAATGTCAAAAAATGACAATATTTTTAAAATTCCGAAAATGGGCTTGCAGTAGCAGAATAAAATTGGAAATATGAAAAATGGAATAGGTTTAAAGGTACGAATGTAATAAATATATTATTAACTAAAACTAAAAATATAAATTTTTCGACCTGAAAAATACCCTGATGTATAGTACAGGTGAAAATGTCAAAAAATTACAATATTTTTAAAATTCTGAAAATGGGCTTGCAGTAGCAGAATAAAATTGGAAATATGAAAAATGGAATAGGTTTAAAGGTACGAATGTAATAAATATACTATTAACTTAAACTAAAAATATAAATTTTTCGACCTGAAAAATACACTGATGCCGGGTACAGGTGAAAATGTCAAAAAATGACAATATTTTTAAAATTCCAAAAATGGGCTTGCAGTAGCAGAATAAAATTGGAAATATGAAAAATGGAATAGGTGTAAAGGTACGAATGTAATAAATATATTATTAACTTAAACTAAAAATATAAAATTTTCGACCTGAAAAATACCCTGATGTATAGTACAGGTGAAAATGTCAAAAAATTAAAATATTTTTAAAATTCTGAAAATGGGCTTGCAGTAGCAGAATAAAATTGGAAATATGAAAAATGGAATAGGTTTAAAGGTACGAATGTAATAAATATACTATTAACTTAAACTAAAAATATAAAATTTTCGACCTGAAAAATACCCTGATGTATAGTACAGGTGAAAATGTCAAAAAATGACAATATTTTTAAAATTCTGAAAATGGGCTTGCAGTAGCAGAATAAAATTGGAAATATGAAAAATGGAATAGGTTTAAAGGTACGAATGTAATAAATATACTATTAACTTAAACTAAAAATATAAATTTTTCGACCTGAAAAATACACTGATGCCGGGTACAGGTGAAAATGTCAAAAAATGACAATATTTTTAAAATTCCAAAAATGGGCTTGCAGTAGCAGAATAAAATTGGAAATATGAAAAATGGAATAGGTGTAAAGGTACGAATGTAATAAATATATTATTAACTTAAACTAAAAATATAAAATTTTCGACCTGAAAAATACCCTGATGTATAGTACAGGTGAAAATGTCAAAAAATTAAAATATTTTTAAAATTCTGAAAATGGGCTTGCAGTAGCAGAATAAAATTGGAAATATGAAAAATGGAATAGGTTTAAAGGTACGAATGTAATAAATATACTATTAACTTAAACTAAAAATATAAAATTTTCGACCTGAAAAATACCCTGATGTATAGTACAGGTGAAAATGTCAAAAAATGACAATATTTTTAAAATTCCGAAAATGGGCTTGCAGTAGCAGAATAAAATTGGAAATATGAAAAATGGAATAGGTTTAAAGGTACGAATGTAATAAATATATTATTAACTTAAACTAAAAATATAAATTTTTCGACCTGAAAAATACCCTGATGTATAGTACAGGTGAAAATGTCAAAAAATGACAATATTTTTAAAATTCCGAAAATGGGCTTGCAGTAGCAGAATAAAATTGGAAATATGAAAAATGGAATAGGTTTAAAGGTACGAATGTAATAAATATATTATTAACTAAAACTAAAAATATAAATTTTTCGACCTGAAAAATACCCTGATGTATAGTACAGGTGAAAATGTCAAAAAATGACAATATTTTTAAAATTCTGAAAATGGGCTTGCAGTAGCAGAATAAAATTGGAAATATGAAAAATGGAATAGGTTTAAAGGTACAAATGTAATAAATATATTATTAACTTAAACTAAAAATATAAATTTTTCAACCTGAAAAATACCCTGATGTATAGTACAGGTGAAAATGTCAAAAAATGACAATATTTTTAAAATTCCGAAAATGGGCTTGCAGTAGCAGAATAAAATTGGAAATATGAAAAATGGAATAGGTTTAAAGGTACGAATGTAATAAATATATTATTAACTAAAACTAAAAATATAAATTTTTCGACCTGAAAAATACCCTGATGTATAGTACAGGTGAAAATGTCAAAAAATTACAATATTTTTAAAATTCTGAAAATGGGCTTGCAGTAGCAGAATAAAATTGGAAATATGAAAAATGGAATAGGTTTAAAGGTACGAATGTAATAAATATACTATTAACTTAAACTAAAAATATAAATTTTTCGACCTGAAAAATACCCTGATGTATAGTACAGGTGACAATGTCAAAAAATTACAATATTTTTAAAATTCTGAAAATGGGCTTGCAGTAGCAGAATAAAATTGGAAATATGAAAAATGGAATAGGTTTAAAGTTACGAATGTAATAAATATATTATTAACTTAAACTAAAAATATAAATTTTTCGACCTGAAAAATACCCTGATGCCGGGTACAGGTGAAAATGTCAAAAAATTACAATATTTTTAAAATTCCGAAAATGGGCTTACAGTAGCAGAATAAAATTGGAAATATGAAAAATGGAATAGGTTTAAAGGTACAAATGTAATAAATATATTATTAACTTAAACTAAAAATCTAAATTTTTCGACCTGAAAAATACACTGATGCCGGGTACAGGTGAAAATGTCAAAAAATGACAATATTTTTAAAATTCCAAAAATGGGCTTGCAGTAGCAGAATAAAATTGGAAATATGAAAAATGGAATAGGTTTAAAGGTACGAATGTAATAAATATACTATTAACTTAAACTAAAAATATAAATTTTTCGACCTGAAAAATACCATGATGCCGGGTACAGGTGAAAATGTCAAAAAATTACAATATTTTTAAAATTCCGAAAATGGGCTTGCAGTAGCAGAATAAAATTGGAAATATGAAAAATGGAATAGATTTAAAGGTACGAATGTAATAAATATATTATTAACTTAAACTAAAAATATAAATTTTTCGACCTGAAAAATACCCTGATGTATAGTACAGGTGAAAATGTCAAAAAATGACAATATTTTTAAAATTCTAAAAATGGGCTTGCAGTAGCAGAATAAAATTGGAAATATGAAAAATGGAAAAGGTTTAAAGGTACGAATGTAATAAATATATTATTAACTTAAACTAAAAATATAAATTTTTCGACCTGAAAAATACCATGATGTATAGTACAGGTGAAAATGTCAAAAAATTACAATATTTTTAAAATTCCAAAAATGGGCTTGCAGTAGCAGAATAAAATTGGAAATATGAAAAATGGAATAGGTTTAAAGGTACGAATGTAATAAATATACTATTAACTTAAACTAAAAATATAAATTTTTCGACCTGAAAAATACCCTGATGTATAGTACAGGTGAAAATGTCAAAAAATTAAAATATTTTTAAAATTCGGAAAATGGGCTTGCAGTAGCAGAATAAAATTGGAAATATGAAAAATGGAATAGGTTTAAAGGTACGAATGTAATAAATATACTATTAACTTAAACTAAAAATATAAATTTTTCGACCTGAAAAATACCCTGATGTATAGTACAGGTGAAAATGTCAAAAAATTACAATATTTTTAAAATTCCAAAAATGGGCTTGCAGTAGCAGAATAAAATTGGAAATATGAAAAATGGAATAGGTTTAAAGGTACGAATGTAATAAATATATTATTAACAAACTAAAAATATAAATTTTTCGACCTGAAAAATACCATGATGTATAGTACAGGTGAAAATGTCAAAAAATTACAATATTTTTAAAATTCTAAAAATGGGCTTGCAGTAGCAGAATAAAATTGGATATATGAAAAATGGAAAAGGTTTAAAGGTACGAATGTAATAAATATATTATTAACTTAAACTAAAAATATAAATTTTTCGACCTGAAAAATACCCTGATGTATAGTACAGGTGAAAATGTCAAAAAATTACAATATTTTTAAAATTCTAAAAATGGGCTTGCAGTAGCAGAATAAAATTGGAAATATGAAAAATGGAATAGATTTAAAGGTACGAATGTAATAAATATACTATTAACTTAAACTAAAAATATAAATTTTTCGACCTGAAAAATACCCTGATGTATAGTACAGGTGAAAATGTCAAAAAATTACAATATTTTTAAAATTCCAAAAATGGGCTTGCAGTAGCAGAATAAAATTGGAAATATGAAAAATGGAATAGGTTTAAAGGTACGAATGTAATAAATATATTATTAACTTAAACTAAAAATATAAATTTTTCGACCTGAAAAATACCCTGATGTATAGTACAGGTGAAAATGTCAAAAAATTACAATATTTTTAAAATTCCAAAAATGGGCTTGCAGTAGCAGAATAAAATTGGAAATATGAAAAATGGAATAGGTTTAAAGGTACGAATGTAATAAATATATTATTAACTTAAACTAAAAATATAAATTTTTCGACCTGAAAAATACCATGATGTATAGTACAGGTGAAAATGTCAAAAAATCACAATATTTTTAAAATTCTAAAAATGGGCTTGCAGTAGCAGAATAAAATTGGAAATATGAAAAATGGAATAGGTTTAAAGGTACGAATGTAATAAATATACTATTAACTTAAACTAAAAATATAAATTTTTCGACCTGAAAAATACCATGATGAATAGTACAGGTGAAAATGTCAAAAAATTACAATATTTTTAAAATTCCGAAAATGGGCTTGCAGTAGCAGAATAAAATTGGAAATATGAAAAATGGAATAGATTTAAAGGTACGAATGTAATAAATATATTATTAACTTAAACTAAAAATATAAATTTTTCGACCTGAAAAATACCATGATGCCGGGTACAGGTGAAAATGTCAAAAAATTACAATATTTTTAAAATTCCGAAAATGGGCTTGCAGTAGCAGAATAAAATTGGAAATATGAAAAATGGAAAAGGTTTAAAGGTACGAATGTAATAAATATATTATTAATTTAAACTAAAAATATAAATTTTTCGACCTGAAAAATACCCTGATGTATAGTACAGGTGAAAATGTCAAAAAATTACAATATTTTTAAAATTCCGAAAATGGGCTTGCAGTTGCAGAATAAAATTGGAAATATGAAAAATGGAATAGGTTTAAAGGTACGAATGTAATGAATATACTATTAACTTAAACTAAAAATATAAATTTTTCGACCTGAAAAATACCCTGATGTATAGTACAGGTGAAAATGTCAAAAAATGACAATATTTTTAAAATTCCAAAAATGGGCTTGCAGTAGCAGAATAAAATTGGAAATATGAAAAATGGAATAGGTTTAAAGGTACGAATGTAATAAATATATTATTAACTTAAACTAAAAATATAAATTTTTCGACCTGAAAAATACCCTGATGTATAGTACAGGTGAAAATGTCAAAAAATGAAAATATTTTTAAAATTCTAAAAATGGGCTTGCAGTAGCAGAATAAAATTGGAAATATGAAAAATGGAATAGGTTTAAAGGTACGAATGTAATAAATATATTATTAACTTAAACTAAAAATATAAAATTTTCGACCTGAAAAATACCCTGATGTATAGTACAGGTGAAAATGTCAAAAAATTACAATATTTTTAAAATTCCGAAAATGGGCTTGCAGTAGCAGAATAAAATTGGAAATATGAAAAATGGAATAGGTTTAAAGGTACGAATGTAATAAATATATTATTAACTTAAACTAAAAATATAAATTTTTCGACCTGAAAAATACCATGATGCCGGGTACAGGTGAAAATGTCAAAAAATTACAATATTTTTAAAATTCCGAAAATGGGCTTGCAGTAGCAGAATAAAATTGGAAATATGAAAAATGGAAAAGGTTTAAAGGTACGAATGTAATAAATATATTATTAACTTAAACTAAAAATATAAATTTTTCGACCTGAAAAATACCCTGATGTATAGTACAGGTGAAAATGTCAAAAAATTACAACATTTTTAAAATTCTAAAAATGGGCTTGCAGTAGCAGAATAAAATTGGAAATATGAAAAATGGAATAGGTTTAAAGGTACGAATGTAATAAATATATTATTAACTTAAACTAAAAATATAAATTTTTCGACCTGAAAAATACCATGATGCCGGGTACAGGTGAAAATGTCAAAAAATTACAATATTTTTAAAATTCCGAAAATGGGCTTGCAGTAGCAGAATAAAATTGGAAATATGAAAAATGGAAAAGGTTTAAAGGTACGAATGTAATAAATATATTATTAACTTAAACTAAAAATATAAATTTTTCGACCTGAAAAATACCCTGATGTATAGTACAGGTGAAAATGTCAAAAAATTACAATATTTTTAAAATTCCGAAAATGGGCTTGCAGTTGCAGAATAAAATTGGAAATATGAAAAATGGAATAGGTTTAAAGGTACGAATGTAATGAATATACTATTAACTTAAACTAAAAATATAAATTTTTCGACCTGAAAAATACCCTGATGTATAGTACAGGTGAAAATGTCAAAAAATGACAATATTTTTAAAATTCCAAAAATGGGCTTGCAGTAGCAGAATAAAATTGGAAATATGAAAAATGGAATAGGTTTAAAGGTACGAATGTAATAAATATATTATTAACTTAAACTAAAAATATAAATTTTTCGACCTGAAAAATACCATGATGTATAGTACAGGTGAAAATGTCAAAAAATTACAATATTTTTAAAATTCTAAAAAAGGGCTTGCAGTAGCAGAATAAAATTTGAAATATGAAAAATGGAATAGGTTTAAAGGTACGAATGTAATAAATATACTATTAACTTAAACTAAAAATATAAATTTTTCGAGCTGAAAAATACCCTGATGTATAGTACAGGTGAAAATGTCAAAAAATTCCAATATTTTTAAAATTCCAAAAATGGGCTTGCAGTAGCAGAATAAAATTGGAAATATGAAAAATGGAATAGGTTTAAAGGTACGAATGTAATAAATATATTATTAACTTAAACTAAAAATATAAATTTTTCGACCTGAAAAATACCATGATGCCGGGTACAGGTGAAAATGTCAAAAAATTACAATATTTTTAAAATTCCGAAAATGGGCTTGCAGTAGCAGAATAAAATTGGAAATATGAAAAATGGAATAGGTTTAAAGGTACGAATGTAATAAATATATTATTAACGTAAACTAAAAATATAAATTTTTCGACCTGAAAAATACCCTGATGTATAGTACAGGTGAAAATGTCAAAAAATTACAATATTTTTAAAATTCCAAAAATGGGCTTGCAGTAGCAGAATAAAATTGGAAATATGAAAAATGGAATAGGTTTAAAGGTACGAATGTAATAAATATATTATTAACTTAAACTAAAAATATAAATTTTTCGACCTGAAAAATACCCTGATGCCGGGTACAGGTGAAAATGTCAAAAAATTCCAATATTTTTAAAATTCCAAAAATGGGCTTGCAGTAGCAGAATAAAATTGGAAATATGAAAAATGGAATAGGTTTAAAGGTACGAATGTAATAAATATATTATTAACTTAAACTAAAAATATAAATTTTTCGACCTGAAAAATACCATGATGCCGGGTACAGGTGAAAATGTCAAAAAATTACAATATTTTTAAAATTCCGAAAATGGGCTTGCAGTAGCAGAATAAAATTGGAAATATGAAAAATGGAATAGGTTTAAAGGTACGAATGTAATAAATATATTATTAACTTAAACTAAAAATATAAATTTTTCGACCTGAAAAATACCCTGATGTATAGTACAGGTAAAAATGTCAAAAAATTACAATATTTTTAAAATTCCGAAAATGGGCTTGCAGTAGCAGAATAAAATTGGAAATATGAAAAATGGAATAGGTTTAAAGGTACGAATGTAATAAATATACTATTAACTTAAACTAAAAATATAAATTTTTCGACCTGAAAAATACCCTGATGTATAGTACAGGTGAAAATGTCAAAAAATTACAATATTTTTATAATTCTGAAAATGGGCTTGCTGTAGCCGAATAAAATTGGAAATATGAAAAATGGAATAGTTTTTAAAGGTACGAATGTAATAAATATATTATTAACTTAAACTAAAAATATAAAATTTTCGACCTGAAAAATACCCTGATGTATAGTACAGGTGAAAATGTCAAAAAATTACAATATTTTTAAAATTCTGAAAATGGGCTTGCAGTAGCAGAATAAAATTGGAAATATGAAAAATGGAATAGGTTTAAAGGTACGAATGTAATAAATATATTATTAACTTAAACTAAAAATATAAATTTTTCGACCTGAAAAATACCCTGATGTATAGTACAGGTGAAAATGTCAAAAAATTACAATATTTTTAAAATTCCGAAAATGGGCTTGCAGTAGCAGAATAAAATTGGAAATATGAAAAATGGAATAGGTTTAAAGGTACGAATGTAATAAATATATTATTAACTTAAACTAAAAATATAAATTTTTCGACCTGAAAAATACCCTGATGTATAGTACAGGTGAAAATGTCAAAAAATTACAATATTTTTAAAATTCCGAAAATGGGCTTGCAGTAGCAGAATAAAATTGGAAATATGAAAAATGGAATAGGTTTAAAGGTACGAATGTAATAAATATATTATTAACTTAAACTAAAAATATAAATTTTTCGACCTGAAAAATACCATGATGCCGGGTACAGGAGAAAATGTCAAAAAATTACAATATTTTTAAAATTCCGAAAATGGGCTTGCAGTAGCAGAATAAAATTGGAAATATGAAAAATGGAATAGGTTTAAAGGTACGAATGTAATAAATATATTATTAACTTAAACTAAAAATATAAATTTTTCGACCTGAAAAATACCCTGATGTATAGTACAGGTGAAAATGTCAAAAAATTACAATATTTTTAAAATTCCGAAAATGGGCTTGCAGTAGCAGAATAAAATTGGAAATATGAAAAATGGAATAGGTTTAATGGTACGAATGTAATAAATATATTATTAACTTAAACTAAAAATATAAAATTTTCGACCTGAAAAATACCATGATGCCGGGTACAGGTGAAAATGTCAAAAAATTACAATATTTTTAAAATTCCGAAAATGGGCTTGCAGTAGCAGAATAAAATTGGAAATATGAAAAATGGAATAGGTTTAAAGGTACGAATGTAATAAATATATTATTAACTTAAACTAAAAATATAAATTTTTCGACCTGAAAAATACCCTGATGTATAGTACAGGTGAAAATGTCAAAAAATTACAATATTTTTAAAATTCCAAAAATGGGCTTGCAGTACCAGAATAAAATTGGAAATATGAAAAATGGAATAGGTTTAAAGGTACGAATGTAATAAATATATTATTAACTTAAACTAAAAATATAAATTTTTCGACCTGAAAAATACCCTGATGTATAGTACAGGTGAAAATGTCAAAAAATGACAATATTTTTAAAATTCCGAAAATGGGCTTGCAGTAGCAGAATAAAATTGGAAATATGAAAAATGGAATAGGTTTAAAGGTACGAATGTAATAAATATACTATTAACTTAAACTAAAAATATAAATTTTTCGACCTGAAAAATACCCTGATGCCGGGTACAGGTGAAAATGTCAAAAAATTACAATATTTTTAAAATTCCGAAAATGGGCTTGCAGTAGCAGAATAAAATTGGAAATATGAAAAATGGAATAGGTTTAAAGGTACGAATGTAATAAATATATTATTAACTTAAACTAAAAATATAAATTTTTCGACCTGAAAAATACCCTGATGTATAGTACAGGTGAAAATGTCAAAAAATTCCAATATTTTTAAAATTCCGAAAATGGGCTTGCAGTAGCAGAATAAAATTGGAAATATGAAAAATGGAATAGGTTTAAAGGTACGAATGTAATAAATATATTATTAACTTAAACTAAAAATATAAATTTTTCGACCTGAAAAATACCATGATGCCGGGTACAGGTGAAAATGTCAAAAAATTACAATATTTTTAAAATTCCGAAAATGGGCTTGCAGTAGCAGAATAAAATTGGAAATATGAAAAATGGAATAGGTTTAAAGGTACGAATGTAATAAATATATTATTAACTTAAACTAAAAATATAAATTTTTCGACCTGAAAAATACCATGATGCCGGGTACAGGAGAAAATGTCAAAAAATTACAATATTTTTAAAATTCCGAAAATGGGCTTGCAGTAGCAGAATAAAATTGGAAATATGAAAAATGGAATAGGTTTAAAGGTACGAATGTAATAAATATATTATTAACTTAAACTAAAAATATAAATTTTTCGACCTGAAAAATACCCTGATGTATAGTACAGGTGAAAATGTCAAAAAATTACAATATTTTTAAAATTCCGAAAATGGGCTTGCAGTAGCAGAATAAAATTGGAAATATGAAAAATGGAATAGGTTTAAAGGTACGAATGTAATAAATATATTATTAACTTAAACTAAAAATATAAATTTTTCGACCTGAAAAATACCATGATGCCGGGTACAGGTGAAAATGTCAAAAAATTACAATATTTTTAAAATTCCGAAAATGGGCTTGCAGTAGCATAATAAAATTGGAAATATGAAAAATGGAATAGGTTTAAAGGTACGAATGTAATAAATATATTATTAACTTAAACTAAAAATATAAATTTTTCGACCTGAAAAATACCCTGATGTATAGTACAGGTGAAAATGTCAAAAAATTCCAATATTTTTAAAATTCCAAAAATGGGCTTGCAGTAGCAGAATAAAATTGGAAATATGAAAAATGGAATAGGTTTAAAGGTACGAATGTAATAAATATATTATTAACTTAAACTAAAAATATAAATTTTTCGACCTGAAAAATACCATGATGCCGGGTACAGGTGAAAATGTCAAAAAATTACAATATTTTTAAAATTCCGAAAATGGGCTTGCAGTAGCAGAATAAAATTGGAAATATGAAAAATGGAATAGGTTTAAAGGTACGAATGTAATAAATATATTATTAACGTAAACTAAAAATATAAATTTTTCGACCTGAAAAATACCCTGATGTATAGTACAGGTGAAAATGTCAAAAAATTACAATATTTTTAAAATTCCAAAAATGGGCTTGCAGTAGCAGAATAAAATTGGAAATATGAAAAATGGAATAGGTTTAAAGGTACGAATGTAATAAATATATTATTAACTTAAACTAAAAATATAAATTTTTCGACCTGAAAAATACCCTGATGCCGGGTACAGGTGAAAATGTCAAAAAATTCCAATATTTTTAAAATTCCAAAAATGGGCTTGCAGTAGCAGAATAAAATTGGAAATATGAAAAATGGAATAGGTTTAAAGGTACGAATGTAATAAATATATTATTAACTTAAACTAAAAATATAAATTTTTCGACCTGAAAAATACCATGATGCCGGGTACAGGTGAAAATGTCAAAAAATTACAATATTTTTAAAATTCCGAAAATGGGCTTGCAGTAGCAGAATAAAATTGGAAATATGAAAAATGGAATAGGTTTAAAGGTACGAATGTAATAAATATATTATTAACTTAAACTAAAAATATAAATTTTTCGACCTGAAAAATACCCTGATGTATAGTACAGGTAAAAATGTCAAAAAATTACAATATTTTTAAAATTCCGAAAATGGGCTTGCAGTAGCAGAATAAAATTGGAAATATGAAAAATGGAATAGGTTTAAAGGTACGAATGTAATAAATATACTATTAACTTAAACTAAAAATATAAATTTTTCGACCTGAAAAATACCCTGATGTATAGTACAGGTGAAAATGTCAAAAAATTACAATATTTTTATAATTCTGAAAATGGGCTTGCTGTAGCCGAATAAAATTGGAAATATGAAAAATGGAATAGTTTTTAAAGGTACGAATGTAATAAATATATTATTAACTTAAACTAAAAATATAAAATTTTCGACCTGAAAAATACCCTGATGTATAGTACAGGTGAAAATGTCAAAAAATTACAATATTTTTAAAATTCTGAAAATGGGCTTGCAGTAGCAGAATAAAATTGGAAATATGAAAAATGGAATAGGTTTAAAGGTACGAATGTAATAAATATATTATTAACTTAAACTAAAAATATAAATTTTTCGACCTGAAAAATACCCTGATGTATAGTACAGGTGAAAATGTCAAAAAATTACAATATTTTTAAAATTCCGAAAATGGGCTTGCAGTAGCAGAATAAAATTGGAAATATGAAAAATGGAATAGGTTTAAAGGTACGAATGTAATAAATATATTATTAACTTAAACTAAAAATATAAATTTTTCGACCTGAAAAATACCCTGATGTATAGTACAGGTGAAAATGTCAAAAAATTACAATATTTTTAAAATTCCGAAAATGGGCTTGCAGTAGCAGAATAAAATTGGAAATATGAAAAATGGAATAGGTTTAAAGGTACGAATGTAATAAATATATTATTAACTTAAACTAAAAATATAAATTTTTCGACCTGAAAAATACCATGATGCCGGGTACAGGAGAAAATGTCAAAAAATTACAATATTTTTAAAATTCCGAAAATGGGCTTGCAGTAGCAGAATAAAATTGGAAATATGAAAAATGGAATAGGTTTAAAGGTACGAATGTAATAAATATATTATTAACTTAAACTAAAAATATAAATTTTTCGACCTGAAAAATACCCTGATGTATAGTACAGGTGAAAATGTCAAAAAATTACAATATTTTTAAAATTCCGAAAATGGGCTTGCAGTAGCAGAATAAAATTGGAAATATGAAAAATGGAATAGGTTTAATGGTACGAATGTAATAAATATATTATTAACTTAAACTAAAAATATAAAATTTTCGACCTGAAAAATACCATGATGCCGGGTACAGGTGAAAATGTCAAAAAATTACAATATTTTTAAAATTCCGAAAATGGGCTTGCAGTAGCAGAATAAAATTGGAAATATGAAAAATGGAATAGGTTTAAAGGTACGAATGTAATAAATATATTATTAACTTAAACTAAAAATATAAATTTTTCGACCTGAAAAATACCCTGATGTATAGTACAGGTGAAAATGTCAAAAAATTACAATATTTTTAAAATTCCAAAAATGGGCTTGCAGTACCAGAATAAAATTGGAAATATGAAAAATGGAATAGGTTTAAAGGTACGAATGTAATAAATATATTATTAACTTAAACTAAAAATATAAATTTTTCGACCTGAAAAATACCCTGATGTATAGTACAGGTGAAAATGTCAAAAAATGACAATATTTTTAAAATTCCGAAAATGGGCTTGCAGTAGCAGAATAAAATTGGAAATATGAAAAATGGAATAGGTTTAAAGGTACGAATGTAATAAATATACTATTAACTTAAACTAAAAATATAAATTTTTCGACCTGAAAAATACCCTGATGCCGGGTACAGGTGAAAATGTCAAAAAATTACAATATTTTTAAAATTCCGAAAATGGGCTTGCAGTAGCAGAATAAAATTGGAAATATGAAAAATGGAATAGGTTTAAAGGTACGAATGTAATAAATATATTATTAACTTAAACTAAAAATATAAATTTTTCGACCTGAAAAATACCCTGATGTATAGTACAGGTGAAAATGTCAAAAAATTCC
Organism: Phrynosoma blainvillii; assembly: GCA_026167975.1. Classification (NCBI taxonomy): domain Eukaryota; kingdom Metazoa; phylum Chordata; class Lepidosauria; order Squamata; family Phrynosomatidae; genus Phrynosoma; species Phrynosoma blainvillii. The sequence goes on from JANUYF010000014.1 coordinate 15,579,681, forward strand.
AATATTTTTAAAATTCCGAAAATGGGCTTGCAGTAGCAGAATAAAATTGGAAATATGAAAAATGGAATAGGTTTAAAGGTACGAATGTAATAAATATATTATTAACTTAAACTAAAAATATAAATTTTTCGACCTGAAAAATACCATGATGCCGGGTACAGGTGAAAATGTCAAAAAATTACAATATTTTTAAAATTCCGAAAATGGGCTTGCAGTAGCAGAATAAAATTGGAAATATGAAAAATGGAATAGGTTTAAAGGTACGAATGTAATAAATATATTATTAACTTAAACTAAAAATATAAATTTTTCGACCTGAAAAATACCATGATGCCGGGTACAGGAGAAAATGTCAAAAAATTACAATATTTTTAAAATTCCGAAAATGGGCTTGCAGTAGCAGAATAAAATTGGAAATATGAAAAATGGAATAGGTTTAAAGGTACGAATGTAATAAATATATTATTAACTTAAACTAAAAATATAAATTTTTCGACCTGAAAAATACCCTGATGTATAGTACAGGTGAAAATGTCAAAAAATTACAATATTTTTAAAATTCCGAAAATGGGCTTGCAGTAGCAGAATAAAATTGGAAATATGAAAAATGGAATAGGTTTAAAGGTACGAATGTAATAAATATATTATTAACTTAAACTAAAAATATAAATTTTTCGACCTGAAAAATACCCTGATGCCGGATACAGGTGAAAATATCAAAAAATTACAATATTTTTAAAATTCCGAAAATGGGCTTGCAGTAGCAGAATAAAATTGGAAATATGAAAAATGGAATAGGTTTAAAGGTACGAATGTAATAAATATATTATTAACTTAAACTAAAAATATAAATTTTTCGACCTGAAAAATACCATGATGCCGGGTACAGGTGAAAATGTCAAAAAATTACAATATTTTTAAAATTCCGAAAATGGGCTTGCAGTAGCAGAATTAAATTGGAAATATGAAAAATGGAATAGGTTTAAAGGTACGAATGTAATAAATATATTATTAACTTAAACTAAAAATATAAATTTTAGTACAGGTGAAAATGTCAAAAAATTACAATATTTTTAAAATTCCGAAAATGGGCTTGCAGTAGCAGAATAAAATTGGAAATATGAAAAATGGAATAGGTTTAAAGGTACGAATGTAATAAATATATTATTAACTTAAACTAAAAATATAAATTTTTCGACCTGAAAAATACCATGATGCCGGGTACAGGTGAAAATGTCAAAAAATTACAATATTTTTAAAATTCCGAAAATGGGCTTGCAGTAGCAGAATAAAATTGGAAATATGAAAAATGGAATAGGTTTAAAGGTACGAATGTAATAAATATATTATTAACTTAAACTAAAAATATAAATTTTTCGACCTGAAAAATACCCTGATGTATAGTACAGGTGAAAATGTCAAAAAATTACAATATTTTTAAAATTCCGAAAATGGGCTTGCAGTAGCAGAATAAAATTGGAAATATGAAAAATGGAATAGGTTTAAAGGTACGAATGTAATAAATATATTATTAACTTAAACTAAAAATATAAAATTTTCGACCTGAAAAATACCATGATGCTGGGTACAGGTGAAAATGTCAAAAAATTACAATATTTTTAAAATTCCGAAAATGGGCTTGCAGTAGCAGAATAAAACTGGAAATATGAAAAATGGAATAGGTTTAAAGGTCCGAATGTAATAAATATACTATTAACTTAAACTAAAAATATAAATTTTTCGACCTGAAAAATACCCTGATGTATAGTACAGGTGAAAATGTCAAAAAATTACAATATTTTTATAATTCTGAAAATGGGCTTGCTGTAGCCAAATAAAATTGGAAATATGAAAAATGGAATAGGTTTAAAAGGTACGAATGTAATAAATATATTATTAACTTAAACTAAAAATATAAAATTTTCGACCTGAAAAATACCCTGATGTATAGTACAGGTGAAAATGTCAAAAAATTACAATATTTTTAAAATTCTGAAAATGGGCTTGCAGTAGCAGAATAAAATTGGAAATATGAAAAATGGAATAGGTTTAAAGGTACGAATGTAATAAATATATTATTAACTTAAACTAAAAATATAAATTTTTCGACCTGAAAAATACCATGATGCCGGGTACAGGAGAAAATGTCAAAAAATTACAATATTTTTAAAATTCCGAAAATGGGCTTGCAGTAGCAGAATAAACTTGGAAATATGAAAAATGGAATAGGTTTAAAGGTACGAATGTAATAAATATATTATTAACTTAAACTAAAAATATAAATTTTTCGACCTGAAAAATACCCTGATGCCGGGTACAGGTGAAAATGTCAAAAAATTACAATATTTTTAAAATTCCGAAAATGGGCTTGCAGTAGCAGAATAAAATTGGAAATATGAAAAATGGAATAGGTTTAAAGGTACGAATGTAATAAATATATTATTAACTTAAACTAAAAATATAAATTTTTCGACCTGAAAAATACCCTGATGTATAGTACAGGTGAAAATGTCAAAAAATTCCAATATTTTTAAAATTCCAAAAATGGGCTTGCAGTAGCAGAATAAAATTGGAAATATGAAAAATGGAATAGGTTTAAAGGTACGAATGTAATAAATATATTATTAACTTAAACTAAAAATATAAATTTTTCGACCTGAAAAATACCCTGATGTATAGTACAGGTGAAAATGTCAAAAAATGACAATATTTTTAAAATTCCGAAAATGGGCTTGCAGTAGCAGAATAAAATTGGAAATATGAAAAATGGAATAGGTTTAAAGGTACGAATGTAATAAATATATTATTAACTTAAACTAAAAATATAAATTTTTCGACCTGAAAAATACCATGATGCCGGGTACAGGTGAAAATGTCAAAAAATTACAATATTTTTAAAATTCCGAAAATGGGCTTGCAGTAGCAGAATAAAATTGGAAATATGAAAAATGGAATAGGTTTAAAGGTACGAATGTAATAAATATATTATTAACTTAAACTAAAAATATAAATTTTTCGACCTGAAAAATACCCTGATGTATAGTACAGGTGAAAATGTCAAAAAATTACAATATTTTTAAAATTCCGAAAATGGGCTTGCAGTAGCAGAATAAAATTGGAAATATGAAAAATGGAATAGGTTTAAAGGTACGAATGTAATAAATATATTATTAACTTAAACTAAAAATATAAAATTTTCGACCTGAAAAATACCATGATGCTGGGTACAGGTGAAAATGTCAAAAAATTACAATATTTTTAAAATTCCGAAAATGGGCTTGCAGTAGCAGAATAAAACTGGAAATATGAAAAATGGAATAGGTTTAAAGGTACGAATGTAATAAATATACTATTAACTTAAACTAAAAATATAAATTTTTCGACCTGAAAAATACCCTGATGTATAGTACAGGTGAAAATGTCAAAAAATTACAATATTTTTATAATTCTGAAAATGGGCTTGCTGTAGCCAAATAAAATTGGAAATATGAAAAATGGAATAGGTTTAAAAGGTACGAATGTAATAAATATATTATTAACTTAAACTAAAAATATAAAATTTTCGACCTGAAAAATACCCTGATGTATAGTACAGGTGAAAATGTCAAAAAATTACAATATTTTTAAAATTCTGAAAATGGGCTTGCAGTAGCAGAATAAAATTGGAAATATGAAAAATGGAATAGGTTTAAAGGTACGAATGTAATAAATATATTATTAACTTAAACTAAAAATATAAATTTTTCGACCTGAAAAATACCATGATGCCGGGTACAGGAGAAAATGTCAAAAAATTACAATATTTTTAAAATTCCGAAAATGGGCTTGCAGTAGCAGAATAAACTTGGAAATATGAAAAATGGAATAGGTTTAAAGGTACGAATGTAATAAATATATTATTAACTTAAACTAAAAATATAAATTTTTCGACCTGAAAAATACCCTGATGCCGGGTACAGGTGAAAATGTCAAAAAATTCCAATATTTTTAAAATTCCAAAAATGGGCTTGCAGTAGCAGAATAAAATTGGAAATATGAAAAATGGAATAGGTTTAAAGGTACGAATGTAATAAATATATTATTAACTTAAACTAAAAATATAAATTTTTCGACCTGAAAAATACCCTGATGTATAGTACAGGTGAAAATGTCAAAAAATGACAATATTTTTAAAATTCCGAAAATGGGCTTGCAGTAGCAGAATAAAATTGGAAATATGAAAAATGGAATAGGTTTAAAGGTATGAATGTAATAAATATACTATTAACTTAAACTAAAAATATAAATTTTTCGACCTGAAAAATACCCTGATGCCGGGTACAGGTGAAAATGTCAAAAAATTACAATATTTTTAAAATTCCGAAAATGGGCTTGCAGTAGCAGAATAAAATTGGAAATATGAAAAATGGAATAGGTTTAAAGGTACGAATGTAATAAATATATTATTAACTTAAACTAAAAATATAAATTTTTCGACCTGAAAAATACCCTGATGTATAGTACAGGTGAAAATGTCAAAAAATTCCAATATTTTTAAAATTCCGAAAATGGGCTTGCAGTAGCAGAATCAAATTGGAAATATGAAAAATGGAATAGGTTTAAAGGTACGAATGTAATAAATATATTATTAACTTAAACTAAAAATATAAATTTTTCGACCTGAAAAATACCATGATGCCGGGTACAGGTGAAAATGTCAAAAAATTACAATATTTTTAAAATTCCGAAAATGGGCTTGCAGTAGCAGAATAAAATTGGAAATATGAAAAATGGAATAGGTTTAAAGGTACGAATGTAATAAATATATTATTAACTTAAACTAAAAATATAAATTTTTCGACCTGAAAAATACCATGATGCCGGGTACAGGCGAAAATGTCAAAAAATTACAATATTTTTAAAATTCCGAAAATGGGCTTGCAGTAGCAGAATAAAATTGGAAATATGAAAAATGGAATAGGTTTAAAGGTACGAATGTAATAAATATATTATTAACTTAAACTAAAAATATAAATTTTTCGACCTGAAAAATACCCTGATGCCGGATACAGGTGAAAATATCAAAAAATTACAATATTTTTAAAATTCCGAAAATGGGCTTGCAGTAGCAGAATAAAATTGGAAATATGAAAAATGGAATAGGTTTAAAGGTACGAATGTAATAAATATATTATTAACTTAAACTAAAAATATAAATTTTTCGACCTGAAAAATACCATGATGCCGGGTACAGGTGAAAATGTCAAAAAATTACAATATTTTTAAAATTCCGAAAATGGGCTTGCAGTAGCAGAATAAAATTGGAAATATGAAAAATGGAATAGGTTTAAAGGTACGAATGTAATAAATATATTATTAACTTAAACTGAAAATATAAATTTTAGTACAGGTGAAAATGTCAAAAAATTACAATATTTTTAAAATTCCGAAAATGGGCTTGCAGTAGCAGAATAAAATTGGAAATATGAAAAATGGAATAGGTTTAAAGGTACGAATGTAATAAATATATTATTAACTTAAACTAAAAATATAAATTTTTCGACCTGAAAAATACCATGATGCCGGGTACAGGTGAAAATGTCAAAAAATTACAATATTTTTAAAATTCCGAAAATGGGCTTGCAGTAGCAGAATAAAATTGGAAATATGAAAAATGGAATAGGTTTAAAGGTACGAATGTAATAAATATATTATTAACTTAAACTAAAAATATAAATTTTTCGACCTGAAAAATACCCTGATGTATAGTACAGGTGAAAATGTCAAAAAATTACAATATTTTTAAAATTCCGAAAATGGGCTTGCAGTAGCAGAATAAAATTGGAAATATGAAAAATGGAATAGGTTTAAAGGTACGAATGTAATAAATATATTATTAACTTAAACTAAAAATATAAAATTTTCGACCTGAAAAATACCATGATGCTGGGTACAGGTGAAAATGTCAAAAAATTACAATATTTTTAAAATTCCGAAAATGGGCTTGCAGTAGCAGAATAAAACTGGAAATATGAAAAATGGAATAGGTTTAAAGGTACGAATGTAATAAATATACTATTAACTTAAACTAAAAATATAAATTTTTCGACCTGAAAAATACCCTGATGTATAGTACAGGTGAAAATGTCAAAAAATTACAATATTTTTATAATTCTGAAAATGGGCTTGCTGTAGCCAAATAAAATTGGAAATATGAAAAATGGAATAGGTTTAAAAGGTACGAATGTAATAAATATATTATTAACTTAAACTAAAAATATAAAATTTTCGACCTGAAAAATACCCTGATGTATAGTACAGGTGAAAATGTCAAAAAATTACAATATTTTTAAAATTCTGAAAATGGGCTTGCAGTAGCAGAATAAAATTGGAAATATGAAAAATGGAATAGGTTTAAAGGTACGAATGTAATAAATATATTATTAACTTAAACTAAAAATATAAATTTTTCGACCTGAAAAATACCATGATGCCGGGTACAGGAGAAAATGTCAAAAAATTACAATATTTTTAAAATTCCGAAAATGGGCTTGCAGTAGCAGAATAAAATTGGAAATATGAAAAATGGAATAGGTTTAAAGGTACGAATGTAATAAATATATTATTAACTTAAACTAAAAATATAAATTTTTCGACCTGAAAAATACCCTGATGTATAGTACAGGTGAAAATGTCAAAAAATTACAATATTTTTAAAATTCTGAAAATGGGCTTGCAGTAGCAGAATAAAATTGGAAATATGAAAAATGGAATAGGTTTAAAGGTACGAATGTAATAAATATATTATTAACTTAAACTAAAAATATAAATTTTTCGACCTGAAAAATACCCTGATGTATAGTACAGGTGAAAATGTCAAAAAATGACAATATTTTTAAAATTCCGAAAATGGGCTTGCAGTAGCAGAATAAAATTGGAAATATGAAAAATGGAATAGGTTTAAAGGTACGAATGTAATAAATATACTATTAACTTAAACTAAAAATATAAATTTTTCGACCTGAAAAATACCCTGATGTATAGTACAGGTGAAAATGTCAAAAAATTACAATATTTTTAAAATTCCGAAAATGGGCTTGCAGTAGCAGAATAAAATTGGAAATATGAAAAATGGAATAGGTTTAAAGGTACGAATGTAATAAATATATTATTAACTTAAACTAAAAATATAAATTTTTCGACCTGAAAAATACCATGATGCCGGGTACAGGTGAAAATGTCAAAAAATTACAATATTTTTAAAATTCCGAAAATGGGCTTGCAGTAGCAGAATAAAATTGGAAATATGAAAAATGGAATAGGTTTAAAGGTACGAATGTAATAAATATATTATTAACTTAAACTAAAAATATAAATTTTTCGACCTGAAAAATACCCTGATGTATAGTACAGGTGAAAATGTCAAAAAATTACAATATTTTTAAAATTCCGAAAATGGGCTTGCAGTAGCAGAATAAAATTGGAAATATGAAAAATGGAATAGGTTTAAAGGTACGAATGTAATAAATATATTATTAACTTAAACTAAAAATATAAAATTTTCGACCTGAAAAATACCATGATGCCGGGTACAGGTGAAAATGTCAAAAAATTACAATATTTTTAAAATTCCGAAAATGGGCTTGCAGTAGCAGAATAAAATTGGAAATATGAAAAATGGAATAGGTTTAAAGGTACGAATGTAATAAATATATTATTAACTTAAACTAAAAATATAAATTTTTCGACCTGAAAAATACCCTGATGTATAGTACAGGTGAAAATGTCAAAAAATGACAATATTTTTAAAATTCCGAAAATGGGCTTGCAGTAGCAGAATAAAATTGGAAATATGAAAAATGGAATAGGTTTAAAGGTACGAATGTAATAAATATATTATTAACTTAAACTAAAAATATAAATTTTTCGACCTGAAAAATACCCTGATGTATAGTACAGGTGAAAATGTCAAAAAATGACAATATTTTTAAAATTCCGAAAATGGGCTTGCTGTAGCAGAATAAAATTGGAAATATGAAAAATGGAATAGGTTTAAAGGTACGAATGTAATAAATATATTATTAACTTAAACTAAAAATATAAATTTTTCGACCTGAAAAATACCCTGATGTATAGTACAGGTGAAAATGTCAAAAAATTACAATATTTTTAAAATTCCGAAAATGGGCTTGCAGTAGCAGAATAAAATTGGAAATATGAAAAATGGAATAGGTTTAAAGGTACGAATGTAATAAATATATTATTAACTTAAACTAAAAATATAAATTTTTCGACCTGAAAAATACCCTGATGTATAGTACAGGTGAAAATGTCAAAAAATGACAATATTTTTAAAATTCCGAAAATGGGCTTGCAGTAGCAGAATAAAATTGGAAATATGAAAAATGGAATAGGTTTAAAGGTACGAATGTAAGAAATATATTATTAACTTAAACTAAAAATATAAATTTTTCGACCTGAAAAATACCCTGATGTATAGTACAGGTGAAAATGTCAAAAAATGACAATATTTTTAAAATTCCGAAAATGGGCTTGCAGTAGCAGAATAAAATTGGAAATATGAAAAATGGAATAGGTTTAAAGGTACGAATGTAATAAATATACTATTAACTTAAACTAAAAATATAAATTTTTCGACCTGAAAAATACCCTGATGTATAGTACAGGTGAAAATGTCAAAAAATTACAATATTTTTAAAATTCCGAAAATGGGCTTGCAGTAGCAGAATAAAATTGGAAATATGAAAAATGGAATAGGTTTAAAGGTACGAATGTAATAAATATATTATTAACTTAAACTAAAAATATAAATTTTTCGACCTGAAAAATACCATGATGCCGGGTACAGGTGAAAATGTCAAAAAATTACAATATTTTTAAAATTCCGAAAATGGGCTTGCAGTAGCAGAATAAAATTGGAAATATGAAAAATGGAATAGGTTTAAAGGTACGAATGTAATAAATATATTATTAACTTAAACTAAAAATATAAATTTTTCGACCTGAAAAATACCCTGATGTATAGTACAGGTGAAAATGTCAAAAAATTACAATATTTTTAAAATTCCGAAAATGGGCTTGCAGTAGCAGAATAAAATTGGAAATATGAAAAATGGAATAGGTTTAAAGGTACGAATGTAATAAATATATTATTAACTTAAACTAAAAATATAAATTTTTCGACCTGAAAAATACCCTGATGTATAGTACAGGTGAAAATGTCAAAAAATGACAATATTTTTAAAATTCCGAAAATGGGCTTGCAGTAGCAGAATAAAATTGGAAATATGAAAAATGGAATAGGTTTAAAGGTACGAATGTAATAAATATATTATTAACTTAAACTAAAAATATAAATTTTTCGACCTGAAAAATACCCTGATGTATAGTACAGGTGAAAATGTCAAAAAATGACAATATTTTTAAAATTCCGAAAATGGGCTTGCAGTAGCAGAATAAAATTGGAAATATGAAAAATGGAATAGGTTTAAAGGTACGAATGTAATAAATATATTATTAACTTAAACTAAAAATATAAATTTTTCGACCTGAAAAATACCCTGATGTATAGTACAGGTGAAAATGTCAAAAAATTACAATATTTTTAAAATTCCGAAAATGGGCTTGCAGTAGCAGAATAAAATTGGAAATATGAAAAATGGAATAGGTTTAAAGGTACGAATGTAATAAATATATTATTAACTTAAACTAAAAATATAAATTTTTCGACCTGAAAAATACCCTGATGTATAGTACAGGTGAAAATGTCAAAAAATTCCAATATTTTTAAAATTCCGAAAATGGGCTTGCAGTAGCAGAATAAAATTGGAAATATGAAAAATGGAATAGGTTTAAAGGTACGAATGTAATAAATATATTATTAACTTAAACTAAAAATATAAATTTTTCGACCTGAAAAATACCATGATGCCGGGTACAGGTGAAAATGTCAAAAAATTACAATATTTTTAAAATTCCGAAAATGGGCTTGCAGTAGCAGAATAAAATTGGAAATATGAAAAATGGAATATGTTTAAAGGTACGAATGTAATAAATATATTATTAACTTAAACTAAAAATATAAATTTTTCGACCTGAAAAATACCCTGATGTATAGTACAGGTGAAAATGTCAAAAAATTACAATATTTTTAAAATTCCGAAAATGGGCTTGCAGTAGCAGAATAAAATTGGAAATATGAAAAATGGAATAGGTTTAAAGGTATGAATGTAATAAATATATTATTAACTTAAACTAAAAATATAAATTTTTCGACCTGAAAAATACCCTGATGTATAGTACAGGTGAAAATGTCAAAAAATTCCAATATTTTTAAAATTCCGAAAATGGGCTTGCAGTAGCAGAATAAAATTGGAAATATGAAAAATGGAATAGGTTTAAAGGTACGAATGTAATAAATATATTATTAACTTAAACTAAAAATATAAATTTTTCGACCTGAAAAATACCATGATGCCGGGTACAGGTGAAAATGTCAAAAAATTACAATATTTTTAAAATTCTAAAAATGGGCTTACAGTAGCAGAATAAAATTGGAAATATGAAAAATGGAATAGGTTTAAAGGTACGAATGTAATAAATATACTATTAACTTAAACTAAAAATATAAATTTTTCGACCTGAAAAATACCCTGATGTATAGTACAGGTGAAAATGTCAAAAAATTACAATATTTTTAAAATTCCAAAAATGGGCTTGCAGTAGCAGAATAAAATTGGAAATACGAAAAATGGAATAGGTTTAAAGGTACGAATGTAATAAATATATTATTAACTTAAACTAAAAATATAAAATTTTCGACCTGAAAAATACCCTGATGTATAGTACAGGTGAAAATGTCAAAAAATTACAATATTTTTAAAATTCCAAAAATGGGCTTGCAGTAGCAGAATAAAATTGGAAATATGAAAAATGGAATAGGTTTAAAGGTACGAATGTAATAAATATATTATTAACTTAAACTAAAAATATAAATTTTTCGACCTGAAAAATACCCTGATGTATAGTACAGGTGAAAATGTCAAAAAATTAAAATATTTTTAAAATTCTGAAAATGGGCTTGCAGTAGCAGAATAAAATTGGAAATATGAAAAATGGAATAGGTTTAAAGGAACGAATGTAATAAATATACTATTAACTTAAACTAAAAATATAAATTTTTCGACCTGAAAAATACCCTGATGTATAGTACAGGTGAAAATGTCAAAAAATTACAATATTTTTAAAATTCCAAAAATGGGCTTGCAGTAGCAGAATAAAATTGGAAATATGAAAAATGGAATAGGTTTAAAGGTACGAATGTAATAAATATATTATTAACTTAAACTAAAAATATAAATTTTTCGACCTGAAAAATACCATGATGTATAGTACAGGTGAAAATGTCAAAAAATTACAATATTTTTAAAATTCTAAAAATGGGCTTGCAGTAGCAGAATAAAATTGGAAATATGAAAAATGGAATAGGTTTAAAGGTACGAATGTAATAAATATACTATTAACTTAAACTAAAAATATAAATTTTTCGACCTGAAAAATACCCTGATGTATAGTACAGGTGAAAATGTCCAAAAATTACAATATTTTTAAAATTCCAAAAATGGGCTTGCAGTAGCAGAATAAAATTGGAAATATGAAAAATGGAATAGGTTTAAAGGTACGAATGTAATAAATATATTATTAACTTAAACTAAAAATATAAATTTTTCGACCTGAAAAATACCCTGATGTATAGTACAGGTGAAAATGTCAAAAAATTACAATATTTTTAAAATTCCAAAAATGGGCTTGCAGTAGCAGAATAAAATTGGAAATATGAAAAATGGAATAGGTTTAAAGGTACGAATGTAATAAATATATTATTAACTTAAACTAAAAATATAAAATTTTCGACCTGAAAAATACCCTGATGTATAGTACAGGTGAAAATGTCAAAAAATTACAAGATTTTTAAAATTCCAAAAATGGGCTTGCAGTAGCAGAATAAAATTGGAAATATGAAAAATGGAATAGGTTTAAAGGTACGAATGTAATAAATATATTATTAACTTAAACTAAAAATATAAAATTTTCGACCTGAAAAATACCATGATGTATAGTACAGGTGAAAATGTCAAAAAATTACAATATTTTTAAAATTCCAAAAATGGGCTTGCAGTAGCAGAATAAAATTGGAAATATGAAAAATGGAATAGGTTTAAAGGTACGAATGTAATAAATATATTATTAACTTAAACTAAAAATATAAATTTTTCGACCTGAAAAATACCCTGATGTATAGTACAGGTGAAAATGTCAAAAAATTACAATATTTTTAAAATTCTGAAAATGGGCTTGCAGTAGCAGAATAAAATTGGAAATATGAAAAATGGAATAGGTTTAAAGGTACGAATGTAATAAATATATTATTAACTTAAACTAAAAATATAAAATTTTCGACCTGAAAAATACCCTGATGTATAGTACAGGTGAAAATGTCAAAAAATTACAATATTTTTAAAATTCCAAAAATGGGCTTGCAGTAGCAGAATAAAATTGGAAATATGAAAAATGGAATAGGTTTAAAGGTACGAATGTAATAAATATATTATTAACTTAAACTAAAAATATAAAATTTTCGACCTGAAAAATACCATGATGTATAGTACAGGTGAAAATGTCAAAAAATTACAATATTTTTAAAATTCCGAAAATGGGCTTGCAGTAGCAGAATAAAATTGGAAATATGAAAAATGGAATAGGTTTAAAGGTACGAATGTAATAAATATATTATTAACTTAAACTAAAAATATAAATTTTTCGACCTGAAAAATACCCTGATGAAGTACAGGTGAAAATGTCAAAAAATTACAATATTTTTAAAATTCTGAAAATGGGCTTGCAGTAGCAGAATAAAATTGGAAATATGAAAAATGGAATAGGTTTAAAGGTACGAATGTAATAAATATATTATTAACTTAAACTAAAAATATAAATTTTTCGACCTGAAAAATACCCTGATGTATAGTACAGGTGAAAATGTCAAAAAATGACAATATTTTTAAAATTCCGAAAATGGGCTTGCAGTAGCAGAATAAAATTGGAAATATGAAAAATGGAATAGGTTTAAAGGTACGAATGTAATAAATATACTATTAACTTAAACTAAAAATATAAATTTTTCGACCTGAAAAATACCCTGATGTATAGTACAGGTGAAAATGTCAAAAAATTACAATATTTTTAAAATTCTGAAAATGGGCTTGCTGTAGCCGAATAAAATTGGAAATATGAAAAATGGAATAGGTTTTAAAGGTACGAATGTAATAAATATATTATTAACTTAAACTAAAAATATAAATTTTTCGACCTGAAAAATACCCTGATGTATAGTACAGGAGAAAATGTCAAAAAATTACAATATTTTTAAAATTCCGAAAATGGGCTTGCAGTAGCAGAATAAAATTGGAAATATGAAAAATGGAATAGGTTTAAAGGTATGAATGTAATAAATATATTATTAACTTAAACTAAAAATATAAATTTTTCGACCTGAAAAATACCCTGATGCTGGGTACAGGTGAAAATGTCAAAAAATTACAATATTTTTAAAATTCCGAAAATGGGCTTGCAGTAGCAGAATAAAATTGGAAATATGAAAAATGGAATAGGTTTAAAGGTACGAATGTAATAAATATATTATTAACTTAAACTAAAAATATAAATTTTTCGACCTGAAAAATACCCTGATGTATAGTACAGGTGAAAATGTCAAAAAATTCCAATATTTTTAAAATTCCAAAAATGGGCTTGCAGTAGCAGAATAAAATTGGAAATATGAAAAATGGAATAGGTTTAAAGGTACGAATGTAATAAATATATTATTAACTTAAACTAAAAATATAAATTTTTCGACCTGAAAAATACCCTGATGTATAGTACAGGTGAAAATGTCAAAAAATGACAATATATTTAAAATTCCGAAAATGGGCTTGCAGTAGCAGAATAAAATTGGAAATATGAAAAATGGAATAGGTTTAAAGGTACGAATGTAATAAATATACTATTAACTTAAACTAAAAATATAAATTTTTCGACCTGAAAAATACCCTGATGCCGGGTACAGGTGAAAATGTCAAAAAATTACAATATTTTTAAAATTCCGAAAATGGGCTTGCAGTAGCAGAATAAAATTGGAAATATGAAAAATGGAATAGGTTTAAAGGTACGAATGTAATAAATATATTATTAACTTAAACTAAAAATATAAATTTTTCGACCTGAAAAATACCCTGATGTATAGTACAGGTGAAAATGTCAAAAAATTCCAATATTTTTAAAATTCCAAAAATGGGCTTGCAGTAGCAGAATAAAATTGGAAATATGAAAAATGGAATAGGTTTAAAGGTACGAATGTAATAAATATATTATTAACTTAAACTAAAAATATAAATTTTTCGACCTGAAAAATACCCTGATGCCGGGTACAGGTTAAAATGTCAAAAAATTACAATATTTTTAAAATTCCGAAAATGGGCTTGCAGTAGCAGAATAAAATTGGAAATATGAAAAATGGAATAGGTTTAAAGGTACGAATGTAATAAATATATTATTAACTTAAACTAAAAATATAAAATTTTCGACCTGAAAAATACCATGATGCCGGGTACAGGTGAAAATGTCAAAAAATTACAATATTTTTAAAATTCTGAAAATGGGCTTGCAGTAGCAGAATAAAATTGGAAATATGAAAAATGGAATAGGTTTAAAGGTACGAATGTAATAAATATACTATTAACTTAAACTAAAAATATAAATTTTTCGACCTGAAAAATACCCTGATGTATAGTACAGGTGAAAATGTCAAAAAATTACAATATTTTTATAATTCTGAAAATGGGCTTGCTGTAGCCGAATAAAATTGGAAATATGAAAAATGGAATAGGTTTAAAGGTACGAATGTAATAAATATACTATTAAATTAAACTAAAAATATAAATTTTTCGACCTGAAAAATACCCTGATGTATAGTACAGGTGAAAATGTCAAAAAATGACAATATTTTTAAAATTCCGAAAATGGGCTTGCAGTAGCAGAATAAAATTGGAAATATGAAAAATGGAATAGGTTTAAAGGTACGAATGTAATAAATATATTATTAACTTAAACTAAAAATATAAATTTTTCGACCTGAAAAATACCATGATGCCGGGTACAGGTGAAAATATCAAAAAATTACAATATTTTTAAAATTCCGAAAATGGGCTTGCAGTAGCAGAATAAAATTGGAAATATGAAAAATGGAATAGGTTTAAAGGTACGAATGTAATAAATATATTATTAACTTAAACTAAAAATATAAATTTTTCGACCTGAAAAATACCATGATGCCGGGTACAGGTGAAAATGTCAAAAAATTACAATATTTTTAAAATTCCGAAAATGGGCTTGCAGTAGCAGAATAAAATTGGAAATATGAAAAATGGAATAGGTTTAAAGGTACGAATGTAATAAATATATTATTAACTTAAACTAAAAATATAAAATTTTCGACCTGAAAAATACCATGATGCCGGGTACAGGTGAAAATGTCAAAAAATTACAATATTTTTAAAATTCCGAAAATGGGCTTGCAGTAGCAGAATAAAATTGGAAATATGAAAAATGGAATAGGTTTAAAGGTACGAATGTAATAAATATACTATTAACTTAAACTAAAAATATAAATTTTTCAACCTGAAAAATACCCTGATGTATAGTACAGGTGAAAATGTCAAAAAATTACAATATTTTTAAAATTCCGAAAATGGGCTTGCAGTAGCAGAATAAAATTGGAAATATGAAAAATGGAATAGGTTTAAAGGTACGAATGTAATAAATATATTATTAACTTAAACTAAAAATATAAATTTTTCGACCTGAAAAATACCATGATGCCGGGTACAGGAGAAAATGTCAAAAAATTACAATATTTTTAAAATTCCGAAAATGGGCTTGCAGTAGCAGAATAAAATTGGAAATATGAAAAATGGAATAGGTTTAAAGGTACGAATGTAATAAATATATTATTAACTTAAACTAAAAATATAAATTTTTCGACCTGAAAAATACCATGATGCCGGGTACAGGAGAAAATGTCAAAAAATTACAATATTTTTAAAATTCCGAAAATGGGCTTGCAGTAGCAGAATAAAATTGGAAATATGAAAAATGGAATAGGTTTAAAGGTACGAATGTAATAAATATATTATTAACTTAAACTAAAAATATAAATTTTTTGACCTGAAAAATACCCTGATGTATAGTACAGGTGAAAATGTCAAAAAATTACAATATTTTTAAAATTCCGAAAATGGGCTTGCAGTAGCAGAATAAAATTGGAAATATGAAAAATGGAATAGGTTTAAAGGTACGAATGTAATAAATATACTATTAACTTAAACTAAAAATATAAATTTTTCGACCTGAAAAATACCCTGATGCCGGGTACAGGTGAAAATGTCAAAAAATTACAATATTTTTAAAATTCCGAAAATGGGCTTGCAGTAGCAGAATAAAATTGGAAATATGAAAAATGGAATAGGTTTAAAGGTACGAATGTAATAAATATATTATTAACTTAAACTAAAAATATAAATTTTTCGACCTGAAAAATACCATGATGCCGGGTACAGGTGAAAATATCAAAAAATTACAATATTTTTAAAATTCCGAAAATGGGCTTGCAGTAGCAGAATAAAATTGGAAATATGAAAAATGGAATAGGTTTAAAGGTACGAATGTAATAAATATATTATTAACTTAAACTAAAAATATAAATTTTTCGACCTGAAAAATACCATGATGCCGGGTACAGGAGAAAATGTCAAAAAATTACAATATTTTTAAAATTCCGAAAATGGGCTTGCAGTAGCAGAATAAAATTGGAAATATGAAAAATGGAATAGGTTTAAAGGTACGAATGTAATAAATATATTATTAACTTAAACTAAAAATATAAATTTTTTGACCTGAAAAATACCCTGATGTATAGTACAGGTGAAAAAGTCAAAAAATTACAATATTTTTAAAATTCCGAAAATGGGCTTGCAATAGCAGAATAAAATTGGAAATATGAAAAATGGAATAGGTTTAAAGGTACGAATGTAATAAATATACTATTAACTTAAACTAAAAATATAAATTTTTCGACCTGAAAAATACCCTGATGTATAGTACAGGTGAAAATGTCAAAAAATGACAATATTTTTAAAATTCCGAAAATGGGCTTGCAGTAGCAGAATAAAATTGGAAATATGAAAAATGGAATAGGTTTAAAGGTACGAATGTAATAAATATATTATTAACTTAAACTAAAAATATAAATTTTTCGACCTGAAAAATACCATGATGCCGGGTACAGGTGAAAATATCAAAAAATTACAATATTTTTAAAATTCCGAAAATGGGCTTGCAGTAGCAGAATAAAATTGGAAATATGAAAAATGGAATAGGTTTAAAGGTACGAATGTAATAAATATATTATTAACTTAAACTAAAAATATAAATTTTTCGACCTGAAAAATACCATGATGCCGGGTACAGGTGAAAATGTCAAAAAATTACAATATTTTTAAAATTCCGAAAATGGGCTTGCAGTAGCAGAATAAAATTGGAAATATGAAAAATGGAATAGGTTTAAAGGTACGAATGTAATAAATATATTATTAACTTAAACTAAAAATATAAATTTTTCGACCTGAAAAATACCCTGATGTATAGTACAGGTGAAAATGTCAAAAAATTACAATATTTTTAAAATTCCGAAAATGGGCTTGCAGTAGCAGAATAAAATTGGAAATATGAAAAATGGAATAGGTTTAAAGGTACGAATGTAATAAATATATTATTAACTTAAACTAAAAATATAAATTTTTCGACCTGAAAAATACCATGATGCCGGGTACAGGTGAAAATGTCAAAAAATTACAATATTTTTAAAATTCCGAAAATGGGCTTGCAGTAGCAGAATAAAATTGGAAATATGAAAAATGGAATAGGTTTAAAGGTACGAATGTAATAAATATATTATTAACTTAAACTAAAAATATAAATTTTTCGACCTGAAAAATACCCTGATGTATAGTACAGGTGAAAATGTCAAAAAATTACAATATTTTTAAAATTCCGAAAATGGGCTTGCAGTAGCAGAATAAAATTGGAAATATGAAAAATGGAATAGGTTTAAAGGTACGAATGTAATAAATATATTATTAACTTAAACTAAAAATATAAAATTTTCGACCTGAAAAATACCATGATGCCGGGTACAGGTGAAAATGTCAAAAAATTACAATATTTTTAAAATTCCGAAAATGGGCTTGCAGTAGCAGAATAAAATTGGAAATATGAAAAATGGAATAGGTTTAAAGGTACGAATGTAATAAATATACTATTAACTTAAACTAAAAATATAAATTTTTCGACCTGAAAAATACCCTGATGTATAGTACAGGTGAAAATGTCAAAAAATTACAATATTTTTAAAATTCCGAAAATGGGCTTGCAGTAGCAGAATAAAATTGGAAATATGAAAAATGGAATAGGTTTAAAGGTACGAATGTAATAAATATATTATTAACTTAAACTAAAAATATAAATTTTTCGACCTGAAAAATACCCTGATGTATAGTACAGGTGAAAATGTCAAAAAATTACAATATTTTTAAAATTCCGAAAATGGGCTTGCAGTAGCAGAATAAAATTGGAAATATGAAAAATGGAATAGGTTTAAAGGTACGAATGTAATAAATATACTATTAACTTAAACTAAAAATATAAATTTTTCGACCTGAAAAATACCCTGATGTATAGTACAGGTGAAAATGTCAAAAAATTACAATATTTTTAAAATTCCGAAAATGGGCTTGCAGTAGCAGAATAAAATTGGAAATATGAAAAATGGAATAGGTTTAAAGGTACGAATGTAATAAATATATTATTAACTTAAACTAAAAATATAAATTTTTCGACCTGAAAAATACCATGATGACGGGTACAGGAGAAAATGTCAAAAAATTACAATATTTTTAAAATTCCGAAAATGGGCTTGCAGTAGCAGAATAAAATTGGAAATATGAAAAATGGAATAGGTTTAAAGGTACGAATGTAATAAATATATTATTAACTTAAACTAAAAATATAAATTTTTCGACCTGAAAAATACCCTGATGTATAGTACAGGTGAAAATGTCAAAAAATTACAATATTTTTAAAATTCCGAAAATGGGCTTGCAGTAGCAGAATAAAATTGGAAATATGAAAAATGGAATAGGTTTAAAGGTACGAATGTAATAAATATATTATTAACTTAAACTAAAAATATAAAATTTTCGACCTGAAAAATACCATGATGCCGGGTACAGGTGAAAATGTCAAAAAATTACAATATTTTTAAAATTCCGAAAATGGGCTTGCAGTAGCAGAATAAAATTGGAAATATGAAAAATGGAATAGGTTTAAAGGTACGAATGTAATAAATATATTATTAACTTAAACTAAAAATATAAATTTTTCGACCTGAAAAATACCCTGATGTATAGTACAGGTGAAAATGTCAAAAAATTACAATATTTTTAAAATTCCGAAAATGGGCTTGCAGTAGCAGAATAAAATTGGAAATATGAAAAATGGAATAGGTTTAAAGGTACGAATGTAATAAATATATTATTAACTTAAACTAAAAATATAAAATTTTCGACCTGAAAAATACCATGATGCCGGGTACAGGTGAAAATGTCAAAAAATTACAATATTTTTAAAATTCCGAAAATGGGCTTGCAGTAGCAGAATAAAATTGGAAATATGAAAAATGGAATAGGTTTAAAGGTACGAATGTAATAAATATACTATTAACTTAAACTAAAAATATAAATTTTTCGACCTGAAAAATACCCTGATGTATAGTACAGGTGAAAATGTCAAAAAATTACAATATTTTTAAAATTCCGAAAATGGGCTTGCAGTAGCAGAATAAAATTGGAAATATGAAAAATGGAATAGGTTTAAAGGTACGAATGTAATAAATATATTATTAACTTAAACTAAAAATATAAATTTTTCGACCTGAAAAATACCCTGATGTATAGTACAGGTGAAAATGTCAAAAAATTACAATATTTTTAAAATTCCGAAAATGGGCTTGCAGTAGCAGAATAAAATTGGAAATATGAAAAATGGAATAGGTTTAAAGGTACGAATGTAATAAATATACTATTAACTTAAACTAAAAATATAAATTTTTCAACCTGAAAAATACCCTGATGTATAGTACAGGTGAAAATGTCAAAAAATTACAATATTTTTAAAATTCCGAAAATGGGCTTGCAGTAGCAGAATAAAATTGGAAATATGAAAAATGGAATAGGTTTAAAGGTACGAATGTAATAAATATATTATTAACTTAAACTAAAAATATAAATTTTTCGACCTGAAAAATACCATGATGCCGGGTACAGGAGAAAATGTCAAAAAATTACAATATTTTTAAAATTCCGAAAATGGGCTTGCAGTAGCAGAATAAAATTGGAAATATGAAAAATGGAATAGGTTTAAAGGTACGAATGTAATAAATATATTATTAACTTAAACTAAAAATATAAATTTTTCGACCTGAAAAATACCATGATGCCGGGTACAGGAGAAAATGTCAAAAAATTACAATATTTTTAAAATTCCGAAAATGGGCTTGCAGTAGCAGAATAAAATTGGAAATATGAAAAATGGAATAGGTTTAAAGGTACGAATGTAATAAATATATTATTAACTTAAACTAAAAATATAAATTTTTTGACCTGAAAAATACCCTGATGTATAGTACAGGTGAAAATGTCAAAAAATTACAATATTTTTAAAATTCCGAAAATGGGCTTGCAGTAGCAGAATAAAATTGGAAATATGAAAAATGGAATAGGTTTAAAGGTACGAATGTAATAAATATACTATTAACTTAAACTAAAAATATAAATTTTTCAACCTGAAAAATACCCTGATGTATAGTACAGGTGAAAATGTCAAAAAATTACAATATTTTTAAAATTCCGAAAATGGGCTTGCAGTAGCAGAATAAAATTGGAAATATGAAAAATGGAATAGGTTTAAAGGTACGAATGTAATAAATATATTATTAACTTAAACTAAAAATATAAATTTTTCGACCTGAAAAATACCATGATGCCGGGTACAGGAGAAAATGTCAAAAAATTACAATATTTTTAAAATTCCGAAAATGGGCTTGCAGTAGCAGAATAAAATTGGAAATATGAAAAATGGAATAGGTTTAAAGGTACGAATGTAATAAATATATTATTAACTTAAACTAAAAATATAAATTTTTCGACCTGAAAAATACCATGATGCCGGGTACAGGAGAAAATGTCAAAAAATTACAATATTTTTAAAATTCCGAAAATGGGCTTGCAGTAGCAGAATAAAATTGGAAATATGAAAAATGGAATAGGTTTAAAGGTACGAATGTAATAAATATATTATTAACTTAAACTAAAAATATAAATTTTTTGACCTGAAAAATACCCTGATGTATAGTACAGGTGAAAATGTCAAAAAATTACAATATTTTTAAAATTCCGAAAATGGGCTTGCAGTAGCAGAATAAAATTGGAAATATGAAAAATGGAATAGGTTTAAAGGTACGAATGTAATAAATATACTATTAACTTAAACTAAAAATATAAATTTTTCGACCAGAAAAATACCCTGATGCCGGGTACAGGTGAAAATGTCAAAAAATTACAATATTTTTAAAATTCCGAAAATGGGCTTGCAGTAGCAGAATAAAATTGGAAATATGAAAAATGGAATAGGTTTAAAGGTACGAATGTAATAAATATATTATTAACTTAAACTAAAAATATAAATTTTTCGACCTGAAAAATACCATGATGCCGGGTACAGGTGAAAATATCAAAAAATTACAATATTTTTAAAATTCCGAAAATGGGCTTGCAGTAGCAGAATAAAATTGGAAATATGAAAATGGAATAGGTTTAAAGGTACGAATGTAATAAATATATTATTAACTTAAACTAAAAATATAAATTTTTCGACCTGAAAAATACCATGATGCCGGGTACAGGTGAAAATGTCAAAAAATTACAATATTTTTAAAATTCCGAAAATGGGCTTGCAGTAGCAGAATAAAATTGGAAATATGAAAAATGGAATAGGTTTAAAGGTACGAATGTAATAAATATATTATTAACTTAAACTAAAAATATAAATTTTTCGACCTGAAAAATACCATGATGCCGGGTACAGGAGAAAATGTCAAAAAATTACAATATTTTTAAAATTCCGAAAATGGGCTTGCAGTAGCAGAATAAAATTGGAAATATGAAAAATGGAATAGGTTTAAAGGTACGAATGTAATAAATATATTATTAACTTAAACTAAAAATATAAATTTTTTGACCTGAAAAATACCCTGATGTATAGTACAGGTGAAAAAGTCAAAAAATTACAATATTTTTAAAATTCCGAAAATGGGCTTGCAATAGCAGAATAAAATTGGAAATATGAAAAATGGAATAGGTTTAAAGGTACGAATGTAATAAATATACTATTAACTTAAACTAAAAATATAAATTTTTCGACCTGAAAAATACCCTGATGTATAGTACAGGTGAAAATGTCAAAAAATGACAATATTTTTAAAATTCCGAAAATGGGCTTGCAGTAGCAGAATAAAATTGGAAATATGAAAAATGGAATAGGTTTAAAGGTACGAATGTAATAAATATATTATTAACTTAAACTAAAAATATAAATTTTTCGACCTGAAAAATACCATGATGCCGGGTACAGGTGAAAATATCAAAAAATTACAATATTTTTAAAATTCCGAAAATGGGCTTGCAGTAGCAGAATAAAATTGGAAATATGAAAAATGGAATAGGTTTAAAGGTACGAATGTAATAAATATATTATTAACTTAAACTAAAAATATAAATTTTTCGACCTGAAAAATACCATGATGCCGGGTACAGGTGAAAATGTCAAAAAATTACAATATTTTTAAAATTCCGAAAATGGGCTTGCAGTAGCAGAATAAAATTGGAAATATGAAAAATGGAATAGGTTTAAAGGTACGAATGTAATAAATATATTATTAACTTAAACTAAAAATATAAATTTTTCGACCTGAAAAATACCCTGATGTATAGTACAGGTGAAAATGTCAAAAAATTACAATATTTTTAAAATTCCGAAAATGGGCTTGCAGTAGCAGAATAAAATTGGAAATATGAAAAATGGAATAGGTTTAAAGGTACGAATGTAATAAATATATTATTAACTTAAACTAAAAATATAAATTTTTCGACCTGAAAAATACCATGATGCCGGGTACAGGTGAAAATGTCAAAAAATTACAATATTTTTAAAATTCCGAAAATGGGCTTGCAGTAGCAGAATAAAATTGGAAATATGAAAAATGGAATAGGTTTAAAGGTACGAATGTAATAAATATATTATTAACTTAAACTAAAAATATAAATTTTTCGACCTGAAAAATACCCTGATGTATAGTACAGGTGAAAATGTCAAAAAATTACAATATTTTTAAAATTCCGAAAATGGGCTTGCAGTAGCAGAATAAAATTGGAAATATGAAAAATGGAATAGGTTTAAAGGTACGAATGTAATAAATATATTATTAACTTAAACTAAAAATATAAATTTTTCGACCTGAAAAATACCATGATGCCGGGTACAGGTGAAAATGTCAAAAAATTACAATATTTTTAAAATTCCGAAAATGGGCTTGCAGTAGCAGAATAAAATTGGAAATATGAAAAATGGAATAGGTTTAAAGGTACGAATGTAATAAATATATTATTAACTTAAACTAAAAATATAAATTTTTCGACCTGAAAAATACCCTGATGTATAGTACAGGTGAAAATGTCAAAAAATTACAATATTTTTAAAATTCCGAAAATGGGCTTGCAGTAGCAGAATAAAATTGGAAATATGAAAAATGGAATAGGTTTAAAGGTACGAATGTAATAAATATATTATTAACTTAAACTAAAAATATAAAATTTTCGACCTGAAAAATACCATGATGCCGGGTACAGGTGAAAATGTCAAAAAATTACAATATTTTTAAAATTCCGAAAATGGGCTTGCAGTAGCAGAATAAAATTGGAAATATGAAAAATGGAATAGGTTTAAAGGTACGAATGTAATAAATATACTATTAACTTAAACTAAAAATATAAATTTTTCGACCTGAAAAATACCCTGATGTATAGTACAGGTGAAAATGTCAAAAAATTACAATATTTTTAAAATTCCGAAAATGGGCTTGCAGTAGCAGAATAAAATTGGAAATATGAAAAATGGAATAGGTTTAAAGGTACGAATGTAATAAATATATTATTAACTTAAACTAAAAATATAAATTTTTCGACCTGAAAAATACCCTGATGTATAGTACAGGTGAAAATGTCAAAAAATTACAATATTTTTAAAATTCCGAAAATGGGCTTGCAGTAGCAGAATAAAATTGGAAATATGAAAAATGGAATAGGTTTAAAGGTACGAATGTAATAAATATACTATTAACTTAAACTAAAAATATAAATTTTTCGACCTGAAAAATACCCTGATGTATAGTACAGGTGAAAATGTCAAAAAATTACAATATTTTTAAAATTCCGAAAATGGGCTTGCAGTAGCAGAATAAAATTGGAAATATGAAAAATGGAATAGGTTTAAAGGTACGAATGTAATAAATATATTATTAACTTAAACTAAAAATATAAATTTTTCGACCTGAAAAATACCATGATGACGGGTACAGGAGAAAATGTCAAAAAATTACAATATTTTTAAAATTCCGAAAATGGGCTTGCAGTAGCAGAATAAAATTGGAAATATGAAAAATGGAATAGGTTTAAAGGTACGAATGTAATAAATATATTATTAACTTAAACTAAAAATATAAATTTTTCGACCTGAAAAATACCCTGATGTATAGTACAGGTGAAAATGTCAAAAAATTACAATATTTTTAAAATTCCGAAAATGGGCTTGCAGTAGCAGAATAAAATTGGAAATATGAAAAATGGAATAGGTTTAAAGGTACAAATGTAATAAATATATTATTAACTTAAACTAAAAATATAAAATTTTCGACCTGAAAAATACCATGATGCCGGGTACAGGTGAAAATGTCAAAAAATTACAATATTTTTAAAATTCCGAAAATGGGCTTGCAGTAGCAGAATAAAATTGGAAATATGAAAAATGGAATAGGTTTAAAGGTACGAATGTAATAAATATATTATTAACTTAAACTAAAAATATAAATTTTTCGACCTGAAAAATACCCTGATGTATAGTACAGGTGAAAATGTCAAAAAATTACAATATTTTTAAAATTCCGAAAATGGGCTTGCAGTAGCAGAATAAAATTGGAAATATGAAAAATGGAATAGGTTTAAAGGTACGAATGTAATAAATATATTATTAACTTAAACTAAAAATATAAAATTTTCGACCTGAAAAATACCATGATGCCGGGTACAGGTGAAAATGTCAAAAAATTACAATATTTTTAAAATTCCGAAAATGGGCTTGCAGTAGCAGAATAAAATTGGAAATATGAAAAATGGAATAGGTTTAAAGGTACGAATGTAATAAATATACTATTAACTTAAACTAAAAATATAAATTTTTCGACCTGAAAAATACCCTGATGTATAGTACAGGTGAAAATGTCAAAAAATTACAATATTTTTAAAATTCCGAAAATGGGCTTGCAGTAGCAGAATAAAATTGGAAATATGAAAAATGGAATAGGTTTAAAGGTACGAATGTAATAAATATACTATTAACTTAAACTAAAAATATAAATTTTTCGACCTGAAAAATACCCTGATGTATAGTACAGGTGAAAATGTCAAAAAATTACAATATTTTTAAAATTCCGAAAATGGGCTTGCAGTAGCAGAATAAAATTGGAAATATGAAAAATGGAATAGGTTTAAAGGTACGAATGTAATAAATATATTATTAACTTAAACTAAAAATATAAATTTTTCGACCTGAAAAATACCATGATGACGGGTACAGGAGAAAATGTCAAAAAATTACAATATTTTTAAAATTCCGAAAATGGGCTTGCAGTAGCAGAATAAAATTGGAAATATGAAAAATGGAATAGGTTTAAAGGTACGAATGTAATAAATATATTATTAACTTAAACTAAAAATATAAATTTTTTGACCTGAAAAATACCCTGATGTATAGTACAGGTGAAAAAGTCAAAAAATTACAATATTTTTAAAATTCCGAAAATGGGCTTGCAATAGCAGAATAAAATTGGAAATATGAAAAATGGAATAGGTTTAAAGGTACGAATGTAATAAATATATTATTAACTTAAACTAAAAATATAAATTTTTCGACCTGAAAAATACCCTGATGTATAGTACAGGTGAAAATGTCAAAAAATTCCAATATTTTTAAAATTCCGAAAATGGGCTTGCAGTAGCAGAATAAAATTGGAAATATGAAAAATGGAATAGGTTTAAAGGTACGAATGTAATAAATATATTATTAACTTAAACTAAAAATATAAATTTTTCGACCTGAAAAATACCCTGATGTATAGTACAGGTGAAAATGTCAAAAAATTCCAATATTTTTAAAATTCCGAAAATGGGCTTGCAGTAGCAGAATAAAATTGGAAATATGAAAAATGGAATAGGTTTAAAGGTACGAATGTAATAAATATACTATTAACTTAAACTAAAAATATAAATTTTTCAACCTGAAAAATACCCTGATGTATAGTACAGGTGAAAATGTCAAAAAATTACAATATTTTTAAAATTCCGAAAATGGGCTTGCAGTAGCAGAATAAAATTGGAAATATGAAAAATGGAATAGGTTTAAAGGTACGAATGTAATAAATATATTATTAACTTAAACTAAAAATATAAATTTTTCGACCTGAAAAATACCATGATGCCGGGTACAGGAGAAAATGTCAAAAAATTACAATATT
This sequence comes from Phrynosoma blainvillii, assembly GCA_026167975.1. Taxonomy (NCBI): domain Eukaryota; kingdom Metazoa; phylum Chordata; class Lepidosauria; order Squamata; family Phrynosomatidae; genus Phrynosoma; species Phrynosoma blainvillii. The sequence continues at coordinate 15,606,754 of JANUYF010000014.1, forward strand.
TTTAAAATTCCGAAAATGGGCTTGCAGTAGCAGAATAAAATTGGAAATATGAAAAATGGAATAGGTTTAAAGGTACGAATGTAATAAATATATTATTAACTTAAACTAAAAATATAAATTTTTTGACCTGAAAAATACCCTGATGTATAGTACAGGTGAAAATGTCAAAAAATTACAATATTTTTAAAATTCCGAAAATGGGCTTGCAGTAGCAGAATAAAATTGGAAATATGAAAAATGGAATAGGTTTAAAGGTACGAATGTAATAAATATACTATTAACTTAAACTAAAAATATAAATTTTTCGACCTGAAAAATACCCTGATGCCGGGTACAGGTGAAAATGTCAAAAAATTACAATATTTTTAAAATTCCGAAAATGGGCTTGCAGTAGCAGAATAAAATTGGAAATATGAAAAATGGAATAGGTTTAAAGGTACGAATGTAATAAATATATTATTAACTTAAACTAAAAATATAAATTTTTCGACCTGAAAAATACCATGATGCCGGGTACAGGTGAAAATGTCAAAAAATTACAATATTTTTAAAATTCCGAAAATGGGCTTGCAGTAGCAGAATAAAATTGGAAATATGAAAAATGGAATAGGTTTAAAGGTACGAATGTAATAAATATATTATTAACTTAAACTAAAAATATAAATTTTTCGACCTGAAAAATACCATGATGCCGGGTACAGGAGAAAATGTCAAAAAATTACAATATTTTTAAAATTCCGAAAATGGGCTTGCAGTAGCAGAATAAAATTGGAAATATGAAAAATGGAATAGGTTTAAAGGTACGAATGTAATAAATATATTATTAACTTAAACTAAAAATATAAATTTTTTGACCTGAAAAATACCCTGATGTATAGTACAGGTGAAAAAGTCAAAAAATTACAATATTTTTAAAATTCCGAAAATGGGCTTGCAATAGCAGAATAAAATTGGAAATATGAAAAATGGAATAGGTTTAAAGGTACGAATGTAATAAATATACTATTAACTTAAACTAAAAATATAAATTTTTCGACCTGAAAAATACCCTGATGTATAGTACAGGTGAAAATGTCAAAAAATGACAATATTTTTAAAATTCCGAAAATGGGCTTGCAGTAGCAGAATAAAATTGGAAATATGAAAAATGGAATAGGTTTAAAGGTACGAATGTAATAAATATATTATTAACTTAAACTAAAAATATAAATTTTTCGACCTGAAAAATACCATGATGCCGGGTACAGGTGAAAATATCAAAAAATTACAATATTTTTAAAATTCCGAAAATGGGCTTGCAGTAGCAGAATAAAATTGGAAATATGAAAAATGGAATAGGTTTAAAGGTACGAATGTAATAAATATATTATTAACTTAAACTAAAAATATAAATTTTTCGACCTGAAAAATACCATGATGCCGGGTACAGGTGAAAATGTCAAAAAATTACAATATTTTTAAAATTCCGAAAATGGGCTTGCAGTAGCAGAATAAAATTGGAAATATGAAAAATGGAATAGGTTTAAAGGTACGAATGTAATAAATATATTATTAACTTAAACTAAAAATATAAATTTTTCGACCTGAAAAATACCCTGATGTATAGTACAGGTGAAAATGTCAAAAAATTACAATATTTTTAAAATTCCGAAAATGGCTTGCAGTAGCAGAATAAAATTGGAAATATGAAAAATGGAATAGGTTTAAAGGTACGAATGTAATAAATATATTATTAACTTAAACTAAAAATATAAATTTTTCGACCTGAAAAATACCATGATGCCGGGTACAGGTGAAAATGTCAAAAAATTACAATATTTTTAAAATTCCGAAAATGGGCTTGCAGTAGCAGAATAAAATTGGAAATATGAAAAATGGAATAGGTTTAAAGGTACGAATGTAATAAATATATTATTAACTTAAACTAAAAATATAAATTTTTCGACCTGAAAAATACCCTGATGTATAGTACAGGTGAAAATGTCAAAAAATTACAATATTTTTAAAATTCCGAAAATGGGCTTGCAGTAGCAGAATAAAATTGGAAATATGAAAAATGGAATAGGTTTAAAGGTACGAATGTAATAAATATATTATTAACTTAAACTAAAAATATAAAATTTTCGACCTGAAAAATACCATGATGCCGGGTACAGGTGAAAATGTCAAAAAATTACAATATTTTTAAAATTCCGAAAATGGGCTTGCAGTAGCAGAATAAAATTGGAAATATGAAAAATGGAATAGGTTTAAAGGTACGAATGTAATAAATATACTATTAACTTAAACTAAAAATATAAATTTTTCGACCTGAAAAATACCCTGATGTACAGGTGAAAATGTCAAAAAATTACAATATTTTTAAAATTCCGAAAATGGGCTTGCAGTAGCAGAATAAAATTGGAAATATGAAAAATGGAATAGGTTTAAAGGTACGAATGTAATAAATATATTATTAACTTAAACTAAAAATATAAATTTTTCGACCTGAAAAATACCCTGATGTATAGTACAGGTGAAAATGTCAAAAAATTACAATATTTTTAAAATTCCGAAAATGGGCTTGCAGTAGCAGAATAAAATTGGAAATATGAAAAATGGAATAGGTTTAAAGGTACGAATGTAATAAATATATTATTAACTTAAACTAAAAATATAAATTTTTCGACCTGAAAAATACCATGATGCCGGGTACAGGAGAAAATGTCAAAAAATTACAATATTTTTAAAATTCCGAAAATGGGCTTGCAGTAGCAGAATAAAATTGGAAATATGAAAAATGGAATAGGTTTAAAGGTACGAATGTAATAAATATATTATTAACTTAAACTAAAAATATAAATTTTTTGACCTGAAAAATACCCTGATGTATAGTACAGGTGAAAATGTCAAAAAATTACAATATTTTTAAAATTCCGAAAATGGGCTTGCAGTAGCAGAATAAAATTGGAAATATGAAAAATGGAATAGGTTTAAAGGTACGAATGTAATAAATATACTATTAACTTAAACTAAAAATATAAATTTTTCGACCAGAAAAATACCCTGATGCCGGGTACAGGTGAAAATGTCAAAAAATTACAATATTTTTAAAATTCCGAAAATGGGCTTGCAGTAGCAGAATAAAATTGGAAATATGAAAAATGGAATAGGTTTAAAGGTACGAATGTAATAAATATATTATTAACTTAAACTAAAAATATAAATTTTTCGACCTGAAAAATACCATGATGCCGGGTACAGGTGAAAATATCAAAAAATTACAATATTTTTAAAATTCCGAAAATGGGCTTGCAGTAGCAGAATAAAATTGGAAATATGAAAATGGAATAGGTTTAAAGGTACGAATGTAATAAATATATTATTAACTTAAACTAAAAATATAAATTTTTCGACCTGAAAAATACCATGATGCCGGGTACAGGTGAAAATGTCAAAAAATTACAATATTTTTAAAATTCCGAAAATGGGCTTGCAGTAGCAGAATAAAATTGGAAATATGAAAAATGGAATAGGTTTAAAGGTACGAATGTAATAAATATATTATTAACTTAAACTAAAAATATAAATTTTTCGACCTGAAAAATACCATGATGCCGGGTACAGGAGAAAATGTCAAAAAATTACAATATTTTTAAAATTCCGAAAATGGGCTTGCAGTAGCAGAATAAAATTGGAAATATGAAAAATGGAATAGGTTTAAAGGTACGAATGTAATAAATATATTATTAACTTAAACTAAAAATATAAATTTTTTGACCTGAAAAATACCCTGATGTATAGTACAGGTGAAAAAGTCAAAAAATTACAATATTTTTAAAATTCCGAAAATGGGCTTGCAATAGCAGAATAAAATTGGAAATATGAAAAATGGAATAGGTTTAAAGGTACGAATGTAATAAATATACTATTAACTTAAACTAAAAATATAAATTTTTCGACCTGAAAAATACCCTGATGTATAGTACAGGTGAAAATGTCAAAAAATGACAATATTTTTAAAATTCCGAAAATGGGCTTGCAGTAGCAGAATAAAATTGGAAATATGAAAAATGGAATAGGTTTAAAGGTACGAATGTAATAAATATATTATTAACTTAAACTAAAAATATAAATTTTTCGACCTGAAAAATACCATGATGCCGGGTACAGGTGAAAATATCAAAAAATTACAATATTTTTAAAATTCCGAAAATGGGCTTGCAGTAGCAGAATAAAATTGGAAATATGAAAAATGGAATAGGTTTAAAGGTACGAATGTAATAAATATATTATTAACTTAAACTAAAAATATAAATTTTTCGACCTGAAAAATACCATGATGCCGGGTACAGGTGAAAATGTCAAAAAATTACAATATTTTTAAAATTCCGAAAATGGGCTTGCAGTAGCAGAATAAAATTGGAAATATGAAAAATGGAATAGGTTTAAAGGTACGAATGTAATAAATATATTATTAACTTAAACTAAAAATATAAATTTTTCGACCTGAAAAATACCCTGATGTATAGTACAGGTGAAAATGTCAAAAAATTACAATATTTTTAAAATTCCGAAAATGGGCTTGCAGTAGCAGAATAAAATTGGAAATATGAAAAATGGAATAGGTTTAAAGGTACGAATGTAATAAATATATTATTAACTTAAACTAAAAATATAAATTTTTCGACCTGAAAAATACCATGATGCCGGGTACAGGTGAAAATGTCAAAAAATTACAATATTTTTAAAATTCCGAAAATGGGCTTGCAGTAGCAGAATAAAATTGGAAATATGAAAAATGGAATAGGTTTAAAGGTACGAATGTAATAAATATATTATTAACTTAAACTAAAAATATAAATTTTTCGACCTGAAAAATACCCTGATGTATAGTACAGGTGAAAATGTCAAAAAATTACAATATTTTTAAAATTCCGAAAATGGGCTTGCAGTAGCAGAATAAAATTGGAAATATGAAAAATGGAATAGGTTTAAAGGTACGAATGTAATAAATATATTATTAACTTAAACTAAAAATATAAATTTTTCGACCTGAAAAATACCATGATGCCGGGTACAGGTGAAAATGTCAAAAAATTACAATATTTTTAAAATTCCGAAAATGGGCTTGCAGTAGCAGAATAAAATTGGAAATATGAAAAATGGAATAGGTTTAAAGGTACGAATGTAATAAATATATTATTAACTTAAACTAAAAATATAAATTTTTCGACCTGAAAAATACCCTGATGTATAGTACAGGTGAAAATGTCAAAAAATTACAATATTTTTAAAATTCCGAAAATGGGCTTGCAGTAGCAGAATAAAATTGGAAATATGAAAAATGGAATAGGTTTAAAGGTACGAATGTAATAAATATATTATTAACTTAAACTAAAAATATAAAATTTTCGACCTGAAAAATACCATGATGCCGGGTACAGGTGAAAATGTCAAAAAATTACAATATTTTTAAAATTCCGAAAATGGGCTTGCAGTAGCAGAATAAAATTGGAAATATGAAAAATGGAATAGGTTTAAAGGTACGAATGTAATAAATATACTATTAACTTAAACTAAAAATATAAATTTTTCGACCTGAAAAATACCCTGATGTATAGTACAGGTGAAAATGTCAAAAAATTACAATATTTTTAAAATTCCGAAAATGGGCTTGCAGTAGCAGAATAAAATTGGAAATATGAAAAATGGAATAGGTTTAAAGGTACGAATGTAATAAATATATTATTAACTTAAACTAAAAATATAAATTTTTCGACCTGAAAAATACCCTGATGTATAGTACAGGTGAAAATGTCAAAAAATTACAATATTTTTAAAATTCCGAAAATGGGCTTGCAGTAGCAGAATAAAATTGGAAATATGAAAAATGGAATAGGTTTAAAGGTACGAATGTAATAAATATATTATTAACTTAAACTAAAAATATAAATTTTTCGACCTGAAAAATACCATGATGACGGGTACAGGAGAAAATGTCAAAAAATTACAATATTTTTAAAATTCCGAAAATGGGCTTGCAGTAGCAGAATAAAATTGGAAATATGAAAAATGGAATAGGTTTAAAGGTACGAATGTAATAAATATATTATTAACTTAAACTAAAAATATAAATTTTTCGACCTGAAAAATACCCTGATGTATAGTACAGGTGAAAATGTCAAAAAATTACAATATTTTTAAAATTCCGAAAATGGGCTTGCAGTAGCAGAATAAAATTGGAAATATGAAAAATGGAATAGGTTTAAAGGTACAAATGTAATAAATATATTATTAACTTAAACTAAAAATATAAAATTTTCGACCTGAAAAATACCATGATGCCGGGTACAGGTGAAAATGTCAAAAAATTACAATATTTTTAAAATTCCGAAAATGGGCTTGCAGTAGCAGAATAAAATTGGAAATATGAAAAATGGAATAGGTTTAAAGGTACGAATGTAATAAATATATTATTAACTTAAACTAAAAATATAAATTTTTCGACCTGAAAAATACCCTGATGTATAGTACAGGTGAAAATGTCAAAAAATTACAATATTTTTAAAATTCCGAAAATGGGCTTGCAGTAGCAGAATAAAATTGGAAATATGAAAAATGGAATAGGTTTAAAGGTACGAATGTAATAAATATATTATTAACTTAAACTAAAAATATAAAATTTTCGACCTGAAAAATACCATGATGCCGGGTACAGGTGAAAATGTCAAAAAATTACAATATTTTTAAAATTCCGAAAATGGGCTTGCAGTAGCAGAATAAAATTGGAAATATGAAAAATGGAATAGGTTTAAAGGTACGAATGTAATAAATATACTATTAACTTAAACTAAAAATATAAATTTTTCGACCTGAAAAATACCCTGATGTATAGTACAGGTGAAAATGTCAAAAAATTACAATATTTTTAAAATTCCGAAAATGGGCTTGCAGTAGCAGAATAAAATTGGAAATATGAAAAATGGAATAGGTTTAAAGGTACGAATGTAATAAATATATTATTAACTTAAACTAAAAATATAAATTTTTCGACCTGAAAAATACCATGATGACGGGTACAGGAGAAAATGTCAAAAAATTACAATATTTTTAAAATTCCGAAAATGGGCTTGCAGTAGCAGAATAAAATTGGAAATATGAAAAATGGAATAGGTTTAAAGGTACGAATGTAATAAATATATTATTAACTTAAACTAAAAATATAAATTTTTTGACCTGAAAAATACCCTGATGTATAGTACAGGTGAAAAAGTCAAAAAATTACAATATTTTTAAAATTCCGAAAATGGGCTTGCAATAGCAGAATAAAATTGGAAATATGAAAAATGGAATAGGTTTAAAGGTACGAATGTAATAAATATATTATTAACTTAAACTAAAAATATAAATTTTTCGACCTGAAAAATACCCTGATGTATAGTACAGGTGAAAATGTCAAAAAATTCCAATATTTTTAAAATTCCGAAAATGGGCTTGCAGTAGCAGAATAAAATTGGAAATATGAAAAATGGAATAGGTTTAAAGGTACGAATGTAATAAATATATTATTAACTTAAACTAAAAATATAAATTTTTCGACCTGAAAAATACCCTGATGTATAGTACAGGTGAAAATGTCAAAAAATTCCAATATTTTTAAAATTCCGAAAATGGGCTTGCAGTAGCAGAATAAAATTGGAAATATGAAAAATGGAATAGGTTTAAAGGTACGAATGTAATAAATATACTATTAACTTAAACTAAAAATATAAATTTTTCAACCTGAAAAATACCCTGATGTATAGTACAGGTGAAAATGTCAAAAAATTACAATATTTTTAAAATTCCGAAAATGGGCTTGCAGTAGCAGAATAAAATTGGAAATATGAAAAATGGAATAGGTTTAAAGGTACGAATGTAATAAATATATTATTAACTTAAACTAAAAATATAAATTTTTCGACCTGAAAAATACCATGATGCCGGGTACAGGAGAAAATGTCAAAAAATTACAATATTTTTAAAATTCCGAAAATGGGCTTGCAGTAGCAGAATAAAATTGGAAATATGAAAAATGGAATAGGTTTAAAGGTACGAATGTAATAAATATATTATTAACTTAAACTAAAAATATAAATTTTTTGACCTGAAAAATACCCTGATGTATAGTACAGGTGAAAATGTCAAAAAATTACAATATTTTTAAAATTCCGAAAATGGGCTTGCAGTAGCAGAATAAAATTGGAAATATGAAAAATGGAATAGGTTTAAAGGTACGAATGTAATAAATATACTATTAACTTAAACTAAAAATATAAATTTTTCGACCTGAAAAATACCCTGATGCCGGGTACAGGTGAAAATGTCAAAAAATTACAATATTTTTAAAATTCCGAAAATGGGCTTGCAGTAGCAGAATAAAATTGGAAATATGAAAAATGGAATAGGTTTAAAGGTACGAATGTAATAAATATATTATTAACTTAAACTAAAAATATAAATTTTTCGACCTGAAAAATACCATGATGCCGGGTACAGGTGAAAATGTCAAAAAATTACAATATTTTTAAAATTCCGAAAATGGGCTTGCAGTAGCAGAATAAAATTGGAAATATGAAAAATGGAATAGGTTTAAAGGTACGAATGTAATAAATATATTATTAACTTAAACTAAAAATATAAATTTTTCGACCTGAAAAATACCATGATGCCGGGTACAGGAGAAAATGTCAAAAAATTACAATATTTTTAAAATTCCGAAAATGGGCTTGCAGTAGCAGAATAAAATTGGAAATATGAAAAATGGAATAGGTTTAAAGGTACGAATGTAATAAATATATTATTAACTTAAACTAAAAATATAAATTTTTTGACCTGAAAAATACCCTGATGTATAGTACAGGTGAAAAAGTCAAAAAATTACAATATTTTTAAAATTCCGAAAATGGGCTTGCAATAGCAGAATAAAATTGGAAATATGAAAAATGGAATAGGTTTAAAGGTACGAATGTAATAAATATACTATTAACTTAAACTAAAAATATAAATTTTTCGACCTGAAAAATACCCTGATGTATAGTACAGGTGAAAATGTCAAAAAATGACAATATTTTTAAAATTCCGAAAATGGGCTTGCAGTAGCAGAATAAAATTGGAAATATGAAAAATGGAATAGGTTTAAAGGTACGAATGTAATAAATATATTATTAACTTAAACTAAAAATATAAATTTTTTGACCTGAAAAATACCCTGATGTATAGTACAGGTGAAAATGTCAAAAAATTACAATATTTTTAAAATTCCGAAAATGGGCTTGCAGTAGCAGAATAAAATTGGAAATATGAAAAATGGAATAGGTTTAAAGGTACGAATGTAATAAATATACTATTAACTTAAACTAAAAATATAAATTTTTCGACCTGAAAAATACCCTGATGTATAGTACAGGTGAAAATGTCAAAAAATTACAATATTTTTAAAATTCCGAAAATGGGCTTGCAGTAGCAGAATAAAATTGGAAATATGAAAAATGGAATAGGTTTAAAGGTACGAATGTAATAAATATATTATTAACTTAAACTAAAAATATAAATTTTTCGACCTGAAAAATACCATGATGACGGGTACAGGAGAAAATGTCAAAAAATTACAATATTTTTAAAATTCCGAAAATGGGCTTGCAGTAGCAGAATAAAATTGGAAATATGAAAAATGGAATAGGTTTAAAGGTACGAATGTAATAAATATATTATTAACTTAAACTAAAAATATAAATTTTTCGACCTGAAAAATACCCTGATGTATAGTACAGGTGAAAATGTCAAAAAATTACAATATTTTTAAAATTCCGAAAATGGGCTTGCAGTAGCAGAATAAAATTGGAAATATGAAAAATGGAATAGGTTTAAAGGTACAAATGTAATAAATATATTATTAACTTAAACTAAAAATATAAAATTTTCGACCTGAAAAATACCATGATGCCGGGTACAGGTGAAAATGTCAAAAAATTACAATATTTTTAAAATTCCGAAAATGGGCTTGCAGTAGCAGAATAAAATTGGAAATATGAAAAATGGAATAGGTTTAAAGGTACGAATGTAATAAATATATTATTAACTTAAACTAAAAATATAAATTTTTCGACCTGAAAAATACCCTGATGTATAGTACAGGTGAAAATGTCAAAAAATTACAATATTTTTAAAATTCCGAAAATGGGCTTGCAGTAGCAGAATAAAATTGGAAATATGAAAAATGGAATAGGTTTAAAGGTACGAATGTAATAAATATATTATTAACTTAAACTAAAAATATAAAATTTTCGACCTGAAAAATACCATGATGCCGGGTACAGGTGAAAATGTCAAAAAATTACAATATTTTTAAAATTCCGAAAATGGGCTTGCAGTAGCAGAATAAAATTGGAAATATGAAAAATGGAATAGGTTTAAAGGTACGAATGTAATAAATATACTATTAACTTAAACTAAAAATATAAATTTTTCGACCTGAAAAATACCCTGATGTATAGTACAGGTGAAAATGTCAAAAAATTACAATATTTTTAAAATTCCGAAAATGGGCTTGCAGTAGCAGAATAAAATTGGAAATATGAAAAATGGAATAGGTTTAAAGGTACGAATGTAATAAATATACTATTAACTTAAACTAAAAATATAAATTTTTCGACCTGAAAAATACCCTGATGTATAGTACAGGTGAAAATGTCAAAAAATTACAATATTTTTAAAATTCCGAAAATGGGCTTGCAGTAGCAGAATAAAATTGGAAATATGAAAAATGGAATAGGTTTAAAGGTACGAATGTAATAAATATATTATTAACTTAAACTAAAAATATAAATTTTTCGACCTGAAAAATACCATGATGACGGGTACAGGAGAAAATGTCAAAAAATTACAATATTTTTAAAATTCCGAAAATGGGCTTGCAGTAGCAGAATAAAATTGGAAATATGAAAAATGGAATAGGTTTAAAGGTACGAATGTAATAAATATATTATTAACTTAAACTAAAAATATAAATTTTTTGACCTGAAAAATACCCTGATGTATAGTACAGGTGAAAAAGTCAAAAAATTACAATATTTTTAAAATTCCGAAAATGGGCTTGCAATAGCAGAATAAAATTGGAAATATGAAAAATGGAATAGGTTTAAAGGTACGAATGTAATAAATATATTATTAACTTAAACTAAAAATATAAATTTTTCGACCTGAAAAATACCCTGATGTATAGTACAGGTGAAAATGTCAAAAAATTCCAATATTTTTAAAATTCCGAAAATGGGCTTGCAGTAGCAGAATAAAATTGGAAATATGAAAAATGGAATAGGTTTAAAGGTACGAATGTAATAAATATATTATTAACTTAAACTAAAAATATAAATTTTTCGACCTGAAAAATACCCTGATGTATAGTACAGGTGAAAATGTCAAAAAATTCCAATATTTTTAAAATTCCGAAAATGGGCTTGCAGTAGCAGAATAAAATTGGAAATATGAAAAATGGAATAGGTTTAAAGGTACGAATGTAATAAATATACTATTAACTTAAACTAAAAATATAAATTTTTCAACCTGAAAAATACCCTGATGTATAGTACAGGTGAAAATGTCAAAAAATTACAATATTTTTAAAATTCCGAAAATGGGCTTGCAGTAGCAGAATAAAATTGGAAATATGAAAAATGGAATAGGTTTAAAGGTACGAATGTAATAAATATATTATTAACTTAAACTAAAAATATAAATTTTTCGACCTGAAAAATACCCTGATGTATAGTACAGGTGAAAATGTCAAAAAATTACAATATTTTTAAAATTCCGAAAATGGGCTTGCAATAGCAGAATAAAATTGGAAATATGAAAAATGGAATAGGTTTAAAGGTACGAATGTAATAAATATATTATTAACTTAAACTAAAAATATAAATTTTTCGACCTGAAAAATACCCTGATGTATAGTACAGGTGAAAATGTCAAAAAATTCCAATATTTTTAAAATTCCGAAAATGGGCTTGCAGTAGCAGAATAAAATTGGAAATATGAAAAATGGAATAGGTTTAAAGGTACGAATGTAATAAATATATTATTAACTTAAACTAAAAATATAAATTTTTCGACCTGAAAAATACCCTGATGTATAGTACAGGTGAAAATGTCAAAAAATTCCAATATTTTTAAAATTCCGAAAATGGGCTTGCAGTAGCAGAATAAAATTGGAAATATGAAAAATGGAATAGGTTTAAAGGTACGAATGTAATAAATATACTATTAACTTAAACTAAAAATATAAATTTTTCAACCTGAAAAATACCCTGATGTATAGTACAGGTGAAAATGTCAAAAAATTACAATATTTTTAAAATTCCGAAAATGGGCTTGCAGTAGCAGAATAAAATTGGAAATATGAAAAATGGAATAGGTTTAAAGGTACGAATGTAATAAATATATTATTAACTTAAACTAAAAATATAAATTTTTCGACCTGAAAAATACCATGATGCCGGGTACAGGAGAAAATGTCAAAAAATTACAATATTTTTAAAATTCCGAAAATGGGCTTGCAGTAGCAGAATAAAATTGGAAATATGAAAAATGGAATAGGTTTAAAGGTACGAATGTAATAAATATATTATTAACTTAAACTAAAAATATAAATTTTTTGACCTGAAAAATACCCTGATGTATAGTACAGGTGAAAATGTCAAAAAATTACAATATTTTTAAAATTCCAAAAATGGGCTTGCAGTAGCAGAATAAAATTGGAAATATGAAAAATGGAATAGGTTTAAAGGTACGAATGTAATAAATATACTATTAACTTAAACTAAAAATATAAATTTTTCGACCTGAAAAATACCCTGATGCCGGGTACAGGTGAAAATGTCAAAAAATTACAATATTTTTAAAATTCCGAAAATGGGCTTGCAGTAGCAGAATAAAATTGGAAATATGAAAAATGGAATAGGTTTAAAGGTACGAATGTAATAAATATATTATTAACTTAAACTAAAAATATAAATTTTTCGACCTGAAAAATACCATGATGCCGGGTACAGGTGAAAATGTCAAAAAATTACAATATTTTTAAAATTCCGAAAATGGGCTTGCAGTAGCAGAATAAAATTGGAAATATGAAAAATGGAATAGGTTTAAAGGTACGAATGTAATAAATATATTATTAACTTAAACTAAAAATATAAATTTTTCGACCTGAAAAATACCATGATGCCGGGTACAGGAGAAAATGTCAAAAAATTACAATATTTTTAAAATTCCGAAAATGGGCTTGCAGTAGCAGAATAAAATTGGAAATATGAAAAATGGAATAGGTTTAAAGGTACGAATGTAATAAATATATTATTAACTTAAACTAAAAATATAAATTTTTTGACCTGAAAAATACCCTGATGTATAGTACAGGTGAAAAAGTCAAAAAATTACAATATTTTTAAAATTCCGAAAATGGGCTTGCAATAGCAGAATAAAATTGGAAATATGAAAAATGGAATAGGTTTAAAGGTACGAATGTAATAAATATACTATTAACTTAAACTAAAAATATAAATTTTTCGACCTGAAAAATACCCTGATGTATAGTACAGGTGAAAATGTCAAAAAATGACAATATTTTTAAAATTCCGAAAATGGGCTTGCAGTAGCAGAATAAAATTGGAAATATGAAAAATGGAATAGGTTTAAAGGTACGAATGTAATAAATATATTATTAACTTAAACTAAAAATATAAATTTTTCGACCTGAAAAATACCATGATGCCGGGTACAGGTGAAAATATCAAAAAATTACAATATTTTTAAAATTCCGAAAATGGGCTTGCAGTAGCAGAATAAAATTGGAAATATGAAAAATGGAATAGGTTTAAAGGTACGAATGTAATAAATATATTATTAACTTAAACTAAAAATATAAATTTTTCGACCTGAAAAATACCATGATGCCGGGTACAGGTGAAAATGTCAAAAAATTACAATATTTTTAAAATTCCGAAAATGGGCTTGCAGTAGCAGAATAAAATTGGAAATATGAAAAATGGAATAGGTTTAAAGGTACGAATGTAATAAATATATTATTAACTTAAACTAAAAATATAAATTTTTCGACCTGAAAAATACCCTGATGTATAGTACAGGTGAAAATGTCAAAAAATTACAATATTTTTAAAATTCCGAAAATGGCTTGCAGTAGCAGAATAAAATTGGAAATATGAAAAATGGAATAGGTTTAAAGGTACGAATGTAATAAATATATTATTAACTTAAACTAAAAATATAAATTTTTCGACCTGAAAAATACCATGATGCCGGGTACAGGTGAAAATGTCAAAAAATTACAATATTTTTAAAATTCCGAAAATGGGCTTGCAGTAGCAGAATAAAATTGGAAATATGAAAAATGGAATAGGTTTAAAGGTACGAATGTAATAAATATATTATTAACTTAAACTAAAAATATAAATTTTTCGACCTGAAAAATACCCTGATGTATAGTACAGGTGAAAATGTCAAAAAATTACAATATTTTTAAAATTCCGAAAATGGGCTTGCAATAGCAGAATAAAATTGGAAATATGAAAAATGGAATAGGTTTAAAGGTACGAATGTAATAAATATATTATTAACTTAAACTAAAAATATAAATTTTTCGACCTGAAAAATACCCTGATGTATAGTACAGGTGAAAATGTCAAAAAATTCCAATATTTTTAAAATTCCGAAAATGGGCTTGCAGTAGCAGAATAAAATTGGAAATATGAAAAATGGAATAGGTTTAAAGGTACGAATGTAATAAATATATTATTAACTTAAACTAAAAATATAAATTTTTCGACCTGAAAAATACCCTGATGTATAGTACAGGTGAAAATGTCAAAAAATTCCAATATTTTTAAAATTCCGAAAATGGGCTTGCAGTAGCAGAATAAAATTGGAAATATGAAAAATGGAATAGGTTTAAAGGTACGAATGTAATAAATATACTATTAACTTAAACTAAAAATATAAATTTTTCAACCTGAAAAATACCCTGATGTATAGTACAGGTGAAAATGTCAAAAAATTACAATATTTTTAAAATTCCGAAAATGGGCTTGCAGTAGCAGAATAAAATTGGAAATATGAAAAATGGAATAGGTTTAAAGGTACGAATGTAATAAATATATTATTAACTTAAACTAAAAATATAAATTTTTCGACCTGAAAAATACCATGATGCCGGGTACAGGAGAAAATGTCAAAAAATTACAATATTTTTAAAATTCCGAAAATGGGCTTGCAGTAGCAGAATAAAATTGGAAATATGAAAAATGGAATAGGTTTAAAGGTACGAATGTAATAAATATATTATTAACTTAAACTAAAAATATAAATTTTTTGACCTGAAAAATACCCTGATGTATAGTACAGGTGAAAATGTCAAAAAATTACAATATTTTTAAAATTCCAAAAATGGGCTTGCAGTAGCAGAATAAAATTGGAAATATGAAAAATGGAATAGGTTTAAAGGTACGAATGTAATAAATATACTATTAACTTAAACTAAAAATATAAATTTTTCGACCTGAAAAATACCCTGATGCCGGGTACAGGTGAAAATGTCAAAAAATTACAATATTTTTAAAATTCCGAAAATGGGCTTGCAGTAGCAGAATAAAATTGGAAATATGAAAAATGGAATAGGTTTAAAGGTACGAATGTAATAAATATATTATTAACTTAAACTAAAAATATAAATTTTTCGACCTGAAAAATACCATGATGCCGGGTACAGGTGAAAATGTCAAAAAATTACAATATTTTTAAAATTCCGAAAATGGGCTTGCAGTAGCAGAATAAAATTGGAAATATGAAAAATGGAATAGGTTTAAAGGTACGAATGTAATAAATATATTATTAACTTAAACTAAAAATATAAATTTTTCGACCTGAAAAATACCATGATGCCGGGTACAGGAGAAAATGTCAAAAAATTACAATATTTTTAAAATTCCGAAAATGGGCTTGCAGTAGCAGAATAAAATTGGAAATATGAAAAATGGAATAGGTTTAAAGGTACGAATGTAATAAATATATTATTAACTTAAACTAAAAATATAAATTTTTTGACCTGAAAAATACCCTGATGTATAGTACAGGTGAAAAAGTCAAAAAATTACAATATTTTTAAAATTCCGAAAATGGGCTTGCAATAGCAGAATAAAATTGGAAATATGAAAAATGGAATAGGTTTAAAGGTACGAATGTAATAAATATACTATTAACTTAAACTAAAAATATAAATTTTTCGACCTGAAAAATACCCTGATGTATAGTACAGGTGAAAATGTCAAAAAATGACAATATTTTTAAAATTCCGAAAATGGGCTTGCAGTAGCAGAATAAAATTGGAAATATGAAAAATGGAATAGGTTTAAAGGTACGAATGTAATAAATATATTATTAACTTAAACTAAAAATATAAATTTTTCGACCTGAAAAATACCATGATGCCGGGTACAGGTGAAAATATCAAAAAATTACAATATTTTTAAAATTCCGAAAATGGGCTTGCAGTAGCAGAATAAAATTGGAAATATGAAAAATGGAATAGGTTTAAAGGTACGAATGTAATAAATATATTATTAACTTAAACTAAAAATATAAATTTTTCGACCTGAAAAATACCATGATGCCGGGTACAGGTGAAAATGTCAAAAAATTACAATATTTTTAAAATTCCGAAAATGGGCTTGCAGTAGCAGAATAAAATTGGAAATATGAAAAATGGAATAGGTTTAAAGGTACGAATGTAATAAATATATTATTAACTTAAACTAAAAATATAAATTTTTCGACCTGAAAAATACCCTGATGTATAGTACAGGTGAAAATGTCAAAAAATTACAATATTTTTAAAATTCCGAAAATGGCTTGCAGTAGCAGAATAAAATTGGAAATATGAAAAATGGAATAGGTTTAAAGGTACGAATGTAATAAATATATTATTAACTTAAACTAAAAATATAAATTTTTCGACCTGAAAAATACCATGATGCCGGGTACAGGTGAAAATGTCAAAAAATTACAATATTTTTAAAATTCCGAAAATGGGCTTGCAGTAGCAGAATAAAATTGGAAATATGAAAAATGGAATAGGTTTAAAGGTACGAATGTAATAAATATATTATTAACTTAAACTAAAAATATAAATTTTTCGACCTGAAAAATACCCTGATGTATAGTACAGGTGAAAATGTCAAAAAATTACAATATTTTTAAAATTCCGAAAATGGGCTTGCAGTAGCAGAATAAAATTGGAAATATGAAAAATGGAATAGGTTTAAAGGTACGAATGTAATAAATATATTATTAACTTAAACTAAAAATATAAAATTTTCGACCTGAAAAATACCATGATGCCGGGTACAGGTGAAAATGTCAAAAAATTACAATATTTTTAAAATTCCGAAAATGGGCTTGCAGTAGCAGAATAAAATTGGAAATATGAAAAATGGAATAGGTTTAAAGGTACGAATGTAATAAATATACTATTAACTTAAACTAAAAATATAAATTTTTCGACCTGAAAAATACCCTGATGTATAGTACAGGTGAAAATGTCAAAAAATTACAATATTTTTAAAATTCCGAAAATGGGCTTGCAGTAGCAGAATAAAATTGGAAATATGAAAAATGGAATAGGTTTAAAGGTACGAATGTAATAAATATATTATTAACTTAAACTAAAAATATAAATTTTTCGACCTGAAAAATACCCTGATGTATAGTACAGGTGAAAATGTCAAAAAATTACAATATTTTTAAAATTCCGAAAATGGGCTTGCAGTAGCAGAATAAAATTGGAAATATGAAAAATGGAATAGGTTTAAAGGTACGAATGTAATAAATATACTATTAACTTAAACTAAAAATATAAATTTTTCGACCTGAAAAATACCCTGATGTATAGTACAGGTGAAAATGTCAAAAAATTACAATATTTTTAAAATTCCGAAAATGGGCTTGCAGTAGCAGAATAAAATTGGAAATATGAAAAAAGGAATAGGTTTAAAGGTACGAATGTAATAAATATATTATTAACTTAAACTAAAAATATAAATTTTTCGACCTGAAAAATACCATGATGACGGGTACAGGAGAAAATGTCAAAAAATTACAATATTTTTAAAATTCCGAAAATGGGCTTGCAGTAGCAGAATAAAATTGGAAATATGAAAAATGGAATAGGTTTAAAGGTACGAATGTAATAAATATATTATTAACTTAAACTAAAAATATAAATTTTTCGACCTGAAAAATACCCTGATGTATAGTACAGGTGAAAATGTCAAAAAATTACAATATTTTTAAAATTCCGAAAATGGGCTTGCAGTAGCAGAATAAAATTGGAAATATGAAAAATGGAATAGGTTTAAAGGTACGAATGTAATAAATATATTATTAACTTAAACTAAAAATATAAAATTTTCGACCTGAAAAATACCATGATGCCGGGTACAGGTGAAAATGTCAAAAAATTACAATATTTTTAAAATTCCGAAAATGGGCTTGCAGTAGCAGAATAAAATTGGAAATATGAAAAATGGAATAGGTTTAAAGGTACGAATGTAATAAATATATTATTAACTTAAACTAAAAATATAAATTTTTCGACCTGAAAAATACCCTGATGTATAGTACAGGTGAAAATGTCAAAAAATTACAATATTTTTAAAATTCCGAAAATGGGCTTGCAGTAGCAGAATAAAATTGGAAATATGAAAAATGGAATAGGTTTAAAGGTACGAATGTAATAAATATATTATTAACTTAAACTAAAAATATAAAATTTTCGACCTGAAAAATACCATGATGCCGGGTACAGGTGAAAATGTCAAAAAATTACAATATTTTTAAAATTCCGAAAATGGGCTTGCAGTAGCAGAATAAAATTGGAAATATGAAAAATGGAATAGGTTTAAAGGTACGAATGTAATAAATATACTATTAACTTAAACTAAAAATATAAATTTTTCGACCTGAAAAATACCCTGATGTATAGTACAGGTGAAAATGTCAAAAAATTACAATATTTTTAAAATTCCGAAAATGGGCTTGCAGTAGCAGAATAAAATTGGAAATATGAAAAATGGAATAGGTTTAAAGGTACGAATGTAATAAATATATTATTAACTTAAACTAAAAATATAAATTTTTCGACCTGAAAAATACCCTGATGTATAGTACAGGTGAAAATGTCAAAAAATTACAATATTTTTAAAATTCCGAAAATGGGCTTGCAGTAGCAGAATAAAATTGGAAATATGAAAAATGGAATAGGTTTAAAGGTACGAATGTAATAAATATACTATTAACTTAAACTAAAAATATAAATTTTTCGACCTGAAAAATACCCTGATGTATAGTACAGGTGAAAATGTCAAAAAATTACAATATTTTTAAAATTCCGAAAATGGGCTTGCAGTAGCAGAATAAAATTGGAAATATGAAAAATGGAATAGGTTTAAAGGTACGAATGTAATAAATATATTATTAACTTAAACTAAAAATATAAATTTTTCGACCTGAAAAATACCATGATGACGGGTACAGGAGAAAATGTCAAAAAATTACAATATTTTTAAAATTCCGAAAATGGGCTTGCAGTAGCAGAATAAAATTGGAAATATGAAAAATGGAATAGGTTTAAAGGTACGAATGTAATAAATATATTATTAACTTAAACTAAAAATATAAATTTTTTGACCTGAAAAATACCCTGATGTATAGTACAGGTGAAAAAGTCAAAAAATTACAATATTTTTAAAATTCCGAAAATGGGCTTGCAATAGCAGAATAAAATTGGAAATATGAAAAATGGAATAGGTTTAAAGGTACGAATGTAATAAATATATTATTAACTTAAACTAAAAATATAAATTTTTCGACCTGAAAAATACCCTGATGTATAGTACAGGTGAAAATGTCAAAAAATTACAATATTTTTAAAATTCCGAAAATGGGCTTGCAGTAGCAGAATAAAATTGGAAATATGAAAAATGGAATAGGTTTAAAGGTACGAATATAATAAATATACTATTAACTTAAACTAAAAATATAAATTTTTCGACCTGAAAAATACCCTGATGCCGGGTACAGGAGAAAATGTCAAAAAATTACAATATTTTTAAAATTCCGAAAATGGGCTTGCAGTAGCAGAATAAAATTGGAAATATGAAAAATGGAATAGGTTTAAAGGTACGAATGTAATAAATATATTATTAACTTAAACTAAAAATATAAATTTTTCGACCTGAAAAATACCCTGATGTATAGTACAGGTGAAAATGTCAAAAAATTCCAATATTTTTATAATTCTGAAAATGGGCTTGCTGTAGCCGAATAAAATTGGAAATATGAAAAATGGAATAGGTTTTAAAGGTACGAATGTAATAAATATATTATTAACTTAAACTAAAAATATAAAATTTTCGACCTGAAAAATACCCTGATGTTTAGTACAGGTGAAAATGTCAAAAAATTACAATATTTTTAAAATTTTGAAAATGGGCTTGCAGTAGCAGAATAAAATTGGAAATATGAAAAATGGAATAGGTTTAAAGGTACGAATGTAATAAATATATTATTAACTTAAACTAAAAATATAAATTTTTCGACCTGAAAAATACCCTGATGTATAGTACAGGTGAAAATGTCAAAAAATTCCAATATTTTTAAAATTCCGAAAATGGGCTTGCAGTAGCAGAATAAAATTGGAAATATGAAAAATGGAATAGGTTTAAAGGTACGAATGTAATAAATATATTATTAACTTAAACTAAAAATATAAATTTTTCGACCTGAAAAATACCCTGATGTATAGTACAGGTGAAAATGTCAAAAAATTACAATATTTTTAAAATTCCGAAAATGGGCTTGCAGTAGCAGAATAAAATTGGAAATATGAAAAATGGAATAGGTTTAAAGGTACGAATGTAATAAATATATTATTAACTTAAACTAAAAATATAAATTTTTCGACCTGAAAAATACCATGATGCCGGGTACAGGAGAAAATGTCAAAAAATTACAATATTTTTAAAATTCCGAAAATGGGCTTGCAGTAGCAGAATAAAATTGGAAATATGAAAAATGGAATAGATTTAAAGGTACGAATGTAATAAATATATTATTAACTTAAACTAAAAATATAAATTTTTCGACCTGAAAAATACCATGATGCCGGGTACAGGTGAAAATATCAAAAAATTACAATATTTTTAAAATTCCGAAAATGGGCTTGCAGTAGCAGAATAAAATTGGAAATATGAAAAATGGAATAGGTTTAAAGGTACGAATGTAATAAATATATTATTAACTTAAACTAAAAATATAAATTTTTCGACCTGAAAAATACCCTGATGCCGGGTACAGGTGAAAATGTCAAAAAATTACAATATTTTTAAAATTCCGAAAATGGGCTTGCAGTAGCAGAATAAAATTGGAAATATGAAAAATGGAATAGGTTTAAAGGTACGAATGTAATAAATATACTATTAACTTAAACTAAAAATATAAATTTTTCGACCTGAAAAATACCCTGATGTTTAGTACAGGTGAAAATGTCAAAAAATTACAATATTTTTAAAATTCTGAAAATGGGCTTGCAGTAGCAGAATAAAATTGGAAATATGAAAAATGGAATAGGTTTAAAGGTACGAATGTAATAAATATATTATTAACTTAAACTAAAAATATAAATTTTTCGACCTGAAAAATACCCTGATGTATAGTACAGGTGAAAATGTCAAAAAATTACAATATTTTTAAAATTCCGAAAATGGGCTTGCAGTAGCAGAATAAAATTGGAAATATGAAAAATGGAATAGGTTTAAAGGTACGAATGTAATAAATATACTATTAACTTAAACTAAAAATATAAATTTTTCGACCTGAAAAATACCCTGATGTATAGTACAGGTGAAAATGTCAAAAAATTACAATATTTTTAAAATTCCGAAAATGGGCTTGCAGTAGCAGAATAAAATTGGAAATATGAAAAATGGAATAGGTTTAAAGGTACGAATGTAATAAATATACTATTAACTTAAACTAAAAATATAAATTTTTCGACCTGAAAAATACCCTGATGTATAGTACAGGTGAAAATGTCAAAAAATTACAATATTTTTAAAATTCCGAAAATGGGCTTGCAGTAGCAGAATAAAATTGGAAATATGAAAAATGGAATAGGTTTAAAGGTACGAATGTAATAAATATACTATTAACTTAAACTAAAAATATAAATTTTTCGACCTGAAAAATACCCTGATGTATAGTACAGGTGAAAATGTCAAAAAATTACAATATTTTTAAAATTCCGAAAATGGGCTTGCAGTAGCAGAATAAAATTGGAAATATGAAAAATGGAATAGGTTTAAAGGTACGAATGTAATAAATATATTATTAACTTAAACTAAAAATATAAATTTTTCGACCTGAAAAATACCCTGATGTATAGTACAGGTGAAAATGTCAAAAAATTACAATATTTTTAAAATTCCGAAAATGGGCTTGCAGTAGCAGAATAAAATTGGAAATATGAAAAATGGAATAGGTTTAAAGGTACGAATGTAATAAATATATTATTAACTTAAACTAAAAATATAAATTTTTTGACCTGAAAAATACCCTGATGTATAGTACAGGTGAAAATGTCAAAAAATTACAATATTTTTAAAATTCCGAAAATGGGCTTGCAATAGCAGAATAAAATTGGAAATATGAAAAATGGAATAGGTTTAAAGGTACGAATGTAATAAATATATTATTAACTTAAACTAAAAATATAAATTTTTCGACCTGAAAAATACCCTGATGTATAGTACAGGTGAAAATGTCAAAAAATTACAATATTTTTAAAATTCCGAAAATGGGCTTGCAGTAGCAGAATAAAATTGGAAATATGAAAAATGGAATAGGTTTAAAGGTACGAATGTAATAAATATACTATTAACTTAAACTAAAAATATAAATTTTTCGACCTGAAAAATACCCTGATGCCGGGTACAGGAGAAAATGTCAAAAAATTACAATATTTTTAAAATTCCGAAAATGGGCTTGCAGTAGCAGAATAAAATTGGAAATATGAAAAATGGAATAGGTTTAAAGGTACGAATGTAATAAATATATTATTAACTTAAACTAAAAATATAAATTTTTCGACCTGAAAAATACCCTGATGTATAGTACAGGTGAAAATGTCAAAAAATTCCAATATTTTTATAATTCTGAAAATGGGCTTGCTGTAGCCGAATAAAATTGGAAATATGAAAAATGGAATAGGTTTTAAAGGTACGAATGTAATAAATATATTATTAACTTAAACTAAAAATATAAAATTTTCGACCTGAAAAATACCCTGATGTTTAGTACAGGTGAAAATGTCAAAAAATTACAATATTTTTAAAATTCTGAAAATGGGCTTGCAGTAGCAGAATAAAATTGGAAATATGAAAAATGGAATAGGTTTAAAGGTACGAATGTAATAAATATATTATTAACTTAAACTAAAAATATAAATTTTTCGACCTGAAAAATACCCTGATGTATAGTACAGGTGAAAATGTCAAAAAATTCCAATATTTTTAAAATTCCGAAAATGGGCTTGCAGTAGCAGAATAAAATTGGAAATATGAAAAATGGAATAGGTTTAAAGGTACGAATGTAATAAATATACTATTAACTTAAACTAAAAATATAAATTTTTCGACCTGAAAAATACCCTGATGTATAGTACAGGTGAAAATGTCAAAAAATTACAATATTTTTAAAATTCCGAAAATGGGCTTGCAGTAGCAGAATAAAATTGGAAATATGAAAAATGGAATAGGTTTAAAGGTACGAATGTAATAAATATACTATTAACTTAAACTAAAAATATAAATTTTTCGACCTGAAAAATACCCTGATGTATAGTACAGGTGAAAATGTCAAAAAATGACAATATTTTTAAAATTCCGAAAATGGGCTTGCAGTAGCAGAATAAAATTGGAAATATGAAAAATGGAATAGGTTTAAAGGTACGAATGTAATAAATATATTATTAACTTAAACTAAAAATATAAATTTTTCGACCTGAAAAATACCATGATGCCGGGTACAGGTGAAAATGTCAAAAAATTACAATATTTTTAAAATTCCGAAAATGGGCTTGCAGTAGCAGAATAAAATTGGAAATATGAAAAATGGAATAGGTTTAAAGGTACGAATGTAATAAATATACTATTAACTTAAACTAAAAATATAAATTTTTCGACCTGAAAAATACCCTGATGTATAGTACAGGTGAAAATGTCAAAAAATTACAATATTTCTAAAATTCCGAAAATGGGCTTGCAGTAGCAGAATAAAATTGGAAATATGAAAAATGGAATAGGTTTAAAGGTAAGAATGTAATAAATATATTATTAACTTAAACTAAAAATATAAATTTTTCGACCTGAAAAATACCATGATGCCGGGTACAGGTGAAAATATCAAAAAATTACAATATTTTTAAAATTCCGAAAATGGGCTTGCAGTAGCAGAATAAAATTGGAAATATGAAAAATGGAATAGGTTTAAAGGTACGAATGTAATAAATATATTATTAACTTAAACTAAAAATATAAATTTTTCGACCTGAAAAATACCATGATGCCGGGTACAGGTGAAAATGTCAAAAAATTACAATATTTTTAAAATTCCGAAAATGGGCTTGCAGTAGCAGAATAAAATTGGAAATATGAAAAATGGAATAGGTTTAAAGGTACGAATGTAATAAATATATTATTAACTTAAACTAAAAATATAAATTTTTCGACCTGAAAAATACCCTGATGTATAGTACAGGTGAAAATGTCAAAAAATTCCAATATTTTTAAAATTCCGAAAATGGGCTTGCAGTAGCAGAATAAAATTGGAAATATGAAAAATGGAATAGGTTTAAAGGTACGAATGTAATAAATATATTATTAACTTAAACTAAAAATATAAATTTTTCGACCTGAAAAATACCATGATGCCGGGTACAGGTGAAAATGTAAAAAAATTACAATATTTTTAAAATTCCGAAAATGGGCTTGCAGTAGCAGAATAAAATTGGAAATATGAAAAATGGAATAGGTTTAAAGGTACGAATGTAATAAATATATTATTAACTTAAACTAAAAATATAAAATTTTCGACCTGAAAAATACCCTGATGTATAGTACAGGTGAAAATGTCAAAAAATTACAATATTTTTAAAATTCCGAAAATGGGCTTGCAGTAGCAGAATAAAATTGGAAATATGAAAAATGGAATTGGTTTAAAGGTACGAATGTAATAAATATACTATTAACTTAAACTAAAAATATAAATTTTTCGACCTGAAAAATACCCTGATGTATAGTACAGGTGAAAATGTCAAAAAATTACAATATTTTTATAATTCTGAAAATGGGCTTGCTGTAGCCGAATAAAATTGGAAATATGAAAAATGGAATAGGTTTTAAAGGTACGAATGTAATAAATATACTATTAACTTAAACTAAAAATATAAATTTTTCGACCTGAAAAATACCCTGATGTATAGTACAGGTGAAAATGTCAAAAAATTACAATATTTTTAAAATTCTGAAAATGGGCTTGCAGTAGCAGAATAAAATTGGAAATATGAAAAATGGAATAGGTTTAAAGGTACGAATGTAATAAATATATTATTAACTTAAACTAAAAATATAAATTTTTCGACCTGAAAAATACCCTGATGTATAGTACAGGTGAAAATGTCAAAAAATTACAATATTTTTAAAATTCCGAAAATGGGCTTGCAGTAGCAGAATAAAATTGGAAATATGAAAAATGGAATAGGTTTAAAGGTACGAATGTAATAAATATATTATTAACTTAAACTAAAAATATAAATTTTTCGACATGAAAAATACCATGATGCCGGGTACAGGAGAAAATGTCAAAAAATTACAATATTTTTAAAATTCCGAAAATGGGCTTGCAGTAGCAGAATAAAATTGGAAATATGAAAAATGGAATAGGTTTAAAGGTACGAATGTAATAAATATATTATTAACTTAAACTAAAAATATAAATTTTTTGACCTGAAAAATACCCTGATGTATAGTACAGGTGAAAATGTCAAAAAATTACAATATTTTTAAAATTCCGAAAATGGGCTTGCAGTAGCAGAATAAAATTGGAAATATGAAAAATGGAAAAGGTTTAAAGGTACGAATGTAATAAATATATTATTAACTTAAACTAAAAATATAAATTTTTCGACCTGAAAAATACCATGATGTATAGTACAGGTGAAAATGTCAAAAAATTACAATATTTTTAAAATTCCGAAAATGGGCTTGCAGTAGCAGAATAAAATTGGAAATATGAAAAATGGAATAGGTTTAAAGGTACGAATGTAATAAATATATTATTAACTTAAACTAAAAATATAAATTTTTCGACCTGAAAAATACCCTGATGTATAGTACAGGTGAAAATGTCAAAAAATTACAATATTTTTAAAATTCCAAAAATGGGCTTGCAGTAGCAGAATAAAATTGGAAATATGAAAAATGGAATAGGTTTAAAGGTACGAATGTAATAAATATATTATTAACTTAAACTAAAAATATAAATTTTTCGACATGAAAAATACCATGATGCCGGGTACAGGTGAAAATGTCAAAAAATTACAATATTTTTAAAATTCCGAAAATGGGCTTGCAGTAGCAGAATAAAATTGGAAATATGAAAAATGGAATAGGTTTAAAGGTACGAATGTAATAAATATACTATTAACTTAAACTAAAAATATAAATTTTTCGACCTGAAAAATACCCTGATGTATAGTACAGGTGAAAATGTCAAAAAATTACAATATTTTTAAAATTCTGAAAATGGGCTTGCAGTAGCAGAATAAAATTGGAAATATGAAAAAGGGAATAGGTTTAAAGGTACGAATGTAATAAATATATTATTAACTTAAACTAAAAATATAAATTTTTCGACCTGAAAAATACCCTGATGTATAGTACAGGTGAAAATGTCAAAAAATTCCAATATTTTTAAAATTCCGAAAATGGGCTTGCAGTAGCAGAATAAAATTGGAAATATGAAAAATGGAATAGGTTTAAAGGTACGAATGTAATAAATATATTATTAACTTAAACTAAAAATATAAATTTTTCGACCTGAAAAATACCCTGATGTATAGTACAGGTGAAAATGTCAAAAAATTACAATATTTTTAAAATTCCGAAAATGGGCTTGCAGTAGCAGAATAAAATTGGAAATATGAAAAATGGAATAGGTTTAAAGGTACGAATGTAATAAATATATTATTAACTTAAACTAAAAATATAAATTTTTCGACATGAAAAATACCATGATGCCGGGTACAGGAGAAAATGTCAAAAAATTACAATATTTTTAAAATTCCGAAAATGGGCTTGCAGTAGCAGAATAAAATTGGAAATATGAAAAATGGAATAGGTTTAAAGGTACGAATGTAATAAATATATTATTAACTTAAACTAAAAATATAAATTTTTTGACCTGAAAAATACCCTGATGTATAGTACAGGTGAAAAAGTCAAAAAATTACAATATTTTTAAAATTCCGAAAATGGGCTTGCAGTAGCAGAATAAAATTGGAAATATGAAAAATGGAATAGGTTTAAAGGTACGAATGTAATAAATATACTATTAACTTAAACTAAAAATATAAATTTTTCAACCTGAAAAATACCCTGATGTATAGTACAGGTGAAAATGTCAAAAAATTACAATATTTTTATAATTCTGAAAATGGGCTTGCTGTAGCCGAATAAAATTGGAAATATGAAAAATGGAATAGGTTTTAAAGGTACGAATGTAATAAATATACTATTAACTTAAACTAAAAATATAAATTTTTCGACCTGAAAAATACCCTGATGTATAGTACAGGTGAAAATGTCAAAAAATTACAATATTTTTAAAATTCTGAAAATGGGCTTGCAGTAGCAGAATAAAATTGGAAATATGAAAAATGGAATAGGTTTAAAGGTACGAATGTAATAAATATATTATTAACTTAAACTAAAAATATAAATTTTTCGACCTGAAAAATACCCTGATGTATAGTACAGGTGAAAATGTCAAAAAATTACAATATTTTTAAAATTCCGAAAATGGGCTTGCAGTAGCAGAATAAAATTGGAAATATGAAAAATGGAATAGGTTTAAAGGTACGAATGTAATAAATATATTATTAACTTAAACTAAAAATATAAATTTTTCGACATGAAAAATACCATGATGCCGGGTACAGGAGAAAATGTCAAAAAATTACAATATTTTTAAAATTCCGAAAATGGGCTTGCAGTAGCAGAATAAAATTGGAAATATGAAAAATGGAATAGGTTTAAAGGTACGAATGTAATAAATATATTATTAACTTAAACTAAAAATATAAATTTTTTGACCTGAAAAATACCCTGATGTATAGTACAGGTGAAAATGTCAAAAAATTACAATATTTTTAAAATTCCGAAAATGGGCTTGCAGTAGCAGAATAAAATTGGAAATATGAAAAATGGAAAAGGTTTAAAGGTACGAATGTAATAAATATATTATTAACTTAAACTAAAAATATAAATTTTTCGACCTGAAAAATACCATGATGTATAGTACAGGTGAAAATGTCAAAAAATTACAATATTTTTAAAATTCCGAAAATGGGCTTGCAGTAGCAGAATAAAATTGGAAATATGAAAAATGGAATAGGTTTAAAGGTACGAATGTAATAAATATATTATTAACTTAAACTAAAAATATAAATTTTTCGACCTGAAAAATACCCTGATGTATAGTACAGGTGAAAATGTCAAAAAATTACAATATTTTTAAAATTCCAAAAATGGGCTTGCAGTAGCAGAATAAAATTGGAAATATGAAAAATGGAATAGGTTTAAAGGTACGAATGTAATAAATATATTATTAACTTAAACTAAAAATATAAAATTTTCGACCTGAAAAATACCATGATGCCGGGTACAGGTGAAAATGTCAAAAAATTACAATATTTTTAAAATTCCGAAAATGGGCTTGCAGTAGCAGAATAAAATTGGAAATATGAAAAATGGAATAGGTTTAAAGGTACGAATGTAATAAATATATTATTAACTTAAACTAAAAATATAAATTTTTCGACATGAAAAATACCATGATGCCGGGTACAGGAGAAAATGTCAAAAAATTACAATATTTTTAAAATTCCGAAAATGGGCTTGCAGTAGCAGAATAAAATTGGAAATATGAAAAATGGAATAGGTTTAAAGGTACGAATGTAATAAATATATTATTAACTTAAACTAAAAATATAAATTTTTTGACCTGAAAAATACCCTGATGTATAGTACAGGTGAAAAAGTCAAAAAATTACAATATTTTTAAAATTCCGAAAATGGGCTTGCAGTAGCAGAATAAAATTGGAAATATGAAAAATGGAATAGGTTTAAAGGTACGAATGTAATAAATATACTATTAACTTAAACTAAAAATATAAATTTTTCAACCTGAAAAATACCCTGATGTATAGTACAGGTGAAAATGTCAAAAAATTACAATATTTTTATAATTCTGAAAATGGGCTTGCTGTAGCCGAATAAAATTGGAAATATGAAAAATGGAATAGGTTTTAAAGGTACGAATGTAATAAATATACTATTAACTTAAACTAAAAATATAAATTTTTCGACCTGAAAAATACCCTGATGTATAGTACAGGTGAAAATGTCAAAAAATTACAATATTTTTAAAATTCTGAAAATGGGCTTGCAGTAGCAGAATAAAATTGGAAATATGAAAAATGGAATAGGTTTAAAGGTACGAATGTAATAAATATATTATTAACTTAAACTAAAAATATAAATTTTTCGACCTGAAAAATACCCTGATGTATAGTACAGGTGAAAATGTCAAAAAATTACAATATTTTTAAAATTCCGAAAATGGGCTTGCAGTAGCAGAATAAAATTGGAAATATGAAAAATGGAATAGGTTTAAAGGTACGAATGTAATAAATATATTATTAACTTAAACTAAAAATATAAATTTTTCGACATGAAAAATACCATGATGCCGGGTACAGGAGAAAATGTCAAAAAATTACAATATTTTTAAAATTCCGAAAATGGGCTTGCAGTAGCAGAATAAAATTGGAAATATGAAAAATGGAATAGGTTTAAAGGTACGAATGTAATAAATATATTATTAACTTAAACTAAAAATATAAATTTTTTGACCTGAAAAATACCCTGATGTATAGTACAGGTGAAAATGTCAAAAAATTACAATATTTTTAAAATTCCGAAAATGGGCTTGCAGTAGCAGAATAAAATTGGAAATATGAAAAATGGAAAAGGTTTAAAGGTACGAATGTAATAAATATATTATTAACTTAAACTAAAAATATAAATTTTTCGACCTGAAAAATACCATGATGTATAGTACAGGTGAAAATGTCAAAAAATTACAATATTTTTAAAATTCCGAAAATGGGCTTGCAGTAGCAGAATAAAATTGGAAATATGAAAAATGGAATAGGTTTAAAGGTACGAATGTAATAAATATATTATTAACTTAAACTAAAAATATAAATTTTTTGACCTGAAAAATACCCTGATGTATAGTACAGGTGAAAATGTCAAAAAATTACAATATTTTTAAAATTCCGAAAATGGGCTTGCAGTAGCAGAATAAAATTGGAAATATGAAAAATGGAAAAGGTTTAAAGGTACGAATGTAATAAATATATTATTAACTTAAACTAAAAATATAAATTTTTCGACCTGAAAAATACCATGATGTATAGTACAGGTGAAAATGTCAAAAAATTACAATATTTTTAAAATTCCGAAAATGGGCTTGCAGTAGCAGAATAAAATTGGAAATATGAAAAATGGAATAGGTTTAAAGGTACGAATGTAATAAATATATTATTAACTTAAACTAAAAATATAAATTTTTCGACCTGAAAAATACCCTGATGTATAGTACAGGTGAAAATGTCAAAAAATTACAATATTTTTAAAATTCCAAAAATGGGCTTGCAGTAGCAGAATAAAATTGGAAATATGAAAAATGGAATAGGTTTAAAGGTACGAATGTAATAAATATATTATTAACTTAAACTAAAAATATAAAATTTTCGACCTGAAAAATACCATGATGCCGGGTACAGGTGAAAATGTCAAAAAATTACAATATTTTTAAAATTCCGAAAATGGGCTTGCAGTAGCAGAATAAAATTGGAAATATGAAAAATGGAATAGGTTTAAAGGTACGAATGTAATAAATATACTATTAACTTAAACTAAAAATATAAATTTTTCGACCTGAAAAATACCCTGATGCCGGGTACAGGAGAAAATGTCAAAAAATTACAATATTTTTAAAATTCCGAAAATGGGCTTGCAGTAGCAGAATAAAATTGGAAATATGAAAAATGGAATAGGTTTAAAGGTACGAATGTAATAAATATATTATTAACTTAAACTAAAAATATAAATTTTTCGACCTGAAAAATACCCTGATGCCGGGTACAGGAGAAAATGTCAAAAAATTACAATATTTTTAAAATTCCGAAAATGGGCTTGCAGTAGCAGAATAAAATTGGAAATATGAAAAATGGAATAGGTTTAAAGGTACGAATGTAATAAATATATTATTAACTTAAACTAAAAATATAAATTTTTCGACCTGAAAAATACCCTGATGTATAGTACAGGTGAAAATGTCAAAAAATGACAATATTTTTAAAATTCCGAAAATGGGCTTGCAGTAGCAGAATAAAATTGGAAATATGAAAAATGGAATAGGTTTAAAGGTACGAATGTAATAAATATACTATTAACTTAAACTAAAAATCTAAATTTTTCGACCTGAAAAATACCCTGATGTATAGTACAGGTGAAAATGTCAAAAAATTACAATATTTTTAAAATTCCGAAAATGGGCTTGCAGTAGCAGAATAAAATTGGAAATATGAAAAATGGAATAGGTTTAAAGGTACGAATGTAATAAATATATTATTAACTTAAACTAAAAATATAAATTTTTCGACCTGAAAAATACCATGATGCCGGGTACAGGTGAAAATATCAAAAAATTACAATATTTTTAAAATTCCGAAAATGGGCTTGCAGTAGCAGAATAAAATTAGAAATAGGAAAATGGAATAGGTTTAAAGGTACGAATGTAATAAATATATTATTAACTTAAACTAAAAATATAAATTTTTCGACCTGAAAAATACCATGATGCCGGGTACAGGAGAAAATGTCAAAAAATTACAATATTTTTAAAATTCCGAAAATGGGCTTGCAGTAGCAGAATAAAATTGGAAATATGAAAAATGGAATAGGTTTAAAGGTACGAATGTAATAAATATACTATTAACTTAAACTAAAAATATAAATTTTTCGACCTGAAAAATACCCTGATGTATAGTACAGGTGAAAATGTCAAAAAATTACAATATTTCTAAAATTCCGAAAATGGGCTTGCAGTAGCAGAATAAAATTGGAAATATGAAAAATGGAATAGGTTTAAAGGTAAGAATGTAATAAATATATTATTAACTTAAACTAAAAATATAAATTTTTCGACCTGAAAAATACCATGATGCCGGGTACAGGTGAAAATATCAAAAAATTACAATATTTTTAAAATTCCGAAAATGGGCTTGCAGTAGCAGAATAAAATTGGAAATATGAAAAATGGAATAGGTTTAAAGGTACGAATGTAATAAATATATTATTAACTTAAACTAAAAATATAAATTTTTCGACCTGAAAAATACCATGATGCCGGGTACAGGTGAAAATGTCAAAAAATTACAATATTTTTAAAATTCCGAAAATGGGCTTGCAGTAGCAGAATAAAATTGGAAATATGAAAAATGGAATAGGTTTAAAGGTACGAATGTAATAAATATATTATTAACTTAAACTAAAAATATAAATTTTTCGACCTGAAAAATACCCTGATGTATAGTACAGGTGAAAATGTCAAAAAATTCCAATATTTTTAAAATTCCGAAAATGGGCTTGCAGTAGCAGAATAAAATTGGAAATATGAAAAATGGAATAGGTTTAAAGGTACGAATGTAATAAATATATTATTAACTTAAACTAAAAATATAAATTTTTCGACCTGAAAAATACCATGATGCCGGGTACAGGTGAAAATGTAAAAAAATTACAATATTTTTAAAATTCCGAAAATGGGCTTGCAGTAGCAGAATAAAATTGGAAATATGAAAAATGGAATAGGTTTAAAGGTACGAATGTAATAAATATATTATTAACTTAAACTAAAAATATAAAATTTTCGACCTGAAAAATACCCTGATGCCGGGTACAGGTGAAAATGTCAAAAAATTACAATATTTTTAAAATTCCGAAAATGGGCTTGCAGTAGCAGAATAAAATTGGAAATATGAAAAATGGAATTGGTTTAAAGGTACGAATGTAATAAATATACTATTAACTTAAACTAAAAATATAAATTTTTCGACCTGAAAAATACCCTGATGTATAGTACAGGTGAAAATGTCCAAAAATTATAATATTTTTAAAATTCCGAAAATGGGCTTGCAGTAGCAGAATAAAATTGGAAATATCAAAAATGGAATAGGTTTAAAGGTACGAATGTAATAAATATACTATTAACTTAAACTAAAAATATAAATTTTTCGACCTGAAAAATACCCTGATGTATAGTACAGGTGAAAATGTCAAAAAATGACAATATTTTTAAAATTCCAAAAATGGGCTTGCAGTAGCAGAATAATATTGGAAATATGAAAAATGGAATAGGTTTAAAGGTACGAATGTAATAAATATACTATTAACTTAAACTAAAAATATAAATTTTTCGACCTGAAAAATACCCTGATGTATAGTACAGGTGAAAATGTCAAAAAATTCCAATATTTTTAAAATTCCGAAAATGGGCTTGCAGTAGCAGAATAAAATTGGAAATATGAAAAATGGAATAGGTTTAAAGGTACGAATGTAATAAATATATTATTAACTTAAACTAAAAATATAAATTTTTCGACCTGAAAAATACCCTGATGTATAGTACAGGTGAAAATGTCAAAAAATTCCAATATTTTTAAAATTCCGAAAATGGGCTTGCAGTAGCAGAATAAAATTGGAAATATGAAAAATGGAATAGGTTTAAAGGTACGAATGTAATAAATATATTATTAACTTAAACTAAAAATATAAATTTTTCGACCTGAAAAATACCCTGATGTATAGTACAGGTGAAAATGTCAAAAAATTACAATATTTTTAAAATTCCGAAAATGGGCTTGCAGTAGCAGAATAAAATTGGAAATATGAAAAATGGAATAGGTTTAAAGGTACGAATGTAATAAATATATTATTAACTTAAACTAAAAATATAAATTTTTCGACATGAAAAATACCATGATGCCGGGTACAGGTGAAAATGTCAAAAAATTACAATATTTTTAAAATTCCGAAAATGGGCTTGCAGTAGCAGAATAAAATTGGAAATATGAAAAATGGAATAGGTTTAAAGGTACGAATGTAATAAATATATTATTAACTTAAACTAAAAATATAAATTTTTTGACCTGAAAAATACCCTGATGTATAGTACAGGTGAAAATGTCAAAAAATTACAATATTTTTAAAATTCCGAAAATGGGCTTGCAGTAGCAGAATAAAATTGGAAATATGAAAAATGGAAAAGGTTTAAAGGTACGAATGTAATAAATATATTATTAACTTAAACTAAAAATATAAATTTTTCGACCTGAAAAATACCATGATGTATAGTACAGGTGAAAATGTCAAAAAATTACAATATTTTTAAAATTCCGAAAATGGGCTTGCAGTAGCAGAATAAAATTGGAAATATGAAAAATGGAATAGGTTTAAAGGTACGAATGTAATAAATATATTATTAACTTAAACTAAAAATATAAATTTTTCGACCTGAAAAATACCCTGATGTATAGTACAGGTGAAAATGTCAAAAAATTACAATATTTTTAAAATTCCAAAAATGGGCTTGCAGTAGCAGAATAAAATTGGAAATATGAAAAATGGAATAGGTTTAAAGGTACGAATGTAATAAATATATTATTAACTTAAACTAAAAATATAAATTTTTCGACCTGAAAAATACCATGATGCCGGGTACAGGTGAAAATGTCAAAAAATTACAATATTTTTAAAATTCCGAAAATGGGCTTGCAGTAGCAGAATAAAATTGGAAATATGAAAAATGGAATAGGTTTAAAGGTACGAATGTAATAAATATATTATTAACTTAAACTAAAAATATAAATTTTTCGACCTGAAAAATACCATGATGCCGGGTACAGGAGAAAATGTCAAAAAATTACAATATTTTTAAAATTCCAAAAATGGGCTTGCAGTAGCAGAATAAAATTGGAAATATGAAAAATGGAATAGGTTTAAAGGTACGAATGTAATAAATATATTATTAACTTAAACTAAAAATATAAATTTTTCGACCTGAAAAATACCCTGATGTTTAGTACAGGTGAAAATGTCAAAAAATTACAATATTTTTAAAATTCCGAAAATGGGCTTGCAGTAGCAGAATAAAATTGGAAATATGAAAAATGGAATAGGTTTAAAGGTACGAATGTAATAAATATATCATTAACTTAAACTAAAAATATAAATTTTTCGACCTGAAAAATACCCTGATGTTTAGTACAGGTGAAAATGTCAAAAAATTACAATATTTTTAAAATTCCGAAAATGGGCTTGCAGTAGCAGAATAAAATTGGAAATATGAAAAATGGAATAGGTTTAAAGGTACGAATGTAATAAATATACTATTAACTTAAACTAAAAATATAAATTTTTCGACCTGAAAAATACCCTGATGTATAGTACAGGTGAAAATGTCAAAAAATTACAATATTTTTATAATTCTGAAAATGGGCTTGCTGTAGCAGAATAAAATTGGAAATATGAAAAATGGAATGGGTTTTAAAGGTACGAATGTAATAAATATATTATTAACTTAAACTAAAAATATAAATTTTTCGACCTGAAAAATACCCTGATGTATAGTACAGGTGAAAATGTCAAAAAATTACAATATTTTTAAAATTCCGAAAATGGGCTTGCAGTAGCAGAATAAAATTGGAAATATGAAAAATGGAATAGGTTTAAAGGTACGAATGTAATAAATATACTATTAACTTAAACTAAAAATATAAATTTTTCGACCTGAAAAATACCCTGATGTATAGTACAGGTGAAAATGTCAAAAAATTACAATATTTTTATAATTCTGAAAATGGGCTTGCTGTAGCAGAATAAAATTGGAAATATGAAAAATGGAATGGGTTTTAAAGGTACGAATGTAATAAATATATTATTAACTTAAACTAAAAATATAAAATTTTCGACCTGAAAAATACCCTGATGTATAGTACAGGTGAAAATGTCAAAAAATTACAATATTTTTAAAATTCCGAAAATGGGCTTGCAGTAGCAGAATAAAATTGGAAATATGAAAAATGGAATAGGTTTAAAGGTACGAATGTAATAAATATATTATTAACTTAAACTAAAAATATAAATTTTTCGACCTGAAAAATACCCTGATGTATAGTACAGGTGAAAATGTCAAAAAATTACAATATTTTTATAATTCTGAAAATGGGCTTGCTGTAGCAGAATAAAATTGGAAATATGAAAAATGGAATGGGTTTTAAAGGTACGAATGTAATAAATATATTATTAACTTAAACTAAAAATATAAAATTTTCGACCTGAAAAATACCCTGATGTATAGTACAGGTGAAAATGTCAAAAAATTACAATATTTTTAAAATTCCGAAAATGGGCTTGCAGTAGCAGAATAAAATTCGAAATATGAAAAATGGAATAGGTTTAAAGGTACGAATGTAATAAATATACTATTAACTTAAACTAAAAATATAAATTTTTCGACCTGAAAAATACCCTGATGTATAGTACAGGTGAAAATGTCAAAAAATTCCAATATTTTTAAAATTCCAAAAATGGGCTTGCAGTAGCAGAATAAAATTGGAAATATGAAAAATGGAATAGGTTTAAAGGTACGAATGTAATAAATATACTATTAACTTAAACTAAAAATATAAATTTTTCGACCTGAAAAATACCCTGATGCCGGGTACAGGTGAAAATGTCAAAAAATTACAATATTTTTAAAATTCCAAAAATGGGCTTGCAGTAGCAGAATAAAATTGGAAATATGAAAAATGGAATAGGTTTAAAGGTACGAATGTAATAAATATATTATTAACTTAAACTAAAAATATAAATTTTTCGACCTGAAAAATACCATGATGCCGGGTACAGGTGAAAATGTCAAAAAATTACAATATTTTTAAAATTCCGAAAATGGGCTTGCAGTAGCAGAATAAAATTGGAAATATGAAAAATGGAATAGGTTTAAAGGTACGAATGTAATAAATATATTATTAACTTAAACTAAAAATATAAATTTTTCGACCTGAAAAATACCCTGATGTATAGTACAGGTGAAAATGTCAAAAAATTACAATATTTTTAAAATTCCAAAAATGGGCTTGCAGTAGCAGAATAAAATTGGAAATATGAAAAATGGAATAGGTTTAAAGGTACGAATGTAATAAATATATTATTAACTTAAACTAAAAATATAAATTTTTCGACCTGAAAAATACCCTGATGTATAGTACAGGTGAAAATGTCAAAAAATTCCAATATTTTTAAAATTCCAAAAATGGGCTTGCAGTAGCAGAATAAAATTGGAAATATGAAAAATGGAATAGGTTTAAAGGTACGAATGTAATAAATATATTATTAACTTAAACTAAAAATATAAATTTTTCGACCTGAAAAATACCATGATGCCGGGTACAGGTGAAAATGTCAAAAAATTACAATATTTTTAAAATTCCGAAAATGGGCTTGCAGTAGCAGAATAAAATTGGAAATATGAAAAATGGAATAGGTTTAAAGGTACGAATGTAATAAATATATTATTAACTTAAACTAAAAATATAAAATTTTCGACCTGAAAAATACCATGATGCCGGGTACAGGTGAAAATGTCAAAAAATTACAATATTTTTAAAATTCCGAAAATGGGCTTGCAGTAGCAGAATAAAATTGGAAATATGAAAAATGGAATAGGTTTAAAGGTACGAATGTAATAAATATATTATTAACTTAAGCTAAAAATATAAAATTTTCGACCTGAAAAATACCATGATGCTGGGTACAGGAGAAAATGTCAAAAAATTACAATATTTTTATAATTCTGAAAATGGGCTTGCTGTAGCCGAATAAAATTGGAAATATGAAAAATGGAATAGGTTTTAAAGGTACGAATGTAATAAATATATTATTAACTTAAACTAAAAATATGAAATTTTCGACCTGAAAAATACCCTGATGTATAGTACATGTGAAAATGTCAAAAAATTACAATATTTTTAAAATTCTGAAAATGGGCTTGCAGTAGCAGAATAAAATTGGAAATATGAAAAATGGAATAGGTTTAAAGGTACGAATGTAATAAATATATTATTAACTTAAACTAAAAATATAAATTTTTCGACCTGAAAAATACCCTGATGCCGGGTACAGGAGAAAATGTCAAAAAATTACAATATTTTTAAAATTCCGAAAATGGGCTTGCAGTAGCAGAATAAAATTGGAAATATGAAAAATGGAATAGGTTTAAAGGTACGAATGTAATAAATATATTATTAACTTAAACTAAAAATATAAATTTTTCGACCTGAAAAATACCCTGATGTATAGTACAGGTAAAAATGTCAAAAAATTACAATATTTTTAAAATTCCGAAAATGGGCTTGCAGTAGCAGAATAAAATTGGAAATATGAAAAATGGAATAGGTTTAAAGGTACGAATGTAATAAATATATTATTAACTTAAACTAAAAATATAAAATTTTCGACCTGAAAAATACCATGATGCCGGGTACAGGTGAAAATGTCAAAAAATTACAATATTTTTATAATTCCGAAAATGGGCTTGCAGTAGCAGAATAAAATTGGAAATATGAAAAATGGAATTGGTTTAAAGGTACGAATGTAATAAATATATTATTAACTTAAACTAAAAATATAAATTTTTCGACCTGAAAAATACCCTGATGTATAGTACAGGTGAAAATGTCAAAAAATTACAATATTTTTAAAATTCCGAAAATGGGCTTGCAGTAGCAGAATAAAATTGGAAATATGAAAAATGGAATAGGTTTAAAGGTACGAATGTAATAAATATATTATTAACTTAAACTAAAAATATAAATTTTTCGACCTGAAAAATACCCTGATGTATAGTACAGGTGAAAATGTCAAAAAATTACAATATTTTTAAAATTCCGAAAATGGGCTTGCAGTAGCAGAATAAAATTGGAAATATGAAAAATGGAATAGGTTTAAAGGTACGAATGTAATAAATATATTATTAACTTAAACTAAAAATATAAATTTTTCGACCTGAAAAATACCCTGATGTATAGTACAGG
This sequence comes from Phrynosoma blainvillii, assembly GCA_026167975.1. NCBI lineage: Eukaryota > Metazoa > Chordata > Lepidosauria > Squamata > Phrynosomatidae > Phrynosoma > Phrynosoma blainvillii. The sequence continues at coordinate 15,646,403 of JANUYF010000014.1, forward strand.
TGAAAATGTCAAAAAATTACAATATTTTTAAAATTCCGAAAATGGGCTTGCAGTAGCAGAATAAAATTGGAAATATGAAAAATGGAATAGGTTTAAAGGTACGAATGTAATAAATATATTATTAACTTAAACTAAAAATATAAATTTTTCGACCTGAAAAATACCATGATGCCGGGTACAGGAGAAAATGTCAAAAAATGACAATATTTTTAAAATTCCGAAAATGGGCTTGCAGTAGCAGAATAAAATTGGAAATATGAAAAATGGAATAGGTTTAAAGGTACGAATGTAATAAATATATTATTAACTTAAACTAAAAATATAAATTTTTCGACCTGAAAAATACCATGATGCCGGGTACAGGTGAAAATGTCAAAAAATTACAATATTTTTAAAATTCCGAAAATGGGCTTGCAGTAGCAGAATAAAATTGGAAATATGAAAAATGGAATAGGTTTAAAGGTACGAATGTAATAAATATATTATTAACTTAAACTAAAAATATAAATTTTTCGACCTGAAAAATACCCTGATGCCGGGTACAGGTGAAAATGTCAAAAAATTACAATATTTTTAAAATTCCGAAAATGGGCTTGCAGTAGCAGAATAAAATTGGAAATATGAAAAATGGAATAGGTTTAAAGGTACGAATGTAATAAATATATTATTAACTTAAACTAAAAATATAAATTTTTCGACCTGAAAAATACCCTGATGTATAGTACAGGTGAAAATGTCAAAAAATTACAATATTTTTAAAATTCCGAAAATGGGCTTGCAGTAGCAGAATAAAATTGGAAATATGAAAAATGGAATAGGTTTAAAGGTACGAATGTAATAAATATATTATTAACTTAAACTAAAAATATAAATTTTTCGACCTGAAAAATACCCTGATGTATAGTACAGGTGAAAATGTCAAAAAATTACAATATTTTTAAAATTCCGAAAATGGGCTTGCAGTAGCAGAATAAAATTGGAAATATGAAAAATGGAATAGGTTTAAAGGTACGAATGTAATAAATATATTATTAACTTAAACTAAAAATATAAAATTTTCGACCTGAAAAATACCCTGATGTATAGTACAGGTGAAAATGTCAAAAATTTACAATATTTTTAAAATTCCGAAAATGGGCTTGCAGTAGCAGAATAAAATTGGAAATATGAAAAATGGAATAGGTTTAAAGGTACGAATGTAATAAATATACTATTAACTTAAACTAAAAATATAAATTTTTCGACCTGAAAAATACCCTGATGTATAGTACAGGTGAAAATGTCAAAAAATGACAATATTTTTAAAATTCCGAAAATGGGCTTGCAGTAGCAGAATAAAATTGGAAATATGAAAAATGGAATAGGTTTAAAGGTACGAATGTAATAAATATATTATTAACTTAAACTAAAAATATAAATTTTTCGACCTGAAAAATACCATGATGCCGGGTACAGGAGAAAATGTCAAAAAATTACAATATTTTTAAAATTCCGAAAATGGGCTTGCAGTAGCAGAATAAAATTGGAAATATGAAAAATGGAATAGGTTTAAAGGTACGAATGTAATAAATATATTATTAACTTAAACTAAAAATATAAATTTTTCGACCTGAAAAATACCCTGATGCCGGGTACAGGTGAAAATGTCAAAAAATTACAATATTTTTAAAATTCCGAAAATGGGCTTGCAGTAGCAGATTAATATTGGAAATATGAAAAATGGAATAGGTTTAAAGGTACGAATGTAATAAATATATTATTAACTTAAACTAAAAATATAAATTTTTCGACCTGAAAAATACCATGATGCCGGGTACAGGAGAAAATGTCAAAAAATTACAATATTTTTAAAATTCCGAAAATGGGCTTGCAGTAGCAGAATAAAATTGGAAATATGAAAAATGGAATAGGTTTAAAGGTACGAATGTAATAAATATATTATTAACTTAAACTAAAAATATAAATTTTTCGACCTGAAAAATACCCTGATGTATAGTACAGGTGAAAATGTCAAAAAATGACAATATTTTTAAAATTCCGAAAATGGGCTTGCAGTAGCAGAATAAAATTGGAAATATGAAAAATGGAATAGGTTTAAAGGTACGAATGTAATAAATATATTATTAACTTAAACTAAAAATATAAAATTTTCGACCTGAAAAATCCCATGCTGCCGGGTACAGGTGAAAATGTCAAAAAATTACAATATTTTTAAAATTCCGAAAATGGGCTTGCAGTAGCAGAATAAAATTGGAAATATGAAAAATGGAATAGGTTTAAAGGTACGAATGTAATAAATATACTATTAACTTAAACTAAAAATATAAATTTTTCGACCTGAAAAATACCCTGATGCCGGGTACAGGTGAAAATGTCAAAAAATTACAATATTTTAAAAATTCCGAAAATGGGCTTGCAGTAGCAGAATAAAATTGGAAATATGAAAAATGGAATAGGTTTAAAGGTACGAATGTAATAAATATATTATTAACTTAAACTAAAAATATAAATTTTTCGACCTGAAAAATACCATGATGTATAGTACAGGTGAAAATGTCAAAAAATTACAATATTTTTAAAATTCTGAAAATGGGCTTGCAGTAGCAGAATAAAATTGGAAATATGAAAAATGGAATAGGTTTAAAGGTACGAATGTAATAAATATATTATTAACTTAAACTAAAAATATAAATTTTTCGACCTGAAAAATACCCTGATGTATAGTACAGGTGAAAATGTCAAAAAATTACAATATTTTTAAAATTCCGAAAATGGGCTTGCAGTAGCAGAATAAAATTGGAAATATGAAAAATGGAATAGGTTTAAAGGTACGAATGTAATAAATATACTATTAACTTAAACTAAAAATATAAATTTTTCAACCTGAAAAATACACTGATGCCGGGTACAGGTGAAAATGTCAAAAAATTACAATATTTTTAAAATTCCGAAAATGGGCTTGCAGTAGCAGAATAAAATTGGAAATATGAAAAATGGAATAGGTTTAAAGGTACGAATGTAATAAATATATTATTAACTTAAACTAAAAATATAAATTTTTCGACCTGAAAAATACCCTGATGTATTGTACAGGTGAAAATGTCAAAAAATTGCAATATTTTTAAAATTCCAAAAATGGGCTTGCAGTAGCAGAATAAAATTGGAAATATGAAAAATGGAATAGGTTTAAAGGTACGAATGTAATAAATATATTATTAACTTAAACTAAAAATATAAATTTTTCGACCTGAAAAATACCCTGATGTATAGTACAGGTGAAAATGTCAAAAAATTACAATATTTTTAAAATTCCGAAAATGGGCTTGCAGTAGCAGAATAAAATTGGAAATATGAAAAATGGAATAGGTTTAAAGGTACGAATGTAATAAATATATTATTAACTTAAAATAAAAATATAAATTTTTCGACCTGAAAAATACCCTGATGTATAGTACAGGTGAAAATGTCAAAAAATTACAATATTTTTAAAATTCCGAAAATGGGCTTGCAGTAGCAGAATAAAATTGGAAATATGAAAAATGGAATAGGTTTAAAGGTACGAATGTAATAAATATATTATTAACTTAAACTAAAAATATCAATTTTTCGACCTGAAAAATACCATGATGCCGGGTACAGGAGAAAATGTCAAAAAATTACAATATTTTTAAAATTCCGAAAATGGGCTTGCAGTAGCAGAATAAAATTGGAAATATGAAAAATGGAATAGGTTTAAAGGTACGAATGTAATAAATATATTATTAACTTAAACTAAAAATATAAAATTTTCGACCTGAAAAATACCATGATGCCGGGTACAGGTGAAAATGTCAAAAAATTACAATATTTTTAAAATTCCGAAAATGGGCTTGCAGTAGCAGAATAAAATTGGAAATATGAAAAATGGAATAGGTTTAAAGGTACGAATGTAATAAATATATTATTAACTTAAACTAAAAATATAAATTTTTCGACCTGAAAAATACCCTGATGCCGGGTACAGGTGAAAATGTCAAAAAATTACAATATTTTTATAATTCTGAAAATGGGCTTGCTGTAGCCGAATAAAATTGGAAATATGAAAAATGGAATAGGTTTTAAAGGTACGAATGTAATAAATATATTATTAACTTAAACTAAAAATATAAATTTTTCGACCTGAAAAATACCCTGATGTATAGTACAGGTGAAAATGTCAAAAAATTACAATATTTTTAAAATTCCGAAAATGGGCTTGCAGTAGCAGAATAAAATTGGAAATATGAAAAATGGAATAGGTTTAAAGGTACGAATGTAATAAATATATTATTAACTTAAACTAAAAATATCAATTTTTCGACCTGAAAAATACCATGATGCCGGGTACAGGAGAAAATGTCAAAAAATTACAATATTTTTAAAATTCCGAAAATGGGCTTGCAGTAGCAGAATAAAATTGGAAATATGAAAAATGGAATAGGTTTAAAGGTACGAATGTAATAAATATATTATTAACTTAAACTAAAAATATAAATTTTTCGACCTGAAAAATACCCTGATGTATAGTACAGGTGAAAATGTCAAAAAATTACAATATTTTTAAAATTCCGAAAATGGGCTTGCAGTAGCAGAATAAAATTGGAAATATGAAAAATGGAATAGGTTTAAAGGTACGAATGTAATAAATATATTATTAACTTAAAATAAAAATATAAATTTTTCGACCTGAAAAATACCCTGATGCCGGGTACAGGAGAAAATGTCAAAAAATTACAATATTTTTAAAATTCCGAAAATGGGCTTGCAGTAGCAGAATAAAATTGGAAATATGAAAAATGGAATAGGTTTAAAGGTACGAATGTAATAAATATATTATTAACTTAAACTAAAAATATAAAATTTTCGACCTGAAAAATACCATGATGCCGGGTACAGGTGAAAATGTCAAAAAATTACAATATTTTTAAAATTCCGAAAATGGGCTTGCAGTAGCAGAATAAAATTGGAAATATGAAAAATGGAATAGGTTTAAAGGTACGAATGTAATAAATATACTATTAACTTAAACTAAAAATATAAATTTTTCAACCTGAAAAATACACTGATGCCGGGTACAGGTGAAAATGTCAAAAAATTACAATATTTTTAAAATTCCGAAAATGGGCTTGCAGTAGCAGAATAAAATTGGAAATATGAAAAATGGAATAGGTTTAAAGGTACGAATGTAATAAATATATTATTAACTTAAACTAAAAATATAAATTTTTCGACCTGAAAAATACCCTGATGTATTGTACAGGTGAAAATGTCAAAAAATTGCAATATTTTTAAAATTCCAAAAATGGGCTTGCAGTAGCAGAATAAAATTGGAAATATGAAAAATGGAATAGGTTTAAAGGTACGAATGTAATAAATATATTATTAACTTAAACTAAAAATATAAATTTTTCGACCTGAAAAATACCCTGATGTATAGTACAGGTGAAAATGTCAAAAAATTACAATATTTTTAAAATTCCGAAAATGGGCTTGCAGTAGCAGAATAAAATTGGAAATATGAAAAATGGAATAGGTTTAAAGGTACGAATGTAATAAATATATTATTAACTTAAAATAAAAATATAAATTTTTCGACCTGAAAAATACCCTGATGTATAGTACAGGTGAAAATGTCAAAAAATTACAATATTTTTAAAATTCCGAAAATGGGCTTGCAGTAGCAGAATAAAATTGGAAATATGAAAAATGGAATAGGTTTAAAGGTACGAATGTAATAAATATATTATTAACTTAAACTAAAAATATCAATTTTTCGACCTGAAAAATACCATGATGCCGGGTACAGGAGAAAATGTCAAAAAATTACAATATTTTTAAAATTCCGAAAATGGGCTTGCAGTAGCAGAATAAAATTGGAAATATGAAAAATGGAATAGGTTTAAAGGTACGAATGTAATAAATATATTATTAACTTAAACTAAAAATATAAAATTTTCGACCTGAAAAATACCATGATGCCGGGTACAGGTGAAAATGTCAAAAAATTACAATATTTTTAAAATTCCGAAAATGGGCTTGCAGTAGCAGAATAAAATTGGAAATATGAAAAATGGAATAGGTTTAAAGGTACGAATGTAATAAATATATTATTAACTTAAACTAAAAATATAAATTTTTCGACCTGAAAAATACCCTGATGCCGGGTACAGGTGAAAATGTCAAAAAATTACAATATTTTTATAATTCTGAAAATGGGCTTGCTGTAGCCGAATAAAATTGGAAATATGAAAAATGGAATAGGTTTTAAAGGTACGAATGTAATAAATATATTATTAACTTAAACTAAAAATATAAATTTTTCGACCTGAAAAATACCCTGATGTATAGTACAGGTGAAAATGTCAAAAAATTACAATATTTTTAAAATTCCGAAAATGGGCTTGCAGTAGCAGAATAAAATTGGAAATATGAAAAATGGAATAGGTTTAAAGGTACGAATGTAATAAATATATTATTAACTTAAACTAAAAATATCAATTTTTCGACCTGAAAAATACCATGATGCCGGGTACAGGAGAAAATGTCAAAAAATTACAATATTTTTAAAATTCCGAAAATGGGCTTGCAGTAGCAGAATAAAATTGGAAATATGAAAAATGGAATAGGTTTAAAGGTACGAATGTAATAAATATATTATTAACTTAAACTAAAAATATAAATTTTTCGACCTGAAAAATACCCTGATGTATAGTACAGGTGAAAATGTCAAAAAATTACAATATTTTTAAAATTCCGAAAATGGGCTTGCAGTAGCAGAATAAAATTGGAAATATGAAAAATGGAATAGGTTTAAAGGTACGAATGTAATAAATATATTATTAACTTAAAATAAAAATATAAATTTTTCGACCTGAAAAATACCCTGATGTATAGTACAGGTGAAAATGTCAAAAAATTACAATATTTTTAAAATTCCGAAAATGGGCTTGCAGTAGCAGAATAAAATTGGAAATATGAAAAATGGAATAGGTTTAAAGGTACGAATGTAATAAATATATTATTAACTTAAACTAAAAATATCAATTTTTCGACCTGAAAAATACCATGATGCCGGGTACAGGAGAAAATGTCAAAAAATTACAATATTTTTAAAATTCCGAAAATGGGCTTGCAGTAGCAGAATAAACTTGGAAATATGAAAAATGGAATAGGTTTAAAGGTACGAATGTAATAAATATATTATTAACTTAAACTAAAAATATAAAATTTTCGACCTGAAAAATACCATGATGCCGGGTACAGGTGAAAATGTCAAAAAATTACAATATTTTTAAAATTCCGAAAATGGGCTTGCAGTAGCAGAATAAAATTGGAAATATGAAAAATGGAATAGGTTTAAAGGTACGAATGTAATAAATATATTATTAACTTAAACTAAAAATATAAATTTTTCGACCTGAAAAATACCCTGATGTATTGTACAGGTGAAAATGTCAAAAAATTGCAATATTTTTAAAATTCCAAAAATGGGCTTGCAGTAGCAGAATAAAATTGGAAATATGAAAAATGGAATAGGTTTAAAGGTACGAATGTAATAAATATATTATTAACTTAAACTAAAAATATAAATTTTTCGACCTGAAAAATACCCTGATGTATAGTACAGGTGAAAATGTCAAAAAATTACAATATTTTTAAAATTCCGAAAATGGGCTTGCAGTAGCAGAATAAAATTGGAAATATGAAAAATGGAATAGGTTTAAAGGTACGAATGTAATAAATATATTATTAACTTAAAATAAAAATATAAATTTTTCGACCTGAAAAATACCCTGATGTATAGTACAGGTGAAAATGTCAAAAAATTACAATATTTTTAAAATTCCGAAAATGGGCTTGCAGTAGCAGAATAAAATTGGAAATATGAAAAATGGAATAGGTTTAAAGGTACGAATGTAATAAATATATTATTAACTTAAACTAAAAATATCAATTTTTCGACCTGAAAAATACCATGATGCCGGGTACAGGAGAAAATGTCAAAAAATTACAATATTTTTAAAATTCCGAAAATGGGCTTGCAGTAGCAGAATAAAATTGGAAATATGAAAAATGGAATAGGTTTAAAGGTACGAATGTAATAAATATATTATTAACTTAAACTAAAAATATAAAATTTTCGACCTGAAAAATACCATGATGCCGGGTACAGGTGAAAATGTCAAAAAATTACAATATTTTTAAAATTCCGAAAATGGGCTTGCAGTAGCAGAATAAAATTGGAAATATGAAAAATGGAATAGGTTTAAAGGTACGAATGTAATAAATATATTATTAACTTAAACTAAAAATATAAATTTTTCGACCTGAAAAATACCCTGATGCCGGGTACAGGTGAAAATGTCAAAAAATTACAATATTTTTATAATTCTGAAAATGGGCTTGCTGTAGCCGAATAAAATTGGAAATATGAAAAATGGAATAGGTTTTAAAGGTACGAATGTAATAAATATATTATTAACTTAAACTAAAAATATAAATTTTTCGACCTGAAAAATACCCTGATGTATAGTACAGGTGAAAATGTCAAAAAATTACAATATTTTTAAAATTCCGAAAATGGGCTTGCAGTAGCAGAATAAAATTGGAAATATGAAAAATGGAATAGGTTTAAAGGTACGAATGTAATAAATATATTATTAACTTAAACTAAAAATATCAATTTTTCGACCTGAAAAATACCATGATGCCGGGTACAGGAGAAAATGTCAAAAAATTACAATATTTTTAAAATTCCGAAAATGGGCTTGCAGTAGCAGAATAAAATTGGAAATATGAAAAATGGAATAGGTTTAAAGGTACGAATGTAATAAATATATTATTAACTTAAACTAAAAATATAAATTTTTCGACCTGAAAAATACCCTGATGTATAGTACAGGTGAAAATGTCAAAAAATTACAATATTTTTAAAATTCCGAAAATGGGCTTGCAGTAGCAGAATAAAATTGGAAATATGAAAAATGGAATAGGTTTAAAGGTACGAATGTAATAAATATATTATTAACTTAAAATAAAAATATAAATTTTTCGACCTGAAAAATACCCTGATGTATAGTACAGGTGAAAATGTCAAAAAATTACAATATTTTTAAAATTCCGAAAATGGGCTTGCAGTAGCAGAATAAAATTGGAAATATGAAAAATGGAATAGGTTTAAAGGTACGAATGTAATAAATATATTATTAACTTAAACTAAAAATATCAATTTTTCGACCTGAAAAATACCATGATGCCGGGTACAGGAGAAAATGTCAAAAAATTACAATATTTTTAAAATTCCGAAAATGGGCTTGCAGTAGCAGAATAAAATTGGAAATATGAAAAATGGAATAGGTTTAAAGGTACGAATGTAATAAATATATTATTAACTTAAACTAAAAATATAAAATTTTCGACCTGAAAAATACCATGATGCCGGGTACAGGTGAAAATGTCAAAAAATTACAATATTTTTAAAATTCCGAAAATGGGCTTGCAGTAGCAGAATAAAATTGGAAATATGAAAAATGGAATAGGTTTAAAGGTACGAATGTAATAAATATATTATTAACTTAAACTAAAAATATAAATTTTTCGACCTGAAAAATACCCTGATGCCGGGTACAGGTGAAAATGTCAAAAAATTACAATATTTTTATAATTCTGAAAATGGGCTTGCTGTAGCCGAATAAAATTGGAAATATGAAAAATGGAATAGGTTTTAAAGGTACGAATGTAATAAATATATTATTAACTTAAACTAAAAATATAAATTTTTCGACCTGAAAAATACCCTGATGTATAGTACAGGTGAAAATGTCAAAAAATTACAATATTTTTAAAATTCCGAAAATGGGCTTGCAGTAGCAGAATAAAATTGGAAATATGAAAAATGGAATAGGTTTAAAGGTACGAATGTAATAAATATATTATTAACTTAAACTAAAAATATCAATTTTTCGACCTGAAAAATACCATGATGCCGGGTACAGGAGAAAATGTCAAAAAATTACAATATTTTTAAAATTCCGAAAATGGGCTTGCAGTAGCAGAATAAAATTGGAAATATGAAAAATGGAATAGGTTTAAAGGTACGAATGTAATGAATATATTATTAACTTAAACTAAAAATATAAAATTTTCGACCTGAAAAATACCATGATGCCGGGTACAGGTGAAAATGTCAAAAAATTACAATATTTTTAAAATTCCGAAAATGGGCTTGCAGTAGCAGAATAAAATTGGAAATATGAAAAATGGAATAGGTTTAAAGGTACGAATGTAATAAATATACTATTAACTTAAACTAAAAATATAAATTTTTCGACCTGAAAAATACCCTGATGTATAGTACAGGTGAAAATGTCAAAAAATTACAATATTTTCATAATTCTGAAAATGGGCTTGCTGTAGCAGAATAAAATTGGAAATATGAAAAATGGAATAGGTTTTAAAGGTACGAATGTAATAAATATATTATTAACTTAAACTAAAAATATAAAATTTTCGACCTGAAAAATACCCTGATGTATAGTACAGGTGAAAATGTCAAAAAATTACAATATTTTTAAAATTCTGAAAATGGGCTTGCAGTAGCAGAATAAACTTGGAAATATGAAAAATGGAATAGGTTTAAAGGTACGAATGTAATAAATATATTATTAACTTAAACTAAAAATATAAATTTTTCGACCTGAAAAATACCATGATGCCGGGTACAGGAGAAAATGTCAAAAAATTACAATATTTTTAAAATTCCGAAAATGGGCTTGCAGTAGCAGAATAAAATTGGAAATATGAAAAATGGAATAGGTTTAAAGGTACGAATGTAATGAATATATTATTAACTTAAACTAAAAATATAAAATTTTCGACCTGAAAAATACCATGATGCCGGGTACAGGTGAAAATGTCAAAAAATTACAATATTTTTAAAATTCCGAAAATGGGCTTGCAGTAGCAGAATAAAATTGGAAATATGAAAAATGGAATAGGTTTAAAGGTACGAATGTAATAAATATATTATTAACTTAAACTAAAAATATAAATTTTTCGACCTGAAAAATACCATGATGCCGGGTACAGGAGAAAATGTCAAAAAATTACAATATTTTTAAAATTCCGAAAATGGGCTTGCAGTAGCAGAATAAAATTGGAAATATGAAAAATGGAATAGGTTTAAAGGTACGAATGTAATGAATATATTATTAACTTAAACTAAAAATATAAAATTTTCGACCTGAAAAATACCATGATGCCGGGTACAGGTGAAAATGTCAAAAAATTACAATATTTTTAAAATTCCGAAAATGGGCTTGCAGTAGCAGAATAAAATTGGAAATATGAAAAATGGAATAGGTTTAAAGGTACGAATGTAATAAATATACTATTAACTTAAACTAAAAATATAAATTTTTCGACCTGAAAAATACCCTGATGTATAGTACAGGTGAAAATGTCAAAAAATTACAATATTTTCATAATTCTGAAAATGGGCTTGCTGTAGCAGAATAAAATTGGAAATATGAAAAATGGAATAGGTTTTAAAGGTACGAATGTAATAAATATATTATTAACTTAAACTAAAAATATAAAATTTTCGACCTGAAAAATACCCTGATGTATAGTACAGGTGAAAATGTCAAAAAATTACAATATTTTTAAAATTCCGAAAATGGGCTTGCAGTAGCAGAATAAAATTGGAAATATGAAAAATGGAATAGGTTTAAAGGTACGAATGTAATGAATATATTATTAACTTAAACTAAAAATATAAAATTTTCGACCTGAAAAATACCATGATGCCGGGTACAGGTGAAAATGTCAAAAAATTACAATATTTTTAAAATTCCGAAAATGGGCTTGCAGTAGCAGAATAAAATTGGAAATATGAAAAATGGAATAGGTTTAAAGGTACGAATGTAATAAATATACTATTAACTTAAACTAAAAATATAAATTTTTCGACCTGAAAAATACCCTGATGTATAGTACAGGTGAAAATGTCAAAAAATTACAATATTTTCATAATTCTGAAAATGGGCTTGCTGTAGCAGAATAAAATTGGAAATATGAAAAATGGAATAGGTTTTAAAGGTACGAATGTAATAAATATATTATTAACTTAAACTAAAAATATAAAATTTTCGACCTGAAAAATACCCTGATGTATAGTACAGGTGAAAATGTCAAAAAATTACAATATTTTTAAAATTCTGAAAATGGGCTTGCAGTAGCAGAATAAACTTGGAAATATGAAAAATGGAATAGGTTTAAAGGTACGAATGTAATAAATATATTATTAACTTAAACTAAAAATATAAATTTTTCGACCTGAAAAATACCATGATGCCGGGTACAGGAGAAAATGTCAAAAAATTACAATATTTTTAAAATTCCGAAAATGGGCTTGCAGTAGCAGAATAAAATTGGAAATATGAAAAATGGAATAGGTTTAAAGGTACGAATGTAATGAATATATTATTAACTTAAACTAAAAATATAAAATTTTCGACCTGAAAAATACCATGATGCCGGGTACAGGTGAAAATGTCAAAAAATTACAATATTTTTAAAATTCCGAAAATGGGCTTGCAGTAGCAGAATAAAATTGGAAATATGAAAAATGGAATAGGTTTAAAGGTACGAATGTAATAAATATATTATTAACTTAAACTAAAAATATAAATTTTTCGACCTGAAAAATACCATGATGCCGGGTACAGGAGAAAATGTCAAAAAATTACAATATTTTTAAAATTCCGAAAATGGGCTTGCAGTAGCAGAATAAAATTGGAAATATGAAAAATGGAATAGGTTTAAAGGTACGAATGTAATAAATATATTATTAACTTAAACTAAAAATATAAAATTTTCGACCTGAAAAATACCATGATGCCGGGTACAGGTGAAAATGTCAAAAAATTACAATATTTTTAAAATTCCGAAAATGGGCTTGCAGTAGCAGAATAAAATTGGAAATATGAAAAATGGAATAGGTTTAAAGGTACGAATGTAATAAATATACTATTAACTTAAACTAAAAATATAAATTTTTCGACCTGAAAAATACCCTGATGTATAGTACAGGTGAAAATGTCAAAAAATTACAATATTTTCATAATTCTGAAAATGGGCTTGCTGTAGCAGAATAAAATTGGAAATATGAAAAATGGAATAGGTTTTAAAGGTACGAATGTAATAAATATATTATTAACTTAAACTAAAAATATAAAATTTTCGACCTGAAAAATACCCTGATGTATAGTACAGGTGAAAATGTCAAAAAATTACAATATTTTTAAAATTCTGAAAATGGGCTTGCAGTAGCAGAATAAACTTGGAAATATGAAAAATGGAATAGGTTTAAAGGTACGAATGTAATAAATATATTATTAACTTAAACTAAAAATATAAATTTTTCGACCTGAAAAATACCCTGCTGTATAGTACAGGTGAAAATGTCAAAAAATTCCAATATTTTTAAAATTCCGAAAATGGGCTTGCAGTAGCAGAATAAAATTGGAAATATGAAAAATGGAATAGGTTTAAAGGTACGAATGTAATAAATATATTATTAACTTAAACTAAAAATATAAATTTTTCGACCTGAAAAATACCATGATGCCGGGTACAGGAGAAAATGTCAAAAAATTCCAATATTTTTAAAATTCCGAAAATGGGCTTGCAGTAGCAGAATAAAATTGGAAATATGAAAAATGGAATAGGTTTAAAGGTACGAATGTAATGAATATATTATTAACTTAAACTAAAAATATAAAATTTTCGACCTGAAAAATACCATGATGCCGGGTACAGGTGAAAATGTCAAAAAATTACAATATTTTTAAAATTCCGAAAATGGGCTTGCAGTAGCAGAATAAAATTGGAAATATGAAAAATGGAATAGGTTTAAAGGTACGAATGTAATAAATATACTATTAACTTAAACTAAAAATATAAATTTTTCGACCTGAAAAATACCCTGATGTGTAGTACAGGTGAAAATGTCAAAAAATTACAATATTTTCATAATTCTGAAAATGGGCTTGCTGTAGCAGAATAAAATTGGAAATATGAAAAATGGAATAGGTTTTAAAGGTACGAATGTAATAAATATATTATTAACTTAAACTAAAAATATAAAATTTTCGACCTGAAAAATACCCTGATGTATAGTACAGGTGAAAATGTCAAAAAATTACAATATTTTTAAAATTCTGAAAATGGGCTTGCAGTAGCAGAATAAAATTGGAAATATGAAAAATGGAATAGGTTTAAAGGTACGAATGTAATAAATATATTATTAACTTAAACTAAAAATATAAATTTTTCGACCTGAAAAATACCCTGCTGTATAGTACAGGTGAAAATGTCAAAAAATTCCAATATTTTTAAAATTCCGAAAATGGGCTTGCAGTAGCAGAATAAAATTGGAAATATGAAAAATGGAATAGGTTTAAAGGTACGAATGTAATAAATATATTATTAACTTAAACTAAAAATATAAATTTTTCGACCTGAAAAATACCCTGATGTATAGTACAGGTGAAAATGTCAAAAAATTACAATATTTTTAAAATTCCGAAAATGGGCTTGCAGTAGCAGAATAAAATTGGAAATATGAAAAATGGAATAGGTTTAAAGGTACGAATGTAATAAATATATTATTAACTTAAACTAAAAATATAAAATTTTCGACCTGAAAAATACCCTGATGCCGGGTACAGGTGAAAATGTCAAAAAATTACAATATTTTTAAAATTCTGAAAATGGGCTTGCAGTAGCAGAATAAAATTGGAAATATGAAAAATGGAATAGGTTTAAAGGTACGAATGTAATAAATATATTATTAACTTAAACTAAAAATATAAATTTTTCGACCTGAAAAATACCCTGATGTATAGTACAGGTGAAAATGTCAAAAAATTACAATATTTTTAAAATTCCGAAAATGGGCTTGCAGTAGCAGAATAAAATTGGAAATATGAAAAATGGAATAGGTTTAAAGGTACGAATGTAATAAATATATTATTAACTTAAACTAAAAATATAAATTTTTCGACCTGAAAAATACCCTGATGTATAGTACAGGTGAAAATGTCAAAAAATTCCAATATTTTTAAAATTCCGAAAATGGGCTTGCAGTAGCAGAATAAAATTGGAAATATGAAAAATGGAATAGGTTTAAAGGTACGAATGTAATAAATATATTATTAACTTAAACTAAAAATATAAATTTTTCGACCTGAAAAATACCCTGATGTATAGTACAGGTGAAAATGTCAAAAAATTACAATATTTTTAAAATTCCGAAAATGGGCTTGCAGTAGCAGAATAAAATTGGAAATATGAAAAATGGAATAGGTTTAAAGGTACGAATGTAATAAATATACTATTAACTTAAACTAAAAATATAAATTTTTCGACCTGAAAAATACCCTGATGCCGGGTACAGGTGAAAATGTCAAAAAATTACAATATTTTTAAAATTCCGAAAATGGGCTTGCAGTAGCAGAATAAAATTGGAAATATGAAAAATGGAATAGGTTTAAAGGTACGAATGTAATAAATATATTATTAACTTAAACTAAAAATATAAATTTTTCGACCTGAAAAATACCCTGATGTATAGTACAGGTGAAAATGTCAAAAAATTACAATATTTTTAAAATTCCGAAAATGGGCTTGCAGTAGCAGAATAAAATTGGAAATATGAAAAATGGAATAGGTTTAAAGGTACGAATGTAATAAATATATTATTAACTTAAACTAAAAATATAAATTTTTCGACCTGAAAAATACCCTGATGCCGGGTACAGGTGAAAATGTCAAAAAATTACAATATTTTTAAAATTCCGAAAATGGGCTTGCAGTAGCAGAATAAAATTGGAAATATGAAAAATGGAATAGGTTTAAAGGTACGAATGTAATAAATATATTATTAACTTAAACTAAAAATATAAATTTTTCGACCTGAAAAATACCCTGATGTATAGTACAGGAGAAAATGTCAAAAAATTACAATATTTTTAAAATTCCGAAAATGGGCTTGCAGTAGCAGAATAAAATTGGAAATATGAAAAATGGAATAGGTTTAAAGGTACGAATGTAATGAATATATTATTAACTTAAACTAAAAATATAAAATTTTCGACCTGAAAAATACCATGATGCCGGGTACAGGTGAAAATGTCAAAAAATTACAATATTTTTAAAATTCCGAAAATGGGCTTGCAGTAGCAGAATAAAATTGGAAATATGAAAAATGGAATAGGTTTAAAGGTACGAATGTAATAAATATACTATTAACTTAAACTAAAAATATAAATTTTTCGACCTGAAAAATACCCTGATGTATAGTACAGGTGAAAATGTCAAAAAATTACAATATTTTCATAATTCTGAAAATGGGCTTGCTGTAGCAGAATAAAATTGGAAATATGAAAAATGGAATAGGTTTTAAAGGTACGAATGTAATAAATATATTATTAACTTAAACTAAAAATATAAAATTTTCGACCTGAAAAATACCCTGATGTATAGTACAGGTGAAAATGTCAAAAAATTACAATATTTTTAAAATTCTGAAAATGGGCTTGCAGTAGCAGAATAAAATTGGAAATATGAAAAATGGAATAGGTTTAAAGGTACGAATGTAATAAATATATTATTAACTTAAACTAAAAATATAAATTTTTCGACCTGAAAAATACCCTGCTGTATAGTACAGGTGAAAATGTCAAAAAATTCCAATATTTTTAAAATTCCGAAAATGGGCTTGCAGTAGCAGAATAAAATTGGAAATATGAAAAATGGAATAGGTTTAAAGGTACGAATGTAATAAATATATTATTAACTTAAACTAAAAATATAAATTTTTCGACCTGAAAAATACCCTGATGTATAGTACAGGTGAAAATGTCAAAAAATTCCAATATTTTTAAAATTCCGAAAATGGGCTTGCAGTAGCAGAATAAAATTGGAAATATGAAAAATGGAATAGGTTTAAAGGTACGAATGTAATAAATATATTATTAACTTAAACTAAAAATATAAATTTTTCGACCTGAAAAATACCCTGATGTATAGTACAGGTGAAAATGTCAAAAAATTACAATATTTTTAAAATTCCGAAAATGGGCTTGCAGTAGCAGAATAAAATTGGAAATATGAAAAATGGAATAGGTTTAAAGGTACGAATGTAATAAATATATTATTAACTTAAACTAAAAATATAAAATTTTCGACCTGAAAAATACCCTGATGCCGGGTACAGGTGAAAATGTCAAAAAATTACAATATTTTTAAAATTCTGAAAATGGGCTTGCAGTAGCAGAATAAAATTGGAAAATAAAAAATGGAATAGGTTTAAAGGTACGAATGTAATAAATATATTATTAACTTAAACTAAAAATATAAATTTTTCGACCTGAAAAATACCCTGATGTATAGTACAGGTGAAAATGTCAAAAAATTACAATATTTTTAAAATTCCGAAAATGGGCTTGCAGTAGCAGAATAAAATTGGAAATATGAAAAATGGAATAGGTTTAAAGGTACGAATGTAATAAATATATTATTAACTTAAACTAGAAATATAAATTTTTCGACCTGAAAAATACCCTGATGTATAGTACAGGAGAAAATGTCAAAAAATTACAATATTTTTAAAATTCCGAAAATGGGCTTGCAGTAGCAGAATAAAATTGGAAATATGAAAAATGGAATAGGTTTAAAGGTACGAATGTAATGAATATATTATTAACTTAAACTAAAAATATAAAATTTTCGACCTGAAAAATACCATGATGCCGGGTACAGGTGAAAATGTCAAAAAATTACAATATTTTTAAAATTCCGAAAATGGGCTTGCAGTAGCAGAATAAAATTGGAAATATGAAAAATGGAATAGGTTTAAAGGTACGAATGTAATAAATATACTATTAACTTAAACTAAAAATATAAATTTTTCGACCTGAAAAATACCCTGATGTATAGTACAGGTGAAAATGTCAAAAAATTACAATATTTTCATAATTCTGAAAATGGGCTTGCTGTAGCAGAATAAAATTGGAAATATGAAAAATGGAATAGGTTTTAAAGGTACGAATGTAATAAATATATTATTAACTTAAACTAAAAATATAAAATTTTCGACCTGAAAAATACCCTGATGTATAGTACAGGTGAAAATGTCAAAAAATTACAATATTTTTAAAATTCTGAAAATGGGCTTGCAGTAGCAGAATAAAATTGGAAATATGAAAAATGGAATAGGTTTAAAGGTACGAATGTAATAAATATATTATTAACTTAAACTAAAAATATAAATTTTTCGACCTGAAAAATACCCTGCTGTATAGTACAGGTGAAAATGTCAAAAAATTCCAATATTTTTAAAATTCCGAAAATGGGCTTGCAGTAGCAGAATAAAATTGGAAATATGAAAAATGGAATAGGTTTAAAGGTACGAATGTAATAAATATATTATTAACTTAAACTAAAAATATAAATTTTTCGACCTGAAAAATACCCTGATGTATAGTACAGGTGAAAATGTCAAAAAATTACAATATTTTTAAAATTCCGAAAATGGGCTTGCAGTAGCAGAATAAAATTGGAAATATGAAAAATGGAATAGGTTTAAAGGTACGAATGTAATAAATATATTATTAACTTAAACTAAAAATATAAATTTTTCGACCTGAAAAATACCCTGATGTATAGTACAGGTGAAAATGTCAAAAAATTCCAATATTTTTAAAATTCCGAAAATGGGCTTGCAGTAGCAGAATAAAATTGGAAATATGAAAAATGGAATAGGTTTAAAGGTACGAATGTAATAAATATATTATTAACTTAAACTAAAAATATAAATTTTTCGACCTGAAAAATACCCTGATGTATAGTACAGGTGAAAATGTCAAAAAATTACAATATTTTTAAAATTCCGAAAATGGGCTTGCAGTAGCAGAATAAAATTGGAAATATGAAAAATGGAATATGTTTAAAGGTACGAATGTAATAAATATACTATTAACTTAAACTAAAAATATAAATTTTTCGACCTGAAAAATACCCTGATGCCGGGTACAGGTGAAAATGTCAAAAAATTACAATATTTTTAAAATTCCGAAAATGGGCTTGCAGTAGCAGAATAAAATTGGAAATATGAAAAATGGAATAGGTTTAAAGGTACGAATGTAATAAATATATTATTAACTTAAACTAAAAATATAAATTTTTCGACCTGAAAAATACCCTGATGTATAGTACAGGTGAAAATGTCAAAAAATTACAATATTTTTAAAATTCTGAAAATGGGCTTGCAGTAGCAGAATAAAATTGGAAATATGAAAAATGGAATAGGTTTAAAGGTACGAATGTAATAAATATATTATTAACTTAAACTAAAAATATAAATTTTTCGACCTGAAAAATACCCTGATGTATAGTACAGGTGAAAATGTCAAAAAATTCCAATATTTTTAAAATTCCAAAAATGGGCTTGCAGTAGCAGAATAAAATTGGAAATATGAAAAATGGAATAGGTTTAAAGGTACGAATGTAATAAATATATTATTAACTTAAACTAAAAATATAAAATTTTCGACCTGAAAAATACCCTGATGTATAGTACAGGTGAAAATGTCAAAAAATTACAATATTTTTAAAATTCCGAAAATGGGATTGCAGTAGCAGAATAAAATTGGAAATATGAAAAATGGAATAGGTTTAAAGGTACGAATGTAATAAATATATTATTAACTTAAACTAAAAATATAAATTTTTCGACCTGAAAAATACCCTTTTGTATAGTACAGGTGAAAATGTCAAAAAATTACAATATTTTTAAAATTCCGAAAATGGGCTTGCAGTAGCAGAATAAAATTGGAAATATGAAAAATGGAATAGGTTTAAAGGTACGAATGTAATAAATATATTATTAACTTAAACTAAAAATATAAATTTTTCGACCTGAAAAATACCCTGATGTATAGTACAGGTGAAAATGTCAAAAAATTCCAATATTTTTAAAATTCCGAAAATGGGCTTGCAGTAGCAGAATAAAATTGGAAATATGAAAAATGGAATAGGTTTAAAGGTACGAATGTAATAAATATATTATTAACTTAAACTAAAAATATAAATTTTTCGACCTGAAAAATACCCTGATGTATAGTACAGGTGAAAATGTCAAAAAATTACAATATTTTTAAAATTCCGAAAATGGGCTTGCAGTAGCAGAATAAAATTGGAAATATGAAAAATGGAATAGGTTTAAAGGTACGAATGTAATAAATATACTATTAACTTAAACTAAAAATATAAATTTTTCGACCTGAAAAATACCCTGATGCCGGGTACAGGTGAAAATGTCAAAAAATTACAATATTTTTAAAATTCCGAAAATGGGCTTGCAGTAGCAGAATAAAATTGGAAATATGAAAAATGGAATAGGTTTAAAGGTACGAATGTAATAAATATATTATTAACTTAAACTAAAAATATAAATTTTTCGACCTGAAAAATACCCTGATGTATAGTACAGGAGAAAATGTCAAAAAATTACAATATTTTTAAAATTCCGAAAATGGGCTTGCAGTAGCAGAATAAAATTGGAAATATGAAAAATGGAATAGGTTTAAAGGTACGAATGTAATGAATATATTATTAACTTAAACTAAAAATATAAAATTTTCGACCTGAAAAATACCATGATGCCGGGTACAGGTGAAAATGTCAAAAAATTACAATATTTTTAAAATTCCGAAAATGGGCTTGCAGTAGCAGAATAAAATTGGAAATATGAAAAATGGAATAGGTTTAAAGGTACGAATGTAATAAATATACTATTAACTTAAACTAAAAATATAAATTTTTCGACCTGAAAAATACCCTGATGTATAGTACAGGTGAAAATGTCAAAAAATTACAATATTTTCATAATTCTGAAAATGGGCTTGCTGTAGCAGAATAAAATTGGAAATATGAAAAATGGAATAGGTTTTAAAGGTACGAATGTAATAAATATATTATTAACTTAAACTAAAAATATAAAATTTTCGACCTGAAAAATACCCTGATGTATAGTACAGGTGAAAATGTCAAAAAATTACAATATTTTTAAAATTCTGAAAATGGGCTTGCAGTAGCAGAATAAAATTGGAAATATGAAAAATGGAATAGGTTTAAAGGTACGAATGTAATAAATATATTATTAACTTAAACTAAAAATATGAATTTTTCGACCTGAAAAATACCCTGATGTATAGTACAGGTGAAAATGTCAAAAAATTCCAATATTTTTAAAATTCCGAAAATGGGCTTGCAGTAGCAGAATAAAATTGGAAATATGAAAAATGGAATAGGTTTAAAGGTACGAATGTAATAAATATATTATTAACTTAAACTAAAAATATAAATTTTTCGACCTGAAAAATACCCTGATGTATAGTACAGGTGAAAATGTCAAAAAATTACAATATTTTTAAAATTCCGAAAATGGGCTTGCAGTAGCAGAATAAAATTGGAAATATGAAAAATGGAATAGGTTTAAAGGTACGAATGTAATAAATATATTATTAACTTAAACTAAAAATATAAAATTTTCGACCTGAAAAATACCCTGATGCCGGGTACAGGTGAAAATGTCAAAAAATTACAATATTTTTAAAATTCTGAAAATGGGCTTGCAGTAGCAGAATAAAATTGGAAATATGAAAAATGGAATAGGTTTAAAGGTACGAATGTAATAAATATATTATTAACTTAAACTAAAAATATAAATTTTTCGACCTGAAAAATACCCTGATGTATAGTACAGGTGAAAATGTCAAAAAATTACAATATTTTTAAAATTCCGAAAATGGGCTTGCAGTAGCAGAATAAAATTGGAAATATGAAAAATGGAATAGGTTTAAAGGTACGAATGTAATAAATATATTATTAACTTAAACTAGAAATATAAATTTTTCGACCTGAAAAATACCCTGATGTATAGTACAGGAGAAAATGTCAAAAAATTACAATATTTTTAAAATTCCGAAAATGGGCTTGCAGTAGCAGAATAAAATTGGAAATATGAAAAATGGAATAGGTTTAAAGGTACGAATGTAATGAATATATTATTAACTTAAACTAAAAATATAAAATTTTCGACCTGAAAAATACCATGATGCCGGGTACAGGTGAAAATGTCAAAAAATTACAATATTTTTAAAATTCCGAAAATGGGCTTGCAGTAGCAGAATAAAATTGGAAATATGAAAAATGGAATAGGTTTAAAGGTACGAATGTAATAAATATACTATTAACTTAAACTAAAAATATAAATTTTTCGACCTGAAAAATACCCTGATGTATAGTACAGGTGAAAATGTCAAAAAATTACAATATTTTCATAATTCTGAAAATGGGCTTGCTGTAGCAGAATAAAATTGGAAATATGAAAAATGGAATAGGTTTTAAAGGAACGAATGTAATAAATATATTATTAACTTAAACTAAAAATATAAAATTTTCGACCTGAAAAATACCCTGATGTATAGTACAGGTGAAAATGTCAAAAAATTACAATATTTTTAAAATTCTGAAAATGGGCTTGCAGTAGCAGAATAAAATTGGAAATATGAAAAATGGAATAGGTTTAAAGGTACGAATGTAATAAATATATTATTAACTTAAACTAAAAATATAAATTTTTCGACCTGAAAAATACCCTGCTGTATAGTACAGGTGAAAATGTCAAAAAATTCCAATATTTTTAAGATTCCGAAAATGGGCTTGCAGTAGCAGAATAAAATTGGAAATATGAAAAATGGAATAGGTTTAAAGGTACGAATGTAATAAATATATTATTAACTTAAACTAAAAATATAAATTTTTCGACCTGAAAAATACCCTGATGTATAGTACAGGTGAAAATGTCAAAAAATTACAATATTTTTAAAATTCCGAAAATGGGCTTGCAGTAGCAGAATAAAATTGGAAATATGAAAAATGGAATAGGTTTAAAGGTACGAATGTAATAAATATATTATTAACTTAAACTAAAAATATAAATTTTTCGACCTGAAAAATACCCTGATGTATAGTACAGGTGAAAATGTCAAAAAATTCCAATATTTTTAAAATTCCGAAAATGGGCTTGCAGTAGCAGAATAAAATTGGAAATATGAAAAATGGAATAGGTTTAAAGGTACGAATGTAATAAATATATTATTAACTTAAACTAAAAATATAAATTTTTCGACCTGAAAAATACCCTGATGTATAGTACAGGTGAAAATGTCAAAAAATTACAATATTTTTAAAATTCCGAAAATGGGCTTGCAGTAGCAGAATAAAATTGGAAATATGAAAAATGGAATATGTTTAAAGGTACGAATGTAATAAATATACTATTAACTTAAACTAAAAATATAAATTTTTCGACCTGAAAAATACCCTGATGCCGGGTACAGGTGAAAATGTCAAAAAATTACAATATTTTTAAAATTCCGAAAATGGGCTTGCAGTAGCAGAATAAAATTGGAAATATGAAAAATGGAATAGGTTTAAAGGTACGAATGTAATAAATATATTATTAACTTAAACTAAAAATATAAATTTTTCGACCTGAAAAATACCCTGATGTATAGTACAGGTGAAAATGTCAAAAAATTACAATATTTTTAAAATTCTGAAAATGGGCTTGCAGTAGCAGAATAAAATTGGAAATATGAAAAATGGAATAGGTTTAAAGGTACGAATGTAATAAATATATTATTAACTTAAACTAAAAATATAAATTTTTCGACCTGAAAAATACCCTGATGTATAGTACAGGTGAAAATGTCAAAAAATTCCAATATTTTTAAAATTCCAAAAATGGGCTTGCAGTAGCAGAATAAAATTGGAAATATGAAAAATGGAATAGGTTTAAAGGTACGAATGTAATAAATATATTATTAACTTAAACTAAAAATATAAAATTTTCGACCTGAAAAATACCCTGATGTATAGTACAGGTGAAAATGTCAAAAAATTACAATATTTTTAAAATTCCGAAAATGGGATTGCAGTAGCAGAATAAAATTGGAAATATGAAAAATGGAATAGGTTTAAAGGTACGAATGTAATAAATATATTATTAACTTAAACTAAAAATATAAATTTTTCGACCTGAAAAATACCCTTTTGTATAGTACAGGTGAAAATGTCAAAAAATTACAATATTTTTAAAATTCCGAAAATGGGCTTGCAGTAGCAGAATAAAATTGGAAATATGAAAAATGGAATAGGTTTAAAGGTACGAATGTAATAAATATATTATTAACTTAAACTAAAAATATAAATTTTTCGACCTGAAAAATACCCTGATGCCGGGTACAGGTGAAAATGTCAAAAAATTACAATATTTTTAAAATTCTGAAAATGGGCTTGCAGTAGCAGAATAAAATTGGAAATATGAAAAATGGAATAGGTTTAAAGGTACGAATGTAATAAATATACTATTAACTTAAACTAAAAATATAAATTTTTCGACCTGAAAAATACCCTGATGCCGGGTACAGGTGAAAATGTCAAAAAATTACAATATTTTTAAAATTCTGAAAATGGGCTTGCAGTAGCAGAATAAAATTGGAAATATGAAAAATGGAATAGGTTTAAAGTTACGAATGTAATAAATATATTATTAACTTAAACTAAAAATATAAATTTTTCGACCTGAAAAATACCCTGATGTACAGGTGAAAATGTCAAAAAATTACAATATTTTTAAAATTCTGAAAATGGGCTTGCAGTAGCAGAATAAAATTGGAAATATGAAAAATGGAATAGGTTTAAAGGTACGAATGTAATAAATATATTATTAACTTAAACTAAAAATATAAAATTTTCGACCTGAAAAATACCCTGATGTATAGTACAGGTGAAAATGTCAAAAAATTACAATAATTTTAAAATTCCAAAAATGGGCTTACAGTAGCAGAATAAAATTGGAAATATGAAAAATGGAATAGGTTTAAAGGTACGAATGTAATAAATATATTATTAACTTAAACTAAAAATATAAATTTTTCGACCTGAAAAATACCCTGATGTATAGTACAGGTGAAAATGTCAAAAAATTACAATATTTTTAAAATTCTGAAAATGGGCTTGCAGTAGCAGAATAAAATTGGAAATATGAAAAATGGAATAGGTTTAAAGGTACGAATGTAATAAATATATTATTAACTTAAACTAAAAATATAAAATTTTCGACCTGAAAAATACCCTGATGTATAGTACAGGTGAAAATGTCAAAAAATTACAATATTTTTATAATTCTGAAAATGGGCTTGCTGTAGCAGAATAAAATTGGAAATATGAACAATGGAATAGGTTTTAAAGGTACGAATGTAATAAATATATTATTAACTTAAACTAAAAATATAAAATTTTCGACCTGAAAAATACCCTGATGTATAGTACAGGTGAAAATGTCAAAAAATTACAATATTTTTAAAATTCTGAAAATGGGCTTGCAGTAGCAGAATAAAATTGGAAATATGAAAAATGGAATAGGTTTAAAGGTACGAATGTAATAAATATATTATTAACTTAAACTAAAAATATAAATTTTTCGACCTGAAAAATACCCTGATGTATAGTACAGGTGAAAATGTCAAAAAATTACAATATTTTTAAAATTCTGAAAATGGGCTTGCAGTAGCAGAATAAAATTGGAAATATGAAAAATGGAATAGGTTTAAAGGTACGAATGTAATAAATATATTATTAACTTAAACTAAAAATATAAAATTTTCGACCTGAAAAATACCCTGATGTATAGTACAGGTGAAAATGTCAAAAAATTACAATATTTTTATAATTCTGAAAATGGGCTTGCTGTAGCAGAATAAAATTGGAAATATGAACAATGGAATAGGTTTTAAAGGTACGAATGTAATAAATATATTATTAACTTAAACTAAAAATATAAAATTTTCGACCTGAAAAATACCCTGATGTATAGTACAGGTGAAAATGTCAAAAAATTACAATATTTTTAAAATTCTGAAAATGGGCTTGCAGTAGCAGAATAAAATTGGAAATATGAAAAATGGAATAGGTTTAAAGGTACGAATGTAATAAATATATTATTAACTTAAACTAAAAATATAAATTTTTCGACCTGAAAAATACCCTGATGTATAGTACAGGTGAAAATGTCAAAAAATTACAATATTTTTAAAATTCCGAAAATGGGCTTGCAGTAGCAGAATAAAATTGGAAATATGAAAAATGGAATAGGTTTAAAGGTACGAATGTAATAAATATATTATTAACTTAAACTAAAAATATAAATTTTTCGACCTGAAAAATACCCTTTTGTATAGTACAGGTGAAAATGTCAAAAAATTCCAATATTTTTAAAATTCCGAAAATGGGCTTGCAGTAGCAGAATAAAATTGGAAATATGAAAAATGGAATAGGTTTAAAGGTACGAATGTAATAAATATATTATTAACTTAAACTAAAAATATAAATTTTTCGACCTGAAAAATACCCTGATGCCGGGTACAGGTGAAAATGTCAAAAAATTACAATATTTTTAAAATTCCGAAAATGGGCTTGCAGTAGCAGATTAAAATTGGAAATATGAAAAATGGAATAGGTTTAAAGGTACGAATGTAATAAATATATTATTAACTTAAACTAAAAATATAAATTTTTCGACCTGAAAAATACCATTATGCCGGGTACAGGAGAAAATGTCAAAAAATTACAATATTTTTAAAATTCCGAAAATGGGCTTGCAGTAGCAGAATAAAATTGGAAATATGAAAAATGGAATAGGTTTAAAGGTACGAATGTAATAAATATATTATTAACTTAAACTAAAAATATAAATTTTTCGACCTGAAAAATACCCTGATGTATAGTACAGGTGAAAATGTCAAAAAATTACAATATTTTTAAAATTCCGAAAATGGGCTTGCAGTAGCAGAATAAAATTGGAAATATGAAAAATGGAATAGGTTTAAAGGTACGAATGTAATAAATATACTATTAACTTAAACTAAAAATATAAATTTTTCGACCTGAAAAATACCCTGATGCCGGGTACAGGTGAAAATGTCAAAAAATTACAATATTTTTAAAATTCCGAAAATGGGCTTGCAGTAGCAGAATAAAATTGGAAATATGAAAAATGGAATAGGTTTAAAGGTACGAATGTAATAAATATATTATTAACTTAAACTAAAAATATAAATTTTTCGACCTGAAAAATACCCTGATGTATAGTACAGGTGAAAATGTCAAAAAATTACAATATTTTTAAAATTCTGAAAATGGGCTTGCAGTAGCAGAATAAAATTGGAAATATGAAAAATGGAATAGGTTTAAAGGTACGAATGTAATAAATATATTATTAACTTAAACTAAAAATATAAATTTTTCGACCTGAAAAATAACCTGATGTATAGTACAGGTGAAAATGTCAAAAAATTCCAATATTTTTAAAATTCCAAAAATGGGCTTGCAGTAGCAGAATAAAATTGGAAATATGAAAAATGGAATAGGTTTAAAGGTACGAATGTAATAAATATATTATTAACTTAAACTAAAAATATAAATTTTTCGACCTGAAAAATACCCTGATGTATAGTACAGGTGAAAATGTCAAAAAATTACAATATTTTTAAAATTCCGAAAATGGGATTGCAGTAGCAGAATAAAATTGGAAATATGAAAAATGGAATAGGTTTAAAGGTACGAATGTAATAAATATATTATTAACTTAAACTAAAAATATAAATTTTTCGACCTGAAAAATACCCTGATGTATAGTACAGGTGAAAATGTCAAAAAATTACAATATTTTTAAAATTCCGAAAATGGGCTTGCAGTAGCAGAATAAAATTGGAAATATGAAAAATGGAATAGGTTTAAAGGTACGAATGTAATAAATATATTATTAACTTAAACTAAAAATATAAATTTTTCGACCTGAAAAATACCCTTTTGTATAGTACAGGTGAAAATGTCAAAAAATTCCAATATTTTTAAAATTCCGAAAATGGGCTTGCAGTAGCAGAATAAAATTGGAAATATGAAAAATGGAATAGGTTTAAAGGTACGAATGTAATAAATATACTATTAACTTAAACTAAAAATATAAATTTTTCGACCTGAAAAATACCCTGATGCCGGGTACAGGTGAAAATGTCAAAAAATTACAAAATTTTTAAAATTCCGAAAATGGGCTTGCAGTAGCAGAATAAAATTGGAAATATGAAAAATGGAATAGGTTTAAAGGTACGAATGTAATAAATATACTATTAACTTAAACTAAAAATATAAATTTTTCGACCTGAAAAATACACTGATGCCGGGTACAGGTGAAAATGTCAAAAAATTACAATATTTTTAAAATTCCGAAAATGGGCTTGCAGTAGCAGAATAAAATTGGAAATATGAAAAATGGAATAGGTTTAAAGGTACGAATGTAATAAATATATTATTAACTTAAACTAAAAATATAAATTTTTCGACCTGAAAAATACCCTGATGTATAGTACAGGTGAAAATGTCAAAAAATTCCAATATTTTTAAAATTCCAAAAATGGGCTTGCAGTAGCAGAATAAAATTGGAAATATGAAAAATGGAATAGGTTTAAAGGTACGAATGTAATAAATATACTATTAACTTAAACTAAAAGTATAAATTTTTCGACCTGAAAAATACCCTGATGCCGGGTACAGGTGAAAATGTCAAAAAATTACAATATTTTTAAAATTCCGAAAATGGGCTTGCAGTAGCAGAATAAAATTGGAAATATGAAAAATGGAATAGGTTTAAAGGTACGAATGTAATAAATATATTATTAACTTAAACTAAAAATATAAATTTTTCGACCTGAAAAATACCCTGATGTATAGTACAGGTGAAAATGTCAAAAAATTACAATATTTTTAAAATTCCGAAAATGGGATTGCAGTAGCAGAATAAAATTGGAAATATGAAAAATGGAATAGGTTTAAAGGTACGAATGTAATAAATATATTATTAACTTAAACTAAAAATATAAATTTTTCGACCTGAAAAATACCCTTTTGTATAGTACAGGTGAAAATGTCAAAAAAAATTACAATATTTTTAAAATTCCGAAAATGGGCTTGCAGTAGCAGAATAAAATTGGAAATATGAAAAATGGAATAGGTTTAAAGGTACGAATGTAATAAATATATTATTAACTTAAACTAAAAATATAAATTTTCCGACCTGAAAAATACCCTGATGCCGCGTACAGGTGAAAATGTCAAAAAATTACAATATTTTTAAAATTCCGAAAATGGGCTTGCAGTAGCAGAATAAAATTGGAAATATGAAAAATGGAATAGGTTTAAAGGTACGAATGTAATAAATATATTATTAACTTAAACTAAAAATATAAATTTTTCGACCTGAAAAATACCATGATGCCGGGTACAGGTGAAAATGTCAAAAAATTACAATATTTTTAAAATTCCGAAAATGGGCTTGCAGTAGCAGAATAAAATTGGAAATATGAAAAATGGAATAGGTTTAAAGGTACGAATGTAATAAATATATTATTAACTTAAACTAAAAATATAAAATTTTCGACCTGAAAAATACCCTGATGCCGGGTACAAGTGAAAATGTCAAAAAATTACAATATTTTTAAAATTCCGAAAATGGGCTTGCAGTAGCAGAATAAAATTGGAAATATGAAAAATGGAATAGGTTTAAAGTTACGAATGTAATATATATATTATTAACTTAAACTAAAAATATAAATTTTTCGACCTGAAAAATACCCTGATGCCGGGTACAGGTGAAAATGTCAAAAAATTACAATATTTTTAAAATTCTGAAAATGGGCTTGCAGTAGCAGAATAAAATTGGAAATATGAAAAATGGAATAGGTTTAAAGGTACGAATGTAATAAATATACTATTAACTTAAACTAAAAGTATAAATTTTTCGACCTGAAAAATACCCTGATGCCGGGTACAGGTGAAAATGTCAAAAAATTACAATATTTTTAAAATTCCGAAAATGGGCTTGCAGTAGCAGAATAAAATTGGAAATATGAAAAATGGAATAGGTTTAAAGGTACGAATGTAATAAATATATTATTAACTTAAACTAAAAATATAAATTTTTCGACCTGAAAAATACCCTGATGTATAGTACAGGTGAAAATGTCAAAAAATTACAATATTTTTAAAATTCCGAAAATGGGATTGCAGTAGCAGAATAAAATTGGAAATATGAAAAATGGAATAGGTTTAAAGGTACGAATGTAATAAATATATTATTAACTTAAACTAAAAATATAAATTTTTCGACCTGAAAAATACCCTTTTGTATAGTACAGGTGAAAATGTCAAAAAAATTACAATATTTTTAAAATTCCGAAAATGGGCTTGCAGTAGCAGAATAAAATTGGAAATATGAAAAATGGAATAGGTTTAAAGGTACGAATGTAATAAATATATTATTAACTTAAACTAAAAATATAAATTTTCCGACCTGAAAAATACCCTGATGCCGCGTACAGGTGAAAATGTCAAAAAATTACAATATTTTTAAAATTCCGAAAATGGGCTTGCAGTAGCAGAATAAAATTGGAAATATGAAAAATGGAATAGGTTTAAAGGTACGAATGTAATAAATATATTATTAACTTAAACTAAAAATATAAATTTTTCGACCTGAAAAATACCATGATGCCGGGTACAGGTGAAAATGTCAAAAAATTACAATATTTTTAAAATTCCGAAAATGGGCTTGCAGTAGCAGAATAAAATTGGAAATATGAAAAATGGAATAGGTTTAAAGGTACGAATGTAATAAATATATTATTAACTTAAACTAAAAATATAAAATTTTCGACCTGAAAAATACCCTGATGCCGGGTACAAGTGAAAATGTCAAAAAATTACAATATTTTTAAAATTCCGAAAATGGGCTTGCAGTAGCAGAATAAAATTGGAAATATGAAAAATGGAATAGGTTTAAAGTTACGAATGTAATATATATATTATTAACTTAAACTAAAAATATAAATTTTTCGACCTGAAAAATACCCTGATGCCGGGTACAGGTGAAAATGTCAAAAAATTACAATATTTTTAAAATTCTGAAAATGGGCTTGCAGTAGCAGAATAAAATTGGAAATATGAAAAATGGAATAGGTTTAAAGGTACGAATGTAATAAATATACTATTAACTTAAACTAAAAATATAAATTTTTCGACCTGAAAAATACACTGATGCCGGGTACAGGTGAAAATGTCAAAAAATTACAATATTTTTAAAATTCCGAAAATGGGCTTGCAGTAGCAGAATAAAATTGGAAATATGAAAAATGGAATAGGTTTAAAGGTACGAATGTAATAAATATATTATTAACTTAAACTAAAAATATAAATTTTTCGACCTGAAAAATACCCTGATGTACAGGTGAAAATGTCAAAAAATTACAATATTTTTAAAATTCTGAAAATGGGCTTGCAGTAGCAGAATAAAATTGGAAATATGAAAAATGGAATAGGTTTAAAGGTACGAATGTAATAAATATACTATTAACTTAAACTAAAAATATAAATTTTTCGACCTGAAAAATACACTGATGCCGGGTACAGGTGAAAATGTCAAAAAATTACAATATTTTTAAAATTCTGAAAATGGGCTTGCAGTAGCAGAATAAAATTGGAAATATGAAAAATGGAATAGGTTTAAAGGTACGAATGTAATAAATATACTATTAACTTAAACTAAAAATATAAATTTTTCGACCTGAAAAATACACTGATGCCGGGTACAGGTGAAAATGTCAAAAAATTACAATATTTTTAAAATTCTGAAAATGGGCTTGCTGTAGCCGAATAAAATTGGAAATATGAAAAATGGAATAGGTTTTAAAGGTACGAATGTAATAAATATATTATTAACTTAAACTAAAAATATAAATTTTTCGACCTGAAAAATACCCTGATGTATAGTACAGGTGAAAATGTCAAAAAATTACAATATTTTTATAATTCCGAAAATGGGCTTGCAGTAGCAGAATAAAATTGGAAATATGAAAAATGGAATAGGTTTAAAGGTACGAATGTAATAAATATATTATTAACTTAAACTAAAAATATAAATTTTTCGACCTGAAAAATACCATGATGCCGGGTACAGGTGAAAATGTCAAAAAATTACAATATTTTTAAAATTCCGAAAATGGGCTTGCAGTAGCAGAATAAAATTGGAAATATGAAAAATGGAATAGGTTTAAAGGTACGAATGTAATAAATATACTATTAACTTAAACTAAAAATATAAATTTTTCGACCTGAAAAATACCCTGATGCCGGGTACAGGTGAAAATGTCAAAAAATTACAATATTTTTAAAATTCCGAAAATGGGCTTGCAGTAGCAGAATAAAATTGGAAATATGAAAAATGGAATAGGTTTAAAGGTACGAATGTAATAAATATATTATTAACTTAAACTAAAAATATAAATTTTTCGACCTGAAAAATACCATGATGCCGGGTACAGGTGAAAATGTCAAAAAATTACAATATTTTTAAAATTCTGAAAATGGGCTTGCAGTAGCAGAATAAAATTGGAAATATGAAAAATGGAATAGGTTTAAAGGTACGAATGTAATAAATATATTATTAACTTAAACTAAAAATATAAATTTTTCGACCTGAAAAATACCCTGATGTATAGTACAGGTGAAAATGTCAAAAAATTAAAATATTTTTAAAATTCCAAAAATGGGCTTGCAGTAGCAGAATAAAATTGGAAATATGAAAAATGGAATAGGTTTAAAGGTACGAATGTAATAAATATATTATTAACTTAAACTAAAAATATAAATTTTTCGACCTGAAAAATACCCTGATGTACTGTACAGGTGAAAATGTCAAAAAATTACAATATTTTTAAAATTCCAAAAATGGGCTTGCAGTAGCAGAATAAAATTGGAAATATGAAAAATGGAATAGGTTTAAAGGTACGAATGTAATAAATATATTATTAACTTAAACTAAAAATATAAATTTTTCGACCTGAAAAATACCCTGATGTATAGTACAGGTGAAAATGTCAAAAAATTACAATATTTTTAAAATTCCGAAAATGGGCTTGCAGTAGCAGAATAAAATTGGAAATATGAAAAATGGAATAGGTTTAAAGGTACGAATGTAATAAATATACTATTAACTTAAACTAAAAATATAAATTTTTCGACCTGAAAAATACCCTGATGCTGGGTACAGGTGAAAATGTCAAAAAATTACAATATTTTTAAAATTCCGAAAATGGGCTTGCAGTAGCAGAATAAAATTGGAAATATGAAAAATGGAATAGGTTTAAAGGTACGAATGTAATAAATATATTATTAACTTAAACTAAAAATATAAATTTTTCGACCTGAAAAATACCCTGATGTATAGTACAGGTGAAAATGTCAAAAAATTACAATATTTTTAAAATTCCGAAAATGGGCTTGCAGTAGCAGAATAAAATTGGAAATATGAAAAATGGAATAGGTTTAAAGGTACGAATGTAATAAATATATTATTAACTTAAACTAAAAATATAAATTTTTCGACCTGAAAAATACCCTGATGTATAGTACAGGTGAAAATGTCAAAAAATTCCAATATTTTTAAAATTCCGAAAATGGGCTTGCAGTAGCAGAATAAAATTGGAAATATGAAAAATGGAATAGGTTTAAAGGTACGAATGTAATAAATATATTATTAACTTAAACTAAAAATATAAATTTTTCGACCTGAAAAATACCCTGATGTATAGTACAGGTGAAAATGTCAAAAAATTACAATATTTTTAAAATTCCGAAAATGGGCTTGCAGTAGCAGAATAAAATTGGAAATATGAAAAATGGAATATGTTTAAAGGTACGAATGTAATAAATATACTATTAACTTAAACTAAAAATATAAATTTTTCGACCTGAAAAATACCCTGATGCCGGGTACAGGTGAAAATGTCAAAAAATTACAATATTTTTAAAATTCCGAAAATGGGCTTGCAGTAGCAGAATAAAATTGGAAATATGAAAAATGGAATAGGTTTAAAGGTACGAATGTAATAAATATATTATTAACTTAAACTAAAAATATAAAATTTTCGACCTGAAAAATACCCTGATGTATAGTACAGGTGAAAATGTCAAAAAATTACAATATTTTTAAAATTCTGAAAATGGGCTTGCAGTAGCAGAATAAAATTGGAAATATGAAAAATGGAATAGGTTTAAAGGTACGAATGTAATAAATATATTATTAACTGAAACTAAAAATATAAATTTTTCGACCTGAAAAATACCCTGATGCCGGGTACAGGTGAAAATGTCAAAAAATTCCAATATTTTTAAAATTCCGAAAATGGGCTTGCAGTAGCAGAATAAAATTGGAAATATGAAAAATGGAATAGGTTTAAAGGTACGAATGTAATAAATGTATTATTAACTTAAACTAAAAATATAAATTTTTCGACCTGAAAAATACCCTGATGTACAGTACAGGTGAAAATGTCAAAAAATTACAATATTTTTAAAATTCCAAAAATGGGCTTGCAGTAGCAGAATAAAATTGGAAATATGAGAAATCGAATAGGTTTAAAGGTACGAATGTAATAAATATATTATTAACTTAAACTAAAAATATAAATTTTTCGACCTGAAAAATACCATGATGCCGGGTACAGGTGAAAATGTCAAAAAATTACAATATTTTTAAAATTCCGAAAATGGGCTTGCAGTAGCAGAATAAAATTGGAAATATGAAAAATGGAATAGATTTAAAGGTACGAATGTAATAAATATATTATTAACTTAAACTAAAAATATAAATTTTTCGACCTGAAAAATACCATGATGCCGGGTACAGGTGAAAATGTCAAAAAATTACAATATTTTTAAAATTCCGAAAATGGGCTTGCAGTAGCAGAATAAAATTGGAAATATGAAAAATGGAATAGGTTTAAAGGTACGAATGTAATAAATATATTATTAACTTAAACTAAAAATATAAAATTTTCGACCTGAAAAATACCATGATGCCGGGTACAGGTGAAAATGTAAAAAAATTACAATATTTTTAAAATTCCGAAAATGGGCTTGCAGTAGCAGAATAAAATTGGAAATATGAAAAATGGAATAGGTTTAAAGGTACGAATGTAATAAATATACTATTAACTTAAACTAAAAATATAAATTTTTCGACCTGAAAAATACCCTGATGCCGGCTACAGGTGAAAATGTCAAAAAATTACAATATTTTTAAAATTCCGAAAATGGGCTTGCAGTAGCAGAATAAAATTGGAAATATGAAAAATGGAATAGGTTTAAAGTTACGAATGTAATAAATATATTATTAACTTAAACTAAAAATATAAATTTTTCGACCTGAAAAATACCCTGATGCCGGGTACAGGTGAAAATGTCAAAAAATTACAATATTTTTAAAATTCTGAAAATGGGCTTGCAGTAGCAGAATAAAATTGGAAATATGAAAAATGGAATAGGTTTAAAGGTACGAATGTAATAAATATACTATTAACTTAAACTAAAAATATAAATTTTTCGACCTGAAAAATACCCTGATGTATAGTACAGGTGAAAATGTCAAAAAATTACAATATTTTTAAAATTCCGAAAATGGGCTTGCAGTAGCAGAATAAAATTGGAAATATGAAAAATGGAATAGGTTTAAAGTTACGAATGTAATAAATATATTATTAACTTAAACTAAAAATATAAATTTTTCGACCTGAAAAATACCCTGATGTATAGTACAGGTGAAAATGTCAAAAAATTACAATATTTTTAAAATTCCAAAAATGGGCTTGCAGTAGCAGAATAAAATTGGAAATATAAAAAATGGAATAGGTTTAAAGGTACGAATGTAATAAATATATTATTAACTTAAACTAAAAATATAAATTTTTCGACCTGAAAAATACCCTGATGTATAGTACAGGTGAAAATGTCAAAAAATTACAATATTTTTAAAATTCCAAAAATGGGCTTGCAGTAGCAGAATAAAATTGGAAATATGAAAAATGGAATAGGTTTAAAGGTACGAATGTAATAAATATATTATTAACTTAAACTAAAAATATAAATTTTTCGACCTGAAAAATACCCTGATGCCGGGTACAGGTGAAAATGTCAAAAAATTACAATATTTTTAAAATTCCGAAAATGGGCTTGCAGTAGCAGAATAAAATTGGAAATATGAAAAATGGAATAGGTTTAAAGGTACGAATGTAATAAATATATTATTAACTTAAACTAAAAATATAAATTTTTCGACCTGAAAAATACCCTGATGTATTGTACAGGTGAAAATGTCAAAAAATTACAATATTTTTAAAATTCCAAAAATGGGCTTGCAGTAGCAGAATAAAATTGGAAATATGAAAAATGGAATAGGTTTCAAGGTACAAATGTAATAAATATATTATTAACTTAAACTAAAAATATAAAATTTTCGACCTGAAAAATACCCTGATGTATAGTACAGGTGAAAATGTCAAAAAATTACAATATTTTTAAAATTCTGAAAATGGGCTTGCAGTAGCAGAATAAAATTGGAAATATGAAAAATGGAATAGGTTTAAAGGTACGAATGTAATAAATATACTATTAACTTAAACTAAAAATATAAATTTTTCGACCTGAAAAATACCCTGATATATAGTACAGGTGAAAATGTCAAAAAATTACAATATTTTTAAAATTCTGAAAATGGGCTTGCAGTAGCAGAATAAAATTGGAAATATGAAAAATGGAATAGGTTTAAAGGTACAAATGTAATAAATATATTATTAACTTAAACTAAAAATATAAATTTTTCGACCTGAAAAATACCATGATGCCGGGTACAGGTGAAAATGTCAAAAAATTACAATATTTTTAAAATTCCAAAAATGGGCTTGCAGTAGCAGAATAAAATTGGAAATATGAAAAATGGAATAGGTTTAAAGGTACGAATGTAATAAATATATTATTAACTTAAACTAAAAATATAAATTTTTCGACCTGAAAAATACCATGATGCCGGGTATAGGTGAAAATGTCAAAAAATTACAATATTTTTAAAATTCCGAAAATGGGCTTGCAGTAGCAGAATAAAATTGGAAATATGAAAAATGGAATAGGTTTAAAGGTACGAATGTAATAAATATATTATTAACTTAAACTAAAAATATAAATTTTTCGACCTGAAAAATACCCTGATGTATAGTACAGGTGAAAATGTCAAAAAATTACAATATTTTTAAAATTCCAAAAATGGGCTTGCAGTAGCAGAATAAAATTGGAAATATGAAAAATGGAATAGGTTTAAAGGTACGAATGTAATAAATATATTATTAACTTAAACTAAAAATATAAATTTTTCGACCTGAAAAACAGGTGAAAATGTCAAAAAATGACAATATTTTTAAAATTCCGAAAATGGGCTTGCAGTAGCAGAATAAAATTGGAAATATGAAAAATGGAATAGGTTTAAAGGTACGAATGTAATAAATATATTATTAACTTAAACTAAAAATATAAATTTTTCGACCTGAAAAATACCCTGATGTATAGTACAGGTGAATATGTCAAAAAATTACAATATTTTTAAAATTCCGAAATTGGACTTGCAGTAGCAGAATAAAATTGGAAATATGAAAAATGGAATATTTTTAAAGGTACGAATGTAATAAATATATTATGAACTTAAACTAAAAATATAAAATTTTCGACCTGAAAAATACCCTGATGTATAGTACAGGTGAAAATGTCAAAAAATTAAAATATTTTTAAAATTCTAAAAATGAGCTTGCAGTAGCAGAATAAAATTGGGAATATGAACAATGGAATATGTTTGAAGGTACAAATGCAATAAATATATTATGAACTTAAACTAAAAATATAAAATTTTATCCTGATGTATAGTACAGGTGAAAATGTAAAAAAATTAAAATATTTTTAAAATTCTAAATATGGGCTTGCAGTAGCAGAACAAAATTGGAAATATGAAAAATGGAATACGTTTAAAGGTACGAATGTAATAAATATATTATTAACTTAAACTAAAAATATAAAATTTTCGACCTGAAAAATACCCTGATGAGTACAGGTGAAAATGTCAAAAAATTAAAATATTTTTAAAATTCTAAAAATGGGCTTGCAGTAGCAGAATAAAATTGGAAATATGAAAAATGGAATATGTTTAAAGGTACGAATGTAATAAATATATTATTAATTTAAATTAAAAATATAAAAATTTCGACCTGAAAAATTCCCTGATGTATAGTAGAGGTGAAAATGTCAAAAAATGAAAATATTTTTAAAATTCTAAAAATGGGCTTGCAGTAGCAAAATAAAATTGGAAATATGAAAAATGGAATATGTTTAAAGGTGCGAATGTAATAAATATATTATTAAGTTAAACTAAAAATATAAAATTTTCGACCTGAAAAATACCCTGATGTATAGTACAGGTGAAAATGTAAAAAAATTAAAATATTTTTAAAATTCTAAAAATGGGCTTGCAGTAGCAGAATAAAATTGGAAATATGAAATATGGAATATGTTTAAAGGTGCGAATGTAATAAATATATTATGAACTTAAACTAAAAATATAAAATTTTCGACCTGAAAAATACCCTGATGAATAGTACAGGTGAAAATGTCAAAAAATTAAAATATTTTTAAAATTCTAAAAATGGGATTGCAGTAGCAGAATAAAATTGGAAATATGAAAAATGGAATATGTTTAAAGGTACGAATGTAATAAATATATTATGAACTTAAACTAAAAATATAAAATTTTCGACCTGAAAAATACCCTGTTGTATAGTACAGGTGAAAATGTCAAAAAATTAAAATATTTTTAAAATTCTAAAAATGAGCTTGCAGTAGCAGAAAAAAATTGGAAATATGAAAAATGGAATATGTTTAAAGGTGCGAATGTAATAAATATATTATTAACTTAAACTAAAAATATAAATTTTTTGACCTGAAAAATACCCTGATGTATAGTACAGGTGAAAATGTCAAAAAATTACAATATTTTTAAAATTCCAAAAATGGGCTTGCAGTAGCAGAATAAAATTGGAAATATGAAAAATGGAATAGGTTTAAAGGTACGAATGTAATAAATATATTATTAACTTAAACTAAAAATATAAATTTTTCGACCTGAAAAACAGGTGAAAATGTCAAAAAATGACAATATTTTTAAAATTCCGAAAATGGGCTTGCAGTAGCAGAATAAAATTGGAAATATGAAAAATGGAATAGGTTTAAAGGTACGAATGTAATAAATATATTATTAACTTAAACTAAAAATATAAATTTTTCGACCTGAAAAATACCCTGATGTATAGTACAGGTGAATATGTCAAAAAATTACAATATTTTTAAAATTCCGAAATTGGACTTGCAGTAGCAGAATAAAATTGGAAATATGAAAAATGGAATATTTTTAAAGGTACGAATGTAATAAATATATTATGAACTTAAACTAAAAATATAAAATTTTCGACCTGAAAAATACCCTGATGTATAGTACAGGTGAAAATGTCAAAAAATTAAAATATTTTTAAAATTCTAAAAATGAGCTTGCAGTAGCAGAATAAAATTGGGAATATGAACAATGGAATATGTTTGAAGGTACAAATGCAATAAATATATTATGAACTTAAACTAAAAATATAAAATTTTATCCTGATGTATAGTACAGGTGAAAATGTAAAAAAATTAAAATATTTTTAAAATTCTAAATATGGGCTTGCAGTAGCAGAACAAAATTGGAAATATGAAAAATGGAATACGTTTAAAGGTACGAATGTAATAAATATATTATTAACTTAAACTAAAAATATAAAATTTTCGACCTGAAAAATACCCTGATGAGTACAGGTGAAAATGTCAAAAAATTAAAATATTTTTAAAATTCTAAAAATGGGCTTGCAGTAGCAGAATAAAATTGGAAATATGAAAAATGGAATATGTTTAAAGGTACGAATGTAATAAATATATTATTAATTTAAATTAAAAATATAAAAATTTCGACCTGAAAAATTCCCTGATGTATAGTAGAGGTGAAAATGTCAAAAAATGAAAATATTTTTAAAATTCTAAAAATGGGCTTGCAGTAGCAAAATAAAATTGGAAATATGAAAAATGGAATATGTTTAAAGGTGCGAATGTAATAAATATATTATTAAGTTAAACTAAAAATATAAAATTTTCGACCTGAAAAATACCCTGATGTATAGTACAGGTGAAAATGTAAAAAAATTAAAATATTTTTAAAATTCTAAAAATGGGCTTGCAGTAGCAGAATAAAATTGGAAATATGAAATATGGAATATGTTTAAAGGTGCGAATGTAATAAATATATTATGAACTTAAACTAAAAATATAAAATTTTCGACCTGAAAAATACCCTGATGAATAGTACAGGTGAAAATGTCAAAAAATTAAAATATTTTTAAAATTCTAAAAATGGGATTGCAGTAGCAGAATAAAATTGGAAATATGAAAAATGGAATATGTTTAAAGGTACGAATGTAATAAATATATTATGAACTTAAACTAAAAATATAAAATTTTCGACCTGAAAAATACCCTGTTGTATAGTACAGGTGAAAATGTCAAAAAATTAAAATATTTTTAAAATTCTAAAAATGAGCTTGCAGTAGCAGAAAAAAATTGGAAATATGAAAAATGGAATATGTTTAAAGGTGCGAATGTAATAAATATATTATTAACTTAAACTAAAAATATAAATTTTTTGACCTGAAAAATACCCTGATGTATAGTACAGGTGAAAATGTCAAAAAATTAAAATATTTTTAAAATTCTAAAAATGGGCTTGCAGTAGCAGAATAAAATTGGAAATATGAAAAATGGAATTTGTTTAAAGGTGCAAATGTAATAAATATATTATTAATTTAAATTAAAAATATAAAAATTTCGACCTGAAAAATACCCTGATGTATAGTACAGGTGAAAATGTAAAAAAATTATAATATTTTTAAAATTCTAAAAATAGGCTTGCAGTAGCAGAATAAAATTGGAAACATGAAAAATGGAATATGTTTAAAGTTACGAATGTAATAAATATATTATTAACTTAAACTAAAAATATAAAATTTTCGACCTGAAAAATATCCTTATGAAAATGTAAAAAAATTAAAATATTTTTAAAATTCTAAAAATGGGCTTGCAGTAGCAGAATAAAATTGGAAATATGAAAAATGGAATATGTTTAAAGGTGCGAATATAATAAATATATTATTAATTTAAACTAAAAATATAAAATTTTCAGGTGAAAATGTAAAAAAATTAAAATGTTTTTAAAATTCTAAAAATGGGCTTGCAGTAGCAGAATAAAATTGGAAATATGAAAAATGGAATATGTTTAAAGGTACGAATGTAATAAATATATTATTAATTTAAAGTAAATTATAAAATTTTCGACGTGAAAAATTATAGTACTGGTGAAAATATTAAAATTTTTAAAATATATTGAAAATTTAACAAATTGGCTTCCAGTAGCAGAATAAAATTTTAAATTTGAAAAATAGAATACGTTTAAACGTACAAATGTAATAAATATATTATTAACTCAAACTAAAGTTATAAAATTTTCGACGTGAAAAATACCATGATGTATAGTACAGGTGAAAATATTAAAAATTATAGTACACATTAAAATATTAAAAAATGTAAAATATTCTTAAAATTTTAAAAATTGGCTTGCAGTAGCAGAATAAAATTTTAAACATGAAAAATAGAATATGTTTAAACGTACAAATGTAATAAATATATTATTAATTTAAACTAAAAATATAAAATTTTCGATATG
Source organism: Phrynosoma blainvillii (assembly GCA_026167975.1). Taxonomy (NCBI): domain Eukaryota; kingdom Metazoa; phylum Chordata; class Lepidosauria; order Squamata; family Phrynosomatidae; genus Phrynosoma; species Phrynosoma blainvillii. Next base: position 15,688,338 of record JANUYF010000014.1, read on the forward strand.
AAAAATACCATGATGTATAGTATACGTTAAAATATTTAAAAATTTAATATATATATATATATATATATATATATGTCAAAAAATAAAATGCAAAGAATTGGTTTGCAGGACCGCACTGAAGAGTTTTCCCGTTTTTCACTCCCAATAAAATGCATGCAGCCCCCAGAATTCCCTAAAGAGAGTGATTTATGGGAAGAATTTCAAACACAATGGACAATAACTCGGAGATAGAAGTATACAAGTGTACACAGATATCCGCTCTCCTTCCTATTCCCATGAGAGATTTCTTTGTCTGGACATACCATAATGCAGAACAACGCAACTGCCTCAGGCAGCAGATGAAGAGAGGTGGGCATCACTCATTCCTCCCATTTGATTCCCCCCAGAACAGAACAGGCCAAATCACGGCAACCCCAAATCAACCATGCACCAAAAGAAGCTTTATTTCACTGTATAGCCCTCCCCCAAAAAAGAGAAGAGAAAGACCCCAAAGATGGTCAAAAAACAAAGCAAACAGAAAAGGTTGAAAAGATATTTTAATTTTATTTTTGGCATCACTGTGGCCCTGAAAGCAGAACAAGAGTGGGCAACCTCTTTCGACCTGGGAGCCAAATTTCATTTTAGAAACTCGGCTGCATAATTTGGGGTAGCAAATTAATCAATACCACATTGATTCCACAAGATGGCGACCTTCTCCTTCCATTATATATATATATATATATATATATATATATGAAAAGGAGACGTGCGCTGTCTTGCAATGGGGAAGGCGGTGTGATCTTCTGGAAGAAGCCCAGAGGACCCCATTAGGATGCTCCCCCTCCCACCGAATGGACCAGATTTCATCTCAGGTTCCCACTCCTGTAAAAATAATCCAAAAATATCTTAAAATCAAAAGCACCACCTCCCTCCCAAAGTTGGAGGCATACATAACCAGCAGTTCTGCAAAAAGGCAGCAAAATGGAAGGAGGTTCTTGAGGTATTTGTCGAAAAGAGTCCGGTGGCACCATGGGAGCATGGAATATGGGTTGTGTTGTCCCAGCAAAGTCTCCCATTCAGCTCCCCGTTCCATAACTTTTTGACATAGAAAGAAACAGTCCAGGAATGCTACCTTATTATCACGTCCCCCGTTCTGCAAAACGGCCACCCGGCTCTGTCCAAAGGTGACCGAAGCATGGTAGCATCTACCCAAAGTCAGGCGCCGGGAGCCATTTTGAGCACCTCTTGTTCTATACAGACAGACAGCATTATCGCCTGTCGGATGGTCATTCAAGACCCTGAGATGGACGTTGAAGTTGATGGTCAAGACAGCAGGCTTAGCGGCCGAGGAGGAGGTCCACCATTTTGTCCTCTCGGTGGCCCCGCCATCTTGGGAACAAAGACAGAAGAGAAGACTCTACGAAGAATTATTGACCGCCAGATTAACATTGGAGAAGAGACCGAGGCTCATATGGGTCTCCTCCTCAAATCGCACCAATGCATCGGCCATTTCTTCTCTCAAATTTTAGCATTTGGGGACAAATGTTGGTTCCTTTCCTCTCCAAAAACCATTTTTATTCCAGAAGGATTGCTTCTCCGGTAATGGCTGGAAGGGTTTAGTCCTTCTTTATTCTGTTTGAGCGTCGTCGTCGAACCTTTGGGATGTTTGCAATGAAACCACCACACCACAAAATAATAACGATAGTGATAATATTAATAATAATAATAATAATAATAATAATAATAGTCAGGGTTTCTAAGGAAGAAGGGTCAGACCCCGGCTTGGTTGAGGGCCGCGTCTTGACAGCCGAGCCAAGGGAGCCGAGGAGCCCATTTCCCAGTTTCCACCACTTGAAGCTTCTCTGGGTCGAACTTCCAGAAGCGGTCGTTTCGGAAGAAGTACACGAAGCCGTCCGAATGGGTGAGGGCCCCGTTGGCCACGGCCGGGACGCCCCCCCAGTCCCTCAGGGTCCTGGGATAGTAGGGCTCCACCCGGAGAGACCCTTCGTCCACTACGTAGTATTTGGGGCCCTTGAAAAGGACCAGTTGGCGGAGCGGACGGAAGTGGAGGGCCGTGTCCGGGTGGCGAGGGAGGTCTCCGGCGCTGCTGCACTTCCGGGGAAATCCACTCTCCAGCGAAGGACCCTTGTAGCGCCAGCATCGGCCACCTGCAGGGGGCGACAAAGTGAAAGAGTTGGACCACTCTGGTGGACCAGATGACCATCCCCAAGCTCCACCTTCTTCTGGTGATGTCAACAAGCCCCACCCTCTCATGAGGCCTTGGGGAAGATGACTTGTGGTCAGATTGGAACTCAGGGCTCCTGTGTGGTCAAGGGGTGGCGGTCAAGCTTTGGTCCTCCAGGTGTTTTGGACCTCATCTCCCTGAAGCCACAGTCATCATGGCCAATGGACAGGAGTTTTGGGAGTTGAAGTCCTAAGCTTCTGGAGGAGCAACATTTGGGAACCACTCTGATAAATCATTCTCAAAGATGAATGGACCTTAAAATAAAACGCTGAAGCATTTATGGGTATAGTAGAAGTAACTTTTCCAAGTTCTAGCCAGAAGTCAGTTTGGTAAAGGAGGACTAACCATTTTATACTACTCTGGGAAATGTTTGGGAAGCAAAGTCCTGGTCCTTTGTGTTTGGAAAACATGGTTTTCCAGGCAAAAACAGGCATATTCAACTAACAAATAAAAAGAAAATGGAATAGAATTAAGATAAACTTGAATTGACATACATACAAAGTTTGCATACATAGAATCACCAGAAAGCAAAAGTGCCACTCTCTCTGCCAAATGTGGACAATTTTGGAATATTCTGGAATATTTTGGAATATTCCAAAATATGGACAATTTTGGAATATTTGCATCTATACATCATGAGATAGAAATCTTGGAGATGGGAACTCATATCTAAATGCAAAATTCATATACACCTTATATGCATAGGTAGCCAGGAGGTAATTTTATACACAATATTCTTCACCATTTTGTGCATGAAACAAGGCTTGTGTACACCGAACCACCAGAAAGCAAAGGTGCCACTGTCTCAACCCACTTGGGGGGGGACAATTTTGGCATTCCAGAGACTCAACCTGCATTGCAATCCCATCTCTCAGCCTTAAATAAAATTGCATCTATCTGAAATCTGGAAGCAAGTTTGCTGCCTTTAGCATAAATAGGGGCCGGCAAAAGGGCATCTTCCACCGCTATTGCAACCCTCTTGCAAGGTAGGCCAGTGTCCTTATGTCCAAATTGCAGACAGGAAGGTAGAGGATGAGAAGCAGCAGATGCCAGACTTGGAGCTGGGAACTCTCCATCTTGCAAAGTGAAGCAGCCTCACCTTTGAAGAAATATAATTTCCCGTCTTCCTCGGAAAAGGCCGCGGCGTCAATGGTGGCGGTCAGCCCCGGCCAGCCGGCCTGGAGGAGCTGCGGACCGCTGCTTTCGCCTCCTTTGGAGACGGTCCAGTAATGGCCGCCTTTGAAGACCAAAACGTTGCCTTTGGGATCTGGAGGAAAATATAACCCAAGATGTGTGTCTGTCTTAGGGCACTTGGCCTTTTGCATCCGTCCAGAATTTACATTTTGGAAAGGAAAGGCTATTTGTTGCAATTTACAAAAAGCTCTTGGACTTTTGCATCCGTCCAGAATTTCCAATTTTGAAAAGGAAATGCTATTTATTTGTTGCAATTTGCAAAAAGCACTTGGCCTTTTGCATCCATCCAGAATTTACCTTTTGAAAAGGAAAGGCTATTTGTTGCAATTTGCAAAAAGCAACTTGTTACTACTACCTGCTATTCATTCATTGTGGGTTTTGCAAAATGTAACTTGTTGAGCTCCTTGTGTTGTGTTGTGTTTTGTTCTTAAAAACAATATATTCATCTAATACAGAAACAATATGTCCTTTTTCCTGGCTGGGAGGAATCTTCTTAAAATATCTCCCCAAAGTACTCTCTCTATTAAGAAAAGTGGGTTTTAGGTGGGATGTGTTGTTTTGGTTATGCTATTTATCTTTTGTATATTTTTTATGTCATTTTATACTGTTTTTCATTAGAAGATTTTAATTGTGTTTTTTTAAATATTCTAAAGTTTGTAAAATGTTTTTATCTGTGAGCTGTTGTTCCCTTTCTGGGAGATAGGTGCCATGCAAATAATAATAATAATAATAATAATAATAATAATAATAATGGAGCAGAATTGCCCACTTGTTACCCTGCAGAATAATCTGCTACAAATAACACCAATGATAGTATCTTTGCATGACTTCTATATTCTGATTTTATCCAAAAATAGAATAAACAGATTGGGTTTGCCAGCATTCATTTTGCTGGAGGATCTGCTTTGGAGACAAAACCCCGAAACATTCCTGCCAGCTCTCCATCCAAAGACCATCATTTGTGAGATATTTTTAAAAGATATTTCTTTATTTTTATAACATTATTTTTGCATCCGTCCAGAATTTACATTTTGAAAAGGAAAGGCTATTTGTTGCAATTTGCAAAAAGCAACTTGTTACTACTACCTGCTATTCATTCATTGTGGGTTTTGCAAAATGTAACTTGTTGAGCTCCTTGTGTTGTGTTGTGTTTTGTTCTTAAAAACAATATATTCATCTAATACAGAAACAATATGTCCTTTTTCCTGGCTGGGAGGAATCTTCTTAAAATATCTCCCCAAAGTACTCTCTCTATTAAGAAAAGTGGGTTTTAGGTGGGATGTGTTGTTTTGGTTATGCTATTTATCTTTTGTATATTTTTTATGTCATTTTATACTGTTTTTCATTAGAAGATTTTAATTGTGTTTTTTTAAATATTCTAAAGTTTGTAAAATGTTTTTATCTGTGAGCTGTTGTTCCCTTTCTGGGAGATAGGTGCCATGCAAATAATAATAATAATAATAATAATAATAATAATGGAGCAGAATTGCCCACTTGTTACCCTGCAGAATAATCTGCTACAAATAACACCAATGATAGTATCTTTGCATGACTTCTATATTCTGATTTTATCCAAAAATAGAATAAACAGATTGGGTTTGCCAGCATTCATTTTGCTGGAGGATCTGCTTTGGAGACAAAACCCCGAAACATTCCTGCCAGCTCTCCATCCAAAGACCATCATTTGTGAGATATTTTTAAAAGATATTTCTTTATTTTTATAACATTATTTTTGCATCCGTCCAGAATTTACATTTTGAAAAGGAAAGGCTATTTGTTGCAATTTGCAAAAAGCAATTTTTGCAAATTATTATTATTTTTGCAAAATATTATTATTTTTATAGCTGCATTTATAACAGTAGCCCCATTTCTTCATAGCACCAGATACCCCTAAAAAAGGGGAGAGCAAACTCAGGAGAACCCCTTTATTATTATAATTATAATTATTATATTGACTTTTCTGTCCCACCCTTCTCCCAATACAGGGACTCAAGGCACTGCGCGGCAAATTTAAAACAGTAGTTTTTAAAAAATGATGCAAAAATGTTAAATAAAATTTAAAAAGCAATTTTAAAACAAGTATGCACTAAAATTTAAAATGTATTAAAAACTCTAGACTTGAGACCAATGACCTTGCAAGGGCTGTTTTTGTCTCTCCACATCAACCTGGAAATGACCAGGAATTGACTTCCAATTTGGAATAGATCAATAATCAATATCAGTATCAGTATCAGTATCTGATGTGGAGAAGCATGGACAGCCCTGGGTCTCAAGTATTAGAATTTTAATACACAATGCTCTCCATATATATATATATATATATATATATATACATACATATGTGTGTGTGTGTGTGTGTGTGTGTATGTATATATATGTGTGTGTATATATATATATATATATATATATATATATATATATATATTGATGTGGAGAAGCATGGACAGCCCTGGGTCTCAAGTATTAAGAGTTTTTAATACTTTAAAATGTTAATGCACCATGCTCTCCATCTGGATATTCCCTGCTAGAAAGCCGAGGGTCCTTGGTCCAGATGCATCCCAATTTTGGGGTCCCATGCTCTCTCTCACCTGTGGTTATGGCATCGAAAAAGGACCAGCAGTAATGGGCGCTGAGGTTGCCCTCCGGACGCCCAGGACCCCCAAGATCCGGCCGCTGGTCCTGGAAATGGGCGAAGAGCTTTCCCGGAAGCTGGACCACGGATCCTCGAGAAGGTTTGCCTTCCAGCCACAAAAACAAAAAAGGGAATAAAATTAAAACCACAAAGTTCAGGGGAAGTTGAGACTTCCTTCTCCTACCATCACATCCTTCTCTGGGGCCTAAAATCTACCCTAGATCCAGCACGACAAGGTGGTTTGAGCGTTGGACTATGACTCTGGAGACCCGGGTTCGAATCCACACTCAGGCATGGAAACCCACTGGGTGACCTTGGGCAAGGCACACTCTCTCAGCCTCCTCAGGGGAAGACCATGGCAACCTCTCCCCCTTTCTGAATAAACTTGCCAAGAAAATCTCATGATAGCTTCACTTTGGGGTTGCCGTAAGTTAGAAATTACTTGAAGGCACACAACCACAAGAGAGGCACTGGGTTTTCTTAGCAAGAATTGTCCAGCAAGAATCTGTTGTTGTTGTTGTTGTTTCGCCAGTACCTCCTTCTGAGGCTGAGAGAGTGTGACTTCCCCAAGTGGGTTTCCATGGCTGAGCAGGGATTCGAACCCTGGTCTCCAGAGTCCTATTCCACAAGCAGTTCAAGTGGGATCAAACCGCTCTAACCTGTGCAATGCAGACCCACTCTTTGTCCCTATTCTACAAGTTCTGTCTTTGTTGGACTTTGGCCACCTCCTTTGCTTCCATTTCAAAAGTGGGGAATTTTACCGTAGAGGTTCTGGACGGCCAGGATGTCGTCCCAGTTGAGGACAAAGTCCTTGCCCAGCTTCTTGTAATAAGGGGACATGAGGGACCCGCGGACCGGAGAGTGCTCCAGGCCAAGCGTGTGGCCGACCTCATGGGCCAAGACCACAAAGAGGCTACGGCCCTTCCCGCCGTCCAGTGCCCAGCGCTCCTCGCTGTCGAAATGCGCCTCCCCTCGGCGCGGGAAGAAGGCGTGCGCCAGGGCACCCCCTGCAGAGGGAACAGAAAGAATAATAATCACATTAATAATAATAATAATAATCACATTAATAATCACATTAATAATCACAATCATCATCATCATCATCAACATCATCATCATCATCAACATCATCTCTTCCATTTTGGACCCAATTAAACTAACCCCATATCAGTTCTTCTATCCTTGCGGGTTTCCTTTATATATATATTTCATATACTTTCTTACTTGTTTATTCAAAGAAAGATAACAATATAAACCAGATTCCAAGAATAACAAGATATAGGTACAAATCTATGTACTGTGAATAAAAGCATACACTTATGGAACATCTATGGAAGTAACGAATGTTAACTATGAATTGAATGTTTATTATTATTATTATTATTATTATTATTATTCCCAGTACAAGGACTCAAGGTGGCTAACACATTTAAAACAGTTTAAGTTAAAGCAGTATAAAACATTAAAAAATACAATGTTTAAAAACAACAATTCAAACAATCAAAAAAAACATTACATTATTAAAATTTACAAATTTTGAACAAAAAGCAAAACAGGACCCAGATCAAGAAAAGAATGGAAGGAAGGAAAGAATTAAGGAAGGAAGGTTGGTTATAAAATATGAGGAAGGAAGGAAATAAAATATGAGAAAAGAAGGAAGGAAAGAAGGAAGGAAGGTTGGTTATAAAATATGAGGAAGGAAGGAAGGAAGGAAGGAAGGAAGGAAGGAAGGAAGGAAAGAAAGAAAGAAGGTAAAAAATAATGGAAGGAAGGAAAGAATTAAGGAAAGAAAGTTGGTTATAAAATATGAGGGAGGAAGAAAGGAAGGAAGGAAGGAAGGAAGGAAGGTAGATTATAAAATATGAGAAAAGAAGGAAGGAAAGAAGGAAGGAAGGAAGGTTGGTTATAAAATAATGGAAGGAAGGAAAGAATTAAGGAAGGAAGGTTGGTTATAAAATATGAAGGAAGGAAATAAAATATGAGAAAGGAAGGAAGGAAGGAAGGAAGGAAGGAAGGAAGGAAGGATAATATGAGAAAAGAAGGAAGGAAAGAAGGAAGGAAGGAAGGTTGGTTATAAAATAATGGAAGGAAGGAAAGAATTAAGGAAGGAAGGTTGGTTATAGAATATGAAGGAAGGAAATAAAATATGAGAAAGGAAGGAAGGAAGGAAGGAAGGAAGGAAGGTTGGTTATAGAATATGAAGGAAGGAAATAAAATATGAGAAAGGAAGGAAGGAAGGAAGGAAGGAAGGAAGGAAGGAAGGAAGGATAATATGAGAAAAGAAGGAAGGAAAGAAGGAAGGAAGGAAGGTTGGTTATAAAATAATGGAAGGAAGGAAAGAATTAGGGAAGGAAGGTTGGTTATAAAATATGAGGAAGGAAGGAAGGAAGGAAATAAAATATGAGAAAGGAAGGAAGAAGGAAGGTAGGTTATAAAATATGAGGAAGGAAGGAAGGAAGGAAGGAAGGAAGGAAGGAAGGAAGGAAGGTTATAAGAGGAAGGAAGGAAGGAAGGAAGGAAGGAAAGAGGAAGGAAGGAAGGAAGGTTATAAAATATGAGGAGGGAAGGAAGGAAGGAAGGAAGGAAGGAAGGAAGGAAGGAAGGAAGGGAGGGTGGGTGTGTCCTCACCAGGTCCGTCGAAGGCGTTGTCCACTCCGTCATTGTGGTCCCCGTGGAAGAAGGTCAGGCGGATGTCGGCCAGGTCGCCCATGGCCTCCCAGAAGACCAGGGAGGAGACGTTGCTCCAGAGCTCAAAGGCAGCTTTGACCGCCCTCCGGACCTGCTGCTGGGGCAAGTACCAGGGCCAGTTGACCAGCCGGTAGGTCAGGTGCCGCTTGTACCACTTGCCACCTGCACAGACACAGAGAGAGAGAGAGAGATGGCGGAGGACACCAAAAGGCCCAGGTCAGGAGGGGCAAAGTAGGATTGTCGTCCCCCTCCAGTACCCCAGGAAAATGCAAATAAATTAAAGCAAACAATTTGCCCTGGTGCAATGGTTTGGGCATTGGACTAGGATGCTGGGAGATCAGGGTTTGAATCCCCATTCTGCCATGGAAACCCACTGGGTGACTCTGGGCAAGTCACACTCTCTCATCCTCAGAGGAGGAAGCTAAAGGCAAACCGCCTCTGAAGAAACTTGCCAAGAAAACCCCACAATAGGATTGCCATAAAGTCCCGAATGACTTGAAGGCACGCAACAACAAGGTGGGCTTAATGCATGCACAGATCCCTAAGAGATTGCCGGATTCTGTGAGATCCCGGTGCTTTCCAGGATCTCTTGCAAGCTCTTTCCCTCGGCTATTCCTGTTGCGGCAAGCCCAAAGGCCTCAGGCACGGTGCAGTCCTCTTGCCTTTCCCCAAACACAGCTTCAGCAATTAAGTTCCCGTTCTTGAAAGATGACTCAAATATCCCAGCGTTTCTGCCCTCGAGGAGCTCTGGAGTGGATCCAAGCAAGACTCATGTTCCTTGGGAGGAAAGGCAGAGACTGGCGCAGGAGCCAAAATCGTTCTCCTTCGGGAATTTTCTAGCAACGAGAGTTTTCACGGGGCAAGGAAACGTGTCATGCAACCACACTATTGATCACCAATCTTATCACTATTAACATAGTTCCATGTCTGTAGTGCTTTTGGATATCCAGGGATATGCCAAGGCAGTCCTCAGGCTGCAATCTGAACAAAGGCGTGTAAGAATGCCAATGGAAAAGAGATGCGCATTCCTGTTTCATTCCACTTTTGCTTTAATTGAACCTTCTAGGATTGGCAACAGGATAGAACAGATCTTGACCTCCCCAAAACCCGTACATCTGTAACACTTTTGGTGCATTTCACCAGAGAAAAAATGCACAAAACCCTACCAGGAAAACATGCACAAGTTGTGAAATATGTGGAGAAAATACTTGAAAACGTAAGCACTAGTGTAAGAAAAGACATAGCACAAATGCACACAAATTTCTGCAAGTGGAGAGAGGGCAGATTTCACAACAGAAGCAAGTAGGACCTAAAGATCAAGAAACCAAGAGTGCTTTAGCTGTAATATATTCCTGCATGGCTGAAGGAGGGTTGGACTAGATGACCATCAGGGTCCCTTCCAACTCTTTGATTTAGGACAAGAGCCCTTTCACACTACATGATTTTAGTGCTATGATTCAACATAGCTGCCATGGCTTGGCCGTCCTATGGAGTCCTGGGATTTGCAGTTTAGGTAGGGATTTTTAGCTTCAAATTCTCAGAGTTTTAGTGCCTCATCAAACCACATAACCCATCGTCCCATAGGATGCATCCCAATGGCAGTTCAAGCGAAATCACAGGGCTATAATTGCACAGAGCGAAAGAGCCAAGATGCACCATAAAAAGGGAAAGAAAGAAGGGATCCAGCAGCACCATCAAGATGCGACCGGTTTATTTTAGCATGAGCTTCCAGGGATTTCAATGTACTTCTTGAGAGGCACTTATGGAGTTCGTACAAAAGGCAGAGATTTTGAAGATGGAAACAGAGTCAACCGGACCCAGAAGGCGTCCAGTTGCAACACTTTAAAAAGTTGCATAAGAAATCATTGCTGATTTTTGTATCCTAGTGGGAAAAGGATAACCAAAGAAGAGCAAGGAGAATGCAAGGGCTGGTAAGGAGAGAAAGAAATTTCGGATACAAATGCAGAGGGGTGAAGTTACATGGGGATTGGGGCGTCATGCCAGAAGAGGAGGAGGAGGAGGTCTGTGTCATTGCAGAAAACAAAACCACGTGTGAAAAGAAGGGCATGGCGGACGGAGCCTCTGGTTTTCTGCCTTGGGCCATTGCTTTGCAGCAGAAACAGATGCTGCTTTGTCCGGGGAAGATTTCAGGCCTTGCAAAGCAATGGTTGAAACATTTCCCATCTGGCTTGGCTTTCGGCACAGCCCTTCTCCACGCTGTTTTTGCTCCGTCGGCTGCCTAGGAATTGCATCGACCCCACTCCCAGCACCTGCCTTCCAGCAATGTCCGTATTATATCTTGCTCTGAGTTTATTTAGCCGGTGCTAAAAGAGCATCTCCAGCTTCCAAGGTGTGTCCAGAAAGATGGAGATCAAGCTCCTTGAGGAAACCTGGAGAGGAAGCCCAGCAAATAAAGGTTGAAAGAGTTGAGAGGAAAGATGATGGTCAGTTGTTAATGGCCATCTAAAGGACTTTAGGTTTTGCAAACTCAGGAGGGATGTGGCTTCATTAACGGAGTCTATCCACCTGGAATGGGATCTTCCATTTTTCCTACCATCTTTCCAAGCATTGTTGTCATTTCCAATGAGTCACATCTTCCTATGATATGTCCACAATACGAAAGTCTCGGTTTAGTTTCCTTGGCTTCTAGGGAGAATTATAGCTTTGTTTGCTCTTTGTTGGGAATTGCCGTCAAGTCAGATTTAATTCATGACAACCCCACGAATGAGAGACCTCCAGTTAGCCTTGTCACCAACAGATCAGGTCTTGCAAACTCAGGATTGTGGCTTCCTTGATAGAGTCTATCCATCTGAAAATGGGTCTTCCTCTGCCCTATGTAGTGTGGGGAGAATTCAGAGAAACAGCCATGTTCAACAGGAACATCAGTCTGCAAAGGGATCTTGCAGCACCTTTGAGACTAACTGTGTTAAAGAAGTTGTAGCAAAAGCTTTCGTACATTTGGTCTCTTTCCTCAGATGCACGGAGGATGCATCCAGTTCACTCCATGCATCTGAAGAAGTAGACCAAGTCTACGAAATTGTTTGGACATTTCAAAGCTGATGGCAGCGCATGCTGATTTGCGCATGCGATGAATGCACATTGCCTCTGTAGCAATTGCCCAGTGGGTTGTCATCCATGCAGATCCACAAACATTGCATTATGCTGGCATTCAGTACAGTGAGCCCTTGGTATCTGCTGGGTTTTGTTTCCAGGATACCAAAATCTGTGGATACTTAAGTCCCATTAAATACAATGGCACAGTAAGATAGCAAAATCAAGGTTTGCTTTTGGAGTTTATTTGAAATATATTTTCAATCCATGGATGCTTGAATCCATGGGGGACAAAATAAGTGGATATGGAGAAATGGCTGTATAAGGGTTGCATAACATAGCCCCGGTGGAGTATATTTACGCTGGTCTGAAACAATGTGCCAATCTATTGCAAGGAGTGGGATGATGGACTGTGTAGTAGCCCTCTCTCTCCAAATGGCTGGACCAGTTCTGGGGCAGTGTTCAACACCTTGGAGAGCTCAAACCAAGAGACATCATGGCTTCTTCTCCCCACGAGGACCTGCCCTCCTTCTTTCCCTTGAGGAAATAAAGAAAGAGTAGTAGGGTGGTGCTTGGAGAGGCCAGGAGGGACCCCAAAAGGCAAGGCGGCTTTGCAAACCAGAGGAGGAACTCACTTTGATGGAGGTCCCGTCTCCCGCGCCTCCCCTGGACCCGCCGTCCGGAGAGCAGGGACCTCAGGCGCTCCTTCCACGCGGCGTGGCTCTTGGCATCGTCCGTCCCGCATCGGGGAAGGCGCATGTGGCGCATGGTTGGGGCATCAAGGGCACCCGTGAGGGGCAAATGGTTGACCCACTGGAATTCCCTGGGAGAAGAGAAGGAAAGAGAGGCTCGGTTTGGGGCTATGACACTCACGGGTTTAGGATGGGCAACGGGGGGAGGCTGGCATGGGTGCATTGGACCCTCAGGAGACCTTGGGGGGCTGCATGCAAAAATTATGGTTCTGGGGTTTTTGGGGTTTTGGGGGTTTTTTTGCCAAGGGAGTCTGAGGGGCATTTTGCCATGTTTTTAGGCTATCCCCTTTTAATGCCAGGAAGGGAGCAGAAGTTGCTTTTTTGTACACCTAACCGTTTCAAAAAATGCCTCTCCTGGGTCGAACAAACAAATAGCAAAAATACACCTCCAACCTGTAACAATGCATTTGGGATCAAAAAAGAATTGCAAAGAACTTTGCAATTTTTTTGTAATTTTTTTTTGGGGGGGCACATGCTGCCAAAAAAAAAAAAAAATAGGTTGCAAAAATGGGCCAGACTTTACCCATGCTTGGTTTAAAGGATATACTGGCCGAATGGCCGTAATAAAATTGATTGATTGATTGGTTTAAAGGATGGGTGGTCAACCATGGGAGGTCTCCTTGGAGGGCCGTTTTGCTAAAGAAATACCAAAGCAAAGAGAAGAAAGCCAGAGGTACCCGCTTTGGAAAACAGAAGACAGTCCAAAATGCAAAATAAAACAAGAGCTCATCTCAATGTAGAGAAGAGGCAGTAATAGGAAAAGAAAAGAATGTGGAAAAGAAACACAGAAGGAGTGTTTGAAGATGGCCGGCTTCCAGAAGTCAGGGATGACATTTCTGGAATCTTTCTGCTGGCCTCCAGGCAATTTCGTCCTCCGCAAAGGAAGGAAGAAAGGAAGGAGGAAGGAAGGCCAGCCCCATACAAGGCAATCGGCCGGAGGGACCCCTCGGTGGTGGGAAAGGAGGCCTGGGAAGCTGGGAGACTCAGGAGGAGCGAATACGGGGGAATTCGGGGCACGATTCAGAAATGAGGCAACTGTGCCTTTCCCTTGGCAGCCCTCCTTCCCAGGCAGAGAGAGGCAAATACTTCAGCTGAAATGCATGAAATATAAGTAGAGTTTAGGAAAGGTGGCCTGTGTCTTTGCTTTGGACTGCAGATCCCAGCATCCTGCAGCTAGCAAGGTCACCAGCTTGCAGGCTGGAAGGCGATGGACAATGGGCAATGCAATCCATTCCGACCAGCAAAAGACTGGAAAACCTCCCTCCATCAAGTCCAGCTTGGCCCCATGGATGACCCCAAGATGGCCCACAAAGACTGGAACTCGGTGGACCCATGGACTTGGCTTCGCCTTAGAGCACCTTCCTGCCTTGAGACATCAAAGCAAAGTATTGCGCCTTGCACTTAATTGTTCTTGTTTAATTACAGCTCAGACCAATAATAAAAGTCCAACGATAAAGGAGGTTTAGCCGTCTAACAAAATTAGGCATTCTAGACTAAGAGGCTGCTAGTTTTAGCTGACCTTTTAGCTAATTTATTGGGATCATTTTGTAATTGATTTTGCTCTATATTTTTACTGTTTTGGTTAAAGTTGGGACTTGGGGGTTGGGAAGGGGATTGCTTTTTCTGTAACTTCTATATTATTGTATTCTTTTATTTTTATGCTTGTAACCCGTTCTGATTCCCTTTGGAAATAGGCGGGCTAGAAATAAATCATATTATTATTATTATTATTATTATTATTAATAAGGGGTGTTTGTTTGTTTGTTTGTTTGGTGCAACAATAAAAGTATAGATTCTAGTCTAACAATAAGGGCTCATAATTTTTTTTCTAATAAAAATAGTCAAATTATTGGCCTAATAATAAAAGCAGTGCATTTCGATGTTGGAGTTAAATCCAGATCTCAACCTTCTTAGATTTAGCAAAAATCCTACAGTCTGCAATAGGCCACATCTGACCATAAGGCCTTGGATTTTTTCTTTCTTTCTTAATAATGTATTATTATTATTATTATTATTATTATTGAAGATGAAATTTCAAAATTTCACAGAAAGGGACTGAAAGGTCTCCAAAGAGACTCCATCCCCTGGCGGCCATTTTGCGAAGAAGCCTGGATCAAAGGGAATAGCCAGTCAAGGGCAAGTCCATTAGGGATATTAATTTGAACCCTATTAAAAGAAGACCTTGGACAGCTCCCTTAAATTTCAGACAAAAACCCGGGGGTCATCCTTGCGCTTACCGGATGGCTCTTGAGATTTCTCCAGGAGGTGAGCCATCATCGGCCGTAGCAGACTCAAAGTAGCCGTATTTCTCCAGGAATTTCTAAAAAAAACAAAAGGAGAGCATTTCTTTGTGTGTGTGTGTGTTTTAAAAAAAGAAATCATAAGAACAGATGCTGCAGAGATTGCATTGCCTTTTTAGGAATGGAGAAGTGACTTTTTGGAGCCAGCCGTGAGCGACTCCAGCTTAAAAAGAGCCCCAAAAGTAGACGCAAGACCTGATTTCAAACTGGAACGGATTCCCTGATCCACTGAAAGAGGAGATCCCAGGCCTTAGTGTGCATTATTTTTTTATTATTGTCAAAGTTTAAGCCAAAATGTCTCCCTAAGACACAACAGAGAAGGATTGGGGGATGTTTCAAGCTGCAAAAGGCAAGCAAGCAAGCAAGCAAGCTTTGGTTTGCAATTCCTTCAGCCCCAGGGCCAGCAGCTCCTTCCCTTCCCTGTTCATTCCAATGCAAAGTCTCTCTCTCTCTGTTCTCGAAGCCCTTCCCTTCCTCTTATCAGTTCAGATTCCTGAAATAAATCCAGCCCAGATGGAGCAAGAGGAAGCCGGAGGACAAAGCGTGGGGCGTGGGGCTCTTGCTCGGCTGCTCAGTTTGCACAGGCCTTCCAGAAATCCCAGGACAATCTGATGCAGAACACCTGGAAGAAGGCATGAAAAGCTTTAAAGCTGGTGGGAAGAGGAGTTTGGGTTTTCTCAATGCCTCTAAAATTCCCAGTAAACTCTAAAATAGTTTTTTCCAGTAGTATATGGGTAGCAAAGCCTGGAAACCATCCTATAGTCTGAGGACTTAGACATTTTCCCTTCTCCATGGTTTTGGACTACAGCTCCCAGAATCCCCCAGCCAGCATGCTGGTAGTTGGTGGCTCGCATGTCAGTGGGGGGGAATGTCAAACCATTTTGGATTTTAGCCTTACACTTAGACAAGTCTTGCAAGCGCCGAACTTATTTCGGCCACAGGGTTCATTCAGCACCTTGGACAGAGCTCTTGCAAAGTTTGGATTCAAACCCGGAGCGCATTCACCGAGTCGGGCCTCGCCTGGAGTTTGGTTCTGGGCGCCTCTTTTTATGAAGGATAGAGACAAGTTGGAGCAGGTTCAGAGAAGGGCAATGAGGATTTTAACAGGAATGGAGGACAAAACCTATGAGGAGAGGGTTGAAGGAACTGGAGAGAAGATGGAGGTATGCCATGGTGGCCCCCTTTAAAAACCTCTCCTCCAGGGCTGCCCTAGAGAGGAATGGGTCTAAAGGTTTGAAGTTACAGAAGGGCAGATTTCGATCGAACGTTAGAAGGAACTTCTTGACAGTAAGAGCGGCTCAGCAATGGCTTAAACCACTCTCCAGCTGGAGTTCCTGCACTGAGCGAAGGGTTGGACTTTATGGCCTCTGGGGATCCCTTTGCGACATTAGGATTCTGATATTCTATTATTCCATACATACAACACTGATATGGGAACCATTTGGCATCACTCGCACAATTACTGCATGGTCACTATTTGCCCAAGGATGCCCAAAGTCATACAATTGGCATTTGTAAATGGGATTATAGTAGAGAGTGAGTTGTGGTCACTCAAGAGTGTGCTTGGACTTCAGGCTTGGACTTCAGGAGGTCAAGGTCCATATCCCTGCTCAGCCATGGAAACCCAATGGAGGGCCATGAGCAAGTCACACTCTCTCAGAAAAGGAAATCTGGCCAGGAAAGAAAACCCTAGCAGACGGTTGCTAAACATCAGAGCCATCTTGAAGGCAGGAATCAATGTGGGACCAGGGTTCAGTTTCTTACTCAGCCTTGGAAACTTCCTGGACGGAGCTTGGGCAAGCCACACTCTCTCAGCCTCAGACGTGGGCCATTTTGGCAAACCTCCTCTGAAGAAATCTTGCCAAGGATTCTGCTTGCCCAGATTTCATCAGAGGAGGAAACGGTGCCAACGAAATACTGTGACGCGATGGCCTTAGGGTTTGCTATGAGTCGGAAGCAAGTTGAAGACGCCCATAAAAAGCTAGATAAGAGCTAGATAAATGGACCATGCTTGTGAATAAGAACATACAAAGCAGGATGGGAAAATGATTGGGAGCGATTGGCGCAACGCTGCAAGGAAAGATGGACCGAATGATATTGCAAACTAGGAGGTTCAAGCAGGGGAAGACTTAGATTACATGCCCAAAACAGTATATTGTAAGATGCGTTCATCGAGGGTCAGTATATATACTGGTATATACTGGTAAATACTGGTATATACTGGTTGGACACGGACTGGTGAGGGCTACTCAGTCTTATCTGAAGCAAACTATTAGAATGCATTGTATGGTACCAAATGTTAATAATAATAATAATAATAATAATAATAATAAAATTTATTTATATACCGCCCAATGGTTGCCCAATCCGGGCGGTTTACAACATAAAATGAATACAGTACAAAACATATCCCTCCCCCCCCTTAAAACAGTATTAAACAGTTGCATATTTAAAATCTTAATAACAATTACATAAAATTGTAATTGAACTTCCCGGAGAAGAGAAGGAAGAATAAATATACTTAAAGAGAAGGAATATATACGTTCATATTGTATGTTTTATTGGGAACTGTATGTTTTAACTGTAAGCCGCCCGGATTGGATTACCAATGGGCGGGATACAAATAAACTTTATTATTATTATTATTATTATTAAAGAGAATATATACTCAAAGAGAAGGAAGAGAAGGAAGAATAAATATACTTACCAATATGTTCAATTTATACTCAAGAGCTTAAGAAAAGAGATAAGAAGATAGAAGGTTGGGATTTTTTAATTTTATTTTATTTTTGTATCAAAGGTGCATTGCTTGGTTGTATCGTTTGGTTGTATGTTTGCAATGTGAAGCAACGATAATAATAAAAGAAGACGATGCACATTCACACACCATAGAGGTGCTGGGTGCGAAGTCGCAACTTCTTTCTGCAACAGAGATTGCACCCTGAACAGATCAGCATTGTCCCAGGCAATGACCGGATGGACGCCGCTGCTCCGGGAAGTTCCTGCCGGACACGGCGGCCTGGATGTTGACACAAAATGGGGCCGTTTCCAGACAATGTGTGTGTCCAGTCTCTTGGAGAGATGTCCGTCCCCAGAGCCATGGCGGACCCTTGGGCCATGGGTCAGTTCCAGGATCCACTGGTCATTGCTGCTGGTCATTCATTCCCCAGTGACCCCCAGGGGATGATAGGTCTTCCGTTTCAGAGAAGGTCCCTCGGAGTCCCAAAATCCCACGGTCAATGGGGAGGAAACAGGAGAGGAGAGAATAGAGTTGGGATCCCTTTCCTTTTAATTCAAGAGGATTTAATTTAATTTAATTTAATTTAATTTAATTTAATTCAATTAACCCAAGAGGAAAGATGCAGAGGAGCACTGTGAGAAAATGTAGCTGAAACGTCAGAGAATAGGTCTGTAGAATATTTCCAAAACAAAAGGAAATATGCAGAGGAGCACTGTGAGAAAACGTAGCCAAAATGCTATAAAAATAGGTCTATCGAATATTTCCAAAAGCAAAGGGACATATGAAATGGAGCATTGTGAGAAAATGTAGACGAAATGTCACAGCCTATAAAATATTTCCCAAACAAGAGGAAATATGGAAAGTGTAGCCAAAAATGCCACTTTCTATAAAATATTTCCAAAACAAAAGGGAACATGAAGTGGAGCATTATGAGAAAATGGAGCTGAAATGCCACCGTCTTTCCATACAATATTTCCAAACCAAGAGTTGAAATATGCAGCAGAGCATTGTGAGAAAATGTAAAGCCAAAATGCCAGAGACTAGGTCTATAGAACATTTCCAAAACAAAAGGAAAAAATGCAGATGCCATTTGTGAGAAGATGCAATTTTGGGATGCTTTCATGGGGTTTCTTGCAACCCTTTCTTGTCTTGCGCAGAACGAAAAGAGGAGGGAAAATGGAAAGAAAGAGGCAATGAAAGAGAGGAGAGATCTCTCCAGATGCTCCAGGCCAAGAAGCCAAAGGTCACGCCGCCGTGTCCGGGCAAGAAATTTCGGGTGCCAGCCTCTTCTCAGGAGAGGAAGAGGAAATTTGGGACAAAGCGGTGGAAGGAGGAGAGGAAACCGTTCCCCCTTTTCCTGCTTAGAGAGAAGCCTTAGAGAAACAGAGCAATCAATCAAGAGTCAAGGCTATGTCCTTTTTGGAAAGCAAACCCCAAAAGTCCAAAAGCTATTGATCCAATTTTGGGACACATCATTTGTTGTTCTTCTGTGTGTCTTCAAGTTGCTTCCGACTTATGGCAACCCTAAGGTTTAGTGTTGGTTTGAGTTTTGGACTATGACTCTAGAGACCAGGGTTCGATTCCCCGCCCTGACATCCATTGGGTGAGTCACACTCTCTCAGCCTCAGGGGAAAGGCAATAGCGAAACACCCTCTGGACAAATATTGCCAAGAAAACCCTGGGATAGGTGCACCTTAAGTCAGAAACAACAAAGGTAAGCCTATTCTGGGGTTTTCTTAGCAATATTTGTCCAGAGGGTGTTTTGCTATTGTCTGCCCCTGAGGCTGAGAGAGTGTGACTCACCCAATGGGTTTCATGGCGGGGAATCGAACCCTAGTCTCCAAAATCATAGTCCAACCTTCAAACCACTATGCTTCAGGGTTGCCTAAGGCTTAGTGGTTTGAAGGTTGGACTATGACTCCCAGAATCCCCCATCCAAAAATAAAAAGACACTTTCCCACTCCCTGGTTTCCTGAATGCACCCCTGAGCATGCAAAAAGTTATTTCTTTCCCTGTTAAGAGGAGTTGGTGTTTTTTTTTTAATTTCCAGGTTTCAACATTTGCCCCCCCCCCCTCCATCTCACTTTAGACTCCATCTCCCATCATCCCTGGTGGGTGGCAGTGGGGTGGATTCTGGCAGCTGGAGTACCCCCAAAAAACACCCTTTCCCAAAGATCAGGCTTTCTGTGCCTGCCTCTGAGCATGTCCAGAGTTCTTTCCTAGCAGTGAGCCCCCCCCCCCCCCGCCGTTCTCTCACCTTGGCCTCCCTTTGGCTCCCAGAATCCCCCGAAGGAGACCCCCAGACCTCTCTGCTTCTTCTTTGGCTTCTTTTTCTTCCCAGTCTGGCTCCGGAGGAAGGAGGGAAAGAGAAAAAGAAGGAGAGGAGGAGGAGGAAGAGGAGGAAGAAGGGAGGCCGGATCGGGGCCTTGGAGCCCATCGCCTGGAAGAGGAGGAAGAGGAGGAGAGAGGAAGAAGAAAAGAAGGAGAAGAAGAGAAGGAGGAGGAGAAGAAAGCAGCCGCCCTTTTCTCTTTCTCTCCTGCTCTTTCTCTTTCTCCTCCTTCTGCCTCCTTCCTTTCTTCCTCGGCTCTGGAGCAGCCCAGCCCAGGAAGGAAGGAAGGAAGGAAGGAAGGAAAGAAAGAAGGAAGGAAGGAAGGAAGGAAGGAAGGAAGGAAGGGAGGGGAAAGGGCCGCCTGGGAAGGAAATATCGATTAAATTAATGGTGGGAGTCTTCCTCCTTCCCTCCCCTTCATGGTCAAAGGCATCTGGGGGGAAGAAGGGAAGGGAACAGGAGAAAAGAAGGGAGGATGGAAGAAAAGAGGAGAGGAGAGGAGAAGAGAAGGAAACAAAAGGAAACAGAACAGGAGGAAAGAGGAGGAAAATGAAAGAAAAGGGAAGAGGAGGAAAGAGGGAAAATGGAAAAGGAGAGAAGGGGGAAAAGAGAAGGAAACAGGAACAGAAGAGAAGAAAGGGAGGGGAAATTAAGGAAAAGAGGAGAGAAGGAAACAGGAGAAAAGAGAAGGAAAGAACAGAACAGGAGGAAAGAGGGGAAGGAGAAGAGAGGAGAGTACAAAAGAGAAGAAAACAAGAGGGAAGAAGAGAAGGGAGAAAGAGAATAAAATGACAGGGGAAAAAAGAGGAGAAAAGAGAATGGGAGAGAAGAGGGGAAACTGAAAGAAAATAGAAAAGAAAGGAGCAAAAGAAGACCAAAGGAGAAGGAAAGGGAAGAGGAGAAAAGAGAAGAAAACAAACAAACAAACAAACAAAAACAGGAGAAAAGCAAGGGAGTGAAAGAAAACAGAAGAAGAGAGGAGAGAGTAAAGGGAAAGGAAAGAGAACAGGAGAGGATGGAACAGAAAGAAAATAAAAGAAAGCAGAAGAGAATGGAATAAGAGGAAAGGGAGAACAAAAAGGAAAATAGCAGGAGAAAAGAGGGGAAAAGCGAACAGAGGGAAGTGGAACAGGAGAAAAGAGAAGAGAGAGAGAGAAAGAGAAGGAAAGAAAGAAAGAAAGAAAGAAAGAAAGAAAGAAAGAATAGAAAAGGGGAGGAGAGAGAAAGTGAAGGACAACAAACCAGAAGAGATAGGAGAATCCATTTTAGGCATCCAGGGAATGCAAATGCAGCAAGTGTGTGTGTGTGTGTGTATATATATATATATATACTCTCTCCCTTTACTCTCCATCTTCTCCTAAATCTAATCCTGCTCTTCTTCATACAATGTTTTCTGCATAAAAGTTGAACAAATAGGATGATAAAATGCTGCCTTGCCTGACCCTTTTGGCCAACTGGGAACCATTTTGCTTCTCCATTTTCTCTCTTGACCCTTGCCTCCTCTCCTAAGTTAAATATATATATATATATATATATTTAACTTAGGAGTACTTAGGAATACAACTTTATATATATTTAACTTAGGAGAGGAGGCAAGGGTCAAGAGAGAAAATGGAGAAGCAAAATGGTTCCCAGTTGGCCAAAAGGGTCAGGCAAGGCAGCATTTTATCATCCTATTTGTTCAACTTTTATGCAGAAAACATTGTATGAAGAAGAGCAGGATTAGATTTAGGAGAAGATGGAGTAAAGACAGGAGGAAGGAGCATCAAGAATCGAAGGTATGCGGATGACGCCATACTACTTGCAGAAAACAGCAGAAAAATTGGGAACAATTCCTGGGGAAGATCAAGGAAGAAAGCGCAAAGTCTGAGCAGAGAGAAAACAAAAATAATGCTTAAATAAAGATGGTTGGAGTAGAGCAAGTAAAACGATGGGAAGGTTGAGAAATCATATTGGAGATGATTAAAAGATAGGACGTAGGGAAATATATATGGAAATTATAAGAGATGGAAAATGAGTTTACAAAAGAGAGCTGGGGTTTAATAGTAATGACAGCATGGGAAAGTTGTATAATAATAATAATAATAATATGACCAAAGAGTAAGAACAATGGTATTTGCTGTCAAAGAAAATTTACGGAAGTTTAGTAGTATTATTTAGTAATATGGCGGATGTATTTAGCTTATATGTGGAAAGCTTCTTTTTTTTTATTAAGAAGTGTAAATAATGATCAATAAAATTATTTTTTAATAATAATTTTTGTTAATTAAAAACAACATAAAAGAAACACAAGGCATATCACAAACGTAAAGAACATACACACTTTAAACAAATATACTGACATAAATTAAACATCTACTAAATCACAAAACTTCCTAAAACCATCCACTGATTCTGTAATTGACTGAATATATAATTTCACTCCTGCTTAATAATTATTGCTAACTATCTTATTGCTATGTAACATGAAGAATAACAAAGATAAAAAGAACTAAAACGTAAATAAACCTCTACTTCGAATATTGAAATTCTTTACCATTCAATATTCAATACCTCATGGATATATCATGATCAATCAGATCAGTTTAAGAAACTTCATATTGATAATCTTCTAACCATGATATCAATTTAATCTTTCAAACCTAAACTCCATTGTTTTCCCCATTTCTGTCCTATATATTCAATAAAGGGTTTCCAAAATCGCTCAAAATCTTTAAGTGTTTTTTCCCTGCAAGATCTCTATTAATTTGTCACATTCTATTAAATCATATATCTTCGTGATCCATTCATTAATTTCAGGAATTGTTTTCTGATGCCGTGGCTTTTATTATTTAATTGTTATGATTTCTTCTTTAGTATATTGTCATAGGATTTTTAACTATGTCACTGTTTAATACTGTTTTAAGGGGGGGGAGGGATATGCTTGTATATTGTAATTGTTTTTATGTTGTAAACCGCCCGGATTGGGCAACCATTGGGTGGTATATAAATAAATTTTATTATTATTATTATTATTATTATTATTATTAGTCTCCTCTTTAAAAGAAGTAGAAAAAGATTGGATACCAGTGATAAAATATTGGAGAAAGGATTGGCATGGCTTGATTATATTATAGTGTCTTGCAATGGATGAACATTTACAAGAAGACTGTAAACTTGATATAAGCATTATGGTTTTGGGTTGTTTTTTTAAATAACCTTCTCTTTGATTGTTATACTTTTATTTTGTAACTCTGTTAGAGTAACTTTGTGTGACTTTATAGTAACTTTGTAAGAAGCAGATCCGTGAAAAACTTCTTGGAAAAGTAAAGATTGCTGTTGATGGTGTGATTCAAATACTACGTAAGGTAAAAAGAAAATAACAAAGTTTAAGAGTTAAAAGGAAGTATTTGGTTCTCAACTATTATGAAGGTAGAAGGTTTTCATTCTCATAAATATAATTACTTACTAGAAACGACTAGTATGTAAATAATACCATTAGCTATGTTTTATTTGTATGTTATAAAGGTTATAAATAAAATGTTAAAAAATATCTCCCTGGGAGCCAAGAAGATGAAGTTGAGGCTGTCGTACTTTGGCCACTAGAAAAGACAATTGATGCTGGGAAAGATGGAGGGATGCAGAAAGAGAGGAGGAAGGCCACAAGCCAGAGGGATGGAAACAGGGATGCCTTTGCAAGACCTGAGCAGACTAGTTGAGGACAACAGGAGGGTCTCAGGTAGACTCAAAGGCACCCAAGAACAAAGCAACTTCTCTTTTGGCCCTTCCTAATGCCAACATCCGGAGTTCAGAGAGCTGTGCAGCCTTTGCAAGAGTCCTCTCCCGGCCATTCATTCATTCATTCAGTCAGTCCTTTGCATCCCTGCCAAAAAGAGCCACCTGGGTCAAGATGGGATCTGCAATCCCCCTTCAGTGCCAATACCTGGATGAAACTGGAAGCCAACGCCGCATCCTGGCTCCGGTGCCTCTGCCCCAAGAGACGGCTTGGAGGAAATAAACAGAGCCAAGCATTCTTCCAAGACAGGATGCTGACTTCTGGCACGGATCCATAGAGATGGGTGTTGTGTGTTGTGTGTATTTCCACAGCATCTCCGGCCTCTTCCTCATGGAAAAGAGGTTGCTGTGAACCTACAGCTCTGGCATACAGGCCTAACAATCCTCTGCCTTTGAGGTTTATGACAAAGAGACTTTTGAAAACTTTTTCGGCTGGCATTTTTGTCCTTCCCGCCTTTTCCAAAAGCAAAAGGGTCCATTGTTCTCTGCCATCCGATCCCCCAGAACTTGGGAAAACTGCCTTTTTTGTTTTTTTGATTGGCAACTCCCCCAAAAGTAAGCCTTTCCAAGCTCTGGGGTTTCTATAAAATGGGATTCTGGGAGCTGACATCCGAAAAAGGAAGCCTTTCCAAGATCTGCCAAATGAGATGCACTGCTTTCCATTGGGAGATTCTGGACATTGTTGTAATAAATAAGTCAGTCACACACACTTTTTAGTTCAGATGGAAACCTGGCATGGATTTGCTGCCCTCCCAAAATGGAAGCCGCCTCCCTCCTAGGACTTCCCAAAAGGGAGCCTTCCTGAGCTCTGACCTTTAGATTGTTTGACAGAGGGGCTGGGTATAAATTATTATTATTATTATTATTATTATTATTATTATTATTATTTAGGTGCCTGTCTTGCTGGAGAGAAATTAAAAATACAGTCAGCCCTCCATATCCATGGATTCAAGCATCCACGGCTTGTGTGTGTGTGTGTATGGTATATATATATATGTATAAATTCCAAACAGAAAACCTTGATTTTGCTATTTTATACAAGGGACACCATATTGCTATGCCATTGTATTTAATAGGACTTGTATCCACAGATTTTGGGATCCCTGAGGGGTCCTGGAACCAAACCCCAAAGGATACCAAGGGCCCACTGTAGTTCACTTTGGCTGCTGCTACACTGCAAAATTAACCCAGTTTCACAGCGCTTTGCCTCCCGTGGCTCCATGCTATGGAACCCTGGGATTTGCAGTTTGTTGTGGCCCCAGAGCTCTTGGACAGAAAAGGCTAAATATCTCACCAAACTACAAATGTCACATTCCTTAGCATGGAGCCGTGGCAGCTAAAGCGGCATCAAACTGCATTTATTCTCAATCAATCAATCAATCAATCATCTTTATTGAATAAGTCCTCAGACCATTTCACATATAAACATAATAAACATTATAAAATAATAAAATAGTAAAATATAAAGATAAAAAAAATTAAAAATACAAAAAGATAAAAATATTTATATACATATGTCAAAGCATATACATAGAATGTCTTTAAATCAGATTATTCTCATCTAAAATTAGAGCAACACTCTAATTCAGGACTTTGGCGACCTCAACCCTCCGTATAGTAGCTGCTTTTGTTGCAAATAAGGCAACCCTAAGAGTTATGAATTATATATATATATATATATATATATATATATATATATATATAATATGAAGGGCTCAACAACCTGCAGTAATAAAGACAACTTGCTTTTATCATCCCTCACCCTTCATTTTTTGAGAATGGGAGTCAGATATTTCTCTCTGATATCATTATATATTTGGCAATGTAACAAATAGTGTGTGCAAGATCTTCAATATTTGAAGTACCACAAATACAAAACCTTTCAGAAAAGGGGAAGACTCTGAAATCTGCCCTGAAGCGCTCGTTGCCATTTGCTCACAGCCGAGATTGATCGCATTTATTCTGCGGTGCGGAGGCAGCCCTCGTCGTCCGTGTGTTTCCTCTTACCTGGCCTCAGGTGTGGACCCAGGGCTCTTGCAAGGAGCAATTTCTAAGCCTGTGGCATGAATCACTCCAGACAAGGCGCGCCACAGCTTTGCAAAACCAGCGGCAGAAATTCCCCAAAAAGACAAAACTCACTGTGGTCAGACGGAGCAAAACGGAGCCACTTAATCTCCAGGTTTGCGGTGCGCTCTTGTCTAGACAAGGAGCCCTCGGTGGACCTTGGCCAGTCGCCATGTAATCAAAGCTCAAGAAAGAGAGGGGGTTGGACCCCCAGAATCCCCCGTACAGGCTGGAGGATTCTGGGATTTGTAGTCCAGAAGAGTTAACACGCCCCAAGTTCTGCTCAAAAGAGAGAGAAAGCGCTCCTCTACCCAAGGCCCATCTGAGACAGGATAGTCTCTGGACAGGCTTTTCAGGTTCTGAAAATACTAAGAAGGGACTATTAAAATGCATGACAAGTGGGTTTGACAGTTGCTTTTCTGGTTTTACGAAAGTCCTTACTTGGTTTCTTTTTTAGCATGCGTGAACAGTCCTGAATCTGCTTTAATGGTATTGTAATTTCGGCAGTGAGCTTCAGCAGAGACCCTCGCTTGCTTCTGACCACGATTGCTTCCAAAATATCTAGAATTTGCATGTGAGAGGCTTACTATGAACAGATGTCTTGTGGTCACAAAATTGTGTCTTTGGTTGTTTCTCTTCTGGCAAACCAAGTTTCTCTAGTAGTGCAAGAGTCAAAACTTTGTCCACCCAGCGATGAATGGAGAGACCTTGCGGTTGTAAATGCTTCCACAACTGCTGTTTCTATTCTCAGCGTATACAGCAAGGTGACTGTCAGAGCTTCACTTAGGACATTTCCATGTGTTTTAGAATAGCAACATAGATTTGGGAGAGACCCCCAAGGGACATCCAGTCCAGCCCAGTTCTACCATGCAGATATAACCAAAGCCCTCCCATCCAGCCCCTGTTTGAAATCCTCCAAAAAAAAGGAGACTCCATCGTCCTCCGAGGCAGCACCTTCCATTGCTGAACAGCTCTTACCATCAAAAAGTTCTTTGAAAGTTTTAGGTGGAATCTCTTTTTCCTGTAGTTTGCATCCATTGCTCTGGGTCCTATTCTCTGGAGCTGCAGAAAACAAACTTGCTCCATTTTCAGTAAGACATCCTTTCAAATATTTAAACAGGGCTGTCATATCACTTCTGAACCATCTCTTCTCCAGGCTAAAAATGCCCAGCTCCTCATAGAGCTTCATGGTTTCCAGACCTTTCACCATTTTGGTTGTCTTCCTCTGGACACACTCATTTCTCAACATCGACTGAATAAACCATAAGGTACTTTGAAAGCATACATTTTGCCTAGTTATGAGATTTCAGTGTTGACTTGCATAACTTTTTACCCCAAAGGCTTTATGAAATCCAACAGTTTAATTGCATCCCAAGACGGAGAAACCACAAAGCTTCTAACACTAGAAACCGAATTCCTCAATGGGAAACACGGCTCTGTGCCTGCAAAAACGGCAGGAATTCGGTACCTGCACAATAGCTACCCCACAGGTCTCAACTTTATTTCAGAAACCCAAAGTTTCTAGTCCTTAGGGACTTCTAAAGAAAGCTTTAGTGCGTGCAAGCCATGCTGAGCCAGACATCCAGATGTGTCGCTTGGGTGTAGAAGCATCAGGACGGCATACTCAAAAAACACTGGCTGTTAACTGCTCTCAACTTCAACTTAGGGCAGTCTATGGATGGAGGACCTCCAAGACACCCTACCATCCACAGCCTCCTGCTCAGGTTTTGCAGACTCAGGGCAGCCAAGATGGCTTCCTTCATGGCGTCTGTCCATCTGGAATTATCTTCCTCTTTTCCTGCTGCCTTCGACCTTTCCAAGCATCGTCATTGTCCTTTCTCCTGTCTTCTCATGATACCTCCAAAGTACAAGAGTCTCAGTTTAGTCCTTGGCTTCTAGGGAGAGTTCAGGCTTCATTTGCTCTCAGATCCATTTATTTGCCTTTTTAGCAGTTTGCCATATCCACAGAATTCTTCTCCAGCACCACAATTCAAATTAGTTTTCTTCCTCTCCGCTTTCTTGACTGTCCAGCTTTTACAGCCACATAGACAAATGCGAAATACAATGGTACGGCCAACCCTGACTTTAGCATTCAAGGATACATCTTTACTAATCCAGGCCAATTGGCATAATCTAGACAAAACTGCCAAATAAGACCCCCGATCTCTTTCCAGGAATCCCACACTTCTGATCCAGTGGGTGAATGTGTAATTTTGATACCTCACTCCAAAGGATGAGTCACAAATGAAACGAGGGAAGGGATTCCATGAAACAAGGGTAGTAAAATAGCAGAAGAGAATCTCACAAATAAACAATCGGATTTTATTGTTTGTATTATAAAACATGTTCAGAGATTTGGCAAATATTTTACAATTTCATTCCTTCCTTGTCTGAAGAACCTGTGGAAGTTGACAGAGGGGGGGGGGGGGAATGGGGGAATGTTGGAAATAAAAAGATGAAATTTTGATGGATTTGCTAAAAAAAAAAGAAAAGGAAAAAGAAAAAAAGGAAAATGGAAAAAAAGGAAAAAGACTGACCCAGTCCCTCCCCCCTAAATTAAAAATCCAGTTTTAAGTTTAACTCCATTATCTGAAAGAGGCCATAGGGGTGTAAAGCAGCAGGCAAAACTCAGCCAGTTCCACTGAGAAGCCACTAGAAAGAAGAGAGGGGTGTTCACAGCTGCCTTCAGTAGGGCCTGTTACGCTGGTCATTCCTGAAGTCGTTTCTAGGAGAAAGAAAGGGAAAATCTCGTGACAGACTGGCACCCGACCCTCCTCCCAAAGAACAGCCCTCAAAGTTGCTCACAGCATCAACATCACACAATATGGATGCCATTAAAACATCTATGGAAGACAGAGAAGACAAACGCCACCCACCTGGGGCCCTTTCATCCCAAGTATAGCACTGTAATAATGAGAACATGCTGCGGAGGGCTGGCTCTGGAAGTTCAGAGAGGCACCTCTGCTGTTCTCTGAATGAGAAGACTAAGTTGTTGTTGTTGCCATGTGCCTTCAAGTCATTCCTGACTCATGGCGATGCCATAGTGAATCTATCATGTTTGCTCTGCAAGATGTGCCCTCCTGTCTGCACAGTTCGGAGATGCCTTATCTACCAGGAACCCCTGCTAACCTCTGTAGCCCCCCAAAGTTCAGGACTAACCTTCCTCCCATTTTGCCGCCATAGCCGCCGCCACCTCCGCCTCGGCCACCACGCCCTCGGAAGCCCCGATCTCCTCCGAAGCCGCCTCTTCCTCGGAAGTCTGGCCAGGAGAAACGCCAGGTGAGGAACACATGGACGTACAGACCTTTCCCCACCAACCATCCTCCAACATCTCCAGCCCTGTCCCAGTCTTTTCTGATGGAAAAGGAGAGGGAGAGCTTGCACATACCTCCACCTGAGGGACGCCCGTCTTCTGGCCTGGGCTCATTGCACTGGTTGCAGGAATTCCGGCGAGCAAAATTCATGTTGCCGCAGCTCCTGAAAGAGAGGAGAGCGTGGCTCTCAGAAGGAGCTTTGGAAGGAGCCCACAGGGCTGTCCTTGTGGCCCCAGGGGTTAAAAACATTGGCTCCTCTAAAGGGACTGGGGGCCATTTTCCTAAAATTAAAACTCAAGCCCCAAGCCTGTCCTACAGGGGTCCCCTCTGTGGTTTTCAAAACTGGAGTCTGAAAACACCTTAATGCCTAACTGGTGTTATTTCACACCTTAAAGTAAAAGTTTAAAGAAACATGAAGCTGCCACAGACAGCTTGGGAACATCAGTTAAGCTTAAACGGTTACTGTTTAATGGTTTGAGAAAACCAATTCACAAACATTAAAATGATCAAAGGAATTCAATTTTTTTAAAGATATATTATGTAATCCATTACTAAATCACTGAATATGTAACAGGCACATTAAACTACAAAAAAGGCCAATAATGAGATTAAAAAACAATTTTGAACTCCCTGCTGAAATATTTCGTGAATGAAGGGTAAAAAATTAAGAGATTGATCCTTAGCCAAGCAGCAACAATTACAATAGTTTTACTGTTTTGGCTGTAGCAGGACAGCAGGAGTTGCTCCCCACATCCCCACGATCCAGACCTGCTCCTGGAAATGTCCCTTTCTAAAAGAGGCTTCAGGAGAAAGACTTACGGGTTTGGGCAAACCCAATCGCCGCTTTTGGGTTCTCCACCTCGGCCCTGGAAGCCCCCGCCCCTTCCGAAGCCCCCTCCTCGAGAACCTGGAGAGAGACAACAACATCTGAGCAAGGAAAAGGCATGCTGCAGTTACGTTCCTGATACCACAAAACTGCCCTCTGATTCTTACCCCACATGCCACCAAAGCTGCTCTCTGGTCAGAGAACAGTTATAGTCAAAAGCTGGCTTAGGAAAGGCAGCACTGCCACCTACAGACCAGTGGCTGCCATCCGTCTCAGATGAGGAAAAGAAGAGCTACCTGAACCCTGCCACTTCTGGACTGCCACCCTAAAAAAATTCCCTGCATACAAACGAAGAATTCCAGCTCTTTCAAGCCTCCAGGGGCATCAGGTCTCCTTCAAAACAAATGGCCAACAAGCCTTATTCTGCATCATGGGGGGGGGGGGGGGGGGGGAGTCATGAAAGCAGAAATGAACTCCTAGTCACTTCTAGTTTTATTTTGTGATGATGGTATGGGTCACTGTGGGTCCAGGGTCACAAAAGCTGGCCCTGGACCTTCTGGCTGCCCGTCTGCCCACTCCTGATGTGAAAAGACTGGGAATCTGTCACTACCTCGGCGCCCACCACCGCTCCCACTGCCTCCCCGCAGGAATTCAGGCCGTCGGGTTGCAAACGAGACTCTGATGACACTCCCATTGAATTCCTTTCCTGAGAGAGAGAGAGAGAGAGAGAGAGAGAGAGAGAGAGAGAGAGAGAGAGAAAGCGATCCTTAGCCAAGCAGCAACAAGAAGTGAACAAGAGCTTTGAAGCACACATTCTTATCTGGTTTATTATGAGGAAAAATGCTTAGGAGGCATGGCCAGTTTAACAGGCATCTCTCTGCCTGAACCCATTCAGTTCCAAATGTTGAAGAGTGCTTTCCAGACATGCAGGACAACAACTCCCAGCACTCCAACCAACAACTAAACGAAGATGATGGGAGTATATATATGTGTGTGTGTGTGTGTGTGTGTGTGTGTGTTAGTGGTTTTATTTGTGTACGTGTGTCGTTTCCCCCCCTTCACAGGAGGTCCTGCATTCCTAACTTCAGCAAATGTGGAAGGCCCACTGTAAAGGGAGAGGCTGGATCTTACCATCAAACCAGTCAATGGCTGCCTTAGCCGATGGTGGGTCGTCAAAGGACACTGTCGCTTCCCCCTTCGGCTTGCCAGTATCTTTGTCTGTGTAGAGATTGATCATGAGTTTGCCTGTCTTTTTGTTAGTCTGGAAGGAAAAAGAGGGGGAGATGCTTTTTATCATCATCGAGACAACAGTCCCAGCCAAACAAAGCAAACAGCCAAATATTAAACAGGCTTTCCTCCATGGTCCAAAGGTCTTTGCTCCCTACCTGGCTGCTCCATCTTTGCCTGCCATTGCCTTCTGCCTTCCTTCCATCCTCCACATCCCTCCTCAAAACCCACCCTTTGAGGGACACCCTGTGTATTATGTGTGTGAAACTTTAAAGGTACTCCACTAGTTCCCCATCACCACCACCTTAACCATACATGCTAACCAGTTTCTCTCACCCACCTTTATAACACCTATTTGCTTGAAGTAGTCAGCCACCTGATCAGGTGAGACATCCTCTCCCAGTCCTTGGACAAAGATGGTGTTGTTATCAGAGTTGTCGGACTCTGAATCTGCATATTGAAGAAGGAGCAGTTATTTTTAAAGTCCAGACGGCCTGGAAGAGGTACACAAAACACCTACTGCTGCTTTGGGGTAAGGAGTGGAGTGTACTCTGCCTACCTCCTCCTCCTCTAGAATAACAGAATTGGAAGAGGCTACAAGGGCCATCCAGTCCAACCCCCCTTGCCATGCATGAACGCCCAATCAAAGCATAACCAACAGATGGCCATCCAGCCTCTGCTTAAAAACCTCGAAAGGAGACTCCACCACTCCCTGAGAGAGAGTGTTCCACTGTCAAACAGTCCTTACTGACAGGAAGTTCTTCCTAATGTTGAAGTGGAATCCCTTTTCCTGTAGCTTGCATCCATTGCTCTGGGTCCTGTTCTCTGAAGCAGCAGAAAACAAGCTAGCTCCCTCCTCAATATGACACCTCTTCAAATACTTAAACAGGACTATCATATCCCCTCTTAACCATCTCTTCTCCAGGCTAAACATACCCAGTTCCCTAAGTCGTTCCTCATAGGAGATGGTTTCCAGAGCCTTCACCATTTTAGTCACCCTCCTCTGGACATGCTCTAGCTTCTCACCATCATTTTTGAACTGTGGTGCCCAGAACTGGACACAGTATTCCAGGTGGGGCCTAACCAGAGCAGAATACAGTAGCACTATTGCTTCCCTTGATCGAGACACTACTATTGATGCAGCCTAAAATCGCATTGGCATCACACGTTCAACTTGTGGTCCACTAGGACTCCTAGATCCCTTTCACACGTATAAGTCATGTTAAGCCAGGTGTCCCCCATCCTATATCTATGCATTTTATATTTCTGCCCTAAGTGCAGTACCTTCCATTTCTCTGTGTTGAAATTCATTTTGTTAGCTTTGGCCCAGCTTTCTAATCTATTAAGATCATTTTGAATTTTCATCCTGTCCTCTGGGGTATGAACTAATCCTCCTAATTTGATGTCATCTGCAAATTTGATAAGTATGCATACTATTCTTTCATTCAAGTCATTGATAAAGACCAAGGCATCTTCCACACCTTGTTTTAACAAAATAAATTGCTATTTTTTTTTAAAGTAACTTTTGTTGCAAATCAGAATTTTGCTCAGAGCAACAGATGCAGCCCATGACAAATCTGGGGTGAGGATAGTAGAAAATGGCACTTGGGTACTCCAAACCTCTCTGCCCTTCCTCTGAAGGCAAAGAGCTGTGTGGGGTCCTGCACTTACCCGTGTCCGGCTTCTGTCCGTAATCCCTTTGACCTGGGTGTGGGCAAAAGAAAAAAAAATACAAAGGCCGTTTTAGAGACACCACAGACCCAAAGAGCCAACAGCCTCACCTAATTTTAATTCATGATAACAAAAAGAAGAAAAGGGGTGGGTGGGTGGAAGATATGCATTACTGAAAAACAAGACTGGCATTTGGAAGACATTATGATTGATCCAAGGTCCAAGTCAAAATTGGGTTGTGGTTTTTAAAACAGGTGGCCGTGGCATTTGCCACCCCGGCCTGTAGGTGGACAGTGGTCTGGCGGGGGCTGACCAGGCTGTTTGCGGCAGTCGTGTCTAGGCTGATAAATACTAGGTTGTCAAGGACTTGGTTGGTGCCACTCAGGGCCAACCCAGGGAGGGTTACCACAAAAACTCCTCATGCAGTTTGGCAAACCAACAAAAGGATCAAACCAACCCTGCCTCCCCTCCCCAAGGCAGACTTCCCATTTTCATTTTGTTACTGTTTTCGTTTCTAAAAAGCACACACATACACACCAGCCTCAGCCTCAATGGAAGACAAAACACACCAAAAACTGTTTCTAATGGATAACAACATGGCATTTGGTGGCTTTTTAGATTTTCTTTTGGCTCCTTAACACAGATTTTTCACTGAACCTTTTTTTTCCGTTGCATTTTCCGATGATGCTCAGCACTTACCACCAAAATTTTTGAAGCCACCTCGGTCACCACCGCTGCAGAAGAAAAATTGAAGAAATGGTTTCTTCTTTACATCTCGATACGCTGAGCACAAGGCCCAAAGGCAGCACTTCATGAACATTACTGTGCAGATGTGAAGACCTGTCACATTGCTTGGTACCCCAGAGCAAGACTGTCCCTGGTAGCTCCCTTCCCCGGGAGACTCTTTGATCTCATGAGTTAAAGACAAGCTAGGGGTCGAGTTAGGGGGACTTCTCCTGTTCCAAGGGCCAAATTCCATTTTGGAGAAGTTCAGAGGGGTAGGACATGTTCCACTAGCAGGTGGGGCCCAAAAGACCAGATCTTAGTTTCAGGATTTTAACAGCCAGTAAGAAATTTCAGTCTTTATAATTCAATCCTTTAGAATCCACCAAAGGGTAGGAAACCATCAAATGATGCCAACATGGGAAAGGGGTGAGGCTGTCTGTAGAATCCAGAGGCCAGTTTGTGAACCCAGAAGGGCTGGCTTTGGCCCCAGGGCCTGAGGTTCCCCATCCCTGACTTAAGAGAAGGGTAGCTATGTAATCATCTTGCCCAGTCCAGCACCCCACAATTCCCACAGAGCTGCCATCTATGCCTGGGAGACACACAACAGGTGTACAGGAAGACTGGAAGCATTCCACTGCATCTGGTACTTAAGACTACCTGCAGGACACCGGGGTCTACTTACTGTCTATCTTTGGTGAAACTGATTTATAAAAGTTTAAGGGTCTTTCATTACACCAGCTCCAGAAAATACACGTCTGACCTGACATACACGATGTTAGAACTGCAGCATGTGAGTGGCACTTGTGTTTGTTCAAATTCCCCCTCTGAGTTACTTTTTAATATATAAAATTTGCATTCTTAGTTTAAATGAATAGCGTTATGGGTAAAGTAACAAAACCTTCACTCAGCCACAACTGACTGGGTAGCCTTGGAGAATCTCACAGGACTGATGTGAGGATCAAACGGGAAGAGAAGCTTGGAAGCCACTATGCACTCCTTCAAAGAAGGGTGGGAGGGCAATAATGAAATCAATGCCATTGCATCTAACATTCAGAAACAAGAAAGTCCAGTTCTTAATTTCCACCCAAAGCTCTTCACTGCTGCTACATATCAAGAAGAAAGGAATGCAGAAGATAAGTGGATTAATTAAAGCGAGGGGTAAATATGCCTAAAGACTTAAGAATAACTTCACAACAACAAGGAAATGCCATGCATAAGTTATCTATTTACATCCCCCAGATGAATGTCTTCCCATTTAAGCAGTGCTCCTAAGCTGAACCCCCAAGTCAGGAGAGCCATCTGAATTGGGAAATATGCACACACTTTTAGTCATGTGAAGAGGGGTGAGATTTTCAGAGTGTTACAAGAGCAAACAGTTCTGGCCAGACAGAATCCCAGTTACCAATTACAAACACAGACAGTTCTCAGTGGTAGAGAATGAAATGGGAGCGATGTTCTTTAACAGACATGAGAGAAAGGTTAAATTTAGTTACTGACACACAACAGAAACTGTATCCTGTTATAAGCTGCTATTTTAATATTACGGCCTGCTGCACTGTGGACATGTCTCCTCCACCCTCAATCCAACTAAGTTACAACCCCCCCCCCCCCCCCCATTCTGGCTTCTGTGTCACCAAATAAAAGGATTTCAGGTAACAAAGCTGGGAAGGCCACAGAAGAGCCAACTGCCAAGCGCAGCAGAGACCCTCTGAGGCCTCTATTGGCATAAGGCAAGTTCAACAGGGAGCATGGCAGAAGCCAGAGAGCCTTATGGGGAGGTGGCACAATGGCCAAGAAAGCCAAGTATGAGAGAGCAGGGGTAGGTAGGCACACTCTGTGGTCCTTTTCCAGCCTCAAGACCTCCCTTTGGGGTTTCTACTTCTAGTCTGTAAGGGGAGGGAGCCATTTTTGTGACTGAAATAAATTAGCTTTTCTGCTAGGATAAAATGGAAGGTTGGAAGGGGACTTCTCTCTGTGCTCTAGAAGAGAACACCTGTTCTCAGAGTCTTTCAGGAGGGTTGAGAGTGGGGAAAAGAGGGGAGTGAGATCCCAATGGACTCATAGCACCTTCCCATTCTGGCTAAGCCCCTTTTTAAAGCCTACCAGGGTTGGGGGAGGCTGAGACAGGAAGAGGAGAGCTTCTACAAAAGGTAAAACCATACTGGTGCAGAATTTGTCCAAATAACAGTTGTGTAGCCTCGCACCATCCATGACATCAAGCTAGAATATAACAATGCGATACCAGCATGCTGTTTTGTGGCACAAACTGAAGAGGCAACAAGGAAGGTGGATATTTGTCCAAAGCTCACATGACTCAGACAAGAACCATCACTGGTGTTGTTTTATGGAAGGGTACCTACAGGAACATCAGTTCCCAAGAAGACATAGGAAAAGTTTCTATCTTAAAACAGCTCAGCCACAGCAAACATGAACCAAAGCCATTAACTCTGTGCTGGAGGAAAAGTCCACAGCGATGGCCTAAACTCGGGATCAAACCTCTAGGTACCCATGTATAACTGGGCTTTTGATTCTCCCGCCCTGAGAACCTATTTCAGTTCTTGTATCTCTGGACAGCTTGTCGTTCCTGTGAAGTCATATTTGGGAAATCTTAGGTTGTGTTGTGTAGGGTCTTGGGAATTGCATCCACAAAAGTCAACCTTTTTGAGCTCTCTGGGTCTGGACTGGAAAGGAGTGCCAATACAAGTGCCAACAGGAGATACAGGAGATTCACTACCTCAAGTAATCTTACCCCAAATGCAAAAAGTTTGAAAAAAAAAAGGCATCCACCCACTATCAAGTCAGTCCTATACGACCACCTATAGCTCTCAGGACAGAGTTCTTTACCTTAAGCCAGACATGGGGCCTCTGTTGTCAGAATCGAACCTGCTTCCACCTCCTCGCGGCCCTCCATAGCCTCTGTTATCTTCTCCATACCTACTTTTTTCCCGTCGATCATCTGAGGATGACAGAATGATTATTGCACACTGGCATAATGCAAAGCAGCCCCCAATGCCACTTTTATTTGGAAAGTATGGATGCTACTGGAGACCTATACCTGAAGTCAAGACAGAATTTTAAAAGCAGAGTTTCTGCTCACTCAGAAGTCTTAGCAAATTAAACAAGTGTCTTGCAATCCCAAGGGGTGTGTAATTGCACGGGTGTTGCCAGTTTAATACCAAGGGTAAAGGACAAAATGGTGCTGCTGCCTCTTCAGACACTTGAGGGCTGGAAATCAAGCAGGATAGGAAGTGGAACAGCATCTTCCACCACACTTGAGAGCAGCAGGCTAAGGAGACAATGGATGAGCCCCGTCCTCCAATGTGGGGACTGATGGCCACTCCCACAGCAGGAGGGCAGTGAATGCACTCTAGATTTTCAAGCCAAGCTTCACAAGAGCTCTCAGGGTGCTTACTCTCCCTGCTAAATAGCTTCAGCACCACGGAGAGCGTCCCTGCTTCCAGCCAAGGAAGGGCTGCAGGAACCTGGAATAGATTCACCATCCCACTGGCATGGGACCTGCCAGCTGCACGTCTGCATTTGCACCTGAAGCAGCTGCCTCACTCTGCTAACAGCCAATCTGGTCCCAACATCTTTACAAAGTTACTTTTTTTGGTTGAATGTTTTTGTATCACAGTCAACCCAAGGACATACCTTGCATGTTGTGGCTATAGCTTTCCTTCTGTTGCATCTGATAGGATGGCTGGCTCTGGCCATAAGATGACCCTTGTGGCTGGCCGTAGTTCGATTTCTGGTTGTATGAGCTTTGCTGCTGGCCGTAGCCCTGCTGTGGGGGTGGAGGTGGTTGCTGGTTATCGTAGGAGCCTCGGCTCTGGCCGTAGCCTGAGGACTGGTCGTAGGAGCTTTGCTGTTGTCCTTGGTGGCCGTAGCCTGACTGCTGGTCATAAGGCCTTTGCTGCTGGCTGTACCCTGACTGTTGGTCATATGAACTGGGCGGCTGGCTGTAGCTCGAGGAAGGGTTGTAGGAACCCGGCTGCTGCCCATAGCTGGACTTCTGGTCATAGGAAGATCTTACGCTGAAGGAAAAAAGTGGGGAGAACTGTTGCTGAAACTGTAGATAGAAGGGAAGCTGAAAACATGCACAGCATCTCCTGGCTTTTATCATGCTTATGAAGCAGAGCATGGGAAGATTCCCAGAATCTTGAAGGTACATAACAACAACAATTCCATCTGATAGACACTCCCAACTTCTGCTTGCGGAGAAAAGCAATTCTGGTCAAATCATGAATCCTCCAAAACCCAGGTATTTTAGGAAGATGCTCATTAAATATACATGAGTTATGCATGCTCAGATGGCTGTAGACTTCAGTTTTCTTTTTAACTGAGCTTATCAAAAATTTGATGCTGAGTTAAATAAAAGAGTCTATGCAATTTTGCCCATTTGGAGCTTGAGCTCACTCTCAGCTCCGCCAGCATCTCACCCATTCGTTTAAAATGGGGTGTGCCCCCTCCCAACTTCCTCCACACAAGCACCAAAGATTGGACTACATTTTCTTCAGTCCAACTATAAACAGTGAAGAAGGAACTGTCTAACAGGGGAAAAATACTGAAGAAGGTTTCAAGAGTAGACTTCCACCTGGTCTGCTGCTTCCACTGAAATCATCAACCCTCCCTCCTGCAATAGCAGCTTCATTTATATACCGCTTCATATTGCACAATGCAGTTTCTGTAAGCTAATTGCCCCCAACAAGTTGGCTACTCATTTTAGCGACCTCGGAAGGATGCAAGCCTGAGTCAAGCCAGAGCCCTGGCTGGTACTGAACTCCCAACCTTGTGGCTCGTGAGTGAGTGGCAGCAGTAGAGGCATTTAACCACTGCGCCAAAATAAATACACATACATACACGTGCATATATATATAGAGAGAGAGAGAAATAGAGAGAGAGAGAGAGTGCAGCACGGATGCTCCAGCAGGAGTGGAAGGAAATCTTGACTCTGCTGATGTTGGACAATGAAAGCAGCCACTGGATGACAGCTTTTAACTATGAATCTCTACTGCAGGACAACCGACTAGGCTGAGGGCAGCTGTCACAGTAGCACCAGTGTGCCACTCTTATCAGTTCCACTTATGGCAAAAAGCTGGTCTCCTTACCCGCCAGATGAATCTTTCTGTTGCCCCTGATTGCCATAAGACTCCTGGTTATAAGAGCTCTGGTTCTGATTTTCATATCCACCATATCCTTGCTGGCCACTTTGCCCATAACCTGAAGATCCAACAGGGAATGCTTTAGGTCAACGCTTGCCCCCTGAACAGTGCACATGTACAAAAACAATAGCAATATATACATGTCTGCATGCTCAGCCAAACCTGTCTGGGTCTGTCCATAGTTGCTCTGGTAGTTTCCATATCCTTGCCCGTAAGAACTCTCCCCGCTCTGCTCGTAGCCAGGATAGCCCTGCAAGCAATAGGAAAAGGACAATAGAGAGATAAGGGTGCCTGTCTTCCACTTGTTTCTCTTAATAAGTTACATATTGCCATCCCAAAGAGAACGTAACATAAGAATTAAAAATTCAATATGAAATGCAGCCTAGAATTTAAACAAAGCAACATGGAAAGAATTAAATCTGTACTAAACCAGCTTTAAGAAAACAAAACCCCACAACATTTATAGGGACTTTTAAAAATACTAAATGCCTCTGAAAATGTAGGGAAAAGGTTTCAAGCCAGCGTTTAAAAGAACACATCACAGATGTCAGGCCACTTCTAATGGGATGGCACTGCAAAGTCAGGAGACCATCACAGAGAAGATCCTCCACTTTTTTGGTCATCTGTTGCAAATTTTTTGTTGTTATTACTGAATTTGTTCCCTGCCCTAATTTGTAACAGCTCAAAGTCAGCTGAAAGTCTGCATGAAGTCCAGAATGAAAATCGCAAGCTGTATCTATCTGACATCACACCTTCTCTGTATGCCTCAAAAAAGGCAAAGAGTGAAGCCTCCTGATTACTTTCATGCTAGGTATGGGAACCCACTTGTTACGTACAGGTCATCATGCAGCCTACCTGTGGTGGCTGTCCATAATTTTGGTTTCCTTGATTGCCGTACCCTGCGTAGCTGGAAAAGAGGTACAGGAGGTTTTAAGTAGAACGCACTATAAGGCTTTCCTCAGAACACACTAAAAAGAGCAAACCCAGACCTTTAGCCCTAATTTAGCATCTTAAAGACAAACACATTTGTTGCAGAATCAACTTTCATCAGCCAGACCCCACTCCCGACACATTCTGGCCAACCACACACTCCACCTTGCTTCTTGCAAGGAGAAGAGATTTGAGATGACACAATGAACTCCTCTCCCCTTGTGGTGAACCATGCAGGCAGACCTTTTCGCCTTGTGGCAGGAGAAACGGAACTGCAGCATTAAGGGAAGGCAATAAGGAAGGCAAGATGGCTCATGTGGGAAATGGAGACAAAAATAATTTTGAGGGGAACAGACAGAACGGTAGTCAAAAGGAAGGAGGGGGGCTCAAGAGGTCCACGACGGAAAGGTATTGCACTACATGGATCATACTTGGGACACTCTGAGATTTCCTAGTCGTACACAATCATCACTGCTAGGGATACATACCTCTGTTGCTGATCCCCAGAATGGCTGAAACTTCCAGAATCTTAAAAATAAATAAACAGATGTAAATAGACTGTAACCAAGTTACTATCTGAAAAATTAATTTTATTTTGGATTGCTATGTAAGAGGCCTTTTTTTGGAGTGAGACCTCAAAATTCATTGTTTCATAAAGCCAGAGCAGTCTCTTTAGGAGTTCCTCGTTTATTGG
This sequence comes from Phrynosoma blainvillii, assembly GCA_026167975.1. Classification (NCBI taxonomy): domain Eukaryota; kingdom Metazoa; phylum Chordata; class Lepidosauria; order Squamata; family Phrynosomatidae; genus Phrynosoma; species Phrynosoma blainvillii. Next base: position 15,728,637 of record JANUYF010000014.1, read on the forward strand.
TGCCCCAGGCTCTCTTCCGAAGAGACATGAAAATTTCACTGACTCCGTCCCACTTTTAGACCACAGAAGGGAATAATGTACTGCAAATGGGTCTTCCTCAGACATTTTTATCCCTTTCATAGAAGGCAATTTAAAAACAACACCACCACACCAAAGTATGAGGTACTTGTGGTTGAAAAGACATAGCCACCTTGAGGCCTATCCATGGACCTCAATAGGTTGCCCACCCCAGATCCCTCTCTACCTGCCCCCAATCTTTCGAAAAGACAGCAAGCCTTGAGGGAGGGAGCGTGAAACGTATAAACAGGCACATAAGGTAAAAATATTAATACTAATTAAAATTTCCACCTCAAAAACAAAAGCAAAAAGATGTTTGGAAAGAGAGAGTCCTGGTGATTAAGACCAAAGGCCTCCTAGGCCTGCCATTCTCCTGGCAGAGTAACCCACCAGATGCCCATGGGAAACCCACCAGCAGCCCCTGAAGGTGGCTCCATCTTCTCTCCCTCTGTCCTCCTCCAAATGAAAACACAGAGGCACAGCAGAGGTGAAGTGTAGCCACCTTGGCTAGTAGATACCCACTGTCCCAACCTCCGTGAACTTGCTAAACCCACAAAGACCAGAGCATAGGAATAGGATGAACCACCAAAGTTCCCGAGCTTCAACTCCCAACAGGTGATGGTGAGGAATGCTGGGAGTTGCAGTTCCACAACACCTGTTGGGCCACACTACTCCCACCTCCCCCAAGAAGGACAGGAGGTTCAGAGGTGGGCAAACGTTCAAGATACTTGACCATCACTGACTGGAGGGTGACTGCTGTTGTTTGCAGACCCTCCACTTGAGAGTTGACAACTGTCCTGCATGGCATGGGGTTGGACTGGATGGCCCTTGAGGTGCCTTCCAATTCTATGATTCTGACAGGAGATAGGTGACTGAGAGGGAGCCTGGTGGTTGCCTCCATTGTTAAGCGTGGCTTCAGGCCCAGTGACTAGGGTCCAAAACAGACTGCAGAAATAATCCAGTTTGAGACCGCTTTAACTGCCCTGGCTCAGTGCTAGGGAATCCTGGGAACTGTAGTGTTTGTGAGATGTTTAGTCTTCTCAGTCAGAGAGTTCTGGTGCCACAATAAACTACAACTCCCAGGATCCAACAGCATTGAGCCAGGACAGTCAAAGCGGTCTCAAACTGAATTATTTCTGCAGTGTGTTGGCAGGATGCTATAAATAGCTCCCATGGGACTACATTTGCTATTTAATTCTAATGCAAAATCAGCTGCCACCACACTCGAGTGCTTATGCTGAAGACAGCAAGCCCTTCTTTACACCGTTTATGTGCTGCAGAAGTCGTCCTCTCTTTCCAAAAATGATTCTGATTTTCTCTCCACCCTTCCACGCTGAGAGACCTAGTTCCATCATAAACAGCAGTTAACAACAACAACAACAACAACAACCACCAGCTAAGAACCCAAAGAGGGGTTTTTCCTCGCAGTAGCCACACCATGGATGCCACAAAGCCTCCAACGCAAGTTTTGCCAGAGGAGCCAGAAGAGCCATCAGCCTCACGGGACAGATGGGGGCCTCCAGTGATGGTGGTACAGCCCTGGACAGAGCGGACGGCTGAGCTTGGGGGAGAGAAAGCGGAGATAGCAGTGCCCCTTGCGTTTTGGAATGGAAAAGCAACCGAGTCCCAGTCTGGTTCTTTTACAAAAGACAGAAAGCACCAACTACTCAGATAACCGTGTTGGCTGGGGGATTCTGGGAGCGGCAGCACAAGAACCATCGTCAGAGGTAGACAGAATCCAAAGATATAGCCATGGTAGTACACAGAGGGACCTTGTAGCACCTTTGAGACTAAACTAAAGAAAGAAGCTGGCAGCATGGGCTTTTGAAGACTTAAGTCCCATCATCATAGGGGGGGGGGGTGCAGACTGCCAGAAACAGTGCAAATTGAGTCCACTTTAAGAGTTAGGGTTAGTGCTAGGGAATCATGGGAACTGTATTTTATTGTGGCACCAGAGCTCTCTGACAGAGAAGGAAGGCTCAATGTCTCAGAAAAAAAAAAAATTCCCATGATTCCCTAGCACTAACCCTAACCCTTAAAGTGGACTCAATTTGCACTATTTCTGGCAGGCTGCAACCCCCCTAAGTTAGTTAGAAATGCATCTGAGGAAGCAGACTCGAGTCTAGGAAAGCTCCTACTGCCAACTCCTTTCTTTCTGTTGGTCTGAAAAGTGCCACGCGATCTCTCTACATTTTCAGAGGGACAGCCATCTTAGTCAGTTTCAGCACAGCAGAAAAAAACTGTTCATATATGAGATGATTTATATATGAGAATAGCTACAAAAAACCCTTAAATTAAGAAGTCAATTGATGAATGAGGAATATATATTTATGTATATAGAAAAAGTATAATCCATGAGTCAAAGTAAATATAATAAGAAAAGGATAGAGTATAATGATATAAAGTAATAACACAAAAATATTATTGTGAATATAAAATGTTAATTGCATTTTATTTGTACTCAGTAAAGATAATATTTAAAAGAAAGAATGAAACTGTCTGCAGTGGTTCCCAAACCTTGGTTTTCCAGATGCTTTGGAGTTCAGCTCCCAGAATCCCCGGCTGCTGACCAAGGTGGCTGGGGATTCTGGGAGTTGGGGGTCCAAAACACTTGGAGGAGCAAAGTTAGGGAAAGGCACCACTAGCCCCTCTCCTATCCCCAAACCTGGAGTTAATTTTACAGAATATATATCATCGTTCTTATTATTGACACACAAAAGCAGCAGGAAGGCAAGGACCCTGCCGCGCATGCGCAGAACGCTCCAGCCAGCGCCGGTGGAAAGGGACGAGCGTCCAGGAGCAGCGCCACTGCGCAGGCGCGGCCGGGTCCAAGATGGCGGCGGCCAAGCCGAGCGCCGTCCCGCTGAGCGCTCCCGCCTCCGGCAGCCGCCACGCCCCTCTCCCAGCCCCAGCCCCGGCCTCCCTTCATCCGACGGCGGGGAAGCGAACGAGCGGCCGCCTTACCGGACGCCATTGCGGTCTCTAGCTCCAAACTCGGAGGAGAGGGGATGGGAAGCAAAAGGGCCCCAGAGCCACCCGCTCCGACGGCCGCCTGCTTTCGACTGACTGAGGGACGGCCCGTGGCGTCACGACGTCGCTGACGTCACCGCGACTGCGGCCCGGCGCAGCCAATCAGGGCGCGCGGCGCCTACCAAGTCGGAGGCTCTCTCCAGGAAAAGAGGGGGAGGCGTTGAGTGGGATGTACCAATTGGAGCGCTGGAATGGGGGGGGTCTATGTGAAAGAAAGGGAATATGGAATATCAAACGAAGAAGGGGTGGGTTGCACCATTGTGGTCCAGTGGAGGGGGGAGGCACAAAGTGGAATGTACCATTGTGGGCCCGGGGAATAAACTAGTTTGATGTCTTTAAAATCAATAAGTGGTTCACTTTAATTTATAGAATAATTAATAATTGTTTGTTGAAACATTATTTTAAATAACTATTACAAATAAAAATATTTTTAAATTAGAAACCCGTTAGAATGTGTTTATATATGTCTATATATATATATATATATATATGTGTGTGTGTGTGTGTGTGTATATATATATATATGTATATCTTTGTAGGTTTTATTTGTTTATTTCATTTTATTTCATTTAGTTATTTTATTTGTAGTGTAATACATGGTTTGTGATAATTTATAGAACAAGTAATATTTATTTGTTGAAACAGAATTTTAAATATAAATTACAGTATATGTAATGTAAATGTTATAGTAATTTCAGTTGATTGTCTATTTGTATTGTTTGTACTTTTTTTAAATCGATAAAATTATTTAAAAGAAATAAAAGAAGCAGCCTCCCTCTTCTTTTATTGGTCAGTGGATTGATTCTCTTGCCTTCTTCTGAGGGCCACTTCTTCTTCCTCCTGGGCTTTGAAAACTCTCTTCTCTGGAGGCTCGCAAGTGCCTCATAATAGCATTCTCTACACTTTTCTTATCTCTGCGGCCGCCGCCATCTTGCCGTCTCCATGGAAACGCGGCCTAGCGGGCACGCTGAAGCCTGATTTGCGAGGAAATAAAAAGGCGCCGGGGATGGCGGAGGCGGCCTGGAACGAGGACACCGGAGTGGCTGTTTACCGGTCCCGGGATCCCATCGGAAACCTCCGCCTCAGGTGGACAGACTTCGCTTTCTCCTAGTCTCTTTGCGGCCTAGTCTCTTTGTCTCCAACCTTAAATCCTTTCTTTCTTTCTTTCTTTATTACTGGTAGCCCATACATTGGCAATACTCGCCAGTCATTGACAGTCCATGGCTTCCCATCCTTTTGGGGGCGCACTTGGGGAAGCACTGCAACTCCCATCATCCCCCCTCTGCAGCCTGGACTTGGGATAATGGGTGTTCCAACTCCAACAAGGGATGGAGGACAACAAGATGCCCAGCTTTGGCTTATGCATGCTGGTGGGAACGGGGGGGAGGGGGGGGAGGCTTCTGGGAGTGTTACTGCTAAAAAAAGTAACTTCCCCAAGCTTACCACAGCTTTGCAAAATCTATTAATGTAACAGAGAATAAGAAACTCAACGTTTATGCAAACAAACAAACAAATAAAGCTCAGGATTTAGGATTTGTGCACCCAAAGCAGACTTTGCTTGTTTGTTTGGATTCCTATTTGTTGTTAAAAATTGTTTTTCTTCCATAGTTTTGAAACTTTAAAATGTTGCAAACAGTAAAAGATGGTGTTGACTCCACAAAAGCTCCTGCAAAAGAATAGTTTCCAAAGGGAACTTGGTTTTTCCCTCTTTGTTGTAGTGTCCAAATTGCACCAGGGCTTCTCCAGGGCTTGGGAAAGTTACTTTTAGGGAAGACCACCTGGTCCTTTTTCTTAGTCTTGACCTACAGCAAACCCACTGAATCCATGGGATCCCGGTCAACGGGTCTGCTTTGGTTGGGAATAACAATAACATTTAGAAAACATCGCCAGGAGTATCTACGGTAGCCGTATACCAAAATACAAGAGCATCCAGAATCCACAAATCAGGGATACTTTTTTCAGGCCAAACCAAATATATAAAATACATGTTGCAAGCTGTCAGAGCAGGACTGTGACTATATATTGTATATATTCTTCTGTATAATTTTTAGCACTTTTGCCTAATGAAGAAGTCAGTGGAGCTTTGAAAGCTTACATCATGTATATTGTGCATTTTCGTTGGCCCAATAAAGGTATCCATGTTTGGTGGATTTTGGATCAGTGGGGCTTCCAAAGCTTGCAACATGTACTTCTGTGCATTTTGGTTAGCCCAATAATGGTATCGCTGTTTTGTGGGTTTTGAATAACACGTAGGCCGGGGGAATGAATCAGGTGGCTCTTGATATCACTGGACTGCTGTTCCCATCCGCCTTGTGAGGAATGCTGGGAGCTGGAGTAGGGCCACAGGGTCCCTACCCCCTCAGGCAGCATGACCATTGGAGTTATATTCCTCCAAAAAGTAACTCAGCGGGAGACTGTGGTTATCCCTGACCTTCAGGCCGCCTTCCACAGCCCTTCCAGGCTCTCCTCATCCATTGTGCTTTCCTCCCTTGCAGGGTCAGCCTCCGGCGGGTGACGTCCACCAGCCTCCTCCTGCAGCAGCTACAGGCGCCCTCCGGCCAGCAACTCATCGGCTTGGCCACCCTCGGCCCCCACAACACAGCGGCAAGTGAGTGTGGGGTCTGGCCAGTCAAAGCTACACGGATGCTCATTGGCACGAAACGCACAGGGGCAGCCTTTCCTCATTTTGTAACTTGAACTAGTCATATTATTTGGTACCAAAATTTCCTTGCCCAGGCCTTGTTCAGTGAGGTATATACCTGTATTATCCCTGCCCCACTGGCATGGAGGGCACCAACCCTTTGCTGCTGACCATGATCATACCCGTCGATCCTCTTGTTGTCTTCCAGGTGGCCATTGTCCGGAGGAGGAGAAAGAAGAGGCAGTGATTGGCTGGCAGGAGAAACTCTTCAGCCAGGTGACTGGCCAGGAGGGATTGGTTGCTTTGCTAGCACTTTCCAGGGGCTTTTGTTGTCGTTCTTTCATGCATCTTTGCAGTGGCCCTGTAAGGTCAGCCACAGGGAGATTGTCTTTTCCTTGACCACACAATCAAGATCATATAGAATAACTGAGCTGTGATTTGAACCTGGGTCTCTTGCACCCACACCCTGCTCCTGTTCTCCCATTCTCTGTCCCTCCCTCTCTCCCCAGTATGCACTGGTCAGCCACACACTCCCAGTACCACTCTGGGAGGAGAAAGATGCTGGGGGATAGGGGAGACTTGGCACCTCCATCTTCAAGCTTTCTTTGCCTTCTGTTCAGTTTGAGGTGGATCTCTACCAGAATGAATCTGCCTGCCGGACCCCCCTCGACCGACAGTACCACCAAGACATCCTGAAGCTGGAAGAGTCTGGGGGAAGAAAGAACACCCGCATCTTCACCTACACGGATCATGACCGCTTCACCAACCTGGAAGAGGTGCCCACTTTTTCTTTTCCAATTCCTGGAGTGCAGATGGAGCAGCCTACCCATGGCACAGGATGCCACTTCCTCTTATGTCTGATGACTTCCTTCCCACATTGTGTTTGGGTGGCAGGAGGGGAGGGGGTCTTCTCTAAGCAAGCAAGAAACATTTGGGAGGGATTGTCTTTCAAATGTCAGCAGTGTTTCTCTGTATTTCATTTGCCTGAAGTCATCAAAGAATGACAGCAGTTGTACCCCTTTCACAGATGGGAAAAGGGAGTTTTGGGAGGAAAAATTTGCTTGAAGAGGGAAAGGGCAAAGGAGGAGTACCTCACTCTGCCTCCCTGTCTTCTACCAGCACTGCCAGAGGGTGACCACATCTGCCGACGAAACGCCATCCTACTTGGCCGAGCGCATGGCCAATGTGAGGAGAAGGCGTCAGGAGCGCAGGCCTATGTGAGTGGGGCTGGGAGGTGACCTGGGTTGGTCGGGGGGTGTGGGTGGGGGAAGGAATCTTGCTTTGTTATGGGTAATGGGGTGTTCTGCAACTCTCCCTTCCCACCCCTGTGTCTCCTCAGAGAAGGAACCGGCCTGAAGTCCCGAATCATCACCTGGGAGCCATCAGAGGAATTTGTAAAAAACAACCACGTCCTCAACACCCCTGTCCAGACCATGTACATCATGGGGGACTTGGGACCCTTGGGCAAGTGAGTCTGGGCTCCTGGAAAGGCAAAGTGCATCCTGCCCCAGGTGCCTCTCCTGCACAGGCCCTAAAGGCCAATTGCTCCTCTTGGCTTGGGTCAGAGCCTAGCAAATGAGGTGGGCCACTGGTGTTCACCCATGTCTGGAGTTGACAGATGTAGCCATGTCACCAGTCCCGTTGGGGAACAATAACCAACAAACTCTTGGCATCTGGATCAACTCTGCTATGGCCTAGAGAGGAGGGTTAAAGGTCTCTCCTGCCTCCTGGCTCTCTTTATTGAGGCTTCTGCCTTGGTAGCAGAAAGCTCCTGGTTTTGAGTTGGGAAGTTCACACCATGCCTTCTTCCCCTCTCTCTTTGCTCATGCCTTCCACCCAAGCAGACTGTTCTTCCACTCATCCCCATGACATCATTTTCACCCAGATCCCCCCACAGGCTCGGCTGCCGGGAGTACGAGCATGTCCTCTGCACCATCAAGGTGGACAGCAATGGTGTCATCACTGTCAAACCAGATTTCACTGGCACGAAAGGGCCGTACAGGTGAGCAGCTGGCAGGAGATGTTAGAGCCCAGGTGGCTCACCATGAGAGGGAAGATGGGGGGGGGGCTGAAGGATGGTGCTGACAGAGCAGTACCCTCCTGATCTCTGACTCTTTGCCTGTGTTTTGGGGTCTACAAAGGATTGAGTTGGAAGGAGAGAAGCGGGAAGTGTGGAGCTTCACCTTGGAGAATGCCTCGCCCCAGGTGGAGGAAGAGGAGGCGGCCCGGGAGCAGCGCGTGTTCAAGGATGTAAGGGCGACCATCTTCTACCCTGGAAGTGGGAGGGGAGCGCTGGTGTAAATCAGATTCATGAGAAGTGAGGTTAGCAGTCTCCATCTGTTTCACAGGGTCCCTCTGGCTGCCATTTGTTGAGTGCAAGGTGATAGTGGCTCTGATGTAGAATTCCCTCTCCAATACATGGATAACCACTGTGAATTTTGAGTCTACTGCATCTTGCTCCAAGCATTCTTTTTAATGGAGGAGTTTTGTTACTTTTTTGTGTGCTGTGATTTTAAAACAAATCTAACAGTTTAACTTCAGATGTTACAACCAATTAGCAAATAAAACATAGATATCAGCCAGAAGATCTGAGCAAAATTGGTCTGCTGAGCCAAGTAGACAAAATGAATGTTTTGTAACATCTCTTGTAGCAGCAGCAGCAGCAGCCATAAAGTCAGAGTAGGAAAACCTCCTGCTTAATTCCTTCTGACCGTCTGCTTTATTCCTCAGTTGTACAGTCGTCACAAGGAGTACCTCAGCGGACTTGTGGGCTCTGACTTTGAGATGGTGAGTGACGCTTCTTGAGCTGGATGGGGGGCTGGCTGGGCTTGGCTTGGTGAGAGCAGAACCTTGTGAGCTGCAGCCTGCTTGGCTCCCTTTCCCAGCAGATTGTGGAGCTGGGTGTTGTGCCATGAAGGGCCTCCCTGCAGTGTAGTGCACTCAGTTACGGTCCTACTGCTAAGCTCTCTCCCCTTCTCTTGCAGACTGTTCCTGGTGCTCTCCGACTTTTTGTGAATGGCGAAATTGGTAAGCGATTCCCTGAGATTCCATCTTTGCCTTTCTCTCTGTGTGTATTCAGAGAAGTCCCAGGGCTTTTTGGGTTCCCTTCTGAACAGCCAAGGCATTAGGGTGCTGCCCCTACAACCCTTCCTCCTTCCTCTCTTCCCCAAAAGAGCAGTCAGTTCAAATCTGGATGGCTGGATGCTTGGCTGGAAATGACCTGCATGGCTCTCCATAGCCTCTCTCTGCTCCTGGTCTGGCTTTAGTTGTTCCAGCCGGAGAGCACTGCTGACCCCTCTGTGAGCCAGCTGCAGGCCTCAGACCAAATTGCCTCCCCTTCTTTGGGCTGGAGAAATGTTCATGCAGTGAGATTATTTCATTGCCTGGCACCTGCAGCATGGCTCTGATCCATGAAAGCCCTCTCAGATTGGTGGGGAAAAGTGACCCCCAAATTCTGCAGTGGGAGAAGGTTTGGGATTCACTGCTTACTTTGGTTTCTCCTTTTCCGCTCTTCCCTAGTTTCAGCTCAAGGCTATGAGTACAACAACCTCTACGTCCACTTCTTCCTGGAGCTCCCCAGCTGTGAGTGAATGTGGACCAGGGCCTTCAAGGTTGGGGAAGCAAGTGGCAAAATTTTCCAGATAGCAGTAGTGGATGGTTGCGCCTGGTCTGGTTTTTAGTCCCGGTTTAGTCCTTTCAAGGAAGTGTTCAAAGTTCTGGAAGCTGTTTGGAATGGGAGGGGGAGACAGTTCAACTGCACCTTGGAAAACTCTTGGAAGTTCAAGTTAAGACTCACTGACATGGAAGCCAGCAGGCATCACTGCCAGACAGACAGACTCTCATCTGAGGGCAGATCTGGCAAGTGCCTCAGGTATGCCATCCACAATTGATTGCCAGAGTTGCTGGCAAAACCCTGCAGGAAACTAAACTGGCATGGGGGTGGGGGTGGCATTTAGGTCTTTCAGTTCTTAATGGCAAATGTACCCTGAAGTTTGCATCCTCACAGGCTGCTTTGGGCTTTTGCTCAGAAAAAGCCTGCCCCAGTTGGCTGCCCCTTCTCCCCTTGTCCACAACCCATATCCAAAAGATGGAAGTGCAGCTGGTGGTGGTCTGGGGCTGTCCCCAGTTTGCTCAGTCCAAGTTCCTGCGGCCTCCTCTCCATCCCTCCCTCTCCCACCATATCCAACCTCTCCCTTGCTTCCTCCTAGGCTGGTCATGTCCCCCGTCCCAGCCCCTCTCCGGAGTGACCCAGACCTGTGCTACCAAGACGTGTGGCAGGGTAAGCAGAATGGGGAAAGGGAAGAGGGCAGCTGCTTTGTTCAGGTTCAGCATTAAATGGAGGCCAGGTAGTCCTAACTCATCTTCCAATCTGGTGCCGTTTCTTGGATGCAGCTCTCCTCTAGCATCCTGGAGTAGGTAACGCAATGAAACACAGCATGTGTCCTGTAATTTAGCTTTCCGGGAACCCTAGTGTTTGAAAACCAAATTCCTAATCCTTAAGCATTGGAAGAGGAGCATTGGAAAAGTCCCAACCCCACAACCACTGTCTTGTTTTGGGTCCACAACCTATCCTCCCTCCTTCCCTCTAGAGGTCCATATTCCTTGGTGAATCCTTTCTGGAGGGAGGACAAGATGAGTCCACAGCCTCTTTGGTGCTGAACTCCCTCTTCTCCCCACTGCTCACTCCTGGTGACCACCTCCGTCCTCTGCCTCCTGTCAGTGCCACAGCCAGGGCCTTATGGGCAGGATCTGACTTAGTGCACTTCCTTCCATTCCCAGGAGCGGGTGGCCTTCTTCTCCTTTCCTTTCACTCTGGAGGTTTTCTTCAGCCAAGAGGATGAGTTGGAAGGTGAGTCATGGCCTTGGAGACCTACTTTGCATCCTCTCCAGAGCAGAGGGCACAGGATAGGCTCTTTTGGGTTACAGAAATCATGTGGGCAAAGGCCTTGTGGAAATGCACAGGTAACCAAAGAAAGCCAGAGAGTTTGAACCATCTAGCCCAATCCTCTGACAGTGAAAAAAATGTCCGCAGCAAAGGCCTATCTGAGAGGTGGCCACCCAAACACTCTCCCCTTGTGCTGCTTGCATTCACATATGGAGAGGGGATAGACAGCATCTTAAGGGGGTTCCAAAATCTATATTGTGATCTTACCTGTATTGTGTATTAAGCCAACCCTTCAAAGTGTAGAAGCTTTTCAGATCTTGGATCCTCTTCCCCAGGCAAGGTGTTTCATAAAGCAGCCATGGCGTAGCAGGAAAGAAAGCAAGGACACTCTGTAGTGGAGTTTATAACCAGCATGTGGTGTCTGAGACAGAACTGTGAAGGTAGAAAGGCTGACCACATGATTATGGTAGCTTTCATCCAGAGTGATCCCTGGGCAGCTGGGCAGGCTATTTGGAGTGAGGAAAATGCAACATCTAATCCTCCCTTTTGCAAATACAGAACCCCTTATGTACTCAAACCTGCCTCCATCACAGATAATGCTCGCAGGTTGCTTTTTGTTGATGGATTAAGGCAGGGGTAGGTAGCCTTTCCCCTTTAAGGACCGAGGGAGTTCAGCTCCCAGAAGCCTCAGCCATGTTGGCCGATAGTCCCATGTTGGCCAATAGCTCCTGGGATTCTGGGAGCTGAAGTCCCTCGGCCCTTAAAGGGGAAAGGTTACCTACCCCTGGATTAAGGGATCCGCAGGGACTCTTGCCTATATTAGCTAAGGCAGAAATCCTGGATAATAGGGCACCTGATGTTTCTAGTTTGCTCGTCTTTGATCGTACACAATAAAGCCCATGTCTGACTCTCGGCCTCCTCCCTTCTGCCGTAGGGCCTCTCCCCCAGTGGCCGGTCCTCTACTTTGAGGTTCTCTCTTTGGATTTCTGGCAGAGGTATCGTGTCGAAGGTTATGGCTTTGTGGCTCTGCCAGCCACGCCAGGTAACAAGCCATGGGATGGACTGGACTCTGGTGTTTGGACAGCATTGTAAAGCAGGGTGCCTCCCACTATGCTGCTTGGTGGCTGCTTGTAGCCAAGCATAGTCCATAGTCTTGGTGGCTAATGTTTGCCCCTCATGGTTGGTGCTGGCCAACTGGCCTGCCTTATTTCTGTCTCTGTGGGCTCTCAGGGCTGCATACCTTGACCATTCCCACTTGGCGTCCTGTGGAGCTGGGTACCTTCTCAGAGCTGCAGCGGTTTTTCATCGGGGGATCACCTGAGCTGGAGGACCTGACCTACACCAGGGTGCCAAGCACCTTCACGGTGAGCATCCCTGGCTGGGCTCCCCAGACCCCACCCTGCCCATTCTCAGTCTATTGCTGTGGGGGGGGGGGGGTTCCTGTGGCAGAGCACCATGGAAGGAAAACTCCTTGGAGAAGCACAAGGAAGGAAGGGTCCTGGGGCCTCAGGGAAATGAGGAGAGACTTGCCTGGACCTCCCTTCACCCCTTTGGCTAATTCCTCCCTTTCAGGGTGACCGTCTCAGCCGTTTTGGCTTCCGCACCAAAACAACCGGCAGCATCACCTTCCGCCTGAACTGTCTGCAGCAGTCCAAGTAAGCTCCCATCCCTCGCAACCAGAAGGCAAGAGTTCAGAAGTTCATTTCTGCTCTTGTGGCAAATGGACCTGCCCCTTTCCCCAGTCCAGCTGTCTAGGGGAGGCTAGGAGTTGCAGTCCAGTACCTCTGGGTGGCCAAGGGGGAGGTGGTTCTGCTACCCTTAGGGTCTCCTCTCTCGACAGGGCCTTCTTGGAATCCAGCTCCATGAAGAAACGCATGCGCAGTGTCCTGGACCGGCTGGGTGGCTTTGGTCAGCATGGCTCCCTCTACAATGTCCTGGGTGAGGCTACTGTTAATGCTGGGCGAGGGAAAAATATCCTGGGACTGGGCAATGGCTCTCCTGTTGTCTCAGAGCCAGCTCTCTGGATGCCGGAGCTGAAGGACATGAAATAGCCTGACCTCTTGCTCAAGGGTCATGGCTTTTCCTTTCCTAAGCATGTGTCATTCCAGAATGTTTTGCTTTTTGGGAAGAAAATATATGGTTACTCTTTTTTTGACCAGAGATGCTTGTAGGCGGGTTGGGGAGGTTGAAGTCAGATGGTGATATGTTTCCTTTGTCCCCTGGCACCAAAAATAGAGCACATTCATCCACGCTTTCATTACTTTTCTGTATGCAGCCCCTTGAAAGAGAGCAGTATTCATGCAATTATGAGTTAAAATCCTTTACACTCTTACCTTTTATATTTTCAAAATGCTCCTGGAAGGTTAAATTTTTATGTCCTTTTTTAATTAAAAAATTCTAGATCTTATGTTTCTAGCCTGGAAGGACTTTGGATAATGAGGAACAAAGCCTTTGCAGCTGGAATGTGGGGCTTCTGGGCTTTGGAGTCACAGGAGAACCCCAGCCCACTCTGCATTCTGCTTGTTCTCCAACTAGGGCTGGGGGAAGTTTGCATAACATCTTCAGATTGCAGAATGTTATCCGCACAGAAATTCTGGACTATTAAATACAGAGCGTTGTAGTCCTTCTGGATTTAGTGGGCGTTTTTGTAGAGAGAGTGAGAGCAGCAAGAAGTAACTGTCCTGCCTGTGTTTGAACCTGCTCCCCACTGTCACAGTGACTCACTTATTTTTGGTTGCAGAGGCCTTCCAGCGGGCCCGGCGCCGGATGCAAGAGGCCCGAGAGAGCCTTCCTCAGGACTTGATCCGCACCTCGGCCTCCTCTGCTGCCCACCTGGGAGGAGGGGAGTCCTGAGCCACCAGCAGCAAGGCAGGATCCCCCCCTTTGGCTTCCCTTGGTGGACAATTGGACCTTCAGGCTTCCCCTTCCACCTTCTCTAACTCACCTCCACTTTGCCTTCTCACCAAGCAAAATCCTGACTCAGGTTGCAATGAGTTCATTGCATGTTTGATTTGAAGGTTGGATCTGAGGATGGACATTGTTGTTCCTCTTCCCCAGTAGGCAGGGAGGAGTCTAAACCCACCTTTCTCCCTTTGAGGGGCTTCAGCATTGGTGCCACGTCCATGAAAGGCAGGGTGCTGCATTCCAGTGTCATTCTTGCAGAGCCAAAAAGGATCAGCGAATGAGAGCATAAATCTCCCAAGACTCAACCTCAACTGCAGCGCTCCCCAATCTCTGAAAACTCTTGAAAACCAGGTATCCCTGGGACTGCCACGGATCTGCCAGGTGTGAGAGAACGTGGGCACCTGTGTGCCCTCTTAAGGAGCGGGGCCCTCAACCAAGGATTGCACTGGCTGAGATCCTCATCTCTCTTTTTCCATTTAGGGGCTCCTTCTAAAGACATGGTTGCCTTTCTGCACTGGGCATGGGGAAAGACACTTTTTTTTGGATAACAACTCCCAGAATCCCTAGCCAATCTGGGTGTTGTCATCCAAAAATTATAATAAAAGACTGTGTGCACGCTCTGGAGAGCTACAGAAGTCCAAACTGAGATGCTCTCAGAAGTGAGTCCAATGTCCCTCTTTGGACAAGACCCTTTGGGTTTGGATAGATTCTAAGCCCCCCAGAGGGCAGGGAGGGTCCGCGCGGGGGGGAGTTGTATTTTGTCTTCTTTTTCTCTTTCTGTATTATACTTTTAAATTTTAAACAGTATTGTTCTGGGTAGAGGACAGGTAAGGTCCTAAAATGTTATAATACTTTCATAATACTTTTCACGGTAGCACTGCTCTCTCTGGAAGAGGGTTCTCGTTTTCTATAAAAACAATATTGTTTCTTCAAAACAATAAAGAACTGAGCTTCCGGTCTCTTCCAACTCTAAAATTCTAGGATTCTTGGATGGTGTCTTCCTGCATGGCAGAAATGGGGTTGGACTGGATGGCTCTTGGGGGTCTCTTCCAACTTTAGGATGATTCTGTGAATACAGCCACACACCTTTCCAACATAGTTAAAAGGAATAACAAACCAGAATGTGATTAGTGAGTTGTTCTTCATTGCCATCATATCAGTTACCACTTCTGGCAGCCTTGAGATCAAGAAACTTCCAGGATCCCTGACCATCCACTGCCCTGCTTGGATCTTGTGAATTCAGGTCAGCCATTGTGGATTCCTTGATTGATTCCATCTGGAATGTAGTCTTCCTCTTTCCCTGCTTCCCTTTACCTTGCTAAGCTTTATCGTCTTTTCCATTGAGTCATATTGTCTCATGATGTGTCCACAATATGACAGCCGCCGTTTAGGCATCATGGTTTTTAGGGAGAGTTCAGGCTTAATCTCATGTATTTTGGTGGTTCGTGGTATCTGCAGAATTCCCCTTCTGTGTGCACAATTGAATGAGCTGATTCTCTTCCTGCCAGCTTTCTTCACTCTTTTCTGTGCTCCCCTTTCTTCCTTCCTTCCTTCCTTCCTTCTTTCCGCCGCTTAGAGATATCTCCATTGCCTGGCTCCCCACAAGGAAGAGCCCACCCCCTTCCTGACAATGATGTCACAGAGCCCCCCAGTTCCATCAGCCCAGCTGGCCAGGGCTCATCTCTTGGAAACCCAGTGGCCGGTTGCCTCAACTCCCTCTCTTTCTCTTCAGGGGCTGCCTTTTTGGGGGGAGGACAATTTAGGCAAGATCTAAGTGTTTGGCCTTTACACCTTTGAGAGGAGGGAGGGAGCTGGCCGGCTGGCCCATGGTGGCCTCTCTTGCTGGTTTTGCCATCTCTTGGGCTGGAGTGCTTGCACAAAAGCCAGGGCTTGGCTTGCAAGGTCCCTTACCCTGCCTGGTGGTGAATTGATGTTTTGCATGGGTTTGCACAGGGTTTTGTTCTGCTTAAATTTCTGCAAGAAAGGCTGGCTTTGGAGAATCAGCCTGGTGTGCTTGCTTCCCACAAAGGCCCTCAGAGATGGGCTTTGGTGCCAACAGCTGTACATAAAGATGAGGGTTGTGCCCTTCCAGCTGGATTTCCAGAAGTGCAAGAGAGGATGCTTGCCTGGCTCTTCAGTGGCCAGGAAAGTGACCTGCTGGACAGCCGTGCCCTTGGCTTCTCATGGCTATTGCAGTGGGCTGCTTGGAGATGAGAGTGAGGGCATACCTGACCCATCCCTGGGCTGCTTGACATCTCTGCCCCTTCCACGCCAACCCTGGAGTGCTGGCCCCTGTGGTGCTGTCCTTCCTTAGTGGGGTCCCCAAAGTCTGGTCTGTTCCTGACCTTCCTTCAGCTTGCCAGAGGAAAGAGACGGCCGTCAACCCAGCGGGAGCAATACATTGGGGAAAGGGGCACGGGATCAGGGCCTCTCTTTTTTTGGCTGTGGTACCCTCATTTTGGAATACCATCCCCTTTGAGCACCAACACTGATGGGTGCCAACAAGCACTTAAGTCCAGTGCCAAGTTGAAAGATGGCATTTATTAAAGCCTGGAAACAGTGGGAGGCTTCTAATGACTTACCAAAATCTGGTTCCAATCTGTCCTGGTTTGTTTTAATTGTCAGCTTGATTAATAGGCTTTCGGACTATGTAAAGCATTCCTGGCTGTTTTAAACTGCTATAAATTTATCTGAGACCTTATGATTACATAGGCTAGAATTTAAATGCTTTCGTAAGAAAAGAAAAGGTGGTGGAAAGCAACCCAACGTGGATTCTCTTCCCCACTGGACAGAGACTGGGACGAAGGAGCAAAATGAGGAGATGGCTGCTGAGGGAGACCCGTCCGACGAAGGTAAGTGGGGGGCTTAGTGAGAGGGACACCCAAAAAAGGGGCAGGAAACGACCCCTTGGAGGTTTCAGTCCTGCTCCCGTCATGCTGAAGGCTTCCTCCAGGAAGAAATGCAACTATGACTGTGACTTTTGTCCTGCCATTTTTGCAACACCAGTACCACCACTCTGGTCCCTGAGCCATTGGCAGCTGGTCCCTGGAGAGTTTCCAAAAAAGAAAGAAGCAACTGTAAACCAATGTGTACAAAGTATGGTGCCATTCCCCGGCACTTTGGGTGAAAATGTTTGTGGGTCCCCCATATCGGGTGGTTTGTGCCCACAGGAAAATGCCACTGGGAACTCTCCCCCAGGAGGATGGGGAAGGATGGGGAATGTTTGGTGTGTTGATGCTGCCTCTTCCTTGGCGGCCACCTTCCCAAACAAATCTCAGGTCACCTCTGCTCCCTCCACTGCCGACTGCCATTGCCATCTCTGGAAGCGGGCAACCAGACCGAAGGAGCAGACTGCAACGCTGGCACGACCCATAGCCAACCCTTGCCGGTGATGCCAACCCTCACTGCCACTCTCCAACAGGATGAGGTACAAATGGATGCTTTTATTCCTGGTCCCACCTTTGGCTTGGCACCTTCCACCTTCTCTTCTTCCCAATCCCTGGTTCTCCCTTTGGCTTGGCATCATCTGGTCCAAACAGGAGCTTTGGGGCACAAGCTTCCTTCCTTCCTTCCTTCCTTCCTTCCTTCCTTCCTTCCTTCCTTCCTTCCTCCATTCCCTTTTTCTTTCCTGGAGAAAAATAAGACTCTAGCCCTCCTGATTCCAAACCCTCCAACTGTCCTAGCCCTGACTAAATCTCTACCCTCCTATTTTTAAAGCTGCTTTTAAAATGTCCAGGTCCCTCTCTGCTCTTCCTGTTTTTTTTCCTTTCCGCCTCTGCTTCCTTCAATTGCTGCAAATTGAGTCCAAAGTGCAAAATGCATTAACTCAAGAGGGAGGAAAGAAAAGGAAATGGCAGAATCTTGCCTTTCCCAGTTGGCTCTGGCAAAAGCAAACTGCTGCAGCCTCTCTCCCAGCTTGCCTGGTCCTCCTCATTCATAACCCTTGCCATCTTGACCATACTCTGGTGTCCTGGGGTTTCGTCTGTGAAATGTCAGGAGGGTATTTGCTTCTAAATTAAGGGATGACTGAAACAGGAACATCTCTTACATGCACAGGCCACTGGACAGTCAGTGTAGCTCTGAAGGGGTTTTGCTCTACCTGTCTTTTGCAGAGGGACCTAGGGGGTCATCTAGTCCACCCCAAAGGCCCTTTGCTCCATGCCTAGACCTGGCTGAAGACCAGGACTTGAGACCTTCTCCTCTCCTCCTCTCCGTAGGTCTCTGCCTGGCAGAAGGTAGCCGTCTACCGCTGCCTCCAAGCCCTGTTGGACCACGGCCTGAAGGTGGGACCCACCTGCAAGTTGGTTGCGGCGGCCTCAGGGCACCTAAGGGCACCTCTGCTGGTACGTTTCTTCCCAATGGTGGTTCCTTTTGAGCCTCTTTGGAGCCTCCATCCTGGACGAGTGGCTGGCCTGGGACCACTCTGAAGGGCATTCTGCACATGCTCATGGGGAACCCTCTTTGCATATTTACACCTTCAGTAAAAGGCTTTCCCTTTTCATGGCACTGAGAGTGGCTTCTCCTCCCAGAACTCACAACTTGCTAAAATTACACTCCAGTTTCTCTGCAGTTCTTGAGACACTAGAGCAGCTGTTCCCAAACTCTGGTCCTCCAAAACATTTTGAACATCAACTCCCAGAAGCCCCAGCCAGCTTTGGTCAACAGCCAGGAATTCTGGGAGCTGGATTCCAAAACATCTGGAGGACCAAAGTTTGGAAACTAGAGCATCAGCAGAGCTTGACAGAACTTGCTTTTGAAAATGGAGATAATTTTGCAAACAAAATAGTTTCTAATTCTGACAGATTTCCAGCATTGAGCTGTGCCATTTTGCCTCCTCTGAATACCTCAAAGGCACCGGATCCCATCAGGTCTTGGAAGCTAAGTAAGATCAGCCCTGGTTAGTCCTTGGATGGGAGACCACCAAGGAATCCCAGGCGCTATATGTGACATTTCAGAAGAAGGAACTGGCAAAACCAGCTCTGAGGATCTGTGGTCTGTGAAATCCATGGGTTCACCTACCTACACACAGGACCTTCTGTTGTAGGTTTCTTCCATCCCTTTCCGCAGGAGGAGGAAGGGCCCCGGAGGCTCCAGGCGGCCACCAGCAACACCCTTGCGAGGTTGGCCCGCCACCACTTCAATCCGGTCATGACGGAGCTTCAGCGCCACCTCAAACCCTTTGTGCAGCCGGACGAGTTCACCCTCCTGACCTTGGGAAAGATTGCGGCCACCAACGGTAGGATGCCAGAAAGTCCTATGGATAGACTTTTCCCTGCCTCAGGAATATCAGAAGCACGGTTACACTGATTGCCAGATCAAAACAAACAGTGTACCAGTAGCCCCCCATATCCATGGATTCTGCATCCACAGAATATCCCCCCCTCAAAAAAAAAATGTTCCAAAGAGCAAACCTTGGTTTTGCCCTTTTATATAAGGGACATCATTTTACTAGCCCATTGTATACACTGGGACTTGAGCATCCATGGATGCTCAATGGATTTGGAGTCCTGGATTTGTCCATGGATTGGGGTCCTGGAACCAAACCCCAATAGATATCAAGGGCCCACTGTATTAAGAGGAGAGGAAGACAAAGAACAGTAAGGAACAGCTCCAAGTCCCTTAATATCCAGTTATTTTCCCAGGAGGTGTCTTTGCGGTCGAAGGATGACCGGCAGGGACCCAGACCAGCCACTGCCTCCCATCTCCCCCTCTTTCTCCAGACCCCTTTTGCTGTTATTGCCCAAATAGGAATGGATGCAGGACAAAAACACAGAAGCATTTATGGCTTTACCCTTTGCTCCTGCATCTGAAGAGGGGCCTTTCTCCCCTGCACTCACCTTCCTAGCCTGCAACCAGCACTCCTTTCTTTGCTCTGGGTTATAGTCCAAACTTGCAAGGACTTGGGCAAGCTAATGCAAGAGTACGTCTTGCAATTGGATAGCTCTTTTTAAGTTAGGATTAAGAGCTGGGATGGATCCACCCCACAACCCCATCTCCACTCTTGTTTCTTCTTCTCCTCCTCCTCCTCCCCGCACAGTGTTCAGCTGCATCCCCTTCTTGGGCATCACCTTGACCACCCTGCAGACCGTCACGCGCTGGATGGAGGACGGCCGGAGGCGCCAGGCCCTCTGCAAAGGTCAGCAGTCCCTGGGCGTCCCTTTGGGGTCCAAGGGAATGGAGGGAATGGGGCTTCTGGTGTGGGACAGGGAAGGGCGTTTATGTTGATCCAACAAGGACAGGGTCCAGGGGGCCATTTTAAGCTGTCTCAATGGTTTCGAAAAATATACATATCCAGGGGTAGCCATGCTGGACTGGCAGCAAAATGCAACCAAATCCAAAATGCCCCTCGCAGTCAGGCCTTTGTTCGGCCAACCAAAAGGCAGAAAATGCATTACGTTTTCTCTTTGGAGGCTGACTGGCTCCCTTGAGGTCATCCTCAATGCCATCTTGAGCCAACATCACAAAAAAGAAGACGCGGCCCCAGCATTACTGCTTTGCTTCTTCCAGATAAGTTTTAATTCCTTTTCCTGATGAAGAAGCCAGTGAGCTTCTCAAGCTTGCATACTGTCCTTTGTGCCTTTGGGTTGCCTGGTAAAAGTATCGTAGTGATGATGTGTAATTTGGGTGTTGTGGTATGTGGTTTTGTGTTGACCCAATTGTTGTTTCAATATGTTCATCATTCCCTCCTTCTCTCCTGCCCATCATCACTTGACTCCCTGAAGCCTTGAAGCAGATGTGCCAGGCCATCCGGATCTACCTGCGGAAGTGGGAGAGGATCTCGTACCCCCGCATCAGCGTCCAGCAGTTCTCCTCTTACCTCTTCCCTCTCTACGCCTGCGTCACTCGCACCTGGCTCCCCGAAAGGGACCCCCAGGTAAGGAAGGAGCCACTGCTCCAATGGATTCACTCCCCTCGAAAGGACCCTGGCACTGTTTTTAGGGGATGCCTCAACACTATTTCCCCTCCTTGCAGGTCCTTTTAAGGGGACAGCAAATTTCCTTTCCCCATCCATTATCTTTCAAACATCCTTAAATATGAAGGCACTAACAAGAAATGCCTTCTGTGTGCTCAATGGAGCAAGGAGATATGCAAAGGATAGATTGCAGGAAGCCTTTATGGTTCCAAGGAGGAGTCCATAATCATTGATGTCTTACTGTTTCTAAGTGCTTGATCATTTAGCCCACTTCTGGCTGATGGAGTTGGAGGTTTTGGTGGTCCAATTTGCCCAATTGGGGGTTGGTGGGGATCAGTCCTTCCTTTCCAGCTCTGGGGGTCCATGTCTGCCAGGATTGCCAGCTGTTCCTTGGTATAAAGTTGCCAGAGGTCCAGAAAGCTTCTCTTTTTTATATAGGGTTGCCATTATATGGGATGTCCCTTATTTGAGCATTAGAGAGCTTTCCCTTTTCTATAGACAAAATGTCCAAGCCTCCTACGTTTTTGGGTGTGGGCCTTTCCTAAAGACAGAAACATTTGCATTGTGCGATGCACAGATATGGACCATATGTTAATTTTACAGAAAAGTCCATGGCTAGTTTAACTGAGATCAATGCTTGCATTTGGTATTTTGGCAGAAAGAAAACTTGTTCGTACTTCTTGATTATCGAACCAACATGGTGGTGGTGGGCATCATTGTCCTTTGTTGCTGTTGCTGGCACCAGTAGCACTACTTGTGGTTGTTGTTAATTGCCTTTGAGTTGACTTTGACTCACGGCGACCCTGTGGATGAGACATCTCCAAGGCCCCTTTCCTCAGCCTTTCCGCTCAGGTCCTGTGGCCTTAGCACTAATGCCTTCCCATGAACTCTCTCTCTCTGGTTTTGCAGATCTAATGTGGGGGACCCCTGGCTGTCTTCCTGGGGGAAAGAGGGTGGCAAGAGGAGAGGGTCTGGTATAAAGGCAGATTCTCCATCCCTCCTTCCATCCCTGGCAGGTCAAGCTGTCCGTGCTGAAGGCGCTGAGGCCCATGCTCAGCATCCTCCTGCCCAGGACGGACTTCCAGGCGCAGGTCCACCAGGACATCCTTCTGCTGGCGGCGCAAAGCGAGAGCGGCGTGGAGCCCTTCCTCGTCACTCAGGTGCTTTCGAAAATACCCTTTAAAAATACCCTTTAAAAGTGGCATCTCAAAGCAACTAAGAAAACTAACTTTAAAAAGCAATTCCTGCTTGTTGCACCACTTTTGCAACATGACTTTCTTCTGCCCTGGATCCCTCTTAAAAAAAGGCAACGTTTTGCTGCCAACCGTGTTGCTTTCTATCTTCTTCCTCCCAGGGAGGCTCTGATCTCTCCTCCTTCCCTCCCTTTGGAGGCCTACAAAGCAAGGAGGGAAGGAGGGAGGCAGACCATTGGGCTTCCTTTCAGAGCAAATCCCAAAGTCTTGGGGACAGCGCAGAGAAGGCCCTGCACCAGCTGCGCTTTCCTTCTTGGAGCAAGCGCTATTCCCCTTCCCCTTGGCTCTTGTTTGTTTTCGCCTTCCCAAGTTAAGTGGGGTTCAGAGGCCTCTTTTGAGCTGGCCTCTTCCCCAGGCAGATGGGATTTGGAGTCCTTGTTAGCATCCTGGCCAAATGGTAACACCTGTCTCATGACACTGAAAGGGTTCATTTATATGAGTGCCTTTGTTGTGTGATAACTTTTTTGCATCAGCTGGGTGTTCTAAGGAAATTTAAAGTGATTTTTCCTCTGTTGCTCACTTGCTTTGCACATTTCTCATAGCTGAGGGGGGGGTGTGTGAAATGGGTCATGTTTGCACACTCTGATCTTCTTTGTTTGCTTCTGAGATATAGCTGGAATATATGGAGAGCCCACCCCAGCCCAAGGGCTCTCCATATAATCTAGCTATAGGGAATTTGATCAACAATGAGGCATGGTCTGGGTAGAATTATAGTTATTTAGATGCCCAATTCTGCCAGTGGCTGAAAAGGACTGGAGTTCTCCTCTGCTGTAGACCACCTGTTGCATCACTGACCCCCAATAAAACTTTTCATGTATCAGTGACATGTGTCAAAGAAAGTCTTGGGAAGTCCAGGATCTATGTCCATTTCCAGAGCAGGCTCCTGCCCCAAAGAAGGGAGGGGAGACCCATTTTTCTGATGCCTGTTCCAGATCCTGGCCCAGATCCTGGAAGCGTCTCTCGTGAACAGCAATCCCATCCCGCGGACGCAGGTGGAGCCCCTCGCTTGCTCCTTGACCCGCCAGGTAACCTTGGGGGCATTGCAGGCCCCACAGATGGACACAAGCAGCAGCTCTCAATGGGACGGTTGGGTGGCTGCTGTAGGAACAACAATGGGACCAGTGCAGGAATCCACTGCAAAAATCCCCCTCGGAGCTTGCCTGCCAACCTCTGCTTTAAAATCTCCAAACAAAAGCAGAACTCTGACATCGAAAAGATCAATGATGGATAAATTGACAGGTTTCCTCCAATTCTGATTGTAAGCAGAACCTGGGCAGGAGGAGAAGCAATTACCACCTATTAAGTAAAGCTTTGGAAAACAACTCCTTTGGCATATACCTCCTTGTGTCCCATGGCTGGCTGGGGGATTCTGGGGGTTGTAGTCCCCAAAAACCACTTCCTAGAACTCTGGTTTTCTGAAGGGCTTGCAGAAGACCTTCCCTTCTCTTCCTCTTCAGTAAACATTATTATATATGTATAATTTTACACAACAGTGGTGCCAGAATAGAGCAAAGCAGGATGTAGTGATGCAACTTGCAACCGCTCCTGCACTTTCCCTCCCAGATAATGCAACCTACTTCTCTCTCTTTTCCTTCCTTCCTTCCCTCTCTTTTTCCCTTCCTTCCTTCCTTCCTTCCTTCCTTCCTTCCTTCCTTCCTTCCTCAGATTAGCTCTGGAGATCCCCAGCACCCACCGCGGTGGCACAGCCAGGAGAATTGTGCAGAGATCTCCCATATCTTCTTGCAGTTGGGTATGAAGGAGGCTGCACCCCACCACACAGATGGGCCCAAATTTGGGGGGAAGGAAGGGCCTGGAAGGGCACAGGTTGGCATTGCCTTGCAGCCGCTGTGCCTTGGTCTCTCTGCCCCTTCCTGCAGCCCGTTTGCATCCCTCGGAGCTTCTGAGAGTTTTCCAGAAGAAGCTGGAAGAAGGCCAAGAGGGCGTCCGCCTGGTGCTGCTCCGGTCGCTGTCCGAAATCGTTGGCGCTCAGCGTAAGGACTGGGGAAAGAAGACATGGGTCAGGGTCATGGAAGTGCTGAATGGGAAGGGAATCTCCAAGGGGCACCTAGTCTGACCCCTTGGTGCAGCATAGGCATCTGCAACTACAGCATCCCTGAGAGAAAAGGATTATTGAAGGGTGGAGTTGGAGGGGGACTCTAGGGGCCATCCATCCCAGCCCCCTGCCCATTGTGCAGGAGATCTTCAGCTGAAGCATCCCTGAGCAAAGGAGAGCCCATCGTCTTCTGAGTTAGTCCATTGTTCCTCTGTCAAACAACTCTTCATATCAGGATGATCTTCCAGAAGTTTAGTTGAAACCCCTTTTTCCTTTCATGTATTCTCAAATCCATTTGGGGTTTAAGTCCTGCCTCTCTGGAGCAGTAGAAAACAAGCTCACCTCCATCTTCCGTGTGATGCTAGCTAGCCCTTCAGAGATGGCTGTCATAAGATGGCATCTGTTTCGGCTGCCTCTATCCTTCTGGCTGAGGGTCTTGGGGGCATGGATTGCAGTCCAACAGGTTGGGGGAGTGGGCTATAAATTGCAA
The DNA here is from genome assembly GCA_026167975.1 of Phrynosoma blainvillii. Taxonomy (NCBI): domain Eukaryota; kingdom Metazoa; phylum Chordata; class Lepidosauria; order Squamata; family Phrynosomatidae; genus Phrynosoma; species Phrynosoma blainvillii. The sequence continues at coordinate 15,752,863 of JANUYF010000014.1, forward strand.
CGACTCGTACATTTTCCCCTTCAAAATGATGGTGAGGATTAATGCAGTGGAATCCATTAAACCTCACATGGTAGAATCTGCATTAAAAGGCTGACCATTCCAGTGGTCAACTGGCCCTTGTTTAGTTGGCTTTCTCTTTGAGGCACAAGAAGCCAGTCCCAAATGGAAACCTTTCAGAGCAGAGAGCCAGCATCTGTCCCAATGGTCCATAGCAGTCTCCCTTGTCTTTCGCTCTTCCAGTTCCCGAACTCTGGAGCCGGAGGATACTCTGTTTGAAGGCGGTGAAAGTTGTGCTGGCTGACGATGAGACCCAGGTGAGATGCAGTTGGGTGGACTCTGCACAAAAGGAGCCATTTTGAGATGGCTGAGAGTACAGAAACTCTTGAGAACAAGTGGGCTGGCTTCCATTATGGAGACCCCAGAAGTGACTCTGGTTGCATTCTTCACCCTGTTTCTCTGGCCACCAGGTCCGTCTGGCCACACTCCGGGTCATCGGGCAGCTCCTGTGTGCCGGCTACTTGGAGAAAGTGGAGGGCTGGTCCTTGAACTACATCTCCCTGCAGCTGGCCATGTCTGCCCACCGACTGGTAAGATTACGCAGGCAGATTCCTCTTTTGGGCGATTTGGGGTGAGGTGAAAGAGGTGGGGTGGCAGAGGCCCAAATGCTTGAGCCCTCCCCTGCAATAACCCCAGGGGCAAATGGGGCATGGCTTTTCCCATCCTCATGCATGGCTGGTCTATGGGAGAACTTGAATACCCAACCAAGGAGGGGGCTTCTGGACT